>CM034710.1:59696678-59715951 GCA_020142125.1 Phrynosoma platyrhinos
AACCAAAAGTCTTGGCGATTCCAGCAGCAACTCAGAAACCAGGGCAGTCAACTTGGATAGGGAGTCTGTTAAGCAACGGAGTGGCCGGTATACCAACAGAATCCCTAAGCTATCCCTGATCTTCAGGCTAAGGTATATACACTCGATGTAGGTCATACAATGAGGGCCAGTTCTCAATGTGGTTAAAGTTCTGTGAGACAAGTCATCCACTTCATGTTTCAGAGGCCTTCCTTTCAAAGTTTTTTTTTTTTTTGTTTACACCTCACAGCAAAGTACTATGAAGCAACTGGCTCACTCACGAAATACCAGATGAAAGGTGCTCTTTTCTAGGTTCAAGTTCTGTTTTCCATGTTCCAGTTTATGCATATCACTTGAGGGAAATCACACATACAGAATAAGGTTACATATATATCATCTTCAAAGCACAAAAAAACCCAGATGTATCTGTGAGAACATTCTCATGTTATGCATGCTTGTGTGCCACCTTTAAACTGTTCAATTAGTTGCTGTGACCTTAGAGCAGGAAGTCCCTTGGGACTAGTTTGATCTAGGAAGGCTTTGCTGTCAAGAACATATGAGAAAGTATTCTTGGATAGAGTGAATTATATCTTCATTTCCACTCATGCAATTGAGGGTAGTTTTCACTCTGACAAAATTTTCTTCCATGACTTATTTTGAATGTCTTATCTCAGATGCTTACTGTAAGTTTGTTTCACTTTATTTTAGATTGATATATTTTCCCAAGAAATTTCATACGTAGGGAATGGGGGGGTGATCCCTTCCCTCTCCCATTACTCTCACTCCTATCCCTACATTTTTCTATCTCCCTTGCTGCACCTCCCTTTCATTCTCCCCTCACTCCCCCATGCCTTCTGGTGCTCACCAAATGTGTAGGGTGGACAAGTGCAAGAATGTCTCCTGCATTCTGTGTGGTGACATTTAAAGTTGCAAGAGCATAACCTTTGGATGGTGATAAATTAATCTGCTTAACTGACGTAGGAGAAGATTCCTGGGTGATAATTAAAGCACGTTAAATATGTTTGCATGTTTCCAGCCTGTTAGATGATATGTATATTCAAATGCACATCCAGTTGACATTCCTTCCTCCCCCTCCCCTATCTTCCAAAGAACAGATCATATTCTGGGTTAAAGTAATATAGACTTTAATATAAAATGCAACAGAGATTGGACAGCTTTAAAAGATTCAAATCTGAAGGAACAAAACTGACTGATTCATGCATCCAGGCAATAGGGGTTGGGATTTGAGCTCTTAAAGCCTGGTTTGGATTCATGTATGTTCAACTGTATTTGTGGTGCTGATTTTTGGTTGCCATATCTTTTTCATATAATCTCTGTTGATTGCATGGTAAGCACTATAACATGGCCCTCTCCATACTGGGAGTTGCTTTGTCTATTGAATTTGTTGAGCCAAATTCCAACCATTGGCTCATTTTTGATAAGAACTTTTAAAATGAGAGGAACTTTGATATTGTTGTTATTGTTGTGTGCCTTCAAGTCATTTCTGACTTGTGTGTTTTTTTGGCAAAATGTGTTCAGGGTGGTTGCCTTTCCCTTCTTTGAGGCTGATAGAGTATGACTTGTCCATGATCATCCACTAGGTTGCTGTGGTTGAGTGGGAATTCAAATCCTGGCCTCCCAGAATCTTAGTTCAATATTTAAACCACTACACTATGCTGGATTTCCAATAATAATAATAATAATAATAATAATAATTTTTATTTAATATCCCGCCCCTCTGAGCTCAATTGGGGCGGCTTACAATAAAATCATCATATAACAATTAAGAACATTTTCCCCCCTCCCCCCTTAAAAATTATTAAATCAGAGTGAATTAACTTAGATAAGAACTTTTTAAAATTATAGATTTCTTTGTAAATTTAACAGAAAGAACATGAAATTTTTAAACATTAAAATGTGCAAGAAAGCACAACTGACAGATTCATCCATCCCTAAAAATATTAGGTTCAGAACTCTAAAGAATTAAAGAACCAAACAAAAGAATACTAATTGCAACAATACCAATTAGTATAAAATCTCAGTAAAAAATAAAAATTAAACACACTGTGCATTAAACACAGTTAAAGGAACACAGTAGAGAGGGGAAACATTATTAGATTTAAATCCAGCTGCTAAGCCCACCTAGAGTAGATCCATTGAATCAATTGGCAAATGGTAATTCAACAGTTGTGTCAATCCCATTGATTCAGTGGTTCTACTGTAGTGGGAACTAGGAATTGGATTTAATCCCAAAAGACCTTAAAAGACACCTGCATGCTTTCTTCCAACCTTCCAGGAGCCCACAGTGTCTGCAACCTCTGGGAAGAGTTTTTCTATTGATCAAGGCAAAGAGGAAAGTCATGAAGCTTGACTAATCTGCATAAATGTGGACTAGAACATGACCAACTCATGTAAATATGAAAATGCAGGGATGAAAAGTATAATTGCAATTCATAATTGTTTGTTCCACAGTGAAAATGGATGTTGTAACTGTCAGGAAACCTCATACACCATCAAGATTTTTGTGCAATTTTCTCCACGTATTCAGCATCCCAAAATGTTGCACAGGACTTATGAAGGGGTTTGTTGTTTGTTATTAACTGCCCTTGAGTTGATCTTGACCCATGATGACTCTATGGATGAGACATCTCCAAGACCACCTATCCTCCACTGTTCTGCTTAAATCCTGCAAACCCATACCCATGACTTCCTTAATAGAGTCTATCCATCTGGCATGTGGCCTTCCTCTCTTCCTACTTCCCTCCACCTTTCCCAGCATTATTGTCTTTTCCAATGAGTCCTCCCTTCTCATGATGTGTCTGAAGTATGACAGGCTCAGTTTGGTCGTCTTGCCTTCCAGGGAGGTTTCCGGCTTGATGTGCTCTAGGACCCACTTGTTTGTCTTTTGGGCTGTCCACGGGATCCTCAACACTCTTCTCCAGCACCATATCTCAAAGAAATTGATTTTCTTCCTATCATCTTTGTAACTGTCCAGCTCTCACATCCATACATGGTAATAGGGAATACAATGGCTTGTATGATTCTAACTTTTGTGCTGAGTTGTATATCTACTCAAAACTTATCTGCCTGACTCCCTTCCCAAAATCTGAGTGTAATTTTGCAACTGTAGCTTGGAAGAGTGTTCTTTTGTATTGTAAATTTGTAGGATTTTAGCTGCTCCCTTTGTACATGGTTGCCTTGGGAGCAGCATCCAAACATCTGGCTGAGCAGTAACTGAAAAGCCTGTTTCTTGTGCTGGCCTTGTGGCAAAGCTTGGCACGGGTGGGAGACTGCTCAGTTGCTGTTGCCTTTGCACCCAGTCCCCCTGAAGGCAGCAACAAGCATCTGGCTGAGCAAAGGGTATAAGGGGAGAAGCTTCTCCCTGGTGAGAAAGGACTCTCAACCCTTCTTTCCTGGGGTGGAAAGGGGGTGCTGTTGGCTTCCCACTTTTCTCACTGGCAAGTAAAGATTCTTAGTCCTTCACTGGGGAAGAGAGGGGCACATCCAGCTTCCCATTTTTCTTCCTAGTAAGGAAGGACTCTCAATCTTTCACTGGAATAGAAAGGGGCACAGCCATTGTATGAGTAGTGGGTTTACAGAGGCCACATGCTCTGGACTGGAGGTTGGTGTGGATGGGGAAGGGGGCAGATTTAACTACAGGAGCCATTCCAAGGTAAAGGACTCTTTCCCATAATCAACCACAGTTAGTCCTCCTCCTCCTTCTCCAGAGATGTGCCTTCCCCACATGGCTTCAAATTGTTCCCCACACACATAGACAAGCATTGTTTCTTCTACTACCTCTTCTCTCAGCCTATCCAATTAAAGAAAGCAGGAGCAGTAAGTGGTTCCAACCTACCAGCTAAGTCCCAGCAAAGTTCACAAATCAGGGTCCCTATTTGAAAGCTTCTTTTTTGCTGATGCTTCTCTCCCATGGCCATGTGCTCTAACTTTTCACTTCAGTCAATCAGTCTTTCCCAGAATAGCATTGCTCTGAACCACAGACACAATGCCCTGCACAGACATGATGCCTCACAAGAGTTTTCCAACCAATGTTGCCACTACTAGCAAAAGACATGGCTATGGGAATGAGCTCACATGGTCAGGTGAAGAGTGGGAGATGCCACCACATGAAGTGACCTCAAAGGCTGCATGGTATTTTAAGAAACTCTGAAAAGATAAGTTTCATACAACTTACATGGTCCTAAAGACTACTGGTTCCCATTGTCTTTCTTGTGTACCAATACTTTGACTGAAGGCCCACCTGCCTCCCTTTTCTTTCACCACCACCCCTGGATCTTTCCATTGCCTCCAGGAGGGGCAGTGCCATCCACTTTGGGAATCACTACCCTAGAGTTATCCTAGGAATGCTCTGGGTTTATAATTCATGAGCAATTGGATAGGCAGAAGCTGTCAGCCAAGTGGGTGCTGAAATGTTTGAATGCAGATCAGAAACAAAATTGAGTAGATAATTCCAAGTTGACTTTGAAGCATCTTGAGCAATCTAGTGATAGCTTTTGAAGTATCTTGAGCAATCTAGTGCTATTGTTTCTCAAACATAGTTACTTTACTATGACTGAGAGACAAAAAATAAATCCTTGCTGTGGCGGCACTCAGGTTCTCCATAGTCAAAGAAATTCAGACTCAGGGGTCAGCAGAAAAGGGGCCACAGATTTGTTGAGGGGGGAGGGTAAGGGAGGTATTTTGATGACTGACTATCTTCAAAAGGGTCAAACAGTAAATGCACAATAGTACTCTAACTTGTGCTGATTAAAGGAGGCATTGAAGAAACAATGGCGAGAAAAGCTGAGGAAAGGTGTTTTACAGGACATTGTCTTTTTGCAAGACAATGCACCATCTCAGAAGGCTAGCAAGATGATTGAGGTTTTGAAAAAAAAATGGGTTTCAGTGATTATTCATTCTACTTACTCACCAGATCTTGCTCCACCAGACTATTTCCTGTTTCCTAACCATAATGACTTTGAAATAAATGAATGTTTCAAATGATTCAGAGGTGAGATATGCCAAGTATGTCAAATTTTGAGGTGAATATTGGAATAGCCTGTAAATTTCATGGCTCTAGGTCTTTCCCTTCTTTGTCAGCCAAGAAGTTTCAGCATGCCCTTGTATTCTGTGAGCTGAGGACATTTTATTCTGTGCAGCAGATGGAACTGGCTGATAGATGATAGCTTAGGGGAATGAAGAGACAGGACAGTAGGTGAATGAGTGGGACATTTTGTCCCATGAACTATATGTGGCCTCTGAAACCTACTTTTGTGGCCCCAACTCTAATGCATGCTTATAAGATCACTTTTTAAATCCTAGCCTATATGAAACAGCAAGACAACTCTTTTATGAACTGGACCGATGACACTGTCTAATAAAGAACTAGATACAGAGATTTCATCATCACTTTCTTTCTTTCTTTCTTTCTTTCTTTTTATAGCATATATCTGGCAGATCCATATTTGATCATCCCATTACAAATTTAAAATACTGTGTTTTCATAGTAATATAGTGAAATATAGATTCCTAAGATCTGCATCATTAGTTTATTGCATTATAATTATAATCCAACAGTGCCATCCACTGCTTTGCTAAATAAGCTTTCCTTAAAATTCTCTGCAGTAATATTTTCTATGATAACTGAGCCACAGAATCTACACATTGTTGACTTTGAGAGATTTTTTGGTTTTTTATAACATTGAGATTATTGGACAGAAATGTCCAACAGTCAGACTTCTTCCTAATTTACAGCATGTCATAGCATGGAGGACAGAGAAACCCTATATGTTAGTCTTCATATATTTGATCCTTTGTCCTATTGAATCTTCTAACCTCTAAGTTGCCTCTCCATGGTGGGAGGGAGAGGGAATAAGTGATAATTTCTGGTCTGGCAGGTATGTTTACTGAAACATAGTTGCAAGATGTCCAGTGACATTTTTAATTAATGAAATGCCTTTGTTTCATGCTGAGGGGACCACATGTATGACTGGAAAACTACATCCTGAATGAGTTTGACTATACCAGGAGGCTGACTGGAAGGTTCATCCTAGGCAATTGGTTCAGGGGATTATGAAAAGACAGCACTGAACTAGCTGGTCAATACAATTTTTTTTTATTTTTTTTTTTACAAATAGGGGATTGCCCAAATCTTGGAAAAAAGTTTTTTTGGGGGGGAGGGGGGCTGGTTAGACAATAATTTTTTTTTTAATTTTTCAGTTTATTAAAACTCAAAACATTTTACAAACATATACATATACAACTTTACAAACATATTACTTAAAAACAGACATAAAACTAACTTCCCATCCTTTATGCTGAATATTAATTGTATCTATTCATCTGACTTTCTGATTTCATTATATTCTTCACAGATTAAATTATACATCTTTTTATATTTCTTATTTTTCTTTTTATATTTCCATTTCCATTTTCCATTGTCTTTTTATATTTCCATTTCCATAGCCTTCTAACTGAAGGAGTCTTCCATCCTTAATCTTCACCCACTCTCTGATCCATTCCAGGCAACAGGCATGATAGTATATTCTTAAGTTGGAATACTCAGACCTCCTCTTTCTCTAGTATCTTGTAGTATTTTCAATTTTATTCTATATTTCTTTTTACTCCAGATGAATGTTGACAAGTCCTTTTCCCATTCCTTGAATGGTTTATCATTCATAATGATTGGTAGTGATTGGAAAAGAAATAACATTTTAGATGTAACATTCATCTTAATGGTTTTAATTCTACCTATCCATGAAAGATTTATGTTAGATCATCTTTGTAAGTCTTTTTTGATCTCCTGCCAGACCTTACCATAGTTGTTTTTATATAATTCTGAATTTTTAGTTGCAAGATAATTTTTTTTGTAATATAGAGTTGGAAATCCATCTGCTCCAGGTGTCTTTCTAGATTTTACCTTTTTTATTGCCTGTATCATTTCCGTAAATGTAATTTTTTTATTTATTTCATCTTTCCATTCCTCATTTATTGCCTGTATTAGTTGCTTATCAATATATCTTTACATTTCTTCTTTCTTTATTTTTTCTTCTGTAAATAATTCTTTAAAATATCTGTGAAATAATTTTTTAATTGCTTTTGTTCTGTATATATTTTGTCTCTTTTTTCTTCCAAATTGCTTTTTTCCCCCTGTTACTTTTTAACTTCCATGCCAGCCATTTTCCAGGTTTATTAGCAAACTTAAATTGTTTTTGCTTGGTAAATTTAATTTTTTCCCCTCCATCTCTTCAACCATTATTATTAAGATTTGCTTTTTCAAAATGTGTATTTCTTCTCTCAATGCTTTTTCCCCAGGGTCTCTTTTAAATTGTTTTTCTTTACTTTTTATTTCTTGTAGCAACTGATCCATTTTTGCTCCTCTTCTTTTTTTTCTTCTCAACATTTTTTTTAATGAAAAAACCTCACATAACTGCCTTCAAAGCATCCAAAACCTTTTGCAGTTCTTTGTTTAGATTTTCTTGAAAAAATAAGTCTAGATTTTTTTTCTGCTTGCTTCAAAATTTCTTCATCTTTCAACAGTGATTCATTTTAATGCCAATTAAATTCTCTTGGTCTGCTTTGAATCTCCATAGTAATAGGATTATGATCTGATGTAATTTTTGGTAAAGTGTCCAATTTAACAATTTTTGGTGCCAATTAAGTTGAAATCAGGAACATATCAATCCTGGACCAAGAATTATGTCTTTCTGAGTAAAATGTGTAATCTTTTGTGTCTCCATATTTCACTTTCCAAATGTCCAGCAGTAACAATACTTCTTTCATTTCAAAAAATGTTTTCAGTAATTTGCCCTGTTTCTTTCTAATTAATTTCTCTGATTTTCTGTCGATTTCAGGGTCTATAACTCCATTCCAATCTCCTAATAAAATTGTGTACTCATATGCGTATTGGCATAGGATTTTTGTTAATTTTTGAAAGAATTTGTCCTTTTGTTCTGTTGGTCTATAAACTCCTACTAATAATATTTTTTCCATCTGCCAATTTATTTCCAGTCCTAAATAATGTCTGTTTGGGTCATTGAACAATAATAATTAGACAATAATTTTCATAATATCCACAATATCTCATATTCATGCTAGCTAGCAGGATTTAGAAACTGTGAACTTCAACCCCTGGTTTTCTACCTTGTGTGCCAAAATAGATTGATTACTTTAAGGAAAAGCAGTTTGACAATGGAACAAACTACCTCTGAAGATGGTGGACTCCACAACAAGTTAGTTATCCACCTCTTGGGATGCTTTACGGGTGGATTTCTGCACTGTCATGGGATTGGGGCTCTTGGGGTTACTTTGAGCTCTGTGATTCAATTGCTCCTTTATAACTTGACTGAAAGGAGCACCATTTGCTGCTCTAGCACCAAAATGTCTTGGACATCCCCTGTTCTAGAGTAGTCCCTGTTGATGGTCACAGAGGAGGATTTATGCAAGTGCTCTCATAGCATTATTTTTGAGAAGTATACAATTACCAAAATCCTGCTGGTGACATATGGAGGCATGCATTGCATTACTCATGCAGAGTGACCTTTTTTTTTTTTCAATGAAGAACAGATGTATCTATCTGATGGCAGCACAAATGGAATTCCATGTGGAACTATTGCAGATGGATAATGTTGCACTTTTTATGAACTGGGCATTGTGCATTACAAAATTGTGCAATGATATGGCAGTTGTGTGCAATCACCATTTTTCATACATTATGCTACATTGGTATGTAGAATAAGGATTGCAAGGTGCTATTGTACTATAATTCCTCCAGTGGATATTTGAGCTATGTCAAAGGTGGATTTGCCAGGTCCTTCCTCTGAGATATAACCTACAACACTTGTACTCATTTCCATGTAAATAAGCATATACCTGTAGTAGGAGAAAAGCCTACAATTATTCTTATTATATGACTTCAAGGTGATTTCAACTTCTGGCAACCTAGTCATAGGGTTTTCTTGGCAAGATTTATTCAGAGGAGGTTTATCATTGCTTTCCTTTTTTGACTAAGAAAGCATGACTTGCCCAATGTCATCCACTGGGTTTCTATGGCCAAGCGTAGTCCGAATCCAACCACTATACCAAATTGGCCCCCAGTAGCCAAAAATTATTTTAATGGGTTTAGCTCTGCCTTAAAGCAGACTGGATTAAAAAAATATGCCTAACGAAATGCCTACACACAAATTGTAAATATTCAGAGAATATTCTACAATATGCAGAAAATTATCAGGGAGTGGTAAGAGAGTAAGAAAATGTTCAGAATGCCTTGTGAATAATTTTGGCTTGGCTCTCAAGTGCATGACTTATTAAAACACCCTACTTAACCTTATTTTCAAATGTATCAAAGCAAACTGTGTATGCAACTCTTCTTACCCAGGCATATGCAGGATGAAAGAATTCTGCATTTATATGTAAAGGAGTACAAAAGAATTCAGAAGCCGGCAATCTTTCTTTTAATTAAAAATATTCTATTTATAACAGTGCTGCCTCTTCCAGCTGTACCTCCCACTATGGTGAATTTATCTAACCCTTGAATCATCACCATCATAGGCATCAACTAGCAACATCTCTCTGGCGGCATTTCAGCTCTCCAGAAAAAAAAGTGTATGGACTATTGTATACTCTGGCTTAATGAAGAAGCAATAACTTTATTTATGTATAGTTGTAGTGAATGAAAAAGATGTAATCCTCCATTCACCTTCAGTTAGCAAAGGGAAGTCTGGAGAAGTCTGAGTTTATGCTATATCTGACCTCTACATTTTCCACAGAAATATTTTAAAAGAATGCTTATGAGTAAAATGTATGGCAAAATAAAAGGAACAACTGTAGTGCATTGTGTAAAAGACTTGGGCTGCTGCCACACTGCAGAATTAATGCAGTTTGACACTGCTTTGACTGTCATGGCTCCATCTTATTGAACCCAGGGACTTGTTGTTTGTTGTGGCAACAGAGCTCTCTGGCACAGAAGGTTAACTATCTCAAAAAAATTACAAATTCCTAGATTCCAAAGCTATACTACATGGGCCACAGTAATTCATTGCTGGGTATAGCTTTTTAAACTAATATGTGAAAAATGCCATGTGTAATGTACAGTCATTGAGGAAAATAGATGTGGAAAATAGATGTTCACAAAGCCAGAGGAGAAACAATATGGCTGGTTAGTAATTTTGTCTTCCTTCTCCTGGCTACTCTGTTCTACTGGCTGCACCTGTCAGCACATAATTTAAAATCCTTTTAAAATGCCCCTTCCCATCACATTCTTCAGTCACATCTGGATTTCCCTTGCATTATTTGAGTTCCAGACCCAGAATCCACATGAGCTGGACACACCTATTTTCTGAACCCCAAATCCAAAATATTTCCAGGGACCTCAAAGGACATCTATTGTAGTTCAAAGAAAATAATGTTTACTTGGCTTCTGAATAAAGAATTCCATCTATGTATGTCAGGCCAAAGAAGGATCACAAATATTCAAAATATTTCTAAGCACTTTTGACATTTTTGGCCATAAAATCACTTTATTTTCCCAACTCTTCTGATTCTGCAATGAATTTAGCTTCCTAGTAGCTGTTGTATCCCTGCTAAGTGCAAAGCAGGTGGCTTATTTAACTGGCTATAATTTTTGTAGATTCCTCCTTCCCCACATTCCAAAATCTCCAATGTCCATGCAATTTGGATTCCAGACATTTAAGCAGAATGGAAATTTCGGGAACAATGCCAGTAAGCTGTTAGTATGAATACATCTGAGGCATATTTTTTTGTAATTTCATTTTATATATATATATATATATATATATATATATATATATATATATATATATATATGGCATTATGTAAAGTTCTCATTAGTGTTAGTTATGTTGATATGATCAGCAGACTAATCAATAAATTTGTTGTTATTGCTGCTGTTGCTGTTAGTTACATTTTCCCTCCACCTCAGTTGTTTGAGCTTAAATGCCAGCTGGTAAATTCAGGGTCAGCTTTCCACCTTGTTTTTACAGCAAGCCTTGTTTCAGGAGTAGCCAAAGCTGGCTATTCTGGTGTTTTGGATCAAAGAAATTGTATTCCACTCAGCCTGGGTTTGGGACTCTCTGCCCCTTTTTGAGATTTTCTGTCTTTACAAACTAGGACAATTTGAGGGTATGGTGTATGTATCTTTGTTTTAGCAGGTGGATTTCTAGCATGCTTCCAAACTAAGCTGTTGCCACTACCAAACAAAAGGCTATACCTTCCCCTCCATAAAGGATTTTCCCTGGTAAGAAAATAAAGTAGAAGAAGTGGTGGCAAAAAAACAGGGATTACAAATGGAAGACAATGGGGGGAAGCAGACGGGCGGCCGTGGGCCGCCCTGGAAAGCTGTGCCACGGGGCCGAGGTATCCCCACACCTCAGCCCCATGGCGCACCTTCGCCACCCCTGGAAAGGAGTGCTAAATTGGCGCTCCTTTCACAAGTCGCCGAAGGTGCGCCACAAAAGCTTGCGGCACACCTTCAGCGACTCTTCCGCTGCAGCATGTGTGGACGCTGCAGCAGGAGGTCCTCCTTGGAGCACCGGCCGTGCAGAGGGCCGGCTGCTCCGAGGACGAGCTGGGGAAGTGGTTGGGGCGCTGAGCATGCGGCTGCCCCTCCCCTTCCCTGCCCCCAAAACGGCTCTTTAAACCGTCTACTTCCCCCCAATCATTCCTTTCTTGAGCCTACCATAAAACTCACTGAATGATGCAGTGTGATTGTACAATAAGAGCCTTGTCTGGAAGTACCTCTAGAGAAGAGGCAAAATCAAACCAGAGTTCAGATTCTTTAATTCTATTTATTTCAATGTGCTTAACAATGTAGGGCTCTGAATTCAGGTTTCCTCAAATTTTACTGCTATGAGAAAATCAGACAGAATTCCTACCTGGATGTTAGACTTTGAAACTCACTTGTCTTTGGGTTAAATGTTTTTAAAGCACTTTAAGGTGATAATCCTAAAGTAAACTAATATAAGAAATGAGAAAACAAGCATAAGAAAAAAATGAGCTCTGATCAAGCAATTGTGTCACTTCACAGTTAATGCACCTTAGTTTCCATTGATTTCAATGGGACTGGAGTAAGCTGAACTTTCTCTGGATGGAGCCCAATGTCTGATGATTTTAGACAGTATGAGAAGCAGTGGCTCAGTCTTTTCTTAAATACATGGAACAGTTGGGAAATGTTTACAATAGCTGAAATATTTGTGTGTTTATATGATTGTCTCTTGTTTCAAACACAGTAAGGAATTCAGCTGAAGAGAAAGAAGAGGATAATTATTACTGATGCGCGATCACGGGATATTATCTGTCTGGGGTGACCATCCCAGAAAGTGGGAAAACAAGGCAGAAAATAAGAACTGGCAAGAGGTTGAACCAAATGTGCCTCTGTTCCTAGATTCTCAATAAGCTATGCATGATCTGGCATGCCAACATCCACATGAGAAGCAATTTCTGAAGTAAGAAATGAAAAACTTTGGCCTACACCCTCAGTGTTTCTCACCTCATAAACAGATGCCATGGGGAATCATAATCCTATCAGAACATGCTGGGCTGCATGACATTTAAGCCTCTTTGAGAGCAAGTTAATAAAAAGTTTAAAGAAGTAATCTGTTTGCAGATTACATTCCAATCATAATGGAAATGTAGATCAGTGCATGGCTGAGGCAAGTATACATTTGTTCATTATTAAAGTGAAACCTCTCACAGCAACTTTGGATGAGATCTTGAATAACAATGAACTTAAATGGACAGCCATGTTGACTATTCCATGCAGAAGAGTCCTTTCACATCAACAATCAATGAGAAGTCAACTTCAAAATGAAGATCATTCTTGATAGACTGCAATATTTCTGGCACGTGGAGCAGCTGGAATTTTCTTCATTCACGGGTTTTGGTTTTCCTGCTTTATGAAGCCCAGAGACACAGAGCTCAGGGTTTTTTTGTTTTGTTTTGTTTAATGTCGTGGTTTTCAAACTTTTCCCTTTCAAGGATGTCTTTCCATCTCACTTCATCTAGGGAGGAACCTCAGCATGTCTGCCTTACAACCTCTGCCTGCTGTTGGGCCTCAGTGAAAATTTTGTTTGCCCTCTGAGCCCTGTGACAGAAAAATTTGTACATGGAACACTTTGAAAAGCAAGCCCTGGAAACAGCACCAAAAAGCCCACAACATGGTTCTGATATGTGGATGATACTTCACCATTTAGAGCCATGGAGAAGAAGATCTGACCATGTTTTTGAACCATCTGAACAACATCCACCCAAACATCCAATTCACAATGGAAAAAGAAAAGAAGGGAACATTGCCATTCTTGGATGTCCTGGTCATCTGCAAACCAAACCAACGATTGGGCCACACAGTATACAGAACACACAGAGACAGATATCTACACAAGAACTCCAATCATCACCCAGGACAAAAAAAGCACAATAAAAAACACTGGTAGACCATGGAAAAATGATCTGCAAACCCCACTTCCTGGAAGATGAACTGAAGCACCTAAACTGGGTTCTACAAGTTAATGGTTACTCCAGCTCAGACATCAGAAGAATGGTCAGATCCAGAAAAAAATGGAAGAGTGAGAAAAAAACAACCACCCAAAGAGTAGCTATTTTTACCACACATCATAGACAGAATAGGGAAACTGATGGGGAAACACAACCTCCAAATGATCTAAAAACCAACCAAGAAAATCCAGCAAATGCTGCACTCTGAAGAAAAGGAGAGACCCTCTCATGACTGCAGGAGTTTACCACATACCATGCAGCTGTGGACAAATCTGCATAAAGACCACCAAACACAGTGTTCAAACATGAATCAGGGAACATGAGAGACACTGATGACTGGGCCAGCCAGAAAAATCAGCAGTAGCCAAACATGTTATAAACAAATCTGGGCATAAATGCTATTTGAAAACACTGAAATTCTGGACCATGCCAACAACTATCAGGTCAGAATGCACAAGGAAGTCATTAAAATCCACAAACACCTGGACAACTTCAACAAGAAAGAAGAAATCCTGAAAGTAAACAAAGTGTGGCTACCAGTCCTGAAAATGCCAAAATCAAGACTCAGCACATGCAAATGAACTTCACCCAGGGTCAGGGAGTTTCCCAGCAGACAATGGATCACTGATTAAATAGACACTAATCCTCCTTGCATATCCTCCCACCATGAGGCCTTGCCATTTGGCAAAAGAACAAAACATAGATTAACATGTAAGTCACTCCAACCAGGGTCACACAGTTTATATACCCCACACACCTCCATTCTCTGAAGATGCCAGCCACAGATGTAGGCAAAACTTCAGGAATAAATTCTTCTAGAACATGGCTTCATAGCCCAAAAAACCCATAAAAAACTATAGAGGCTGGCTGTGAAAGCCTTTGACTACACAATTTTGTTATAGTTTGTTTCTGATAAGAATTTGCCAAACTTTGCAAACTTTGTTTTTGATAAGAATTTACTGTGCAACATTTTTCATGTTTGGTACAAAAAGAGCTTGAATATGGTGAAAACTAAAACATAAATTCATCCTTTGATACCTAGGAGTTTGAATGTTTACCTTTCAAAGGACTGGATTTGAATTCAAGAGTTTTGAGACAATTCATTTCTATTACTTCCCTGAAATCATGACATATTTACATATCAAATGCTGAACAACATAAACTTGAAATAACTTCTCTGGGTTGATCTTAGGCATACTTACTGCTTTATTTGTTTGCCATTTATTTGAATTTTGTAGTTCCAGTGTGAAGGAGAGAAGGGAAGGGAAGTGTGTTTAAAGTGTGGTTCCTGATTTTGAGCAAGAATTTGAACTTGATTTTCCAGTCTCTTCCAAATTCCTGATTCCTTTGTTTTCTTAGATTACTTGACTTAAAAAATGTATAACTAAGGGCTGATGCACATGGCCAAGAAAGGGTGGCACAGAGTCACCCCTGGGGATGGCGAATCAGGGCTGCGGCAACTGCACGCTGCAGCCTTGATCCTCCTTTTTGCCACCCTGAAAAGAGCAGAAAAATGCCACTCCTTTTGGTGGTGGCAAAAGGCCACCTTTTCAGCCTAACCCTTTCTGTGCCCTTTTGGTGTAGTGTGTGCACACACTGCGCCGCACACCATGCAAACAGGTGCATGGCATCAGGACAGCATTGGGGTGGGTCAAGGCAGTCAGCATGCGGTTGCCCCGCCCCAGGTCCATCACCAGGCTGGTCTTTTAGGCTGGTCTGCAAAGCCCCTATATCTGGATGTAGTGGCCATGGTACATTTAGTCTGCAGAATATGTAAGTGATCTTCAACTCATGTGTCAGTAAAATCCTTCATTTGAGTACCTCCATCACAAATGAGATTGGAATGGAGTTACCTAGTTGGTGTCTTCTCCATGCCTGTCTTCTTTTTCTTTTTCTTTTTCTTTTTGTTTCTTTTTTTCTCTTCTCTTCTCTTTCTTTCTTTCTTTTTTGGTGCTTCAAAGATCATTCCAACAATTCCATAATTTATAATTTTGGATTTTCCTTTATTAAAAATATAATTTCTTTTCTTTTTAACTCATGAAATGGATTAAAAGTCCAAAAGTCAATTTGGAGAGACTATTTCAACCCAACCCATTGATTTAAAAAAAAAACTATCAGTATATTATTCTCATTTTAAAAAACAGCCCTGTGAGTTATTTTCCAGGTTTTATCAAAATTGTTCTGGCTTCACTTGGCAATTTTAAAATTACTGGTCTGAGGGGACAACCCTAAATATACTCTGAACATAGCTTTAGTTCAAATTGGACAGTAGCTAAAAGGTCTTCTGAATATTACAAAGAATGCAGTGCCAGACTAAGAAGGGAGAATTCCAGACTCTCTGAATGCTCCTTGCATAAGGTGAGGGTAAAGAAGCAAATCACAAAAATTTCCCCAACAGAGGAAATGTTTAGTGTAACCCAGATATTTACTGTTTTTGGCGAACTTTTTAAATAAAACTCTGGGACCAGGGTTTGAATCCCCACTCAAGTCATGGAAACATATTGGGTGACCTTGGGTAACTCACACACCCTCAGACTCAGAAAATCTGATAGGGTCACCTTAGGTTCACCATAAATTTGAAACAACTTGAAGGCACACAGCAACAACATTAACATCAGCAATCTAGAATATGACCTTTCAGTCTGACATGGCACAGTGTAACACAGTGGTTCTTAAGCTGTGAGGTGGGACCCCTGGGGGGCAATAGTTGCTCAAGGAGGGCACAAGAAAAGTCAGCCTGCAGGTACAAAAAGTAGAAGCCTAAGTATGTGTGCATGCACTGCTGATGCACTGCTGTAAAAGTGATGCTAAGTATCTTATCCCATTATGCCTTCCTCTAACCTCTGCAAAAATCAGCTTTCCCTCAGCTTATCCAGAGGTTCCATCATTGGCACAGTAGGTGCATGCCCCTTAGCAACGATAAGGCCAGTAGATGCCAGCCTGCCCAGTTCAGGGAAGAAGGAAGAAGACATGGCTGCTGAAAAGGCAATACTGGCACCTCTACATAATTCCCTATTATGTCTTCTTCCAAGCATAGCAAAATTTGGCTTCCCCTTTTTGTGCATTTCCTCCTCAGCTTTTCCATTATGTTTTGTCCCTGGCACAGCAAGCATATGCCCTTTAGTGACCATCAGACAGTTTCTTAGGTGATGGGAGAGAAGTGAACAGAGAAGTGAGAGAGCATGAGAGCTCAGCATTAAGGAGGGAGGCTTAACACACTACACAACCAAAATATTTTTATTAAATGTTTTTATTAATGTACTATATCAAGGAGGTGTGACATCCATATGTTGATGCAAAGGGGGTCACAGGGGTAAATAGGTTGGGAAGCACTGTTTTAACATTCTACAACTTGAGTTTGTCACCTCATTATACATCATAGACAGTCGGCCTTCTGTATCCATAGATTCCTTACCCACGAATTCAACCAACCACAAACTGAAAAAATTAAAATATATATAAATGCCAAAAAAAAAAAAAAACATTGATTTTGCCATTTCACATAAGTGACAGCATATCACCACTGTATTTAATGGGACTTGAGCATTCAGGGATTTTGGTATCCATGGGGGGTTGTGGAACCAAACCCAGCAGGGCCCACTATATCTTCAGGGTACAAGGAACAGTGAGCTTTATGGAATGGGACAGCACAAGTTAATTCCTCTAACTTCCCTTGAAATTCCACAGATGCTTCACGTGATGGAGCAGCCCTAACTTTCCTTCATGCTCTGCTTTGGAGAAAATGTCAGTGGGAATCCACCTCTGCAAAAGCAGTACTATCAGCAGTCCTAAGGCCAATGCTTTAAAGTGGTGTCCTTTCAGAATGGAGCTGCATAAGTGTAGAGTATAAACATACAGCTTGGGAAATTTGGCTTAGGGTCCAAAAAGTAAATTTTCTAAGCTCTGGAAGTGCTTCTGCTCAAGGTCTGAGCTTCTTACCCCTCCACTATTTACCCCATTTACTAGGACAGATTATTGCCTCCACCCAATGTCTCAACTATGGTACCAAACCTCTGAAAATTCCTTCCAACTAATCATCACCATAATCCTCTGGCTTCTCTTGGTGGGCCAAGAAGACCCACTCTCTTCAAGCTTCCATTTATCATCAGAATGCTTCATAAGTAATATAAGGACATTCACTTTGATGTGATCAGTGATCATCTGTAGTTTGTACTTTCTTTCTCTTATCCGACAAGATTCGTCATAGGAATTTTCTTGATTCCTATCGAGAGGCAATATGTGCAGCTCAGAAGTCTTTTTCCTCTTCACGTATTGCATCTGCAGAGTCCCATCCAGCAGAACTGTTTAGGGTGATGGGGGAGCTGACACAGGTTCCACCTGCACAGAACCCTTTACTCAACCCAACAATGACCTGCTGTGATGCATTTAACAACTACTTTGCAGATAAAATCACTCAGATAAGAGCCGACTTAGATGCCAGCGTTATGACAAAATATATAGACAATGTGTCCAGCAATTCCATTGATGAAATTTTACTGGATCAGCTTCAACCTGTGAGTACCATTGACGTGGACAAGCTCCTTGCTAGAGTGAGGAAGACAACTTGCTCCTTCAATCCTTGTCCATCATGGCTGGCCACCCAGGGGGGTGGCACATTGAGGGTGTTCCTTAGGGACATTATTAATGCGTGCCTTAGGAAGGCTTTGTTCCATCTTGTTTAAAGGAAGCGGTGATTAAGCCGCTCCCAAAAAAGCCTTCCCTGGACCCCCTGGATAGGAACAACTATAGGCCAGTCTCCTTGCTGACTTTCTTGAGCAAGGTGATCAAGAGGGCGGTTGCTTCCCAACTCCAAGCTTGGATGAAACCAATTATATAGATCCGTTTCAAACTGACTTTAGGGCAGGATATGGAGTTGAGACTGCCATGGTTGCTCTGGCTGACAACCTTTGCTTGGGTATCGACAGGGGTAGTGTGACCCTGTTGGTGCTCTTGGATCTCTCAGCGGCCTTTGATACAATAGACCATTCCATCCTTTTGAATCACCTGAGAGGGTTACGGATTGGAGGCACTGCTTCGCAGTGGTCCGTTCCTTCCTCTCAGGCAGATCTCAGAGGATGAGGCTCGGGGGCAGTTGCTCTACTAGAATAGAGCTTAATTGTGGCATCCCTCAAGGCACCATCCTGTCCCTGATGCTATTTAATATTTATATGAAGCTGCTGGGAGAGATCATCTGGAGACATGGAGTGTGGTGTCATCAATATGCTGATGACACTCAGATATACTTCTCCATGTCTCGGTCATCAGCTTTGACATCAGATGGTGTCTCTCCTCTCAATGATTGTCTTAAAGCAGTAATGGACTGGATGAGGAAAAACAGATTGAGACTGAATCCAGACAAAACGGAGGTACTGACAGTTTCGGGCCTGAAACCAGATTTGGGAATACAACTTCCAGTCCTAGATGGAGTCACACTCTCCTCCAAGGACTGTGTTCACAGTCTTGGGGTGCTCCAGATGTCAAATCAGGTAAATGCCTGCTGGTCAGGAGTGCCTGCTATCAGCTTTGGCTGATACGCCAGCTACGCCCTTTCCTGGAAACTAGGGATCTTGAAACTGTGGTACATGCGCTGGTAGCCTCCCGTCTCAATTTCTGCAATGCGCTCTACATGGGGTTACCCTTGTGCTTGACTTGGAAACTTCAGCTAGTTCAGAGTATTGCAGCCAGGTTGGTTTCTGGCACTTCCAGAAGAGAGCATATAACACCTGTGCTAAAAACTCTCCACTGG
>CM034710.1:59726437-59763691 GCA_020142125.1 Phrynosoma platyrhinos
ATTTACTCGAAGAGTTCAAGTTTATAAAGGTTCTCTACCTACCACCCATCACTACTCCTATCCTGCACCCATGGATCAGCAGGTGATTTCTAATTTTAAGAAGTTGTACACCAAGCACATTTTTTGGCACTGCTTTGAGGTGATGGAGAACACAGACCTTACCCTTCGAGAGTTCTGGAGGGACCACTTTAACATCGTGATATGCCTAAGAATTATTGATCAGGCCTGGCTGGGTGTTACAACGAGGACCTTAACCTCTGCATGGAAGAAGCTGTGGCCTGAGGCTGTAGCTGAAAGGGACTTTGAAGGATTGGAACCCGAAGTGTCAGTGGTAGAGGAGATTGTTTCTCTGGGAAAATCCATGGGTCTGGAGGTGGATGAGAGAGATGTGAACAAACTCGTCGAGGAACAGTCTCAGGAGCTGACAACCGAGGAGTTACACGATCTATATTCTCAGCAGCATACGGTGGTTCAATGAAAAATTAGTTTTGAAGAGAAGCCAGAGATGAAGGAGGTTATCTCTCAAGAGATATAAAGGAGATCTTGGGAATGTGGGAGAAAGTTGTAGAGTTCGTGGATAAAAATCACCCCGAAAAAGTTGCAACTGGTCGTGCATCGGAGTTGTTCAACGAAACTTGCCTAACTCATTTCTGCAATATCCTGAAAGGGAGGAAGAAACAAACCTCCTTGGATAGTTTTTTTAAACGATCTGCAGGTGAAAATGAGCAAAGCGTGACGAAAAAAGCGAAGACCAGTGACGAAAATTAAGCGCTTCCATAAGCACTTCACTTTTTCTTTTATTATGTTTTAATAGAATATGTATTTGTTATTTATAAATAAATGTTTCTTCTTGTAAATACATTTTTCTTATTCAAAAACACTTAACAAAAACAACTGAGATGGTGTTTTGGGAGCTGGAATGGATTAATGGCAATTTGATTAATTTCAATGGGGAAAATTGCTTTGAGATACGAGCAATTTGACATACAAGCAAGGTTACGGAACGAATTAAACTCGTATGTCGAGGTACCACTGTAACACCTCTATTAACAGGAGAGTTGTATCAGTTATCTTGGTGGAAGCCTAAGATTTGCAGCAGTGCTATATATGATAGCAATGCTATCTATCTATCTATTTATCTATCTATCTATCTCATTGTTGATATATACTAAATAGCAAAATATATACTAAATAGCAATTCTTTATGCTGCAATATTATGTTACTTATTCCACCAGTGTGTCACAATTTCCATATCCAAAGTGGATATGGCATTTGCAATATTATCAACACCATTGCAATATTATCAACACCATTTGCAATATTATCAACACAATTGACTGATGGTTCATGTCTCTTCTTAAACTTAAATAGCATGTGGAAGTTCCAGGGCTGTAAAAAGTTTCAGATGGTGAAGTGTTAAGGGAGGGAGTCAGCATGATGTAGTGGTTTGAGTGTTGGACTAGACCAGGGGTAAGCAACCTTTCTCCTTTAAGGGCCGAGGGACTTCAGCTCCCAGAAGCCTCAGCCACGTTGGCCAATAGTCCCATGTTGGCCAATAGCTCCTGGGATTCTGGGAGCTGAAGTCCCTCGGCCCTTAAAGGGGAAAGGTTGCCTACCCCTGGACTAGACTGTAGGAGAGCAGACTTTTAATCCTTGCTCAGTCAGGAAAACCCATAGGGTGTCTTTGGGCAAGTCACATTCTCTCAGCCTTAGAGGAAGGTAATGGCAAACCTCCTCTGGATAGATTTGTAAAGAAAACTCTAGTTGTATGTCAGAGTTGACACCAAGGCAGATAATACAGTCAACCCTCAGTATTGGAAGGCAAGCCATCTATGGATTAGAGCAGGGATAGGCAACCTTTCCCCTCCCAGAATCCCAGGAGCTATTGGCCAACATGGGACTATTGACCAATGTGGCTGAAGCTTCTGGGAGATGAAGTCCCTCGGCCCTTAAAGGGGAAAGGTTGCCTATCCCTGGATTAGAGCATCCACAGATGGCCCCACTCCATTATTGTCAATGACGGTGATGCATGTGGCCATGCTAATGAGGTTATGCGCACATCACACGTCTATTGGCTATAATGGGACTTGAGTTCATGCATTATCCATGATATGGAGGATCAACTGTAAAAACAAAAACAAAGGTTTGAGGATACTCTGACGACAGCACAAGGTTATACAAAAAAGGAGAGTCTTTGTTGCTTTCTGAAAATAACATCTACAAGTGAAGAATGTTTCAAGTTTCAAGGAACTAGAGAGGCTGAAGTGAGATTTGAAGAGGGAAGTAATCCTATGTAGATACTTTGTGATAGAGTTGTAGGCCTTAAGGGTAGGAAGAGGAAAAGCACAGGAACATTTTAAAAAGTAGGCCATCTTATTTATTTATTTATTTAATGAAAGATATTTCTATATCACATCCAATCTACAAGAGCTCCTGTGGTGGTGAATAAATAAAAGCAATTAAAATATTACTAAGATAAAAATGTTTTTAAAACATATTTTAAAAAATCAAAAACTTCTCCAAACACTTTTGAAAGCAGTCTAAGAACATCAGAGCAATTGCATCAGAGTGATTTCAGACACTGAAGGCCATGTATTTTGGCTGCCTAACAACTTCATGTAAATATTAAAAAGAGTACAGAATTGACCCCGAGGAATCCCACAGGCTAGTGGACAAAAGGCTGAACAACAGTTCCCCATCACCACCTTCTGGAACATCTGGCTGAGAAAGACTGGAACCACCACAAAGCAATGCCCCCAAGTCCCATATCTGCCAAACAATCAAGAAGGATGTCACATCAACAGTATCAAGTGCTATGGAAAAATCCAAGAAAACCAAGAGGGATTCACACCCCACCTCCATCCAACTATCAGTCTGCAATGGCCCATAGTATCCTAAACCCATGTTGGAATTATCTGGACAATCCATTTTATCTAAGAAAGTCTGGAGTCATGTTGCCACAACTTGCTGTAAGACTTACTTTAAAAGGGGTGGTTAAAGACTGGCCAATAGGTGGGTCCAATGGAAGTTTCTTCAACAAAGGTACTACAGTTGCTTCTTTTAGAGAGGTTGGAATATAGCCCTCTTTCAAAGAAACATTTACAACCTCCACTACTCAATTGACCAATCCTCCTGTGGCAACTTTAATTAGCCAGGATGGACATGAGTGTAACAGAGAAGTGTTGGCCTCACATTTCTAAGCAATGCGTCCACAGCATCATGTCGAACAAACATTAGTCTTAGACTTGTCTTAGAACAACCAAGAAAACATTATTGTATCAGTCCAATTCTGGAGTGAAATGTAGCTCAGAAAAGGTATAAAAATGAAATATCTGAGGACAGGTATTAAGCATGACATCATTTGCATGTCTTTCTTTGTTTTTTCCAGTAAAACAATATAATTGAGCTCATTAATACTCATATCACCTAAAAGAACAGTGTGTGTGGTCTAATTAACTCCACAGGTAACATAAATGACATACTAGCATAAGATAACACAACACATTACCACACTACACTCTTATGGTACTGCTATTCCACTTTTATTGCTCTGGCTTCCTTCTGTTGTATTCTTGGGTTTGTAGTTCAATGAGGTCTAAGAGTTCTCTGA
The DNA here is from genome assembly GCA_020142125.1 of Phrynosoma platyrhinos. Taxonomy (NCBI): domain Eukaryota; kingdom Metazoa; phylum Chordata; class Lepidosauria; order Squamata; family Phrynosomatidae; genus Phrynosoma; species Phrynosoma platyrhinos. The sequence goes on from CM034710.1 coordinate 59,730,049, forward strand.
CTGAGAATTCTAAATGCCCCTTCCTCAACTGCAAATCCCAGAATGCAACAGGAGGCAGCCAGAGCAGTAAAAGTGGAATAGCAATGCTATAAGAATATAGTGCAGTAATCTAGACAGTTGAAACATTGCATAAATAGAGCAGAGTTGTCATCATGGGTTGGGAATGACCTGCAACAAAAGCAACAACAACTTTTGCAGAGCATGCAACCAGAGCACATGCTATTTAAGAAACCTATGCAAAAATCATCATATTTAACAGCTGCAAACATTTTGCTGCAACTTTCTGTCATTCTGTCAAAAATTTGCCCTACTTGTTATGCAGGTTGTATTTCTCAGACCAATTGTCAACCAATTTTCTCTGAAAGTTCTGTCTCTCAGACTAATTGGTCACTATTTGTTTGATCATGTAAATAAGGCAACAGAGAGGTCATATAAGTATTGAAGGTGTGTAGAAAGAGAGACGGGTTTCTCCCTGTCTGCTATTTTGTTGCCTGGACTAACCAAATGAAGCTGGATGGGAGAAAATTCAGAATAAAAAGTGGCATTTTCTGACAAAGCACATAGTTAAAATATGGGTCTTGTTTCATGGGATGTCTTGAAAGTTGTCAGCCATCACAACATGAATTTGTCTAGGAAACTAGACAAATGTATGGAAGATAAGATTCTGTATAGCCACTGATTATTATGCCTATAGATTGTCTTTAGCATAAAAAGAAGTATCAAAATCAAAGGCTGGAAAAGAGAAGAAAGAGGTTGCAGTTTTGCTTCCCCTAGACAACTCATGTTTTGCTTCCCCTAGACAACTAGCTGGCTTTTTACTATATGACAAGAATACTGGACTAGATAGACTTTTTGTCTGATCTGGCAGGCTCTTCCTATGCTTTTTAGGTGTAGAGACCATCTGGTTTACACTACCTTTATTGTAGTACAATAAAATAATGGTCTCAGATTTAGATTTGTGGTCAGAGATTTCTTCACTGTTTTGCTCCGAAGAATGTCCTTCCTTTTTTGGCACAGAACTTCATAAACATGAAATCTTCTTAAAACAAAAAATGCTGTTGTTGACATCTCTGCATTTGTGGGTAAGGAATTCTTGTGGAATTACTTGTTTGTTTCTTTTTCAATGTGCCAACTAGAGTCAGCAGTTTCTTTGATAATCTCCTGGATAGTGGCACCTGGATGAAATAATCATCAGGTGTTATTCCAGTTCAGAAACCTGCACATGTGTTCTCAGTAATTGTCTGGTTTTCATTTTAAGCTGCTGGGCTGGCTAGTTGTATGAAGATGCCTGATGTCAGCCTTCAACAGCAAAGATCTTACAATAAACAAAAGACAGTGTAACCTAAAGTTTCTTGATTGAAGGTTGCCATTGCAGAGCTTTGAAATTTACTTTTGAGAAGAATGGAAATAATGACATTCTGGAGTGAGCTATAACTGAGCTATGGTTGTATGCTTTGTGGCCAAGAACATTGCCCTACCATTGCTTAATTATAAAAAAGTTCATTATGTCATTATAGTTATTATCAAATGTCAACATAAAGGTAAATCTAATATATTAATTGGATCTACTCTAGGCAAGACTCACAATAAGTTTGAGGCCACAGTGTTGTAACTGTTTAGTGTGAAAAGGCCCTAGACTATTAAGCAGACTGCCAAAAATAGTGCACATTAAATTGAGGCACTGCCCTGGCTCAGTGCTAGGGAATCATGGGAACTGTAATTTATTGTGGCCCCAGAGCTTTCTGACAGAGAAGGCTCAGTGTCTAAAAAAAAATACAATTCCCATGACTCTCTAGCACTGAGCCAGGGCAGTGCCTCAATGTAAAGTGCACTATTTCTGACAGTCTGCTTAGGCCCTACATCTTGAACCACAGCTCACCTATTCACCAGAATCTCTGTGTAGCATTTTCAGGGACATAGAACAGAGGGGTGGTGGAAAAGTGCACATCTGCCAGCCTAGATACATGTGCCTTAATGTGGATCCAACCCCTTGTCAATAAATGGCTTTCTCTAGCATTAGCTGGCATAGTGCATGTCATTATAGAAAAACAAGGTGGAAAATTCTATAAATGGTATGAGGGAAGGATTGAACTAATTAAGATTTTTGGCTTCTTTGGGTCTGCATGACACATATTATATTATCAACATTGTACATTGTCCTTTAAATTAAATCTACAGTAGGTGTTTTGTATTTAATTTCCTTGCCATTACCCCCACCTCTATGGAAGGAAAGAGAATGGGAGAGATTCATGGAAGGTTATAAAACACACATTGTGTATGCAAGAGACTGGGGCAGCTCCTTTGGAGCCTTTGCAGTCTCCTGGGAAACTACGTAATTAGGCAGTTTTTTAAACATGTGTATTATGTACTGAATTGCATGTATTTATACGTTTCTCAAAGGACTATTGCTTACACAATAGCCTGGAGCAAGTCTTTTAGAACTGTTTGGGTCTATCATATAATTATATACTTAAGACCCATTTATAGAAAATGTTGTCATGCCCACATAGGAGCAAGCCTTTTAAAAAGGTACACTTCAGTGTTTTCTTAAAGGTGCTACAGTGACAGACCCAGAGACAAAAGTCTTCTGATTTTTCCACAGAACAGGTACTGCATTGGAGAGGCCCTACCACCCTCACCCCTGATAGGTACATTGAAAACATCTCACTCTTCAAATGAATGAAGATATCCACTGTGGGTGAGATCTTTCCTACTATTCATAGCATATGGTTGTGGTAATAACAAGATCTTGTAATATTAAATAGAACAAAACTGAGTACTATCAATCTTTAACAGTAAACCAAAGCTTGAAATGGATCTGGGGTTTTTTTTTGTTTTGTTTTGTTTTGTTTTGTTTTTTTGCTTTGCTTTTGGACTATAATTTGATTGCCAAGGTAAAAGGCGGGGTATAAGAAATTATTATTATTATTATTATTATTATTATTATTATTATTATTATTATTATTATTATTATTAATGTCCTGATTCAGACAACCAACATGGCCTAGAGACATACTGGTTGGAGGAGTCTGGGAACTGTAGTCCATAACATAACTATTCTGAGCTTTGTAGTAGACCTTGTTGTTGCTGTTGTTGTTGTTGTTGTATGTCTTCAGGTAATTTCTGATTTATGGCAACTCTAAGACAAATGTAACACAGGGTTTTTCTTGGTAAGATTTGTTCAGAGAAGGTTTGCCATTGCCTTTCCCTGAGGCTGAGAGAGTGTAACTTGTCCAAGGTCACCCACTAGGTTTCATGGCTGAGCTGGGAATCGAATGCTGGTCTATAGATTTGTAGTCCAGCACTCAAACCACTGCATTACACTGGCTAGAATTTTGGAAGTGACACAGAAGCAACTCAAACTGATTTTCAGCAATAGTAGTATCAAGTACATTTCTATATCACTTCTCAGTGCACTTAAGCACTCCCTAGAAGTTTACAATGTGAAATTACAGGTAATTGCCCCCAACAAGCTCGGTATTCATTTTAGTAATCTCAGAAGGCTGAGCCTCTGGCTGGTATTGAACAGGCATTTAACCACTGTGTCACCAGGGGTTTCAGAAATCATACAACTTGAACTTCAACATTCAAACTACTATACCATGCTGACTTTAAAAGAGTATAAATCAAGGCAACTCATTACGTAATGGGCATCTCATTGACTATAGTATGTATGCAAGACTGTTGTCTACCCAGAGCTAATGCTAGGCTATTTGACCTATAAACCATATTGGGAACCTCAACAAGACATGATAATCAGTATCTTAAATCTCAGCAGGGCATGATAATCTGAACTGCCTTCTCCTTGGTGAGATGCTCCTTTCAGCAACAGTAGCCCTTTCACATTTCTGACACAAGAATGTGTCATAGTAATTATGACTATAATTATTATTCTCATTAATATTATTAAATAAATCACTCAGTTATTCTCATTACTATTATTGCTGTTGAATCAAGCACCCAAATAAATTAGGCGCCACACATTAAGTAAATTCAGATGATGGCCCTGCCCACAGGCATATAATCTAAAATTAGGCAAAAGAGATGAATAAAATTGAAAGATCAGAGAGTTAAGGAACTAAACTTTAAAATACAAAGGAGAAGAAGAAAGAGCCCTGAGGAATTAGGACAGAAGGAAAATACTAATCATCTATATAGCCACAAATAGAAATTCACTGTGGAAATCATGTCTGAAAGGTTTTGTTTTAGGGTGATTTTCTCTCTTTTTCTTTTTCTTTTCTTTTTTAAGGGATGCATAGCATCAGTTTAAAATGGCAATAGATTACAATGATGTATAGATGCTACCTAACCCCAAATAAGCTGTCAAGATAAGGAGGGCTCAATTTTTCATATCTGGTATGTAAGAAGGAGAAAAGTTACTGATCTAAGATTTACATGTTAATTCAAAAAAATTCTAAAGGAAAATTTTGTAATGTTACCAGAAATGTTTCTGTTTGGCATTATGGATATCTACCAAATAGTAGATAATGGATTACTTCTTCAATATATGGCAACAGCAGCAAACGTGGAAACAGACTGAAGCACTGATCATGGAAGAATGGGTTGTTAAATTTGCCGAGTTAGCTTAAATGGCCAAATTAATATAGTTTTTAATGGATAAGCCAACTGAAGACTTTTTAAAAGTTTAGAAACCATTTTTGGATTTTTTGAGCAAAAAGAGATCTAATGATGTAAAATTCTGTGGCGATGGTTATTAGTAATTTTAGTAGGATTATTTAAATAGTTCTGTAATGGTAGAATAGTGTTTTTCTCTTTTTTATATTTCTTAGCATTACAGTGAGGGTGGGAGTGGGTGGGCCTTACTGCATATTAGGTGTATGATTTTCTTCATTCTTTTCTTTTTGTTTCTTTTCCTTCCTTCCTTCCTTCCTTCCTTCCTTCCTTCCTTCCTTCCTTCCTTCCTTCCTTCCTTCCTTCCTCCTCCTCCTCCTCCTCCTCCTCCTCCTCCTCCTCCTCCTCTTCCTCCTCCTCTTCTCCCCCTTCTGTTTTTTAAAGTTTTGGTTGTATATTATTTTGATTGTAATTTAGACTATTCATACTAAAAACTAATAAAAAATAATCTAAAACAAGATGGCAATAAATTCCACAGGCATGGATTTCTGTCTAACTGGTAAACAGGAATGAAAATATTCAGCTACAACCAATGCTCTGGAAAATCCCAAGACCAGATAACTTGAGCCAGGAGGCTCTTCCAAATTGTATATAATGGATGGAGAGTATGGGCTCTCCAGATGGTTGTTGGATTGCACCTGCCATTGTACCTACTCACTGGCTAAGGAAGATGGGAAGCACAGTCCAACAATACCTGCAAGGCTATGTTTTATCCAACCTCACTGTACATTATAACATGATCCCCAGTTCTCTGAATGGAATGTGTAAAGTGATGTGACTAATTATTGCATCAAGAAAGGTGAAGATAAATATTATAATAAATGAACCAGCTCCTAAACATAATTAAGTCTTATGGAGATGTTTACTTTGTTAAAGTTTTGCCCTGGCACACAAAACCCCACTTGTTCCCCACCCTCCACATTTCTTAGGATGCTTCTAGATAGAGCGTTTGTTGTGCAATCACTATGGGCTATACTATCACACTATGGGGGGTTGCAGACTGCCAGAAATAGTGCAAATTGAGTCCACTTTTAGGGTTAGGGTTAGTGCTAGGGAATCATGGGAATTGGTTTTTTTCTGAGACATTGAGCCTTCTCTGTCAGAGAGCTCTGATGCCACAATAAAATACAGTTCCCATGATTCCCTAACCCTAACTCTAACCATAAAAGTGAACTCAATTTGCACTATTTCTGGCAGTCTGCAACCCCCCTATAACAGTTATTCCACTTTATTATTGCATGTTACCTCCCATGGCTGCATCCTATGGAATCCTGGAATTTGTACTTTGGTGGGGTTATCTAACTGAGAATTCTGAGTACTCCTTGCTAAAATGCAAATTCCAGGATTCTATAGGGTGTTTCCATGGTAGTTAAAGTTGAATCATGTGTACTCACTATACACATGATTATAGCCACTATAATTGTGTAGTCTGAATGAGACCCCTGTTTCATTGATGGAGTTCTATTGAGCATCTTATCTTCCATATATAACACTCCTATGTTTCTCCGGTGCTTTTTTTTTTGGGGGGGGCTCTTTTTTCTTACTGCAATATTAAGGTAAGAAAGACAGAATAACTCCACACAATGCTTTCTGGAAGCAATCTATATTTCAGCTCTCTTACCTGTATTTGGAAGGGAAAATACTGCGCTTTACATGCACTGATGCTGCTGCTTTTGTTAAACTAGAAACTGTTTTCAGCCTGCCTTGGTCACCAGAAACTCTTGCCAGCCTGCTGTTGATCAAATCACCTTAAAATCTAGCAGTAAATCCTAACTTGCTTCCATTTCATGCCAAATTGTTCCAAATACCTGTAAAACCAATATCAAGAGTCTTACCACAGAGCTACTTTAGTTCTACACTATTCACATTTTCCTCCCCATTGCAACACTTGAAAACAGAGACTGCAGGATTTCACACACTGCATAATTCATAATAACCATTGGGGGTTAATCACACTCAGACACTACCAAACAGTGACAAGAGCTGTATGAGAGAGAGATGCAACTAGCAGGAAGAAATTCAGTATAGATGCTCAGAATTAAATGCATATCTAAACACAGTGATGAATATATTCTGTTTCCAAGGAAGGGAATTTATTATCAACAAAATATCTGAATGAATATGTCCAGAAACTCCTACATTAAAGCTGCAATCCTATACCCAATTTACCAAAGAAAAAACCCTAATGGACCCAGTAGGACTTACTTCAGAAGAGACATGAACAGGACTGCACTGTTAGTCACCCCTTGGCCTAGAGCATTTCACTTTAATCCCTTCATTTCCCAGCCTTTGCATCTGTGAGATTTGGCTGCCATGTGAAATGAGACACCTGCAGACTAGCATTAATCCTCAGGATGAAGAAAGCAAAAAAAGCAAAAGCAAAGCAGCTTCATTTATATACCACTTCATATCGTGCCATGGGATGTCTAAGCTGTTTACAACTGTAAGCTCATTTTAGTGACCTCAGAAGGATGCAGGCCTGAGTCTAGCCTGAGCCCTGGCTAGTATTGAACTCACAACCTTGTGGTCTATGAGTGAGTAGCTGTGAAACACTGAAACTAGTGATCTCTAGTTGGAATTGGAGTATTTCTTTTGCCATTCAAGAAAAGTGTTTTGATGCACATACTCAATAAAAGCATTACTATGCAGGTGTCTCTCTGAAGTGCTTTACTGGAACATACCCACTCTTCTGATATTAAAATTTTGTGCCACTAGATATGTACAAAAATGTATCCTGGATGTTTAATATTACTGTGAGGTAAAATTAATTTCCTTGGTCAACTATGCTAAAAAATAAATAGTAAATAAAATTAGCATGGCCTGCATAAACTATGGTTTAGCAGCTAAACCATTGTTCAGTGTAACATGACTGAATTTAGGTGAACCTTGAATTTATACACTCGCCTTTTCCTCCTCCAATGGATGAGAAAACCACAATAAGCCATAGTTTACACAGTTTAAGTCTCCCACTTAAATTCTTCTCCTTCTTGAGTCTAGCCTGGTAGATATTCAGCTAGTGCTGGCAGGAAGAAGGAGAAGGAGTGAAGTCAGGTCCCCAGGCAGTGTTTCAGCCCTGGACCCAATGACATCAGGAAGTTTGGCCATGCCCCTTGAGATCATCTGGCCCCTGGAATGATTGGAGAGGAAATCTACCTTCCCACTCCAAGTGTTCCCACCCCACATTAATATAGGCTAGTGTAAGAAAGTGAAGAATAGCCACATGTGAAATAGCACAAAGCTATAGGGGAAAACTTGGAGTATCTGACTGTGCTATGTGTTACTGAGCACACATACATCCAAACAAAAATGAATGCCAAATAAAATTAATTTAAGAAATCTTGATTTTTTTTAAAGCCAGTATTTCATCATCATATTTTTAGCAGGCAAAGATTTCATCTTCAATATTACTAAATTTCTGTGGGACACAAGTAGTTCAATTGTGTGGGGTGGAGGAATACATATATGGAGGGTGGAATACATAACTGTTTCAAGTATAATGGTGTACAGAACTAGTACGCATAAAAATGTATACCTTGTCTAATAGGCTTATTAAACAATAATAATCCTCATAAAAAAGATTTTATCCTCATAAGAAAGATTCTCTCCTCTTGAACCAACTGAAAAGCAATTTCCATAGCAGGTTCCTGTTGATTATGTTTTCTTCACAGAAAACATGTGAAGCTTAAATGAAACAAATTAAGCTGGAGGGGGGAGCAATTTTCCAGAGTCCACTTGGCTTCATCATGCAATCTTCACAGGGAGGCATCCCCCCCACTGCTGTGGGATGGAGGAATCCTCTTGGTGCCATATTGCAACTTCAAAGGTTGGGATATTGTCCCAGGCTTTAGCATACTTTTTGCTCTGCCTGTCATCCAAATTCTCTGAGTTATTCATATTTGGGGTGCCAAAAGAATATCAGCTAAGTGAAATAAAACAACACAGCAGTGGGTAGAGCATTGTTTGTTTCACTCTAACCAACTGTGACAGCCTGTTTGGAGGCCAGAGCAGGCAGCAATTGCATTGCTCACACACATCAAGTCACTCATTGCTGTTTGGGTACCACAAGTTCTTTCCCACAATGACCACAGTAGACTGTTTTTGCACTCGCATTCCTCAGTTGAAGTGGAAACACCCATCCCCCTGCAGAGTTGGTTTCTGTTGTCTATGAAGTCATTCCTACCAGGTCCACTGTCCTACTTGGTCCATTTTGAAGTTGTAGCCCCACAATTTGGAGGTAGTTCTACACAAGCTAGAGATAGGAAGCTAGGGCTAGACACTAACTCAGATGGCAGGTGAACTACTGGTGATATGATATTGAAGAGGAAGGCTGGATTAGAGGACCCATGGCATATTGTGTAGCAAACACAGTTCTGTCTTCCAACAGAGGTAAACAGAGAGTCCAAGAGCAATACCTGGGAAGCTGCCACTGCTGTCCAAGGCAGTCACTTCACTCTGACTAATAGTAGGCCCAATCCTCTGTGCACCAACACTGCCACACCAACAGCCCTACAGATTTTCATTATCTATCAAAATGTTTTACTTCACCCAGGGTTTGGGTTCCTGACAACCCTCTAATTTAATTTTGAATTTAATGTAAACAAAAATCAGTTAATCACCCATTCATACCTCAGGTAATCGCTTGATCACATGTATTCATCTTTACCCCTTGTCACCAGGAGATGCTGATCCGGCATTGCCACCGCAATGGCAACACCACACACTCCCAGCACTCCTGGGTTCCCAAGGGACTCCTGATCCAGTGCTCCGCAGCACCAGAAACCAATGCCCATCAGATTCAAGACCTATGCTACCACCACAGAAGGCTAGCCCTCTCCTGGGGCACCCTCTGCCAACTCTAGTGAGCTGTATCCCACCCTCAAGAGAGTCCTGAACAAAAGTCCATTCCTGGGCAGATGTAAGCTGCAAATGCCCCAGATTTCCACCTGCCCAGTCTTTTTATAGAGTCCACCCACAAGCCGTATTCTGCTTCTGTGGTAGCTACCCCAATATGGAATGAGTGACCCCCAAAGTCCTTTGCACTGTAAGGCCAAATGAAGCACTGACACCACCTGGAAATGTGTCAGTGGGAAGCCATCTTTGTGGGTAAAGAGATGGCCTTCCTCCAGGGGCAGGATGCCACATATCTGCATAAGGTCCAAACAGTGCACAGGTGGGAGCCATGGAGCCTTCTCAGCACACTGGAGGATCCCCTGCCATACTGGTCACCCTTTGACTTGTGAAGAACTAGACAGTCAGTGTTTCCCACAAAAGAAACATCCTCCCCTCTCTGGAGTGCCCACATTGAGCCATCCATCTTGGAAGAAGGCACAAATTCACCCACCTGCAATGCCCCAAACAAGGCATTTATAAAGGCAGCTATGAACAGGCTAGCCTCGGCCTTAGAGGTGCTGACCCAGTCAAGCTGCATGGAGAGCCTGGAGATTAACTTGAAACAAATAGGTCTCCTGCCATCCATATCACCCACATGTGTCCTCCTCCAGCCCTTCAATGTTCGTCAGACAAGAAAGGATGAACATGGGTCCCAGAACCCCCTGGCTTTGGAGAAGAATGACATCCTGGCCAAGTGGATTGCAATGGTCTGTGGCATAATCTCAATCTCCCTCAACCAGACCATGAATTGCAGGACCATGGGAGACTGCACTGGCCAGTGGGGCTGGAGGCCAGTCACCCCAAATAAGATGGACAGCTTAGAGACAGCTCTCTTGTAGGCTCTGAGGGTGACCGGGGCCACCAAAGACAGGACACCCTGTATCACAGCAGTTTCTCTGGGAAGGGCAGGGGCAAGGGGGTCTGATCCAGGCACCTCCTGAAATGAGATAGAGAGTGTGCAATGCTATTCTCGAGGCCAGGCACAAAATGGACCTTGAACATAATGTTCTCGTGGAGGTAGAGAACACAAAATGACCTAGGGGCATGATCTTCTAAGTCTTGGAGCTTTGGCAGGTAAGGATTTTAACAACTGACTGGTTGTCACACCAGAAACACGCTGCCTTGTTGGTAAAGGCACTGTGCCAAATGTGAACTGCTACCACAATAAGAAACAGCTCTAGAAAAGTGAGGTCTTGGAGGATCCCTCTCTGAGCCCAGTGGGCACGCCAGTGTTGGGCAAACCAGTTTCCTTGGAAGAAGATGCAAAGCTGAAGCTTTCAGAAGCATCTGAATGTACCTGAAGGCCCTATCCCAAGTCTCAGAGGCTCTGCCACAGGGAGACCCCATTTTAGTCCCTGAAGAACCCCTCCCACAAGCCTAGGTCTTGCTTGATCCATTTGGTAAGGCGGATGTGGTAGTGTGCCGCTTTGAGCTCCACTGTGATCTGGGCCAGTCAGATGCAAAAGGCTTTGCCTGGGGACACCACCCTGCATGCAAAATTGAGGTGACCTAAGATGGTCTGGATTTCCTTAAGGGTGGACTTTTGGGTCAAAAGGGTGGTCTGGATTTTGGAGCGAAGGGACAGAAGTCCTCAGGCAGGCGGGAGACTCCAGACACTGAATAAAGTTGGATTCCCAGGTAAATGAGGGACATAGGTGCCTCCTTGGAGGCTGAGATAACTGAGGGCCCAGCTAGGGTCTGAAATGTGGACAGAAGCTTGGCACAATCATCACTTCTGGCCTTGCCAATGAACAGGAAGTCATCAAGGTAGTGGGTGACCAGGGGAGAGGTGGCTTGTCTCTTGACCTCCCACTCAAAGAAGGAGCTGAATGCCTTAAAGGCTGCACAGCTAACAGAGCAAACCATTGGCATGGCCTTGCCAAAATACCACTGGTCTTCAAATTTGAAGCCCAGGAGACAGAAATCCTCAGGGTGGACAAGAAGCAGTCGGAATGCCTACTGAATGTCACATTTGGTCAAGAGATCCCTGTCCACATGATGGGACCAAAAAGGCATAGCAGGCAGAGCAAAGCTCTGGGGGAATGGTGTCATTGATCGACAACCCCATGGGGTGAGATAGGAGGTGAATGAGGCAGAATTCCTCTGGGGCTTTTTTGGATACCACCCCAAGGGGGGACACTCTGAAGTTGAGCATGGGTGTTGAGGTGAAAGGGCCAGCCACCCTTTCAGCCTCATACTCCTTTTGGATCTTGGTCTTAAGGACCTGAGGCATGTCCTGGACCAATTTCAGGTTCTGGGCATCTGAGGCTATGCAAGGGCCCACCACCAGTATCCTGAAATCACATGTGAAGCCCTTTGCTAGGAAAGTGGCCACTTTCCTGAAGGAGTAGCTGCTTATTAGTGGGATCAAGGCCTCAGAGCACATGGGTGTTGGTGTGAGGTCAAAACATGGCCAGACAGCTCTGTCATAGTCATTTCGGACTCCCCAAAACTCCAGTTTTGGAGGTGGAAGCTCCATCCTTTTTGGCAGAGGCTGCCGGGGTGGGGCATCCCAATCAAAAGGGCTGTTGAGAGCCTAACAGTTGGAAATACAACAGCTTGGCATGCAGGCCCATGCAAAACTCGCAAAAGTGTTTGAACATGCACTGGTCCCGCACACATTTGCTCATATTGAACTCCCAACACACAAGCCTACAAGAGTTCCTTTTGCCCACCCAATTGGATGATCTGGAGGGATCTCCCTTTGGCCTAGCATGCGGGCTGATCTCAACCAATCAGATTTCACTGTCAATAAGGTCCCACCTGTAAGTGTTGCTTTGGGATGCATGCTGGTGGAAGGCTATGTCATATGCAATGGCCGCAGCCTCCATGCTAATGGACCTGGCCTTCAGGACATTGACCATGTGGTTTACCAAGTCCCATTCAGGGTAGGCCATGGAGATCACCCCCATGAAAACCCCGAAACCTTCCATCCAGTTGATGAAAGAGTGCTCCATAGGATAAGCCTTGACCTCTTTCTTGTCTTTCTTACTGGAGATGATGGCCCAAGCCTTCTCCTCCTTGGGCTTCAACAAGGTGAACATATACTATCCCCTGAGAATCCCCTTCCTGATCTTTTTGGACAGGTGGAGATCTGGGGGGTTGTCACCGCATGAGAATTTGGGAAAGGCAGAGGCATGCTGATCCATCCACACAATTTGTAAACCCAGGCATCTGGACATGCATCTTATGGCCTATGAAAGCATTCCTGGGAGCAAAGCACCACCTACCCAATAGTCATCCCTGCCCAAGAACGAAGCAGAGCACTCACCATCCCCATTCCTTGTGTCCTTGGACCCTTTGACATGAACCTTTTTGCTCTTTTTCTTATCAGTGCATCTCTGCTTTTGTCCTTTGTGTTTGCCTCTGGCAGATGAAGCACCGGGAGTCACACTGGCTTCTGAACTACTGGTGGAAGAACTGCTATAGAACTAGTGGAATTGCTAGACAAGGTGTTAACATTGGAGCTGCTTGGAGAGGAGTCTCAAGGTGCTTGCCCCCACTTTGTGATCCGACCACACTCACGCACAGCAGCTGCATGGGGCCCCGGAGCCATTCGCCTAGGGGCAGGTGGCATATTGACCCTCGCCACCTGCTCAATGAATGGTGATAGGGTGTGACTTAAACCTGCAAATGCATCTTCCTTTGCCTCCACAGGGGGTGCAGGTGAACCTGAAGACACTGACAGGGCTGAGGGCCCCTGTTTTGCCCTGGGGGCCAAGGCCACCTAGGGCTTCTTGGGCTGACCAGTCAGGCCCCTGGGTGGGCAGGCACCATCTGCTGCTTTGGGCCTTGGAGAGCCAAGAGCTGTTTATCTATTTGAGGAGGGGAGGGGTGAGCTGGGTGTAGTGGAGAGCAACATGCAATGCAACCTGGTAATGCTGGAGCTTTGTCATCTGCCGCTGCTCCTCTGCTGCTGCTGCTGCTGCTGCTGCTGCTGCGGTGGTGGCTATCCCTGCTCTTCTGCTGCAGTGTCCTTCTGCTCAGAGAGTCAAGTTGGAATGGCACCGTCCTCCTGTGCCACATGGCTTTTAATAGGCCCAACCACCAATAAGAAGTCTGTAGGCCCAGAAGCTCCCACCCCTTCCGGCCTCCTAACCTATCCCCTGTGCTTTTTGCCCTGCCACTGGCCAATAGGATGGTACTTCCATCCCTGGTGCATGTCAGGAGATGTAATCCTGATGTCAAGGCTATTTTACTCACCTCTGGACATGCTCCAGCTTGTCAACATCTTTTTTGAATTGTGGTGTCCAGGCCCAGTGCAGCACTCGCTGGGATGCCACCAGAGCTGGGACTCCCAACACGGCGATCAGAGACTCCCCGCTCCCCACTGTAACAAGACTGACCCAGTGAGTCAGGCAGCCTCATTAATGGAGATGGGAAAAGGCTTAATTTCTGTTTTTCTCCTTTTAAAAATTTTACATTTGCAAATTTATTCTTGTTTTGATGGAAAGAGTACAATGGTGTTTTGTTATTAAATTGAATGTAGAAGAGAGTGAAATTGTTTGATTTTCCTATCTGTACTTCTAGAGGTAAAACTCCCTTGCCCCAGACCAAGATGTGGCAGCTAAAAAAAGGCAATGCAATTCTAGGATACACTGGCTGCCCTGAGTATAGTGTTTAGATCAAGAGAAGTAATAGTACCACCCTATTCTGCTTTGATCAGGCCTCACCTGGAATACTGTGTCCAGTTCTGGACACCACCATTCAAAACAGATGTTAACAAGCTGGAGCATGTCCAGAGGTGAGCAAAATAGTGAAAGGTGCGGAAACTATGCCTTATGAGAAGTGACTTAAGGGCTGAACAGATGGCCCCTAAGGGGCGGCATCCCACCATCCCTTTCCTTGCTGGATCCAGTGCTGCTCTAAAGAGAGCTAGCAAATGCTGCTTCTTTTTAGAGTGGCAAAAAGCTGCCCTTGCCATGGTGGCAGCAGCTTTTCAGTGCTCCTTTGGTGCAGCATGTGTGGACGCTGCACCAAGGGAGCACCCTGCCGCCTCCTACCATGTGGCGGGGGACGCGGTGTGAAGCCAGCGTGAGGGCAGACTCAGGGCAGCCAGTGTGTGGTCGACACACCTCAGTCTGACCCCAGGCCAGCTCTTTATGCCAGTCTGCTCACCCCCTTAGGGAGCTGGGTATGTTTAGCCTGGAGAAGAAAAGCTTATGAAGTTATGTAATAGCTCTGTTTAAATACTTGAAATAATGTCATACTAAAGATGGAACAATTTTGTTTTCCAGAGAATAGGACCCAGATCAGTGGATTCAAACTACAGGAAAAGAGATTCCACCTAAATATTAGGAAGAACTTCCTGGCAGTAAGAGCTATTAGACAGTGGACTATACTGCCTCATAGTGTGGTGGAGTCTCCTTCTTTGGAGGTTTTTAAACAGAGGCTGGATGGCCATCTATCAGGGCTGTTTTGATTGTGTATTCCTACATAGAAGGGTTGGACTGGATGGGCCTTGAGGACTCTTCCAACTCTATGATTTTATGATTCTAAGCTAGTCTTTAAAGACAATCACTTTAGACTGTACTGGCAGCCCATACATATGGGCCAGAAAAGGGATGACATGATGAGTGTTGAACACCTGTCAAGAGTTGCAGCTTCTGAATCATCACCTTCAAGAGGTGCAATACTATCTTTGAATTTCATGCCAGCTCTTCCTCTGATGTCAGCAGTGCAGGATAAAACCAGTGCAAGTCTTTATGTAGCCAACAAAGCAGCTGCCCAGACAGTGCTTCTTTCATATGAATCCAAAATGCTTCAAGATATACACTCCTTAATGGTGGCATTTGAGCATGTTTGGAGACAAACAATACCCCACACTGGCCTCAGCACTATCATATGATGCACCATTTCATCATGTGCACTCCACCCAACCAAATTACCAAGTAGTAAAAGATCAATGGCAAACTTTTGTAAAATAAGATCAGATTTTTATGGTTACTTTAGCAACAATAAAGTAGGCGGGATGAGATCAAAAGAAGAACTTGGATGTTTGCCTAATTCCTTGTGTGAAGTTAAGAAAATTGCAATATAAGACTGTAAATAAATGATGTAAACAGTAGCCATCAGAAATTGCTGTCTTTATTCCCCTCCAGAAAATCTGGCATCTAGATATATCTAACTGAAATCAGTTAGAACATTGGGAACATTGGAAGCTGTTTTCAAATAATTAATTTGTCCATTTAGCCTACTACTGTCTATTCCAGGCATCCCAACTTGTGCTGGACTACAACTCCCATTGTTCTCAGTCTTCAACTAACAAGGTAAGTGATGTCTAGGAAAGATTAGAGCTTCACTTTAGCTCATCTGCAGGGTGCCATGTTAAGGAAAGCTAGTGAGCTCTACCTGCCAGTTCTCTTTAGGCAGGTGATTTCCATATCCCTTGCTACATGATTTTATTTCTTTTTGCTTTGAGATACTAGAGACTGAACAGGCTGTGAATAACACAACAGGTTGTTATGGTTTAACAACCTGGCCCTGTGGGGTTTACAGTCCCAGGCAGATAGCAAGAACAAATAAGCAAGCTTCCTCTGGATTGCCAGGCAATGCTAACTCCAGATCTTTATACGTAAGAAAAAGAACAGATAGTAAAATTTCAACAAACTTACAAATTGTCCAACAAAAACAAAGTTATTATTTTAAACTCTCACTTTTAAAAACATTGGCTTTAGAAACAGTTACCATATTCAGTAACATTAATTATATTGGTACCATAATGTAGGCTTCCCAGTTTGGTGCCTTTTAGAAACCCAGTTGGTGGATTATGGGAGCTGTATTCCCAAACATCTGGAGGCCACCAGACTGAGAAAGGCTGCATAATGCATGCATGAGAACAATGGAAACACATTAATTTGAAAAGCACATATTTCAAGTCTGGAAAATACCTTGCCATTCACCTGCAGATCAGGCTTCTTTTACACTCCATTCATGTAGGGAATAAATGTCAAAAGTCTGTTTGTTATTTTAGTTTGGGAAGTAGAATAATCCATCTGAAACTGAAAGATCTTATGTGTTTTTCCTGTACATAAACTCAGGTGTACATGCCAAAATAGATCACTTGTTCACAGTAAAATATAGCTAGACTCATTTGTACTGGAGTGATGAAACCAATTTACAAGAATTTGATAAAATAATCAGTTGTCCTGCACATTTCTATATTCACAAAAGGAAAAAAAATAAAATACAGATTCGATAAACCAAACTTAGTGTTTTACTTTATTTGATTCTGTAGTTTCAAAGATGACAGCACCCCAATACAGCCACAATACTGATTCTGATCTCAGCAGCAGAGTTAAGAGTAGAGCCATAATTTTTTTACTTATCTGTTTGTTGACTGAAAATTCTAACCACCCATCATCTAAGGAATGCCAGGGTGACTTGCAGTAATGAACTTTAAATATATTCAAGAAATAGATCACAGGAAATCATCCTTCAGAGATGACTAAAAATAACAAGGCCATACAGCTATCAAGGAGAACAGAAGCAACATGAACAATTCAATATACATAAGCAAAGTGATTTGACAACAAAATGACTGTAGGGTTGGTGCTGGTCACATTTTCTTAGAGACAATGTTCTAATGTTGGTGTGGATCACAGAAAACATCCTCTTATTTGTAACACACCACACCAACACAGGTTTAGTGAAATCTGGTGTAGGGAAGGAACAAACTGACTTGCCCCCCAATCTGGCCAGACTGCCCCCCAGCCTTCTGAGTCCAGTGTGGTGGCTACCCCCCTAATGAAGCCACTGCACCAAGACATGGTACATAGAGAAAATTTCATTCTTCACAGACAGGCAAATGGTATGGGACGATTATATCATTGCCCCTCAGTGGGGATCCCGCACTGGGTGTCACCAGGTATGGGGCAAGGGACTACTGGGTGGGTGAGACTTCTGTGCAGGACTTTTCTGGGGCCAGAAAAGCACCTGTGCATGCTGGGGAAGTGCTGCTTAGGCAGGAAAATGCTGCACAGGTGGGGAAAACACCGCCCAAGATGCAGAAATGACCAGCCACCCAGGCCATAGACCCTCCCCAAGGCTCAGAGACCTTCCTGAGGCCTGGAGCAGCATTTGCATGGGTGCAAGAAAGGGCTGACCAGGTATCACCATCCCCTCTTCTGGGGTGTCACCCTCCTTCTGGAGTGTTGCCTGGTGCAGTCTGCACTCCATGCACCCCACCACCCCCAGTGATGCCATTGTTGCCACTGGTCTTCCTTTCTCTCCTTCATACTTTTTGTTTTCCCATCTACCTAGGAAGTTGCTTTTGATTAGACTGAGGGAACCCAACAAGGGAGACAGTTTTCTCTGGCTGACCTGAAAAAGACTTCAACTGTCCCTGCAGCTGCTTGCTTTCTGATTGGCTGCTTGTTCACATTCTTCTTTATGACCCCATGAATCTGCAGGGACTCCTAGTGAAAAGAAGCCTTGCTGCAGTACCATTTTCCCAGGTGAGCTAAGGCCTCTTTGTAGCCCAGCTGCAAATGGTGATTCTCAGGTAAGTCTGGGCATTCATGCTTTTCAAGGACATCTCTAAATACAAAGCATTAGCCATCAAAACAGACAATTACCATGAAGCACTGTAGCTATGTGAGCCCTGTCCAGGAAAAACTGCAGCTGAGGAATCAGCTAGAATTGGTTTTTAAAAAACAAATACAAAAACTCTATGCTGCTGAAGTATACCTTCAAAGGCAATAATGAATGAAGAAGGAACTCCTGACTATACACCTGCTGCTTCTCTGTTTCTAAAAAAGCTCTGCATCTATAAAATTATCTTCCTCAGATATTATCTTAAGTCTGAGTTTGTATATATTCTGGAGGTAAATGTTTGAAATACATTTTTAAAAGATGTAAAGGATGGAAGGAATAATATAGAAAAATTAAAATATTGTTACTGGCCATGAGCACCTGAAAAAGGATAGGCTATAAAGTACCGTAAATCATAGAACGTCAAAATTTTGTGCAAGAGAAAATGTGGGGTAGAGTTAGAGTAAGGGAAATAGGACTAGGGAATTCCAAATTCAAATACCCACTGAGCCATGAAGTTCACAGAGTGATCTTGGGCAGGGCGGTTCTCTCAATCTAACTTGCCTCACTGAATTGATATGAGAATAAAATGAAGTGTTGAGAACAATGTTTGCCATCTTAAGCTCCTATTTTTCCTGAAAAACAAAGGATGGATGGATACTTGATGGGTTGATGCATGCTATATTCATTTTTAAAAGAAGTAGCCATGTATGAGTGAATCTACAAGGTAGAAAGAATGCAGTTTGAAATGACTTTATGTGCTGTAGTGCGTTAGCAACAGTGCATTTTTCTGAATTTTGGTTTGTGTATGAATTCCACATGGCACCAGATGTACTCTGCAGTGAACCCCAAGTGCCACCATGGCAAGGCAAATAGGTCATGCCCAGGTCATTTGGAAGACTGAGAAATCTCCAATCTCCAGAGCCAGGCAGATAGTGCTGCAGTTGCAAATGGACCATCATCACCTCCATAATCAGAAGGATAGATGATAATAGCCTAGATGTCACTCTTGATGGGCCAGTGATCAGCTTAATGACACACACATTCCCTTGCCTATTCTCCCCGATTGTTGTCAGACCCAATTACATTGATAGTGCAATGCAACACCTTTGTTTGGACATCACCCAAGCAATCAAACACCTTTGTCCAGGCTTCAGCCAAGCAATTAAGCACCTTGCCAGGAGCTAAATTTTCCTATAAAACCCCTCAGATTTCTGCCCCCAGTGTGTCAGCCTGGATGCAGGGGGACTCCATGTCACTCTGATCTCTGGTCTGGCTCTGGCTCAGTCATCCTCTCTGTGACTGTGTCTCAACTTCCATCAGCTAATTGGATCCTAGAGAAAGCCTCATCTGTAGTAAGTATAGCCCATTAGTTCTGCCTCATTATCTTTTCCAAGCTAACCCCTGATTTCCTGAGCTTTGCATGAGTGTGTGTGTGTGTATTGCTATGTGATTTTCCCCTTTAATAGATAATACTTTGATTGGAGAATTCTGTCTTTGCATCAATTCTTAGATCCACTGGACTCTTGGTATACATGTGGGAGACAGTCTCGCAGGGTCCTTGTAGCTGACCCCTTCTCAATTTGAGCTAAATAAAATTCCCCATACTAGACTCTTGGCTACAAGTGCCAATCCTATCCTGGGATTTGTAGTTTTACAAGGTCTTTAGCTTTCTCTGTTATCTTTCCCCCTTGTTATCATTTCCCCATTTAATTGGTATTTTAGATTGCTATTCATATTATATTGTAATTGTTTTTAGTTTGCTTTTTTATGATTGGGAGGGGGTTGGGGTAGGGAATTATTTAGAAATGTGGATTTGAATTGTATGTTGCATTTTATTGTTATTCTTACTTGTTGTAACCCACCTCGATCTGCAGGGAGAGGTGGGCTATAAATAAAATGTATTATTATTGTTATTATTATTATTATTATTATTATTATTATTATTATTATTATTATTCTCTGCTGGTCCCTCACAAAACTAGAAATCTCAAGATTCTGTAGGATGGAGCAATGCCAGTTAAAGTGGTGTCAAACTGTATTATTTCTACAGTGTAGACACACCCTTAACTCTTAAATCTAGCATAAAATGTGAAGAAAAAAGTAGTCTTGTGACACCTTTAAGGCTAATCAATTTGTTAAATAACCAATTTGTTATAATAAGGACGCAGTGGCTCAAGTGGTTAAGGCACTGACTCTGTTGATTGCAAGATTGGCAGGTTGGCAGTTCAAGGCCTGGGTGCTGCATAATGGGGTGAGCTCCTGTCATTAGTCCCAGCTTCTGTCAACCTAGCAGTTTGAAAGCATGCAAATGCAAGTAGATAAATAGGTACCACTTTGGTGGGAAAGTAATCAGCGTTCTGTGCAGTCATGCTAGCCACATGATCACAGAGTAGTCTCTGACAACACTGGCTCTTCACCTTAGTAACAGAGATGAGCACCACCCCCTACGGTTGGACATAACTTGACAACCTTGTCAATGGGGAATACCTTTATCTTTTTAATTTGTTTCAGCATGAGCTTTCCTGGGCTCTAATTTAACCTTGAGAAATAGGACTTAGGGCCTAAGCAGACTGCCAGAAATAGTGCACATTAAATTGAGGCACTGCCCTGGATCAGTGCTAGGGAATCATGGGAACTTTAATTTATTGTGGCACCAGAGCTGTCTGACAGAGAAGGCTCAATGTCTCAGAAAAAAATACAATTCCCATGATTCCCTAGCACTGAGACAGGGCAGTGCCTCAATTTAAAGTGCACTATTTCTGGCAGTCTGCTTAGGCCCATAGTCCTCAAAAGCTTATGGTGCAATGAACTGGTTAATCTTTAAGATGCCACAAGACAAATTTTTCTTCTATATGCCATATTTGTGAGAACAAATGAACATGTGAACACTAAATGCAAGAATAGTCATATATGCTAAATTCCACCCTTTCATTTTCATTCACATTTACTTGAACACAAATTGAATGCAATCACACAGAAAGTGCTACTCACATTCAAGTGAATCTACGTATGATTCCTGTCAAAACCTTCCTGCTCAGTGCATGGAGGCCTATATGTGGTGACATTGACACATATGGTGACAGTATGCACAGTGCCATCTCTGTCACCATTTTTAGCTCTCACACATTCTTCTGAACAAATTATGAG
Organism: Phrynosoma platyrhinos; assembly: GCA_020142125.1. Classification (NCBI taxonomy): domain Eukaryota; kingdom Metazoa; phylum Chordata; class Lepidosauria; order Squamata; family Phrynosomatidae; genus Phrynosoma; species Phrynosoma platyrhinos. Next base: position 59,751,253 of record CM034710.1, read on the forward strand.
GGAAGGGCTAGACAAACAAAGCAGACTATTAGACCAACTGACCTGAGTTTCCAAAACATTGATTTTCAGCATAACTATAAAACTCTCAACTCTTTAAAAATGCAGGCACTGAAAAGATCTAGAGGGATATGAAACAAACAAAAATTCTTTAGAGAATGCTTTGAATAAAGACTTGCAATTCATAACTGCCATTTGCTGAAAAGGAAGGAGTCATGGCTTAAACTACTTAATACTTTAAGCAGTTGAGTAGATAGATGTGCTGTAGCATGAGCTACCTCTTTCACTAGAAAGCAAAAAGCAAACAAAAAGAAATGCAGAGTAGTATATTATTATTCTGCTGTAGGAAAAATGACCTAACCTCTTGAGAAAGATGTTATTTATGCATTTGTTAGAGGCACTTAATAACTAATATTACGTGGAGGGGGGAAATACAGCCACCAATGTATAAAAATTACAAAACTGCATCTTCAATTATTTAAAGGCAAGAGGAAGTTTTAAATAAAGTTAATTATAAAGTCTGGAAACAACCAAATCCTTTAATTCCATGTACTTTATCCAGATTTCCACTTGAGTGCATATTTATCCAGATTTCCACCTGAAGTTAGTAGTATTAATTCTAATACAGGTCATTGACAATTTTTCCAAGAAATCTTGAGTATCCTAATATTCTGTAAAATAATCAGGGGATAGGAAAGAGGTGGGAATAAGCTCAGAAACAAAAAGATAGAATCTTCTTTTTGTTTCTGAGTTTATTTCCATCTCTTTCCTATCCCCTGAAATGCTTAAGGGATCCATAAGTCTTTTAAGAGATTATGAAAGGAAATTCTGTACAAGTTAAAACAACAGTGTCTTATGACACCTTAAAAGCTAACATGCTCTATTTGGTATAACCATTAGTGGACTGCAGACCACTTCATGATATGCTTGGAATGCTACCTGAACAGAGTAGGTATTTTTAGATATGCTTAGGTAGAAGGGAGCTATACATGAATAGAAATGCAAAAAGTACAATTATCTTAGCAAGCTTCCATGGGGAGAAAACAAGGACACTCCTACCAAAGGATATCAGTTGTCAGCTAGTGCTCCATTGGATCCAGAAGAAGTGAAATGGTCAAACTCTCCTAACTTCTCTCCTGACACATGACTGGAATGGATCTGTAAATGTGTCTGGTCTTGTTTTATTCTGTGTCATACTTTAAATTCATCTACTTCCAAAATGTTCTCCATCGACAGACAAGAGCCCTTCCCAGCCCTACTACCCAATTCTTTTAAATGAAAGAGTGAACTTGGGATCTTCTGCATGCAAATAATGTGATCTATAATAGTGCTAAAGCTTCACAGGAATGCCCTCTGGTCTAGCTGGTAGCTGATATGTGCAAAGAGCTCTGCATCACAGACCATGAGGTTGGTTCCAGTCTGCCATTTGGTAAAATGAGTTTGGATCCAGATTAAGGATTGAAAGCTGCCCTGCATACCTCCATTACCTCCATGCTCCGTGGTGATGCTGAGTGGGGCCCATGACTCAGTGATCCCACTGTGTCACTCAGTGCCACCAGTGCTGGTGCAATTCTCCCTCTGAGGCTAAAAATAAGACATTCAGTATTGATCCATGGCTGGACATCTTGTTGTAACCTCAAAGGGAAGTGCCAGAAGTGGTGGCACTGGAGGGCACAGTGGGATGCATGTGTAAACAGCCACACAGCACCACTACAGAGTGCTCTGGATTTTCCTGCAAAATCTGAAGCAAAAGGTGAGGAATTTTACACCAATTTAAGGAATCAGGTGGAGTTGGTATTTGTCCCATTGACTCCAATGCATCTCCTCTGAGTTTAATAAATCTAAATCCAACTCATAGGGTCTAACTGGCCTTATTTTATAAACATTTCTCAAAACTAGTGAATAACTGTAACAAAACCCTTTCCCACAGAGATGGAATTGATGCAAAAATAAACATTTTCTGAAGCATGAAAGATCTGGACTACTTGCCCACCTTTGCTGCCCCTCTGTGCACCCCTTTTCATTAGTTCTTTATTCAAAAGACAGCAATAAAGGAGCATAAGAATATGATTTTGAAAACAGAAGCTCTCCAGTCAGATGACCAAGTGCACCAAGGGATATGTTAGCAATATTTATTCAAAGAGCACAGCTGAATAGCTCTGCTATTCAGTTTCTTGTCTTGCTCCCCATCTGCCTATCTGCTCTGGCCTTGCCCTGTTTGTGGGTCACTAGCAGTATCTCGAGTTTTTCTGAAAACCTCATGTGTGGTAGTGGAGCAATTATCTCCAAACTGCAGCAATACCCTGAATCATGGGCCCCATTTACACTTGCATTTTTGTGCTGGTATATGAACTACCCTAGGTCTGACTTTGCTTTTGAGGCAGACTCTGAGCCTGAGGAGGAGACAGATCTGGGGTTACCTGCAGGCTCTATAGTTTCAGAGGAGATGCAGGAGGCTGCAAAGGGAGAAACAGACTCTATGCTGCCAGTACTAAGACCTGTGGGGAGAAGACAAGCCAAGGAATCCTTGATGCATTCATCTAGGCTAGAAGCCAAAAGGAGAGCTAATTGTGATCAGCTGAGGCATGCTGAGGCTTTTAAAAATGCTCCAGCTGATATGATTTCCTGCAGCTGACAATCAATCTTGTAGCCTCCCTAGTTGCTGTGTATCCTGTTCTCTGCTATTGGACTCCTGTTTTCTGACCTGCTTTGTGACTATGCTTCTACTTCTCCCTTTGCTGTGAAGTACTGGACTCTTGTTTGGTAACTTTTGGAATGGACTCTTGACTACTCCTTCGCTTACTCTTCTGCAGTGCTGTCCTAGGAAGAGGTAAACAGGACAATCTTGTTGGCTGCCACATAAATCTATTCAGGCAGGCATAATGCATGCACTAAAACAGCAAAACCAAGAACAGGCTGCCCAAGTAACGCAGTTGGTGACTGCTGTAAATACCTTGCAAGGGCAGCTTAACCAGCTCTAGCAGCCGGGGGCTCCTGCTATTCTTCATAGGAAGGTGCCTATTGCTTTGCCTGAGAAGTTTCTAGGGGAGCCTAAGTTATTGGAAGCCTTTTTGACTAGTTGCCAGTTGTATATGAATGTGAGAGAGGAGGATTTCCCTACAGATGCTGTGAAAGTTGCCTTCCTTATCAGCCTCCTCTCTGGGCCTGCAGCCAACTGGGCTACACCTTTGATTAGGCAGAACACCCTTTGCTGAATGTCTATGATTTATTTGTAAGAGAGTTCCAGACAGCTTGGGGAGATTCAGTGGGAACTGGGACTGCTGACCGGGAGGTCTGGAGTCTTCGTCAAGGCCAAGGTACTATTTTGCAGTATGTGACTGCCTTCAAGATGTTGATTCCTGATTTGAGCTGGAATGACCCTGCCCTCCAGAACCATTTCAAGACCAGACTAGCAAAGGACATTCTGGATGAGCTAGCTCATGCACCATCTCCAGAGACGTTATAGTTGTTAATTGAGCAGGCATTGCACATCAGTGGAAGGCTGGAGACTTGACGCTGAACTCCATTGTGCCTCACTCCACTGCTCAGCCCACTTGGACACCTTTTGCAACTCCAAGACCTGAGCCTGTGCCTGGGAAGGCACAGGCAAAGCTCATTTGGCTTGGTGGGGCTTGGCCGCACCTCTCTGCTACCAAAAAGAACTGGAGGCACCAGGCTGACCACTTTGCCCAGAATCTCCTAGCCAAAAGGTATGGCCTTTTTCAATCTCTGGGAAACCCGGTCCCCAGGTCTAGGTGGGTTTGCTAGTGTGAAGAGGTGTGGCACCAATACATTGGAGGCATACAGGGAGCTCAAAAAGGACTCCTTGCTGGTAGCTTATAATATTATTATTATTAATTATTATTATTAGCTGCAATCCTTTGGCTCACTCAAGATAAGGCAGCCCATGTTGGGGTTATGATTAACTCTGGGGCTACTAGCAACTTTATGGACTTGGAGTTTGCAGCCCAATACCATATTCCATGGAATCTGCTGCCTGAGCCTTGCCCAGTGGAGACCATTGATGATCAGCTTCTGAGTTCAGGACCAGTGACACACCAGATGGCAGTACTGACCCTTGAGATCCAGGGCCATGTGGAACAGGGCAATTCCTCTTGGCGAAAGTTCTGCATTTCCCATTGGTGCTAGGCATTCCCTGGCTCACCGGACATGACCCTCATATTTCGTGGTTTCTCTGGGAGGTACTCTTTGCCTCTGAGTATTGCCAGGAGCATTGCTGGCCCAAGTGACTGCAGGTGACTACGGACTCCAGCCAAGAGCCACCTCCCCCCCACACACAGAGTTGCCCCAGAAGTATTGGGACTTTGCGGATGCGTTTGATAAAAAGGAGGCAGATTGTTTACCACCCCATCAGGTCTATAATGTGTTGTTAACTTAGTTCCACTGGCCCTTATTTTGGCAGGGTGGATTTATTCTTTTTCGGAGCCCGAGTTAGCAGCTTTGAGGGACTTCTTTGAGAAAAACTTAAGTTGTGGCTTCATCCGCCCATCCACTTCTCCTGCTGGGGCTCCTATGCTTTTTGTATGCAAGAAGTGTGGAGAGCTCCATCTCTGCAGATTACTGGGCATTGAATTGGATTATGATCTGGAATTGTTACCCACTGCCACTCATCCTTGAGCTGCCAGAAAGATTGCAACATGCTTAAGTGTTCAGTAAGCTAGACCTCTAAGAGGCTTATAATTTGGTGAGGATCTGAGCCAGAGATGAATGGAAGACAGCCTTCCAGATGAGGCATGGCCACTGTGAGTACATGGTGATGCCCTTTGGCCTGTGTAATGCATCCACTGCCGTCCAGCACTTTGTCAACAATGTCTTCCATGATTACCTGGACCACTTCATTGTAATCTACTTGGATGACTTCTTGATCTATTCACCCAGCCAGGTAGCTCATGATGCTCATGTCTGGGTGGTGTTGTGACATCTCGATGAACATCAGCTTTATGCCAAGTTGGAGAAATGTGCTTTTGACCTCACCACTGCGGACTTTCTGGGCTATCGGATCATGTTCCAGGGAATCAAGATGGAGCCAGCTAAAGTTGAAGCCATGACTTCCTGGCATCCTCCCAGAAACAGGAAGGAGGTCTAGCGGTTTCTAAGATTCACCAACTTCTATCAGAAGTTCATTCCGAACTACATGGAGCAGATGGCTCCTATTGCCCAGCTACTCCATGGAAAGGTCCTTTTCAGGTGGACCCCAGTGGCACAGCAGGCCTTCCAGCAGCTGAAGCAGGAGTTTACAATGGCACCACTCCTTCAGCATCCAAATCCCAAGACACTCTTTGTTATGGATATGGATGCCTAGAATGTCACAATAGGAGCCATCCTTCTACAGCCCACACCCTCGGATCTGGGGCTGCTACTCTGAACATTCTTCTCACAGCAGTTGAAGCCTCTGGAGCACAACTACATGGTCTGGCAGAAGGAGTTTCTGGCTATAAAAGCAGACTTTGAGGTTTGGTGGCACCTGCTGGGAGGGGCTGCTCATCCAGTGGAGGTCAACACAGACCACTGGAACCTGGAGTACCTCCAAACTGAGGAAGCTGACTCAGAGGAAGAAACAGTGGTCCCTCTTCTTTGCCCATTTGAACTTCTGCCTGACCTACATCTCTTGGGCCCAAAACTGACAGGCCAACTCTGGTATCTTTGGTGCTATACTAATTACCAGCAGGACAACTGGGTGGACTTACTCTCCCTGGCAGAGTTCGCCTACAATTCTGGTGGCCTCGCATCTGAGCTGAGGTATCCCACTATGTCAGCTTGTTTCCTGTCTGTCACTAGGCCAAGGATTCCTGTTTTCTGACCTCTGGAACTGCCTTGTGACTACGCTTCTGCTTCTCCCTTTGCTGTTAAGTAATGCAATCTTGCTCTGTGACTTTTGGAATGGTCTTTTGACTACTCCTTCATTCACTCCTCTGTGTTGCTGTGCTCCAGGGGTAGGCAACCTTTCCCCTTTAAGAGCCGAGGTACTTCAGCTCCCAGAATCCCAGGAGCTATTGGCCAACGTGGGACTATTGGCCAACATGGCTGAGGCTTCTGGTAGTGGAAGTCCCTCAGCCCTTAAAGGGGAAAGGTTGCCTACCCCTGCTGTACTTGGAAGATGTAAACAAGACAGCTGGGTAGATCCAGGCATTGATGCAATACCAAATCTGACCCAAATAAAAATTTACACTATGTTTACCCCAATCAAATATCTCCAGTGCAATTTAACCCTATCAAGTTCACACTGACCAAAGTGCCAATTAAAAATGGAGCCTCGATTGAATTCAGTTATTTCGGGAGGGTTTTTTTTTTGTTCTGTCAATCAAATGATGCACATCTACCTTACACTGTTTGGGTGAAACCCCTCTCATCCTCAGAGGATGGGGAGGATAAGCCTCTTGGAGGACCCTTTACCATAAAACCCCCATGAGAGCTTCTCCTTAAGGGGATCCCCCCTGCCAGCCTTGGAGGATGGTGAGGACAAGCTTTTTGGAAGATCTCTTTCCATGAAATCCTCATGAGAGCTTCTCCTTGGGGGGATCCCCTCTGCCATCCTCAGAGGATGGGGAGGAAAAGCCTCTTGAAGGACCCCTTGCCATTAAACCCACATGAGAGCTTCTTCTTGGGGGAAACCCCCTGCCAGCCTCGGACTTGAGAATAAAATCACCATGTGCTGAAGCCACATAAACATAAAGGTTCACACTTTCTGTCAAATAATTTTAAAAAAACCCAAAAGACCCTCTTTTGCCAGCTTGGGCAACATCTGAACATCTGGACTATGGCATCATCAGTGGGAAAAAGCAGGAAAGAGGGAAAGAGCTGAGTGGTTGTTTAAAGGGCCAGGTAGCAGGAAATTTGAAATCATCACAGCCGGCAACTAGGCACGAGCACAAAAATGGCACTTGCCATGCACTCTGATGTGTGACATGAGATAGGTATGTTCTGCCCCTCTGCCCACCCTCTGCCTCTTAATCCCTTGCTTCAGGAAGCCCCAAATAGGATCAGGGGCATGTTCACATCGGCAGCACCCTGACAAAACTCACCCTGACAAAACTCACGCAAATGCAATGAGGGGGATTTGCCCCAGGTCCACCCCTATTCAGATGTGCAAAACCCAGTGCCAGTGTGAACTATCCACTTTTAAACCAGTTGGCAAACTGGTTTATAACAGAGTGTGAACAGCCCCATGGATCCCCCACGTATTGGCCTCTTTCCTACAGCATGGTCAGCTAATAAGTGTTAATACACTATCGAGCGTGTTTGAGGCCTTCTTTCTCATGCAAAGGAACTAGATTTCTGATTACATTCCCAGTTGCTTGCTTTTGGTCATGGCATTGCTACAGAAAATAAATGTCCTCTTTCTGGATGAAAAGTTAATTCCTAGGATGGCTGCTGCCAGAGGAACACCTGGAAACAGGTGAGAGGTGAAGGGTAACATTGCATAGTCAAACTGGCACACACCCCAATGGTTGTTCAGCATTTTTGAGTGATCACCATAGGAAAGCAAATAATGTGAATGCAATGTCGTCAGTGTGAGGCAGCAATAAATGATCTCGTAAAGGACTCACTACATGGATAAACTAAAAACCAGCCTGCAAGCTTCTGCTGTCAAAATCAAATTAACCTTTAGATCGAAATCAGTGATCCTCTATGAATTTTTACCTTGTAAAGACTTTGGCCATGATCCAGAAGAGCTCACATAGACAGTGAAATGGAAGCTATTCTGGAAGGTATGGAATTACATTTTCATCCCCCTTTTCTTAAACCACCATTGAGTGTCAATTACATGACAGAGGACTGCATCTCCCAGAATCATGTTGGCTGGGAATTATAGAGGTCTAGGTCAAAAATAACATTCCTAGGCTCTACATATCTCATGATCAAGTACTACGGTGTAGGCCAAGATAGTTTTATTAAAATTGAATGCACTACTAAGCAGTAGCACTGCTGGGGGTATATGTTGATCTGGCCCTCCTCCCATTTTTGCCACTGAGGCCATGGTTGCTTCAGGAGGGAGCTGTGTCAGTGGTCTTATCATGAACAGGGAGCCACCATGGAGTCTACTCACAAGTAGGGGACCACTGTGATGGTCTACTCATGAATACGATGTGTCACCGCAGCTACTCAGAGGTAGACCACCAGGGCTGCTTCCTACTCAGGGCTAGACTGCCACTGCTGTCCTCTTCAATGCGGGGAAAGAGAAGGGTTTAGTGGGCCCTTTTGGCTATGCCTCATGGCAGCCCCCACCCCAGACTGGGTGACACTAGGGGGGCAATGCCACTGCTACTGTAATAAACAATTATCAGTCATTGTATGGTCTGAGTATGTCAGGGCTGGTCTAAGATACTTTGCTGCCCAATGCAGAACATCAAATGGGAGTGCAGCCCCACACAAGCCAGGGTACACAAGTACTCATCCACATTACTTTCCTATACAAGAAAATAAAAGGAGGAAAACATTTGTACCAATAAAACTGCATGAGTAACAAAGTAAATAATACTATGTAGCCCTCTTACAGTGCCCCAAATTTGCTGTCTGAGAGGGCTTCCCTGTTGCGTGAGTGAGACAGAGGGACAAATACCCAAATTTTAGAAATGGCTCTGTGGGTTTGGGGAGTTATAGTCAAAAAGAGTACAATCTTTAAAAGCGTAAGTGCACCTGAGATATGGATCTCTATAAATTTCTAGTCTATGCTGTGTTTTACATTGTTGTGGGGCAAATTTTGTGAGTGAAACATATGTCTCTGCTATTATTTCATGTAATAAAAAGAATAGCAAGAGATCCCCACAATTAAGTCCCAGTTGTAACTCCCCCTCTCTCTCCTCCAAAGACAGACTAAGGGAATGCCCAACGCTTGTGCTTAACTTGCCAATTAACTCATTAAGTTATTAATTTGCTAGCATATTTTAGTAATTTCCTGCAATAAATGGGAAAATATGCTTTTGTGAATTGGGTTATAAGAATTCATTAGAATTCATTACAATGGATGTTTTCCCATCTGTCAAATACAGGAAAACTGGAAGGTATGCTGATTCAGGAGATAAAATATTAGAATTAGAGAAAATGAGTCACATGGATTTGTTTTTAGGTAGTCTAAACTCACAGAAGAAGATTTGGGTTTCAGAAAGAAGAACAGAAAAGAAGTGAGGTGCAGTGATCTTTGCTTAGCAGGAAATCAAGGTCCTCAAGTAGCTAGGGATCTTTTAGGTATCAGGTTTTATATAAGTGAAAGACAGTTTGTCCTCACCACCACCAACAACAGCCTATATGGAAAGAAAGTGGGATCTTTCTGGGGGGTGAAGGTTCATTGTGACTCTTTTCAGTAAATGTTCTTTCTCTAATTCTTCTGGACTGATTTCTACTGTTTATTATGGTTTAGTATACAATCTTAATATTATTTTTGAAGAACTGCAGTCAGTGCTTTGCAGTCTTGCCCACACAGTGCTATGTACTTGGATAATTGTGATTTTTTCTCTCTCTCTCTCAAATCCATCCCCTCCTTTTTTTTTTTCTTTCTTCGTTTCTCCATCTCTTTCCTCTTCAGCCTTCCCATTCTGCTTATCAATCCATCCATTTTTTTAATGTTGCAATGATTTGATCTAATGATGGACTGACTTTAAAGTGGATACCAATGACACTGAAACAGTTAAAGATTTAACATACTTTGGCTCAGTCATTAACTAAAATGGAGACTGCACTCAAGAAATCAGAAGACTAAGGGGGAAGTGCAGACCAGCCTAAAGGGCCATCCTGGGGGTGGGGCTGTTGGAATATGGATGGGTTATACCAGGGGTAGGCAACCTTTCCCCTTTAAGGGTTGAGGGACTTCACCTCCCAGAATCCCAGGCGCTATTGGCCAACATGGGACTATTGGCCAACATGGCTGAGGCTTCTGGGAGCTGAAGTCCCTCGGCCCTTAAAGGGGAAAGGTTGCCTAACCCTGGGTTATACAGTGAAAGGAGAAATGTAGAGATGTGAGTGTGGAAATTTCCTCATGAGAACAACATCTAGATAAACAAAGAGAACTTGACAGCAGGTGGCCAAGAAGTCAAAACAAGTACAGTTTGATGGCAAGTTATTATAAGAAATTGACAGATATAAGAAATTGACAGATGTATTATTAGAACCACTAAAGCAGGGGTAGGCAAACTGTCCCCTTTAAGGGCCAAGGGACTTCAGCTCCCAGAATCCCAGACTATTGGCCAACATGGCTGAGGCTTCAGGGAGCTGAAGTCTCTTGGCCCTTAAAGAGGACAGTTTGCCTACCCCTGCACTAAAGGAAATGATAAATGAGATTTTTTAAAAAATGGAATACTGGACTCTTGGAAGGAGGCATACATCTCATTAAGGAGATAAAGAAATTTGTGGATTTCTAAAGGAGATAAAGAAATCTGTGAAATGAAGGATTATAGAAATCCTTGACAAATGTGGATTATAAGATCTTCACCACAATTATAGCAGCAAGGATGAAAAGGCTAATGGAAGTAATAATTCACGAGGATCAAAATGGATTTATACCGAAAAGGCAAATTAAAAACACTGTAAGGAAAGTACTGGATATAATAGAATATTTCGAAGCCATAATGAAAAAAAATGGCACTAATCCTTTTAGATGCTGAAAAGGCTTTTGATAGGGTCAATTGGTATTTTATGTTAGAATTAATTAAACAAATGAAAATGGAAGAGGTGTTCAACAAATGGATTAGAGCGATATATACGGAACAAAGAGTACAAATTATAATTAATCAAGAAAGAACGGAAATGATAAATATTGAAATAATAATAATAATAATAATAATAATAATAATAAATTTTATTTATAGCCCGCCCCTCTGCACGGCAATCGTGAAAGAGGTACAAGGCAGGGATGCCTGCTCTCTCCATTATTATTTGTATTAGTGCTGGAGGTTCTAAATAATAGGATAAGAGGAGAGATTGATATAGAAGGAATTAAGATAAAACAGCATATATACAAGATACAAGCATTTGCAGACGACCTCATTTGTTTTCTAGAAGATCCGAATAAAAGTATAAGAAGGTTAATTGAGGTAATTCAGGATTACGGTTTCCAGATAAATAAGGATAAAACTGTAATTTTGACTAAAAATATGAGTGTGAAAGAGGAAGGAGTATTAAAAGAGATATCGGGATATAGAGTAGGAAAAAAGGTAAAATATTTAGGTTTACAGCTTACTAAAAGGAATATAGCCTATTTAAGAATAACTACCAGAAAACATGGCATGAAATCAAAAGTGACTTGAAAAGATGGACAAAGAAGAGATTCTCCTTTTTGGGGAGAATAGAAATAATTAAGATGAATGTCGTACCTAAGTTGATGTATTTATTTCAAAACCTACCCATAATTAGTGAGGAAAAAATCTTAGAAAAGTGGCAAGGGGAGTTGACCAAATTTATATGGGAAGGTAAAAAAAACAGGATAAGTTGAAAACTGTTAACAAAGGAGAAATCAAAAGGTGGATGTGGACTACCTAACTTAAGATTGTACTATCAAGCAGCTTATTTAAATTGGATAGAAGAATGGGTTACATTGAAAAATGATAGATTGTTAGACCTGGAAAGTTGCAAAATGAGATTCGGTTTTCATGCCTTTATGTGGCATGATAAATTGAAATATAATAGGGATTTTGCATACCACTTTATAAGAAATGCACTCTTAAAAATGTGGTTGAAAATTTAAAAAACAATTTTATAATCAAATCTCCAGTTGGGTATCAATCCAAGAGGCTTTTTTTAAAAGGATGAAAGGTGTGGGAACTCAATGGTTAACATATAAGGATATAATAGAATGGAATGGCGAAAGGGGAGACTCGATGAAAACAATGGAACAATTGAAGAGTGTACTAAAAAAGAATTGGTTTCTATATAATCAATTGAAGGAAAGATTTAAATTAGATAAAAATAATATGGGAATTACAGATGGGAAATCAGAGTTAGATATTATCTTTATGGATAAAATAAAAGGACACATTGCAAAATATTATAAATTGTTGAGGGAAAGGAGTCTAGAAAATGAGAAAATCAAGCACTCTATGATCAGACGGGCTCAAGATTATGGGAAACCCATTGATCTAGAAAGATGGGAGAAAGCTTGGCAGAACACTAATAAATGTATGTGTTGTCAGAGTTATAAAGAAAATAATATTGAAATGTTATACCGTTGGTATCTCTCTTCAGTAAAAATTAATAAAATATATAAAACAGGATCAATGAAATGTGTGGGAAACAAGAAGGCACCTTTGTTCATATATGGTGGGATTGTAGAGAGGCCAAGCGGTATTGGAGGAACATACAGAAACTGATGTCTAATATATTAGAACTTACTATACCATGGGATCCGGCCTTCTTTTTATTAAATATGACTGATATAATAGAAAAAGATCTTGGATGTAAACATAGACAAATTGTATTGTATATGATTACC
>CM034710.1:59779958-59790940 GCA_020142125.1 Phrynosoma platyrhinos
AAATTCAAACAAAAATCCATCAATGATACCTTTATTGGTCAACCCAAATGCACAGTATACTTGTTGCAAGCTTTCAAAGCTCAATGGGCTTCTTCATCTGGCAAGATGTTAAAAACCAAACAGGATAAAAACAATTAGAGTTGGTCAGATGCCTACATGTTGTTTCAGTCTTTAGTTAAGATGGTATATGGTGGGGAGGATATCTTTTGTAGGTAGGATTCTCCTCCTTCTGGCCCTGTGGCTATAGAGAGATTTGCAAAGTCCAGGAAATTTAAAATCCATTTGTGTCTCAACAGGGACCCCTCTTTTGCAATCCAATATGTCTCCATTCCAGTGAGGCCACAGGCCTCTTTGTGGCAGAGAACAATGGATTCCTCAAGAAGTCTCCATGTGTTTGCATCAGAAATATTTGGGGAGATGTAGAGGTAAAACATGTGAATTCAGTCCAAATCTAAGAAGAAGAAAATTGTTTTACCTTGATTGAAGTTCCCTGTCCACAGGCTATTTTTCCTGGTTCCCCTGTTGCAGCTGCAATGTGGTATCTCACAATACAGAAAACATTCAGGGGTAGTTGTGTTGGACATTTAGCAAATTCAAACATAAATCCATCAGTGATACATTTAGTGACCAACCAAAATGCACAATATACTTGTTGCAAGCTTTTGAAGCTCCATCAGGCAAGCCGCAAGATGTTACAAACCAAACAGGAGAAAAACAATTGAGATGTTAGTCAGATGCCTACATGTTCACTGATCACTGATAGATTTTTTAAATGTTGTTGTTGTTATTGGGTGGTGAGAATTTTGTTGGGTTCACACTGCAATACAAGGTTACCTAATTCGCATAGCCCACTACCAATCCAATTGAACCTGAATGCAATTTGTGATCAAAAATCCCTTATTCCCACCTGTGATGCAGTTCCCAATTTTTTTAAAAAAAAAAATGGTTGGCCTCTAAGTGAATTACAATGGTATAAGTTGAACACAAAACAGTGCAACTCACTTTTTTGTGGAGGTTAGAATTCATTACCAATTGCACAAACACAAAACACATACCTCTTTTCAGAAGCACAGCCTCAAACCCAGGCATTGCCTGGTTGATGGAGAGCTTGGGTAGCAGCAAAGAAGTACCCAGATATTTTCCCCATAGCTGCAAAACAATTATATCATCTACAGGAGCCTCCAGATGATTTCCTAAAGTCCCTGCAGACACCTGTTGCTATGTGTCCACCTGTAAGAAGATAGCTGTATTGTTCTCCAGCCCTCCACTGATCAGGAAATGGTTAGGTTTGGGTCAAAGGTTACCAGTAAGAAAAGGGAGTGTATGGATTGGAAATTTTCATACTTATGTCTTGTAGTTACATTTCCCAATGGAGGATTTTAACGGATATTTTGGGGAAAGGTATTTCAAGAATGCACATGGAGAAAATTTATTTGAAAAATAGACATTGATACTTTATACAGAAAAGAATAATTTCTGAGAAACATACATAAAATCAATCCTTTAAAATATGCACACAGAAATGCATATTAATTTGTGGGGAGGGAATCTGTAAACAGATATTAGCTTTGAGATGGAAATTAGAGAATTCTATGAAAGACCCCTCCCCGACACATTAGGAGGGGCCTTCTGTTGTGCTGGCCATTTTAAGAAGTCCCGCCCTTCCTCTGGCTCCCAGCCAATCAGGGAGGATCTCGCAAGATCCCCCAACAGCCCATGTAATATCACGAGACTTCATAGTCTCGCAAGATTTCATGCGAGATTTCAGGCTGATTTAATGGCCCTCAGCCATGCGGCGGCAGCCATTGCAGGATCGACAGCCAAGAGACAGGATTGGCAGCCAAGAGAGAGAATTCTTGACATGCCATGGAGCAAGCCTCAATCCAAGCGGTGCGCGGTGCGCGGTGCCTATGGGATCAGCCAACAGCCAGTTGGTGCCTAAGCATCCGGCCAAAGCCCAGAGACATGATGACAAGATCGTAGCCCACCTAGCTCAGTTGGGCCATACAATGGCGGCATGTATTGGTGTATGCGAGCAGCTCGCTCAGAGGGGGGGCGTAGGGCGGTAACCTGGGAACCCCAGCCCCTCCAGCCTCAGGCTTGGAGACCACGAGTGAAGTGCAGGTGGCATGGCTGAAAGCTGTACAGGTGCAGGAGGTACCCTCATCTGAATTGTCAGTGGGTGACACCTCACATATTGCAGTAAATGATACAGCTGTGGAGGGAGGGCAGCCAACTCTAACTGAGGTCATGGAACTCATGAGAAAGGTTCCTGGTTTGGTACAGCAGGGTGCAGCAGCCTCTGTGTCTGTGCAGACTAGGTTGGCTGAGTTGTACAAGGTGGTACAGCAGGCGGTGGCTTCAAGCCAGTCCTGCGGGCCAGCTGCAGAAGCCCCAGAAACACAGAACAATGTGGTGGGAGGTGCTTCCTCCACCTTGCAGCAGAACAACCGAGCCCTGGTTGGATCTCATCCAGTTGGGGATGTTGAAGTGTCAACTGAAACCCCACAGAAGCCTGCAGGCTCAGGTATGTCTATCCTCACCTACTACGTGGGGTCTTGACCAGAAGCAGTTTGGGTGCCTGGTGCTCAAGCTGGCCAGGGCAGCAGAGCTGAGAGTTCACCTCAGTTTCATTGGGCACATCCTCAGTGGCAGATGGGGCAATTTAGACTCAGATAGCAAGTGTCCGGGTAGAGCAGCCCCTGGTTGGCAAGGTAGTTGCGACCAAAGAAGCTGCTACAGTGGGGGCCTTAGGTCAGCTGGGGGTGGACAGATAAGCTGATTGTAACCCTTACGTGGGCATGTCCACTCTGCTAGGCTCCCATCTCCCACTTGCAACAAAGGAGCGGATTTGGAAGGGTGAATTCATTGACCTTTTTTCTTTGACTTTCCAGGACCCAGAACAGAGACTTATGGTAAAAGATGGAGTGGTATTTATTGTCCCTAAAGAGTTTGAGGCCCACAAGTGCCCAAAGTTGGAGAGGAATTTTGTTAATTGGGTCAAGGCTTTTCCTGTGACAAAACCAGAACTAAAGAATTAATACCTGTATGATGTGTATTAACCCAGCCTCTTGCTGTCTATCATCCCCCATGTGACTGTTTTTCTCATGAGCTCAGATGCTGATGAACTGATTATCTTTTTCCCAGCTAAAACTATAATTGTTATGACTTCTTGAACATCTGGGCTGAGTTCTCTTTGTTTCTCTAAATGTTGTTCCCATGAGGAAATTTCCACCCACACAACTCTACATTTTAGCTTTGACTGTATAACCCATCCATATTCCAACAGTTTATTATTTATAGGGGACTGATTGAGAAGAAGGAGCCTTTAAGGTCTCCAGAATTGTCCAAGTACCAGGAGATAATGGTAAAGGCCTACACTAATTGTCACTTTAACTCAAGAAAGTCTGCTTGGCTTCAGTATGATGAGCAGTTTCGGATGCATGCCTCTCTGGATCGTTCAATTTCATGGAGGCACATATAAGCTGAACTGTGGGTGGATGTGATGGTTGATGCCTCCCCTTCGAGCAGATGTGACAATGGCTTCGTGCCTATGGTCACTCAGCCCAGAGAGCAGTATGCGAGGCCTGGCACGGAGCAAAGGAGAGTCCCAGGAGTCTGCTGGGAGTTTAATGCAGGTAAGTGCATATGGCAGACTTGTAAGTTTGACCACCGCTGTGGCACCCCAGCACTTCTTGGTTCAAAGGTAAGCAGACTGGGGTGGGAATGTTAGGATTGAGTCCCAAGGGGAAAATGTACATTGTGGGGAATTACAGCAGCCATGATGACACAGCATTTGGCCACAGCTGAATCATGCAGCCTCATGCTGATGTAACAGGACATGACATCATGGAGGTTGTCACCTGGTGCTGGAAAGCACAGAAACTGCTGCAAAAGTGTTGTGTCACTCAAGTGAGTGACAGGTGTCCAGCAGGAAGAGGCAGGGCCAGGAAGCCATGTGGAGCACAGGCTATATAAGGCACAAGCCTCTGGACATACATGTGGTTTGTGGATTGTGGATTGGAGATTGCTGTTAGATTTGCGCTGGTGTATGCTGTACCTATCTTTGTATATAGAGCAACAAAGATTAAAGCCTCATTCATGAGACATCTGTCTGTGGAGTCTCTGTACTCTATCTGAAAGGGGACAGGAGTTTCTCCAGCTGACAAGCAGCCTGCTTCATCGGAGAAATCTGGATCCTGGTGCTTCACATTACGTGGTCTTCATGTACTGCGTTACCATGCTCAACACAGAGTTGCCCCTCAGGCTACCCCAGCTGGAGGAAAAAGTACCAACACCCATTAGGTTGGGCATTCTGGCTACCTGATTGAGAGTTTATCTCAAGCAGGATTCTGCCCAATACTTACTTGATGGGTTTACACATGGTTTTCACATTCCATATTCTGGTTTAAGAATTTATCAGTTTGCACCTAATGCACGTTCGGTAATGGAGTTACCGGGGGTGGTAAGGGACAAGCTAGCAAAGGAGCTGGCATCAGGGAGAATATCTAGGCCCCATAGAGAATTGCCAATGCCAACATTATGGTTATCACTGCTAGGTGTGGTATCCAAGAAGGCAATGGGGGAGTATCACCTAATCCACAATCTTTCTTATCCCAAGGGGGAGTAGTGAATGACGCTATTGACCCAGTGCTAGCGTCTGTAAAATATGCATCCTTTGATTCAGCAGTACAGATGGTTAGAACTTTGGGCAAGGGAGCTCTTTTGGCAAAATGTGATATAAAATCTGCCTTCAGGCTACTTCCGGTACACCTGGAGGATTTTGACTTACTAGGTTTCCAATTTGAGGTCATGTACTATTTTGACAAAGCGATGCCAATGGGCTGTTCCATTTCTTGCTCAGCTTTCGAGAAATTTAGCACCTTCTTGCATTGATGTGCTGTGAAGAGGTCTGCTAATCTTGCAAATACGCATTACTTAGATGACTTCCTGTTTGCTGGGGCCCCCAGCACGGCAATGTGCTGGGACACTTTGTGGGCTTTTCAAGCTTTGACGGATAAGACGGAGGACCCTGCCACCTGGCTAACTTTTCTGGGTATCGAAATTGATACAATCGAGGGTTTATCTCGCCTCCCATATGGAAAATTGGGCCTATTGAGACAACAGGTAAGGGCAATAAGAGGTAAGCATAAGGCCACGTTGCATGACTTTCAATCTTTAGCAGGTTTGTTGAATTTTGCTTGCAAAGTGGTGGTTCCAGGATAGGCTTTCTCACATTGTGCTCACTTATACCAGGCCATGAGGGGGGTGTCTTCCCCGCATCACCATATTTGCATCAACAGTGGGATACGCGAGGACCTGAAGGTATGGGACTAGTTTCTTGAGGAATTCAATGGTGTATCATTCTGGAGGAGCGAGATGCTTCTCAAGGCAGATTTACAGGTTCATTCTGATGCATCTGGAGCCCAAGGTTTTGGTATATACTGGAAAGGGCAATGGGTGGCGGAGAGTTGGCCTCAGGGTTGGGTGAGTACCAGGTTGACAAGGGATCTTACCTTTCTGGAACTGTTCCCTATTGTGGTGGCAGTTCATCTTTGGCCAAAGCAATTTGCTCAGAAAACTGTTTGGTTTTAGTGTGACAACCAGGCAGTAGTTCATGTCATCAATTCCCTGAGTTCAAAGTCCCCAAGCGTGATTGCTTTGATCAGATCCCTGGTGTTGCAGTGTTTAAAATATAATGTGCTGTTTCAGAAGCGTCATGTGCCTAGTCTATTGAATCTCTTGGCAGATGCCCTCTCACATTTTCAGTTTCACAGGTTTCAAAAGCTAGCTCCGGAAGCAGCAGCTCAGCCTTTGACAGTACCAGCTCATCTGTGGAACCTTGGAGGATAGAGTTTGAGTGGGCTATTCTGCACTCCATTGCCCCTTCTACATGCAAGTCCTATCAGGTTGCAATGCAAGCTTTTAGACAATTTCTTGTGGCTGTGGGAGAAATTGAGGTTTGGTCCCTGAGGGTGGAAGTCATACTCCGCTTTGCAGTTCATTTTAGACAGTCCAGACTGTCTCCGATTACCATTATGGGAAGGTTGGCGGCACTGGCCTTTTACTCCCAGGCATGTGGGTTCTCAGATCCCACGGTGGATTTTAGGGTATGGACGGCTTTGAAGGGATGGTCTAGGGAGCTCCCTCCAGCACACGATACCCACATGCCGGTGATGGATTCAGTCCTTATCCAGATTTGGCACTCCCTCCAAGTGGTGTGCACCTCACACAAGAAAGTTACCTTGTTTCAGGCTGCCTTTTTGTTGGTCTTTTTTGCTGCAACCAGTTGGTCAGGGGTCGAACCATAGTCTTATCTCTGGCTCCTAGGGGGCAGATATGCCCAGTAAAGTCTTTGACAGATTACCTCAAATTGCACCCAGCATCCCCTGGTTATTTGTTTTTTCATGTCTCAGGCCTTCCTTTGATGCAGTTTCAATTTAGGGTGGTGTTGTGAGAAGCTCTGAAGCATGCGGGCTTACCAGCAGCCCAATTTTCTTCTCATTTGTTTCGGATCAGAGCTGCCACAGCCACGGCAGCTCATGGCCTAGGCAATGCTGTGATTTGACGTATTAGGCGATGGTGTTCTGGAGCATTTAAAGTTTACATTTGCCCTTAGGTTAACTAAATGTTGATTTCTAGTTCCCAGGCTAACAAAAAAACAAACAAAAAAAAACAAGCTAATGTAACTATGAAGTCTAGAGGAATATTAATTTTCACTCAGTTAAGTGACTGAGTTGCAAGCAGCCTGGGAATTCCCAATATTTATGGAAGTGGGGAGAACAAAGAACCACAGAGGCAAAATTAATCTATAAATTATATTTTACTAAGGGGGGGATGCATGCACAATGCACACACTCACACACTCAGACAAGAACTAGGAAATAAAGGTGTTAGGTTGGAATAGAAGATAGGCTCCACTAATGGTGATAATTACCAACAGTGAAGTTGCTCCTGTAGATGCGGTTTGGTAGGTGGGATGTGGGACTCAGTCGTTCCTGAGCACTCAGAGGGATAGTGGTGATCCGGGTCTAGCAGAGTTCAAAGTGACAGCATGTCTGCCTGTGAACCAAACTAGTCCAAGGGGCAATGGGAATTCGAGGGTTTTATAGGAGAATCCCACCTGGGCAAAGAACAGGGGGTCTCATGGCCAAAGGTCCAAATTACATGAGGTAATTGCTTGGGGAGAAGGCTTCTGAGGTGAGAATTGGTGTGTAAATGAACAAACTCCAGGTTTAGTTAATCTACAGGAGTGTGAGATGGGAACAAACACAACACCTGGAAATTGGTGTACACTTCTCTGATAGGATTGCCTAGCCTTTCTGAGGCATATGTGAGTGAATCATCCCTGTTGCAACTACTAATTGCAAACAGGGCCTCACACTTAGAGGTTTATGGACTGCAGAATTGGCAACTTGGAATGCCCCCCCCAACTCACCACAGCTGCACACTGGAGCTGGCAGAGGTATCAGCCATTCTTTCCAAACTAACTTAATGGGCAATCATGTAGCATGTCTTTTGTAATGTTCATGACCCTTGATTGCCCACTAAAGACCAAATTAATTCAACCAAACTTCACATTTTGAAGTATCTATCTTCAGGGGAAATGTGGATGACAATGACACTATTGTTCCAATTAAAGTTCCAGCAGTTGCAAATTTGCAGCCACTTTAACCAGAAATCTTGGGAAGGATTCATGGGTATCATTTTAGGTGGAGATAGAAGCTATACACTTTATTGTAACATATGGCTCTCCAGGTATTGTTAGCTTGCAAGTCCCAGCATCCTCTAGCTGGTGTAACCAATGCTAAGAAATGCTGAGAGCTACAGTCCAACAACATCTAGATCACGGAAGCTGTGATCTTTGTCATCCAGTCATATAGGCTGAGGAGCTGTGGCCCATAATTTGACACCATAGACTCAAAGACATCCAAATAGGCTATATCTAGGCACATTCTAGACACTTAAGTCAGATCGTATCATCTACATTGGAAAAGGGTTGGGACACCGAGGTCAACCATTTTATTCTCTTTTCTGGATTTAGGGAGGCAAACTGGTTCACTACTGCCTTGATCTCAGCCATGTTCTAGTGGGCTGTTTCCATGATGATTTTGACTATCGGGTGGGTCCCAGGAGGCTATGTTGAGTTTCTCAGTACTCAATGATTTCATGGGTTTTTACCGGTTGTACCAGGGCAGCCTGGGCAATTACAGGGGCCCACTCTGATGTAGCTACCTTTGTGGCTGTGGCCACTTCCTCTGCTCCTTTCCACTGGGGATTGAGCAGGTGGCATGCCTGTGCATCCTCTGGCAAGGGCTTGTGAAGGGCCATAGCTGTGGATGTGGAGGCTAGGATTTTAGGATGCACTGTTGCCAGAATGGCACCCTGGGTGGCCAATATGCTTTCTAACTGTTTAATCCAGTGTGCACACACCATGTGCTTAGCCTGCACCATATCTTCAAAGCTTTTAGAGAATAGGAAATCAGCAGCATGGTGAGTTTGCTGTAATTTCCCCTTCACCTCATCTATTTCTTCCTACTGATCAGTATTTCTCTTTTCTGCCCTCTCTGCTATCAGGATGGCCTCATTTGCAATATGAGCTAACAAGGCATTTTTTGTTGTCTTGTCCCTGTCTTGCATGTCTGACTTGTTCCTGTCCTACCTGTTGTCTCTGTAGAATTTCCCAGCTATAGGTGCTTATGGGTTGTCTCTTGAGTAAGCATTCATATTCCCCATGAAGACCACCTATCTTTTTCAGCCTAGGTAGCCCTCTCAAGCCTCTCTTGGCTATTCTGCCATTATAGGCCTCAAGCAGGGTTTCAAATGAATCTTCTGTCAGGAAGTCTGCCTCCTTCCACGGATTAGGTTCCTTTTTGAGAATCCATTTTTCTCAGTGATCCTGGGGGGTTTCATCTCAGCAAAATGTCTCTATAGCAGAACACACATTCTCCATTGCTCTAAGTTTTTCTTTTCTTTTTTCTCTTAAATCCTTTTGTCAGGGAGGGGTGCTGCGACTGATCTCAGCTGCCTTTCCAACTGTTTCAAGTGACACTGCAGTCACTCTCTAAACTGCCTTGTCAGAGGGTGTGGAGGCATGGAGTTCACAAACCTGCTTACTGCCTTAACCACAGTTTTGTGAGGTGTCCTACCCCTGCCAGAGTCCTAGCAATTTTGTGGATTTACTGTAGACTTTTCACTAGGGAGTCCTGTTTTTCCTCCCCCTAGCCTCACTGGTGTAATCTCAATGGTGGCCACTAGTCAGTGTTGGACTGTTTTCCCTAGCTAGACCCAACCACTATTCTCAATGACTCCACACAAGAGGTTCTGAGTTTTTTCTTTTACTAGGTTGTCCTCCTACCACCTTCTAGTTGCTTTGTTGGAGTGATCTCAATTACTCAGCTCCTATTCAGGTCAGACAGCATCTTCCCTAGTTGAGTGTGAGGGACTTATACTAGGGAAGGTGAATCCTTTCCTCAGCTACAGGTTTATTGGCCTATACTTCAGTCCTGAGACTAGGACCTGGTCCTGTTTGTGTGTCAGTTTTGGAAGGGACCACAGCCTTATCCTCACAATTTAAGTCTGAGACTGGGACCATAGTCCCTGTTTGTGTCTCAGTTTTGGAAAGGACCATAGCCATATCTTTTTAGCACACAGGAGGGGAAACCCACAGACAGAGAAAATATATACAGGTAGTCCAGAATCAAGTTAGAACCACTCCCAAGGTTGATTGGAGCTCCCCACTGGGTTAGTTGCCCCTTGCCAGTGTGCAAGGTATCCAACCAAAGATGTAAAATGAGGGAAGCCAACCCTTGATAGTTCCAGCCCTTGCAGCTCACTCTCACAAGAACCAACACACACATGTTTTCTGTGAATTTTAAAATCTGTGGTCTGCAAAATCCTATTGTCTCTTTACCCTCTATGTCTGGGATCTAAACAGTCTGATTGTGCAGTCAGCCTGCCTAGAGCTTAAGAGATTTTTGCCCACCAAATTCTCCATCAAATTATAACTATGAAGTCTAGGGGAATATTAATATTTTAGCTCAATTAAGTGGCTGAGTTACAAGCAGCCTGGGTATATCTTCCCAATCTTTATGGAAGTGGGGAGACAAAGGACCATGGAGGCAGAATTCCTCTATGAATTATATTTTATTAAGGGGTAAAAACACGTGCACAATGCACACGCTCACACACTCAGACAAGAACTAGGAAATAAAGATGTTAGGGTGGAATAGAAAATGGGCTCCACCAATGGCGATAATTACCAGAAGTGAGGTTGCTCCTGTAGATGTGGTTTGATAGCTGGGATGTGGGACTCGACCATTCCTGAGCACTCGGAGGGATAGTGGCAAGCCAGGTCTAGCAGAGTTCAAAGTGACAGCGTGTTTGCCTGTGAACTGAACTAGTCTTAGGAGCACTGGGAATTTGGGGGTTTTATAGGAGAATGGCCAAAGGTCCAAATTACATGAGGTAATTGCTTGGGGAGAAGGCTTCCGAGGTGAGAATTGGCATATAAATGAGCAAACTCCAGATTTAGTTAAATCTGCAGGAGTGTGAGACGAGAACAAACATAACACCTGAAAATTGGTGTACACTTCTCTGATAGGATTGCCTAGCCTTTCTGAGGCATGTGTGAGTGTATTACCCCTGTTGCAACTTCTAACTGCCGACATGGCCTCACATTTAGGGGCTTAGGGCAGATCCATTTAGGGCCACGAAGGGGTGAACCTCACTATATTTCTGATATTATAATGGAAGACATCTGGCTATCATAACAATAATTTGTAACTGTTCTGGGTCAGAATTAATAAGCCTGTTTGTTGTGGGCATCACTAGGTGGAAATGCCTCCTGATATTCTTCTATCCCTCTAGCTGGTTTCTGTCCTCTCAGCTTAGATTGGTCCAGGAAAAAGGTGTCTGAGGCTGTGATCCTATTCATTATCAGCTATTTTATTACAACTTTTTGTGTTTTTAGTTAATCTTAT
>CM034710.1:59791810-59825896 GCA_020142125.1 Phrynosoma platyrhinos
CTGGAAACAAAGTGACAGGTCACTTATAATGGCAGGCCTGTTTCCGATCCTTTGAGTAAAATGTGGTTATTATTTGTTAAGTGTCAGTTTGGGTTAGTTTTATTTAGTTTCTGAGAAGAGGAGGGCAATACCTCACTTTAATATACACAGAAAGTTTGGAATCCTCTTGCTCAGGATTTACTTTTGATCTAAATTATATGCCTGCAGGATTGAACAATCATGCCCTCTCCCCACCATGCTTGAAGATATGCCATATTGCTTTGTATACAAAAAATGGTTTTCCTTTCATGTGTCGCATGCAGTTAATTATGGCCTAGATTCTACTAGGTTTACTCATACAATTAGTGGATCTTGACATGAATGTCAGATCATGAAATTCATCATTGTGTTTCCAGGGAGAGGCACTATGTAAAATATGATGAGGGTATGTATGATGGATAATATTTCAGGATTTTTAGTTTTTTAAAAAACATTTGTCACTGGATGTCATACCTGGTTCCAGATATACATTTTTCCAGTTAGGAGTACTCCAATTATAGGCTTCTCTGTCTGAGAATGGGAAACAAGCTTCTTTACACACCCATTCAGAACAGGTTTGAATATTGATGTTAGGAAGCACTAGGAATTTGACTCCCACTCAGCCTTCCTGAGATCATCTTTTGGTTACTCTCCTTTTGCATTTGATTATATAATCTGCATTGCAAAAAGACTTAAGCTCTGGGGGGTTGCACCTTAAATGATTTATTTGAACTGGATCCAAACTGATCCCACATTACATCAATGAATCCAATAGATTCCTAATAGAGTAGGTGAGAGGATTCTTATTGTTACTATGCAGGAATGTCTTAACAAGCAAGCAAACCTGTGTTCTCATCCACGAAATATATTTGAGGGTAGCCATGCTGGCCATGCAGCAAAACCCCAAAATCCACAAAAGAGTGATGCCTTTATTGGCCAACCAAAATGCACAAAACACATCATTCAAGTTTATGAGGCTCTACTGGTTTCTTCATCAGGCAAAAGATGTTTTTAAAAAATCATACTGGAGAAGACAAGGTGGAAAATTATGGTGTTGGAATCCCAGGCCTGCATTTTGTTACAGATGTTATTTGTGTTTATGTTCAGTTGGTTTGAGGGTTCTCAGTACAGGAAGAAGCTAATCCCCTCTTGGTCATGTGGAGACCCAGATAAAAGACAGCAAAAAGTTAAACTTCATTAGCAGCAATAAAGTAACTCCTCTTTGGGTCCAGGGTGTCTCTGTCTTTTCCTTCTTAGGTATCACACTACTGTGGATTTTGTTCTCTTGTAGCTCTGGAATCTTCTTCTCAGCAGAGAAGAAGTGATTTTTGTGATGACTTTTAGATGACAAGGGCTGCTGATGAAATATTCCACAGAATGTTTTAATTTCACACTGTGGTAACTTGTGGGAAATGGATTTTACCCATAAATTGTAACTGAAGTCAGCTCTTAAATGTCATTTCCTTATTAAAAAGTCAGAAAAGATTTTCCAAGTCAAACTAATTGGCGAGGGGGGGGGGGACAGAACCTTGCTTCCTGAAAGGTGATGCCACTTGAAAACCTAACAGTGTATGTAACAGAAATTTTGCATATTAATACAAGAAATCAGCAACACTGAAAAGCCTTTAGGAAATGAGCACCATTCAATTACCAGCACCATTCAGGACTTTGCAGGGCTTAAGTGTATGTAAAGAGAAAGGCCACAGATGAGCTTTATAGCTGCTGCACAGCAAAGAGGTGCCATTAAATGTAGTGAAAAGAAAATAGCACCACTAGCAAACCTGGTCTTAGCTAAAGGGCCAAAACAGACTGGCCAGAAAAGCTAGCTTCTGGGCAGCTTGGGGATGTGGTGTTTTGATGGCACACCCCACAAGATGCCTGAAAGCCACCCAGCCAATCAGATCAGGACAGTTTCAAGCTTCTCTATGTGCATGACATTTTGATGATACATGCCCCTGGAGCACCTGGAAGCCACCTGTGGGTTGCACCGGGATTTCCTAAGGCAGCCCAAAACTGGCCCATATAGGAGTGGATCTTTTAGGCTGGCAATGGAGGGTGTCTTTGGGACCGCAATGTGTGTGTGCCAAGGTCCCGAGGTGTCTTTCATGGGGGCAGCTTCAAGCCGCCCCTTAGCCCAAATTAATCTTATCAGGGTCTCTCTCACATTGCCATATACGTCTGTCTCCCCCTCCATAGATCAACTATTGTTCAAACTCCTGGTCCAAATGAATAATGATGATACCTGTTTTCTTAAATTCTTGGTTTTATGCTACAATGTTTTAAGCAGAAAGACAGCTTCAAATGTAGTGTTCATATGTGACTATTACCTCTCCATTTTCCTGTGTTTTTGTAGGCAGGTAACATTTGGGATTCTTACAACCATGATAAAAATCATATTCCCTAAAATTATAACTATTGGACTGTGTGAACTTTACAAAAAGATGTAGTTATATTTTCACACAGCAAAATTGGATTATTTAAAACCCAGGAGGTTGGTAGGTTGGTGTTTGTTTTTATTTTAAAACATAGCTAAAGTAATATAAAGTAGATTTATCATATTTCTTTCATTAGGTTGTGAAAAGTGAAGAGATCATATCTGGTAGGATTCATGATGATTTCTTTCTCATTACAGATGGGAGCCAAATGCATTCACGTGTTTATGTTGAGCAACCACTCCAGAACTAAGCAGTTCCTTTATGTCTTCATCCTTGTACCCCAACATGCCCTTCAGAATCTCCATTGTGTGCTGACCAATAAGAGGTGGTGGCTTTGGCTCCGACACTTCAAACTGACTGTACTTGACAGCTGGTCCTGTCAGAAAAGAAAATAGAACAATAAGAATTGTTGTGCTTTGTTTTACATCCTCCTGAAGTAGAATAAGAAATGGTTGTTATAAACAGAACAAATGTCATTGCCAGATACCATAAATGCTATGTTGTTGTTGTTGTTGTTCTTTGGTTGGATGAAAGATTTGGAGGAGATTTGGTTATGATGTGCAAGAGAATTTGTTGGCAAACTTTTCCACCAATAGTCTCAGTGTCGAATTCACGTCTGATTCTAGCAGGCACTTTGTAAATATTGAAGTCAATGAGTAGTAGTCTTGTAGTGGATTTCAACAATGTACATATGTTGACCCTTTTATAAGATAACAGATTTAGATCACAACATATTTGATGTACTTCAGAACAAGGTGCAAAAGTAATCCATTGAAAACATGGTTGTACAAAACTATTCTTGGCTTATTCAAGATAAAAGAGTGAGTTAATACATGCATGATTTTGTTCACCCATGCATGATTTTCAAATGTAAGACAGCCATCACAGGTTAAAGCACTATGGCCAGAATCCTTTTATCATGGTTTACATTACATAATATGACACATATTTAGTTATGTAGCAGAGGTGCTAAGAACCTTGTTAGTGAATGGCAAAGATACATAACAGGGCACCAGCAAAAGTGTCCTGATGTACATCAAGCTCTACCAGTGCTCATCAGCAGTCTCTAGCTGGTGCCCCTATGCATAAAGGGACTGATGTGTATCATTCACATTACCTGATCCCCTGTATAGTAATGTAACAGCATCCCCTTACTGGATATGGACATTAAAGTACTGCCCAGTTTTTATGCCCACAGACATAAGTCTACTTATGGAGAAATAAGGCCCCAACAGGATTCCAAACTATATCTAGAGATTTCTTACAGCACGCTATCACTTCAAAATATACTACTTTCAACAATTCACACATCCAGCTATGACTTTTTAAGTAATGAGATACTGTACATCATGGTTTTATCAACCCTAGAAAGCAATGGAAAGTTGCCAGCAACATCGCAATACATGCTGTTTGCTTAACAGTTTTAACCAAGCCAACTTTAATGAAGGATGTCACTATTTCTTTCTGACAGAATACACTAATAATCAACAAATAAGAAAGCACCTTTCTCTTGGTTGACAGTGGCTTTTTGTTTAAATTATCACTGGACAGCATTAGCTCCAAACCAGACCCATGAAGCTATGGAAACATTTCCATAGTTCATGAGTTACACATCCCAGTTTGCTGTGTCTTCATTCCAACCAAATCTTTTCATCTATATTCCAAAAAAGAATATTGAATCACAAGAGTGTTTATGTGTGTTTACAGTATAAAATGAATAGTCCTAAGTGACCATATATTGAAATGATCTAATGTCTCTTCAGTATTTGTTCACAGACCTTTCCAAGCTGATGTACATTATACAAATTCCATAAAGTTTTATCATCTAACACACAATCTCCAAATTAGTCTAGGGACTTGCAGAACTGGGACCACTAACAAAGCCATTCAGCTTGGCTATCTGGCTGTGGAAATAATTCTGTGGGTTTTTCTGTTTACAGTTTTACTTCCATTCTTTCCAGCAGAAGTTCCAGAAGGACATTTTGTACCCTGATTATGAATCTGATATGGTAAAAGAACAAAAAAGGAGAAATGTATCTATCTACAGACTCCCAGAATAACATGATGAAATCCTCATTACATAGCCCTCTCTCCTAGTATCCAGCCTTGGACTGAAATACTGAGTCCCCTCTTCCTCCTCCCTCACCCTCTTCACTCTGTAACAACAACATAACTGATTAACAGGATGCCAGCTGTCATATTTTGTACAAAAAAGTGATTTTTGTACAAAATATACTGTTTTATTCAAAAATCCTCCACAATGTTTTTGCAAACAAGTCCCAAAATATGAAAAATTATCAAAATAGGCACAAAAACTTTTGTAATTTTGCCCAGCTGGAGAGAAAGGGGAAAAAAAACCAACTTTCCATATTTTTCATTCCTGCATGCAAGAACAAAGTAAGTAAAGGTTTATATCCCTCTTGGAAAGTTTCTTGCAAAGTTACTTATGATTGTTCAGCTATGAACGGATTCCACATGTCACTATATTATTTCATCAACTGCAAAGCTTTTTCAGGCTCTAATCCTTAGAAATCTTCAGTGAGTGCCTTCCAAGATTTGGTGGCCTAAGATCTGGTGGAAACTGGAATAGGCCAGCTCTTAAGATCAAAAAGTACAGAAACTTTTGGTCTGCAAAGAAGTAGAGTCCACATTTTGCAGATGATGTCTTTTGCATGAGGAGAAGCCTGTTTTGTCTGTGATTTTTTTTATTAAGGATGACTGTATTAAGATTTTGATTTGTATGTGTGTGTGTATTCCTCATATAAAGTTCTGTACATTAATATTCATATTTTGACTTCTTTAGCAAGTTGTTGAGATACATGGTCCAGATAACTCTTTATCATGAAGGTTTCCTACTGCTTCAGATAAACATTATATCAGTTATTCTTAGAGTACCAAATTGTCTCAGAGTTTTCCCTAGTACTTGAACTCCATGTCATCATAATAAATTTTGTTTATTTGGCGCCTCTCTGCCATAACATCCCAGGCGCCAAACAAAGTCATAAAGTTAAGATACAGAACACATTAAAACATAAGATATAAAAGGCAGATAAGACAGTGGATGCATCATTTTGCTGCATTGGATCCCAAGAGGATTAAAGGGCTCTTTCTTTTTAAAGGGCTATACAGCCCAGAAAATTTTATGGTAGATTTTTGAGATGAAAGAGAAAAATGGCAAAAGCCAGGGACTTGTACTGGCCATTTTTCAAAGACTGAATCATTCTGATGGCCCAGATTGATTTTACACTTGTTTAAGAATGTGCCTGAGCATACACTGGCTTTCCTCAGGAGAAGGAAATTGATAGTAAAAACCAAATGCTGTGTTTGTTTTAAAATTATTATTCAGAATTGTACCAAATATTATTCCTGTTTCTCATGCTAATTATTTATCCCTATGTTAACCTAGTCTGGAAACTAGGAACTGGACAATTTAAAAGGCACAACATATCAGTATTCCTTTTACTATTTTGTGTACCAGTGAAGGTATAAGGCTTCTGTGTTGGCCACTGAAGACATTATTGCCCTATTTTTGCATTCCTTCCCACTCCACCTGTTTTTGGGGACAAATTGTATGTGTTGCTCTCTGGGCATTTATAAAGTGTTGAAAAGTATCTATGACTTACAGACAGTTTGTCTGATATTCTACATTGCTCAGTGTAGTATGAGAGTTCCACAGACAGTACTCTGCTAAAGCTCCCCACCCTCAGGATTCATAGTTTTTGCTGGGTAAAGGGGAGGAAGAATCAAAGTAACATCTTGCTGTGCCCAATAGTCAGATGCTGAGCAATGGTATCCAGAATGTCCATTTGGAAGTCCACTGCAGCAAAAACATGATTTTGGGGTGGTGGCTTAAACCATTGCAGAGGGTGGAAGAGAATACAGCCCCAATAGGAGTCTCCTTCCTACACACCCGGTTACTTACTTGTGCAGGCAGTTCCTGAGACCAACCCTCCACCACAATGGGGTGCCAAGGTGTACACCGATCTAAAAGTCTTCTCCTGCCCTGCCCCAACCTGCCAAGGGAAACCTATACAATGACACTGCCCTGAGACAATTGTCCAATTTCCAGTATGGAGGAAAAATTCCTACACAGACCCTAGATGACCAGCAAAGCTCACACTACACTGAGGGTAGGAGGGTGGGCGCGTGGATCACAAAAGTGGAGAGCTTACATTCTAGGAGGCAACAGGCTTAAATAGCCTTTGCAGTTGCCCCCATCATGTGGTATAGCTTGGCCATCCAGCTGTCTCTAGCCTGTCTTCATGGATGCCAACAAAGAGACCCCTTCTTCTGCCACAGATTTGCTGCATAGCTCAGGGACCAATTGTAGCCAGGCTTCAAGGACCAGGATTGAGTTTGTGATATGTGAAAATAGGAGGACAATAAGAATTGGGTGGAAAGTTTCCAGTTTCTGGAGGTGACTCCACAGCTTACATCACCCCCATATCTGTGTTATTATTTTAATCCCATATTTGTAGGCTTCTACACATGATAAAATCATTGAGCTCCATAGGCTGAGGTTCCGTTCATCAGTTGCATATTGTAAAAGCTAAAGTGGAATTACTGGATTACTCTTTTGCCCAGAACAGGCAGTCAGGGCATCCCTCCTCCTATTGAACATCAGTCAATCCAATTGTTCAACCACCATTAAAAGCCACACTTACAGAACCCCCTTAGCATATTTAGATCTCACCCTTGCATAGCTTCTAAGAAAGTGAAACTGCTTGCATAGCAGCATTTATGTCAGCATAGAGCAGGTGTCCTAGCATAGATTGAGGGCCAATCTAGGCATGAACTATAGTGGGCAGCAGAGAGACAACTTGTGTGCCTTTGGCTACTGTTGAACTGTACTCCCATCCACTCTAGCTAAAATAGGCATTCGTGAGGAAGAGTAGGAGCTGCAGTTCCACAATTTGTGGTGGTCAATATTGCACATATGCACATACTGTAACAATATGCAGAGCTCCATATTGTACATATTGCAGTCCAACAAAATGTGCTGCACATCCTGATGTAGAAACAATGTAGGCATGGCAGAAACAAATGAAATAGTTGCACAGATAAATTCATATCTCAGTTGTGTTATACAGGGGGCTTTTCAGGAGAAAGGAAGGCCCTGGGAAAAGTTGTACCATATCTTGAAATTAGAGCACCAGCCTAGCAAGAGGTTGCATTACCAGAAATGCCTGAAATATAGAGAAGGTAAACATTTAAATGTCAAGCAGAAAGGTGTTATCTGCGTCTGCCCATTTGCCTAACAGCCCTGCTGTAGGGCAATCTTATCTTTGTAACTGAAACAGTTGGAATGCCCTAATCAGAATGGACTCCCATCTGACAGACTGCTGCCATTCTCCTCCTGCTTCCCATTCCAAACCATCATCTGTTTTATTTTAATGTTAAATTCTTAAAAGAATATTCAACATTACGGTTAAGGTAGGAGTAAAAGAAGAGCAAATTCCATATTTGGAACCCATTCAGATGAATTTACAAGCTGACAATTTGATCAATACCAACTTGGTATGAAGGACAAGCAAATGTGCTGGCTTTCCATTGTCTGCTGTCAGCCCCTGTCATGTGATATTCAGCTCATCTGAGCTGGGAAATATCAAAGCAACATGGGGCACTCAAGGGAGCCTTTGGTTCAGGTTGCACGGGTGTGCATGGATGAGCAAACAAGGAATGGCCCTCCTTTGTATGTCCAAAACATTTGCCAGTCTCAACAGTGATTTTTCATTCTATTTTATAAAAGGCAAAGAGTTCAGAAATCATCCTTCTTCACCCACAAAGGGTACAGGGAGACTGAGAAAGTAAAATGCATGAACTAGATACACCCATGAAAAGGGAAAAAAAGCGTAAAGCTGGTAAGTTATGGAAAACCAGTACCTTTGCTTGTCCTTCTATATATAAAAACCTTTTGCTTATGAGAGGGAGGGAGGGAGGGAGCAATTGAGATGAGGGAGGGAGGACTTTGCATCCAAAAGGATTACTAAAAAGCTTGAGAATATAAATTAGAATCAGATTGGAAGCAACCACGCATAAGCAATATTCCATTTCAAATGTGTACAGATCAGTTTCATTAAAACAATTCCCCATTCTCCCTGACTTTTTCCACCTCCTGATGCTTTGGACTAGTTCTTTTTGTGTTCCATTTAAATGTGGAGCAAAGTGCTTTAGCTTACATGGGTTCACAATTGTAAAGTTCTAATCGTAAGCAGCAGGTGCTTGGTTGAAATAGAATTTTTCCATCATCCACTGTCTGGGAGGATCAGCAGCACCTTCCTCCCACACACCCCATCACCTTTGATCCTTTGCCACTTATACTTGTGGGTTTCACATTTGACTGACTTTCTTTTTCCTTTTGGGAATGTTTTTCTTTTTCCCCTGCACTGACTTCAGCCTCCCCAGTTAATGCATCTTCCTTTTGCCACAATAGTTGAACTTAGGCTTTTGTTTGGATAAAATGGTTGGATTCCATTATCTTTAAAAAAATTGTAGACATCAAAAATCCAGAGATTAAATAAAATGCCCTTATGTCAAACTCTCCCCTAGAGATTGCAGTTGTTGCCTTCTAAATGTCTTTATTGTACAATTCCCACTGTCTATTTGGGTAAACAAAAGGCAAGGAATTTTAGGCATTGCAGTCCAAAAATACTAGGCAGGCTGGTTGCTGATCCATGCCCTATATAATGCCCTAGGTTTACACCATGTTGTGATTTCTTGACTTGTATGGTTTCAGATCCTGGCAATGGCAGTCAGTTCTATGGAATAAGGGCTGGGAAAGACTAAATGTGATCATATAACAATACTAGGTTATGTCACACTATAAGTAATGGAAAACTTTCATAGAGGGGCAACATTGCATGAATGTCTCCCCTAATTTGGGTTTTTCCATGCATAATTACTTATTTTACAAAGTCAAAACATAGTAGTAGTTATCAAATAAGTTTTTGTGTCCAGTTCTCAAGAATGTTATCTACAGTTCAACTATGGGAAAATAAATGAATGTTCAATTGCATAGAAGAAAGAATATGTTGAAAATGGGATGGACAGACATAAATAACATGGGTGTTTTTTCAAATGTGATTAGTAGTTGTATGATTTCAGATATAAACATAACTGACTGACTACTTTATCAAAGAACAGCTTAAAAATAAGGCAAAATCATTCATCATACAGGCACTGCAAATGGGACTTGTCGTTTCTTTCAGATGCAGGAGGGCTATGCATGTTGGACAGCTCTAATCACAATGCTAAAACTGGTCACAATGCTATAACTGTGCAGTGTGGATACACTCCATGAGTGAATTTTGTGAGGAAGTACAATGAGCTCCTGTCCATTCTTGTTCTCAGAACAAGTTTCAGAATGCTTTAATTTTAAGTGTTGTTTTGTTTGTTTGTTTGTTTTTGTAGAGCCAGAGTGGGGTGGTGATTTGGGTGTTGGACTATGACTATGGCCAAGGTTCAAGTCCCTGCTTGTCCATGGAAATCCACACAGACTCTGCCACAGAAACCCCCATGATAGGTTCATCTTAGGGCTGCCATAATTTGGAAATGACTTGAGAAGGCACACAAAAAAACAACAACAACATTTTTGTACCAGATTGTGGTTTTTGTGATTCCAGGGTTCAAGCAAAAAACTTAAATTGTTGCCCTAAGCCTGAGGCCACTCACATTCCTCTTATTCAACAGTTCAAAATCACTTGACTAAATGCCAGCTCACATGTCAAATTCTTCTTCACATATTTTTACATATGGATCTAACAGAGTCTAGTTTCTAACATGGTCTGGAGCGCCCATGGGCATGTTCTGTTTCTTAAAGCCAGGGATTCAAGCAAAAAAGTAGGAGCTACAAATTTATTTTATTTGGACTACAATTGCCAAAACACCCAGTAAGACTGGCAATTAGCTTTTCTAGCTGGGGCATTTCTAGAAATGCAGATAGAAAAGCCACACCTTTCAAAAATAGTTTCTTTTGTAATGGCAGTAATAGGATCTGTGTCTGGAAATGCCACATGTTATCCACATAAATGTGCTCCTGTACACAGATGGCTCAAAATGTTACCAAAGTAGCTAGATCCTGAAACAAACAGTATCAGCTTCAAACATCTCAAGAAAAATGCACAAAGTGCAAGATGGTCTTTCCTGTCCTCTTACAGGGCATCACCTGGTCTATAATTCCTCTCCTTTGGGGGAAAAAATGGGACTAATTTTGCTTATAAAGTGTAGTGCATTTGGCCTTTACCTTGCCTTGCTAACATGAGTCAGAACTGCAGAAGTCTCCAAGTCTCTACAATGTGTCCCCAGCTTGCATATTTCACATACTCTACCCCAGGGGTAGGCAACCTTTCCCCTTTAAGGGCCGAGGGACTTCAGCTCCCAGAAGCCTCAGCCATGTTGGCCAATAGTCCCATGTTGACCAATAGCTCCTGGGATTCTGGGAGCTGAAGTCCCTCGGCCCTTAAAGGGGAAAGGTTGCCTACCCCTGCTCTACCCCTTAGCAATTAAAAGGGCAAATCAGTGGTCTCTTTGTGCTGCCATAGAGATGTCAAAATCCTAAACCCAGTTTTACCATATGCTGGAAGCACTGGAACACACAAAAGACTAAGAGTAGCTGGATCTGCCAGTTTTGCTTTCTCCCAAATTTGATTTTTAAAATCAACAACTACCGGTAAATAAACAACTTTTAACAAAAAATTTAACAAAATTTAACAACTAAATAAAATTCTCAACTAAATTCAACAGGCACTGCTGCTCCCATCATGAAGAGGACCAGTTGTACTTAAAGAAGACTGTAAAGGTAAAGTATACACAGATTTAAACTCATCAAACTAATAATGCTGGCTCGGTGTGCCTGGATTTGTAGGCCAAAGACTGACTAGGGCCTTGGCTGATCACTTAGGCTGCATCCAGTTTAACACCACTTTAACAGCCATGACTCAATGCTATATAATTCTGGGAAGTTTAGTTTGTTGTGGCATCAGAGCTCTCAGAGAAGATTCACAAAATTACAATTCCTAGAATTCCCTAACATTGAGCCATGGCAGTTAAAGTGGTGTCAAGCTGGATTATTTCTGCAGTGTGGATGCAGCCCCAGATGCAAATTTGATTAACACCAGGTGCTCCAGGGACTTGTCCAAGGTTCTGAAACACCTTCTCTAACCATTCCCCTTTTCTTTATTCTGTATTCTCCATCTTTGAATGAAGATGCAGTCCCCACCTGTTGGTCTCCTGCTCTATCTGCTTCAGAGCTCTCCCAGAATTACTTCCTTCTCATGCCTCTACACAACAAGTTTCAACCTAAAAATATATTAGTATCATAATGCAAAGCAATACAATGACTAGGGTAGCAATTTCTCCTAAAGCTTTTTACTAAATGCCCCCTTTAAATATAGTAGTATGCTTACAGAAACCTAGGTAATTAAGCTGAGAAGAGAGAAAGGAGGGGGAAGTCCTTATATTTTACTTTTATAAAATGTGTAGAGTTTAGAGTTGCCCTTCTACCCAGCAAGCATACTAAAATATTTAATGTGAACTTGGATACCTTTCCCAGATTGCTCAGATTCTCATGCTGATTCCTACACCAGCTGTTCTCTCCCACATTCAATGCACAGATTTCACTTTAATGCACTACTTCCTAGTTACCTGCAATATAATGGAATCTTACAGGTGGAGGGCATGTTTGTAATGGTTGTCCATCCACTTGCAGAGAAAATATCATAAAATAAAAATTTTGGGGTGGTGTTTCTGGTTCCAAATGTGTTTCCCCAAATTTTTCAGGTGCTGTTATCAACTAAAGAATACCAAGAGGTACTTCACCTCATCTACATGTACCTGTTGTAGGCTATATTTAAAAAAAACAACCCAAATTTTAAAACAGCAGTTATTTCTTTTCTTATGTACATTTAGGTTGTTGCTTATGGGGAAGCAGTTGCTATAAGAGGGGGGCAAATATTGTCCCCATCTTCACAAAGGGTAAAAAAGACAATCCCAACAATAATTGTCCAGGTAGTCTGACATTAGTACCAGGAAAGATTCTAGAACAGAGAATTAAACAGAGAATCTGTGAACATTTAAAAGAGCATGCCGTAATCACAAAAAGTCAACATGGGTTTCAGAGAAACAAGTCATGCCAGACAAATCTCATCTATTTTTTTGATAGAATTACCAGCTTGGCAGATGAAGGAAATGCTGTGGATATAGCAAATATTTATTTCAGTAAGGTCTTTAGCAAGGTTCCCCATGACATTCTGGCAAACAAGCTAGTAAAGCAATGCAAAGCAAAGCAGCTTCATTTATATACTGCTTCATATCGCGCATGGGATGTCTAAGCAGTTTACAACTGTGAGCTGATTGCCCCCCAACAATCTGGGTACTCATTTTAGCAACCTCAGAAGGATGCAGGCCTGAGTCGAGCCTCAGCCCTGGCTGGTATTGAACTCGCAACTTTGTGGTCTATGAGTGAGTGGCTGTAGTATAGGCATTTAACCACTGTGCCACCAGGGCTGACAGTAAAATGTGGGCTAGACAAAATAATTGTTACATGGGTTTGTAATTGGTTGACTGGCCAAAGCCAAAGGGTGCTCAACAATGGCTCCTTTTCATCCTGGAGAGAAGTGACCAGTGGGGTACCACAGGGTACTGTCCTGGGCCCAGTGCTATTCAACATCTTTATCAATGACTTGGATGAAAGATTAGGGGGCATACCTATCAAATTTGCAGATGACACCAAATTATGAGGACTAGCTAATGACTCAGGGGACAGGATGAAAACTCAAAATGACCTTAATAGAATAGAAAGCTGGACCAAAGCTAACAAAATGAATTTCAGCACAGAGAAATGTAAGGTACTGCATTTAGGGCAAAAAAATGAAATGCATAGATATAGGATGGGGGACACCTGGCTTAACGAGACTATATGTGAAAGGCACCTAGAAGTCCTAGTAGACCACAGGTTGAACATGAGTCAACAGTGTGATGCGGCAGCTAAAAAGGCCAATGCAATTTTAGACTGCTTCAATAGAAGTATAGTATCTAGATCAAGAGAAGCAATAGTGCCACTGTATTCTGCTCCGATCAGGCCCCACTTGGAATACTCTGTTCAGTTCTGGGCACCACAATTCAAAAAAGATGTTGAGAAACTGAAGAGTGTCCAATGGAGGGCAACTAAAATGGTGAAGGGTCTGAAAACCGTGCCCTATGAGGAATGACATAGGGAACTGGGTATGTTTAGCCTGGAGAAGAAATGGTTAAGAGGTGATATGATAGGCCTGTTTAAATATTTGAAGGGAAGTCATATTGAGAAGGGAGCAAGCTTGTTTTCTGCTGCTCCAGAGGACAGGACCCAGAACAATGGATGCAAGCTACAGGAAGAGATTCCACCACAACATTAGGAGGAACTTCCTGACAGTAAGGGCTATTTGACAGTGGACATTCTCCTTCAGAGAGTGGTGGAGTCTTCTTCCTTGGAGATCATTAAACAGAGCGGATGGCCATCTGTCAGGTATGCTTTGATTGAGAGTTCCTGCATAGTAAGGGGATTGATGGCCCTTGTGGTCTCTTCCAACTCTATGATTCTATAATTCCATGAATATGTAGGCATTTTAACATGGACTATTTAGTTTTATTTTTGTTGTCTCACCATTCCATTTTTGGAAATTCACCTGCACAAAATGTGATATTGTAAAAGGTGATTTTAATAAAATAGTAAGGACACACCATGCTGTTTTTGCTTCCTGTGTCATCAGAACTCTGTACCCAATACAAAGAAGTAGGGTAAGGTGGGGTGTGGTGGAATGGGGGGGGGGGGGAGAGATGGAAAAACTATCATATTCAAAGCAGTAAATGAAAAATTCAGCAGAAATTAAACATAATCCTAAAAGTTGGTCATGTATAACACTGCTGGTAAATAAAATTGTGCAGAATGGAGATTATTTAAATGATGTCATACATTCTTTCCAGGACATAGAAAGGCTTGGGGGCCAAATGGAACATGATGATGATATATGTATTTTTGCATTTAATGAGAATGTTTCTCTCTTTCCCCTCCTCATAATAAAAATCATGGATGCATGATTGGGACTACTGTAGGATATGTTTTGGATTTCATGCAACTAAGGGCCTTTGCAGACTGCCAGAAATAGTGCAAATTGAGTCCACATTAAGGGTTAGGGTTAGGGCTAGGGAATCATGGGAACTGGGTTTTTTTCTGAGACATTGAGCCTTCTCTGTCAGAGAGCTCTGGTGCCACAATAAAATACAGTTCCCATGATTCCCTAACTCTAAGCCTAACCCTTAAAGTGGACTCAATTTGCACTATTTCTGGCAGTCTACAAAGGCCCTAAGATAATACAATGCTGACAACAATGGTGGCGGTGGTGATTATTATAGTATTTATTCCATTCAGTAGCTGTTAAAGTACCAGTAGCTCATAGTAAAAAAAAGAATGAAAACAATTTTGACTAATGGCAGCTATATGAATGAGAGACCTCTAAGGCACCTTGTCTTCAAGTGTTCTGCTTAGGCTTTGCAATCTCAAGGCCATGGCTTCCTTCATTGAGTCTGTCCATCTGTAACGTAGGGCCAATGCAGATCGGCTGTTTGGGGTGGCACAGAGCTACCCTGGGAAGTGGCAGATTGGGGCCTCACATCCTTAGGGCCATGTGGCATCAGGATGGCATCAGGGTGGGGTTGTGGTGGCCGGCGTATGGCTGCCCTCCCCAACTCTACTCCCAGGCGGCCCTTTGGGCCAGTCTGCAATGGCCCATAGTCTTCCTTTTTTCCTACTGTCTTTTATCATACCAAGCATTATTGTATTTTCTGGTGAGTTGTGTCTTCTCATGATATATCTAAAATACAGTAGTATCAGTTTAGTCATCTTGGCTTCTAGGGAAAGTTCAGACTTGATTTGCTGTAGGACTCTTTTATTTGTCTTTTTAGCAGTCCATGGTATCCACAGAACTCTTCTCTAGCATCACATTTCAAATGAGTCATTTTCATCCTATCACTTTCTTCACCATGCAGCTTTCACAGCTATACATAGAAATTATAAATGCAATAGTATGGACCATCCTAACTTTAATATTTAATTATATATCATTACACTTCAAGATCATCTTTAGTTCCTTCATAGCTTTCAAGCCCTACTCTTTTTTCTTTTCTTTTCTTTTCTTTTCTTTTCTTTTCTTTTCTTTTCTTTTCTTTTCTTTGACTGTATTCTCTTTTCTGGTTAATGACTGAACCAAGGTATGGAAAATCTTGAACTATTTCAGTGTCTTCACAATCTGTTATACAATTATGTCAGTCCTCTGTGGTCATAACTTCTGTTTTCTTAATGTTCAATTGTAAACTTGTCTTTGCATTTTCTTTACTTTGGGGTGAAATAGATGGGCAGAAGGGGCAACTTGAAGCCACCCCTTTGGAAGGCAGGTTGGGTGAACAAATGCTACAGGCTCAATCTGCCTTTTCCCCTGCTGAAAAAGGAGCAGCAAAGATCCACTTCTTTATCGGCTGGCAAAAAACCAGCTTTGATGCCCTACAGCATCTTGAAACTGACTGCAAGGCACTCCAGCAGTGTGCAGCATATAAATGTTGCACTGCTGGAGCATCTTGAAGCCACCCACATATAAACAGCTGGGCAGCTTCAAGATGTCTTGGGGGTGTGCTGCATATAAGTGCAACATCCCCAAGCCACTGGGAAACTGGCTTTTAGAGCCAGTCTCTTCCGGCTCTTTGTTAAGTAATTGTTCCAAGTCTTTGCTGTTTTCTGCTAGTGTCATCTACATACCTTAAATTGTCATGTTCCTTCTCCCAATTTTCATGCTTCCTTCCTCTGAGTCTAATCCTGCTTTATGTATGATATGTTGTTTCTTTGTGATTTTCACCTTCTATTACTCTGCATTGATTATTATAGGAGCTCTTATCCTGAGCACAAGTAGTTGAACAGTTGCATTTAGAGTTCTGATTCTATTTCTGTCCTATTTTCCTTTTGCTTCTTGACTGTCCTTAACTGCTTGAAGAATTTTGGGACTTTGCAGACTGCCAGAAATAGTGCAAATTGAGTCCACTTTAAGGGTTAGGGTTAGGGTTAGGGAATCATGGGAACTGTATTTTATTGTGGCACCAGACCTGACAGAGAAGGCTCAATGTCTCAGAAAAAAAAACCAATTCCCATGACTCCCTAGCACTAACCCTAACCTTTAAAGTGGACTCAATTTGCACTATTTCTGGCAATCTGCAAAGGCCCTTCATCTGTCAGCCATTGAGGTTTCTCTTTCTTTGGTTGCAGATAGATACAGTGGGCCTTTACTATCCACTTGGATTTGGTTCCAGGATCCATAGATGCTCAAGTACCATTATATACAATGAGGTAGTAAAATGGCAAAATCTAAGGTTGCTTTTGGATTAAAAAAACAACAACAACATTTTGGGAGATTATTTTCAAGCAATGGATGGCTGAATCAATGGATGAAAATTCGATGGATACTGAAAGCCAACTGCATGTATCTTAAAATGCACATTTCACATGCATTTTGGCATATTTTGTTCATGCAAAATTTGGAGAAGGGCAAAATCCAAAGGATAACTGCAATGTAATTTGTATATTTGTTTGTGCGATGTGGAACTGGTCAGTTCACTCTATCAGAATTTGCAAAGTATAACATCTTCAATCACCTATTAAATATGATAAACTGAAATTCCTTCCTTTGCTAATCAGAATACAGCTCATGAAGGAAATAAGTAAATTAGAAACTGAAAACAAAAATTGGAAATCTTTCTTCTAGTCCTCCCTCATTGTCATTTTTTTTGTAGTTTGAATTTTGATAAGATCTATCTATCTATCTATTCCCCATGTGACAGTAAACCATCATATACTTTCCAGGAAATAAATTTGACAAGGAAGTTAAATAAAACAGAGTTAAATAAGTTAAATAAAACAGAGAAAGCCACATTAATGATAACAGGCAAAGCTAAATTTCAAAAGACATAATAGACAACCAATTTTTTCTGCTTCATATTCTGCCCTTGTGGTAGCTTTATCCTCTTACTTGGATTTTCTTTTGCCTTCATCTATTTAATGAAGTTATCAGAAGTTGAAATATAATGGGTTGGATCCAGATGAGCAGAACAATCCTAAGTGGAGCTGCTGTAGCAAACAATTGATCAAGCAGCCTCCTTCGTGCCCTCTAGTGTTGTGCCAGAGGGTAGATTTTTGAGGGCTCTGTAGAGGCTATAAGGTGATGAGGAGTCCATGAGAAGTGCTTCCTCACCCACTTTCATAAGTGGGAGATTCTGAGGGAAGAACTGTACTCATACCCTGGTTCTATTTATTTTATATACAACTAAAGGTGGTTCCACAAGAACATTACATTCTTCTCCTGCCTTGTTCTTTAAGCTGTGCACCCAAAAACATGGAAATTGAAACACCTGCACCTAGGAACTATCATAATCGCATCAGTCAGTATGCATTTGTTATTGATTTCAACACTTTGTAATCCATGAACCCCATGGACTTGCCACATTTTGCAGGAAATGGTATCTGCATATTCCAGATCAAAGAGCATAGTGCCCAAAGGTAGATAAATTATTCTGGGAAGAGGCAGAAAAACCCACAAGTACTTCTCATGACTTCGACAGTAAAAATACCATGACTGCAAATTAAACAACTAAAAATTTGCAGCCACCTCAGTCTGCTTAATGTCATGTCCACTCCTGGCCTGCATTCTAAATCAATCTGGAGATGCATTTCCAGTGTGGATTGGTGCCATTAAAATGTGGGAAATGCTACTAGACTCACGTCCCATGTTTCTTAAAATTGATTCAGTTCCTTAAATTCATTCCACCTGTTGTACCTAGTTCTCCTTACAGAAGTGTCTTCTACAGGAATCAGAGGCTGACATCTTGTTAGTAAGGGCCTTTGCAGACTGCCAGAAATAGTGCACATTAAATTGAGAAGTATCCAGCTATGTTTCTATAACTGGATATAGAGCAAAAGGCATTTACTAGGTCTTCCCAAGTGTCCCCCAGAGATCTCGGAGGATAATGTTGTGCATCTAGCTATATATAGAAACATAGCTGGACACAGATTTTGCCACTGCCACTGCCCACTCCACTGGGCAGTAAATAGCTGTGTTGGGAGGGGGCTGTGGCAGCTGAGAGGTGAGTTGGGAGGTAAGGGAGAGGGATGTCATAGTTCTACCTGTGCGGAATTTTATGAAATCTTTCCCAATGCAGGATCTTAGCCTATATCTAAATGTACAGTGCTGAGGCACTATATGTCATGCCAGGCTTGAAAATGTTCCAAAGGTATGTAGCTGCCCACAACTAGAAACAGAAAGTGACACCAGATCATAACAAGTAATTTATCAAAGGTCAC
Source organism: Phrynosoma platyrhinos (assembly GCA_020142125.1). Lineage (NCBI taxonomy): Eukaryota > Metazoa > Chordata > Lepidosauria > Squamata > Phrynosomatidae > Phrynosoma > Phrynosoma platyrhinos. Next base: position 59,810,636 of record CM034710.1, read on the forward strand.
AGAGGAGCAGGGCTGAGCTAGCAATATATGTGAATTCTGATGTTGAATGACCTAATTCTAACCTCCCAAAGTAATGTACAGTAATTATCCTTTGGATTTCAAACTTTCCTGAATTTTGCAGTGCAGTGTTCAGCTGGAAAATGTACCAAAATTCATTTTTAAATGAATGCTTTACAGTAAAGTGTTTTTCCTAATGTGCAAATTAGATAAAATATTTATAGGAACATGTTTTTGAGGAAATATTCAAATTAAAATTTAAAAAATTACACCTATTTATGCACACATTATAATGGTAGTTCTTTATTATTATTATTATTATTATTGCATGCAACTGTGGAACTAGGATGGAATGGAGTTATGAATGAGCATGCAAAACTGATACAGGCTATCCTGAGCCTTGAATAACAAGCACACTTACCACTAGGGGTGTGCACTAATCACACCATTTCCTTTAGTTCTGTTTGACTCTGGATCCAGGCTCCAGTCTCTAGGGAGATCTGGGATGGAAAAGAATCTCTGAAGAGAGAAAGCATTTTCAGTACACGTAAAGCAGAAGTTTGGTTCCTGGATAAGAATGTAAGAAAATCGCTGCTGGTCCAAACCAAGGTCCATCCAGTCCAGCATTCTGTTTCTACCCCTGCACAACCAGATGCCTCTGGATACATGCGGCATAGAACTAATAACCCTTCCTCTGTTGTTTGTTATTCCCTCCCAGAAAATGAGGGTATTTGTACAGCTTGTCCTCCTTGAGCCCCCTCTCAGCAGCTGCTCCATTGGCAACAGACATTCAGCTTGTCAGAAGAGGAAGCCATTGCCTTCTCAACAGCACGTATGAGTGCAGCTGTGCCTCATAGAGCCAAGAAAATGCAGGAACGGGAAGGGAACTTTGGTGCCAAAGCAGGCTGCTAAGGAAGTAATTGTTGCAGTGTTTACGCAAGCGCACCCAGCCAGTGCACACCGAAAAGGAACATGTGGGGCATTCCATGCCCATGGGAGAAGAAACTAGAGCTGGTAACATTACTTTAAAAATGTAATTAGTTACAGATATTCCAAATAAATACTAGTTAGCTATTATTATAATTACTTTTGTGAATTAGCTCTTTACTTTCTCTGAAAGGTACTTGGTCTAGTTACTTTTGTTACTTGTTTTCAAATGGGAAAAACTGGTGAGTGCTACAAGCCACTGGCCTGTGGGATAAAATGCACTTTCCCCTGTTGTCTCCTCCATACCACACACAGCATCTGAAACATGCCAGCTCTCCCCTCCACACATACCAAAGGGCAAGTCTAAGACATTTTGCTGCCTGAGGTAGAGCAGTAAATGTTATAATCCACCCTCCCAGTTCCCAGTACAGAGGTGCATAGTCCCCAAACCCATACAAATTATTTTGGCTACAGACAGAAAATCCCATATGTACCTTTCTCCACCTGCAAAGTAAAAATACAATCCTAATAAATTCAACAGTTTCCTACCTTTTCATGATACCTCAAATCTGCTGCCTGAGGCAGCCACTCCTTGCTGTGCTAAACAATAGAGCTGGCCCAGAACAAAATAAATGAATGTGTACCACAAAGACAAATCCCACTTGTCCATCTCTCTTTCTCATTTGAACAGTTCCCACCACTGCCCCTAATAAAAGCTATGTTTTTGTCTCTATATGTTTTGCTGCAGGGACAAGGAAGGAGATGAGAATTTCTTTAAAAATTTCCTAGGACTCTGTTAGAAGTCACATCAAATAGGGACAGAGAGAGGAGGTACAGGTCAAGAGATCAGTTTGGTGGAAGCAAGATGCTAAAGGATAAAAGTGATGACCTTAAACACTTCTAAAATCTCTCCCTCCTCCTCTCACCACCCCTGAGGTGAAATTCTGCCATTCACCTATAAATGCCACTGTTTATTTTTCTGAAAATGGCTTATTTTCATGTATGAGGGAAGGAAACCAGGGAGGCAAGTCAAACATCTTGTCAGATGAAGCAAAGACTTCATCTTATCATATAAAGCAAAGACAGGACAAGTGCCATCACCCCCTCTTATTTGACCAGGACTGCAGTCCTTGACTTTTAAAAATAGCAGAGAAAGGTGGTTGGCTCTAGCACAATGCTGAGTCATGTGGGCACTAAAGCAGCAGATTCAAAAAGACCTGAGACTAGGGCCCATTGAGTGACATGGAATTTACTGCTGAATTGGTATGACTAGGACTGACAGTCAATGAACCATTCAACTGCAAGCAAAACTTATGGAAAGGTACCTCTGGCACAAGAATGGAAGAGTACAGCTCTAGGTTTTCTACATAGAGGGCATATCTTTACACATCAATTTGAAAGGGGTACTCTATGGTATGGTACCATACGAGACAGGGAGGGTAAGTATAATTGGTCCTCCATATCCACGGATTCTTTATCCATGGATTCAACTATCAACAGCTTGAAAATGTTCCAAAAATATATAAATTCTAAAAAGCAAACCTTGATTTTGCTATTTTATATATGTGACACAATTTGTATACAATGAGAATTGAGCATGCATGGATTTTGATATCCAGGGGTGGGATGGGGTGGGGTGGGGTGGGGGTGGAACTAAATTCCAGCAGATATCAAGGGCCCACTGTAGATCTACAAAGTTTAGCTATCACATTTCAAAGGGAATGCACACCCTGATGTCCTGGAATGTGGGGCGAGAAAAGAAGAAATCTCCACATCTGCAACCAGTATGTGTCAACAGCAACCATCACCAAGCCCAGCAGTATGGGGACTGGTCTCTAAAAATTGAGGCAGTGGTGGTGAGAATGTTCCCCCAACATCCCAGCAACCATAGTTCCCCTCCCCAATAGCCAATGACTTGGAGGGAATGGCTGCAGAGCCTGAAATTCCTGCCCTAATTAATTTTGTTAATTGCAAATACAATTTCAGTGAAAGGAGCCATGTCAAGTCCACTGGCAGCTATTTTTATACTACAGTCTGAAGAGAATCAGTCCTTCAGTCCACATTCAGCAAAACAGTAGTATGAGCCCAAAAGTGGTGTCTGAAGTGCTTCTCAAAGAAGTTACTGCACCATTAACCAGCCATGGGAAGAAGTTCCAGACTCCCAGTGGCTCTCAGAGTCTACATTGGTAAATGCCAACAATACAATCCACAAATTTCCTTTCACCCCTGCCCCCAATAGGAGACCTATGGGGTCTGTTAACACAAAGGTTCATAGTACTGTAGTTAAAGAAGTTGTCCTCTATGACTTAGGATTTCTTGTCCAAGCTTTAGCGTTCCTGTTACATGCTAGATTTAAATAAAAATATTCGTTTTTATTATTAGCAGTAATCAACCACATGGGTCTAAATCCAATTGTTAGCATCAACTAGAATAGATCCATTGGAACTTATGTATATTCTATGAATTCAAAGAGACTAGTTGCTTGTAACCAATAACTGGCTTCAGGCCATGGTTGTAAATATTTCATTAGTGTATGAAGAAAACAGGCATGTGGATCCAAAGTACCAAGAAAGAAGTTCTACCCATGGAAAGAGGTACTTTTGGTTCATCCTATAAAACCTCTAAAAATTTGTCCAGAATATTGAGGGTTCAGGATGAGAAACAGAGTGAAAGAGAAGGTAAAGGTGGGAACTGGTCACAAAAAAAAAATAAATCCTAAATAAATATGCCTCTTCTTTTTGTGGAAGTCTTCCAAATTTGGCTCAGATAATGTCAAAGGTGATAATAAGTAATGGTTTTAATGTTGGACTCCAACTCTGAGAGACAAGGGTTTTAATCCACACTCTGTCATGGAAACCCACTGGGTGACCTTGTGTAAGTCAAACTCTTCCAGCCTCAGAGGAAGACAATGGCAATGGAAATCTAAGCAAATATTACCGAGAACCCCCCTTATTGAATCATCTTAGGGTCATCAAAAGTTGAAAATAACATAAAGGCATAGCAAAAATAAAATTAATATATGAATAATAGGGAGGAAAAATGAGGAATATCTTTAATATCTGAGTAAAAATGCAAGTTCATTTACCACCCCATATACAAGACTTTCACCTTCACATTATAAATCATACATTTAAGTCAAGGGAAACAAGAAGAATTAAAAGAAAGCCAATCTCCTCTCCACTATTCACTCTCCTTTGTGGTCTAAAGAGTACTTTGAAGTGGGGACCTATCTATAACTCTTAAAAACATACTGTACTTTACAGCATGTACTGTAATTCAAATGCTTTAAAGCAAGCATGAGTAGGTTTAGCTGAAAACTGGTGACCCCTAAAAATGTCAGAACACTCTGAATCTATACTGAAAGATGCAATGCCAGCTTAATTTGTAAAGCATGCTTTTTGGGCAGATGCTTTGAAGTTTGACCGCACACAAAAGTTAAAGCAGATTTGGGTCAAGAAATGGAGTATATATTTTCTTTTGAAACAAATAAATAAATTGAATGGCTTTAATGAAATCAAAGAGTTTTCACACCTATGGGATCTGTTTTCATGGCATTTACTGGATTCCTACAATAAAGAATTAAACTGTTTTATTTCACTTGGATACAAGGATGTGAGAATAGTGAGAATCATTTGTCTTAATAATAAAGTCATTAATTGCTATATGTCCTAGCCTGCTAAGTGTGTTCAATTACCAAAGGAACATTATCTTGGCTTAGCACAGGAATTGTCACATTTTACAAAAGAGTTGTAATTGTCACATTTTACAAAAGAGTTGCCATGTTAGGCTAGAACAATGACCCATTTCACAAAACCTTCTATCCACTGACAGTGGCCAACCAAATGCCACAAAGAAGTTCACTAACAAGCCATCTCAGCCCTGAAACCTAGTAGCCAATGAAATACTAGTCTGGTTTAGACATGTGAATGAACCTAGCCTTGACCCTAGCTGTGATTCCCAAATTTGTTTGTTTATTTGTTCAACTATTTCTGTACTGCTCTTCAGTGTACACCACTTTTTAAGACAAACTGAAGAGTAAAAACAATAAAATGTATTTATAACAACCTGAAATGTCTTTATCGTCCAAAACAAACTGCAGAAATAACCCAGTTTGAGACTGCTTTAACTATCCTAAGTCAAAGCTAGAGAATTCTGAGAACTGTAGTTTTCTGAGACATTTAGCCTTGATTGCTCTGGTGCCACAACAAATTACAATTCCTAGGATTCCCTAGCACTGAGCCAGGGCAGTTAAAGCAGTCTTAAATTGGATTATTTCTGCAGTGTGTTTTGGGCCTATTATAATTTCAAAGTTTGCTGTCTGTTTGTACTTCTACATAACTCTACATGCTTGAGAGAGTCATCAAATCTGATAGGAATTCTTACAAAATTTCATAGAAAATGTGAACACATGTACAATGTAATGTGTGAATACCGCCTATATGCTATAAGCATACAGATCAACTATCTCAGTCTACATGTACCAAGACAGTACCTGTGTTGAAAATAGGGATGGTAAATCTCAGTTTTGCTAAATCTCAAGAGGGGTTGAGAACAACGAACCATATTTTTTCTCATTTAGCTTTAAGACAGTTGGGAATGTGCCCCCACACAATGATGGGAAATTGCAGCTTTGCCAGAAAACTGTACAGTTTTCCAGAAGCAACAAAACTTCTTCTGAGAACTACACAGCCTTCCATGAAAACTGTACAGCTTTTGTAATGAAAAGTATGGCTTTCAGGCAGCCATGTGTGTGTTTTGCACAAGATTGCTTTTTTAAAAAAAATAATAAACAGCAATGTTGTACAACAAAAAATGTTGCAAAATCCAGCATAACAAAACTATGTGTGGCTACAGCTTCAGTCAGGCTGAGTTTCTTTTCCTGCTGCATAATATTTGTGTTGTGCAACTTTTAAAATGGCAAATGCTGCAGACACATCAAATGATGTACTGTGTTATTTGAATAATAGTATAGTGTGTAATTTAGTTTTGTATTTTCTGCACTTTCTTGAAGTATATAGCGAAAAATGAATTAAGCAAGTGGAGGGTCTTTTCCTTTGGAAGCTGTACAGTTTTCTGTGCAAAAGAACCAAGAATGTAGGTTTTGACTGCAGTGCTGCAGAGATTCTCAAATTCTTACATAGTTCTCAAAAACTGTACAGTTTATGCTGTGCTAGAAACAACAACAAAAAGGTCCTATAATTTGTATTTGTTTTCCTGCCTAAGGGCCTTTGCAGACTGCCAGAAACAGTGTAAATTGAGTCTACTTTAAGGGTTAGGGTTAGTGCTAGGGAATCATGGGAATTGTTTTTTTTCCTGAGACATTGAACCTTCTCTGTCAGAGAGCTCTGGTGCCACAATAAAATACAGTTCCCATGATTCCCTAACCCTTAAAGTGGACTCAATTTGCACTATTTCTGGCAGTCTGCAAAGGCCTTAAGTTTCTTAACAGAGTTTCATATTTGACCCAGTCAGGAAATTGATGAATTTCCCTTCCATGAGTAAATACTCCTTTGTGTTTTGGGCCTGATATGTCAATTATTTCTGGTAGCTCCTAAACAAACTGCAAATTGGGGAGGGGAGTGTTTGCTCTAGAACACACATTTATAAATCAATTTTGATCAAACTTGATATTAAGATATGGGTTGACACTTGCTTTTGAGACAAATAGCAAACATTGGCCTTTTTTGTTTTAGAGGAGGGGTTTAATGATTTGGTCTATTTTGTACACAACTTTGTGGGAGGAAATTTGAAAGACTGTAGCAGCTGACAGTCAACCTTTTGTTTTATTCAAATCAAGACCAAAATCATCATCAATAATAATAATAATAATAATAATAATAATAATAATAATAATTTATATCCCGCCCCTTTGAGATCAATCGGGGCGGCTAACAACAATAAAAATACAATATAAAATACAACAAAATCTAATTCCCTCCCCCCCTTAAAAAGTTATTAAACCAATTACAAGTTAAAAATCAGTAATTAAAACACCTCAATAAATATACAGCAACACACAACGGCAGCAGTAGTTCTCATTACATCTTTGAGGGGGGGCTTGGGAACTTCTCTGAGTGGGGGGGGGGTTCCTGAGGCAGGGATTATTTATTCTGGAAAGGCCTGCCGGAAGAGATCCGTCTTGACAGCCTTTTTAAAGTTGTCAAAAGATGTCAATTGACGGATCTCATCCGTCAGGTCATTCCACAGTCTGGGGTTGACAACAGAAAAAGCCCTCTGAGAGGTAGCCAAAAGCCTAGTTCTTTGAGGCTGCAGCAAATTCCTCCCAGAGGACCGGACTGCGCAGGGAGGATTGTACGGGAGGAGATGACCTCTGAGATAGTTTGGACCCAAGCCATTTAGAGCTTTAAAGGTGATACCCAACACTTTGTACTGGGCCCAGAAACCAATAGGCAGCCAGTGGAGGGACCTTAATACCGGAGTAATATGGTCTCTCCTAGATGTTCCTGACACTACCTTGGCTGCCATATTCTGTACTAATTGTAAATTCCAGGTCAAGCACAAGGGTAGCCCCATGTAGAGCACATTACAGAAATCCAGACGTGAGGTTACCAGCATGTGTACAACAGTCTCGAGATCCCTTTCTTCCAGAAAAGAGTGCAGCTGGCGTATCAGCTAAAGCTGATAACAGGTGCTCCTGACTGTCTCATTTACCTGATTCATCATCAGGAGCGATGAGTCAAGGAGCACACCCAAGCTGCGAACACAGTCACTGGAGGAGACTGTGACCCCATCCAGTACTGGAGGTTGCAGCCCAATTCTTGGTTTCGGGGCCGGATCAACCTCTCCCCAGGAATACTACATAAATTTCTTAATTTAAAATAACTGCAACAATAACAATAACTCTACTATCACTTAAATTAACAACTATACTATTAAAGCTTATTTAAAACCAGTGAGGAAGCTATATATATATCCCATGGTATATATGAGGGGTCACCACAAAAAGGCATGCCGACCTGAAAATGCAGTATGTATTTTATATGAGTCCAACTAATCTAATTCTAAGTCATTTAGGTTTCAGAAATAACAACCTGCACTTAAAATTGGATCCATAAATGTTTTGGCAACTGGTATAATTGTCATACTATTGCTGGAAGACTTTTCTAGCAAAGACAGGTCTGAACATTCTGAATCAGAAGATGCCATGTGGTGCTTGGACCTTCAGAGAGAGAGGTAGAGGAAGCTACACCCCTAGAAGGAAGAGGCTTGGACCCAGAGGAAAAACCTCCTCTTAGGCAAAGAGATTGGCATAGGATTAAAGCACAGCTGGGCTAGAAATTCCTACTCCACAAATAATGGCTTCTCAAAAGTAGGGGCCTCATTGGTATAAGGGATCTCCATGATAGAAGAGGCCTTGTTCTTGGGGAGACCTTTGGCTGAAGTATCTTCAGGCAACTCAGCTAGAGAAGCTTTATAGTTCCCTGCTGGGAAAGCTGCTACAAATAAACTGGACTTGGCATTTGTGCTCATTCCTTAGGTTTGATCTTCTAGGTTTGCAACTCCCATCATTTTCCAACTATGCTGACCAGAGATGCTGAAAGTTGCACTCCAACCACATTTGGATGACTGCAGTATTCCCACCTGTGTGCTAGGTCCTAACTCTGGGCTGTGTTTGACTTGACCCCTTGGGCTACCCTGCTTGGTTGCACCTTGAGCTTTACTGGTGTAAGCCCTCAATTACTTCATGGCTCTGGATCATGCTAATTTGCTTTATCTGGTCTTTGGTAGGACTCAGCTACTTTGAGCCTTGCACTTTCTTGAGATCTTCCTTTTGGATTTGTGCTAGATATCTGTTCACCATGAAGATTCTACCAGCTTATTTTTGAACTGCTTTGACTTTGATTCCAGAGCCCAGCCAGCCTTGCAACATAATCAGCAGCTGGACAGATTTCATATTTATGTCCTGATTGCCTAGCCCACATAAGCAACTAAACAACTTATACAATTCCTTGTCCTCAATTCTCTGGCAGAATTGGGGAGAATGTAAACAGTTTTTCCTCCTTTTCCAGATTAGATGACAGGTGAGAGTGTCATTTGAAACAAAACTATAGTTTATCTTAACTATAGTAAAATTAAACAAGCCAGCTATGCAGGGTCATTCAGGCATTCTTCTTTCTGTTATGTTTGTACAGTTTTCAAGCTACTGATGCTGAATGAGTGCTAGTATCATGGGAACAATTAATTACTCCCACTGAGAACAGAAATATCTGTACACAGCTTGGGAATCTCCTCATCCAAAGAAATATCAAACTGAACTATTGACATAAAAGGAGGCAACATCCTTGGTTTTTGTTACATGTATTTTGAGCCAGCATAGTGGAATGATAACTTCTTAATGTAGGTATATTGTCTTCATTTCCTACCAAATACTTCCATTGCATATTTTAAGATGAAGACCAGAGATAGGTACTTCATGCAATGATTTCCTAAGATTATTAAATACGCTGCCCTAATCCTTCACAGCTTTAGCTGACAAATTTAATAAACTACAGGATACAGAACTCTGTAATTCCACTGGGATTTCTTTCTATTTATTTATTTATTGACTTTGCTTGACAATCTTTACAAAGTAACATTTCAGAGACATGTTCAAGTGCTATAAAGCTAATCCATAGCAATTTCCTCTTTCCTCAAATGCCCCAAATATCTTATGACTAGTAAGGAGTTTCGTATATCAGAAGAAAATTGCCTTTCTTGTGTATTGGACATTCTTGAGGAAATGCATTTTAACACAGCTGAAGAAAAAATGGTAGGGGGACCAGAAATGTTTACAAGGGATTCATTTGACACTCTTCTAATTACATCAACTTGTAATTAGAGTCAGGGAAAGATTAAGTGGTCAAAGATCTGGTTCCTATTTCCATTTTGCTGCAGATTTCTTTGTCACCTTAAACAAATCAAGTTAGGACTGATTTTCAGTGGTGCTGAACACTCAATATTGCCCTGATGTCTCTGGATGTTTCCCTCATTATAAATAAATGAGAAGCTTACAACAAAATATTGTTGAGTGTGCTTGTCCATTACATTCTACCCACACAAGATTTTTCCAACTGTAAGCCATCTGGCCTCTGAGCAAGTTCAGTCAGTTTAGTGTGTTTCTGGGTGGGTGGGTGGGTGGGGGTGGTCTTCAGGATTGTTGTTTTTTCCTTTTTTCTTTTGGTACTTCTGTCAACCTTGGGATTCATCCAAGCTTGCTGATACCTCCTCCTTGATGCCATTTTGGCTAAATAAACAATGACATTCTCAGCCTAAACATCAGAAATAGAGAACGTAATGGTGCCAATTCCAAGGATTCTCACAGAAAAAGAAAGAAAAACTAGGACTGATAACCATTTAATAAATTTTATCAATTCAGTTTTATCAGGTTCTTTTCTGCTGGCTTATTGTGGCATGGAGCTGACCCTGGGCTCTTGAAGGCTATTCCAGTGGAGGACAAGATCTGGCAGTTTCTAGCAAGCTAGTAAGATTTCAAGTGTGGACTTGGCAACATACCAAGTGTCTGCTGTCTGAGGACCAGATTAGCTAGGTAATGAGGGTCATCACAAGGTTGGCCACTGAGTAGTGAATGAACATTGAGACAATATGGAATTGTTGTGATATGCAGTTATTGAGGAAATACTGGCACAAATAAAACTATTGATCTTCAAGATACTCATGGTATAATTTTGGCATATGCCTTTTCAGTTATTCATTGATTAATGGATATTAAATTAATGAATTAATTACATCAATGGCATTTGGTTTAATTAATGAATAAATTCATCAATAACTTTGTATATTTCCAAACTCCCTTTTTTAAAAATATTTTTGAAATATTCAAGAAGGTATACATTAGTATAAATAAAAACTACTACTCAGCATAATCTAGCTAAAAATACATACTATTAAGACTACATTAGGAATCCATGTATGGTTCCTCTGAATTCAAAGGATTTGCATCTGCGTAAACATGCTGAGTAAACCAGAGTCATGTAGTGGTTTGAAAGTTGGACTAAAATGCTGGCGATCTTGCCATTGTCCACTTCTGTTAAGATGACAAATGATGGGCAAACATGGGACCCTTTCAAATAGTGTATAGTGGTAGTACACTCTACTTTACCTGCTCAGGCTGCATCCCACATAATGCTGGGGTTTGTAGTCTGGGGAGGGCCAAGAGCTCTTTGGCTGAGAATTCCAAGTACCCATCCCTAAACTGCAAATGGAGATCCAGCGTGGTATAGTAGTTTATGTGTTGGACTAGCTTTCTAGGAGATCAGAGCTGGAATCCAACTCAACCACAGAAACACCCTGGGGGCTTTAGGCAAGTCACACTCTCTCAACCCAAGAGCAAGGCCAAGGAAAACACCTCTGAATAAATCTTGACAAGAAAACCCTAGGATAGGGTTGCCACAGGCTGTTGTCAATGTGAACACACTTAGCAACAACAACAAATTGCAGATTCCAAGATTCCATAAGATGAAACAATGGCATGTAAAGTTGTATCATAGTGCTATAATTAAGTAGTTGGTCATGAAACACAATCACCTAAGTCCCTTTGCCTGTTACTGTCTACCTTAAGTGTAATGAGGGGCATTATTAGCAGATAGTCAAGGTTCTTTCTCCATGCACAGGGTATAATGGGATGAAGATTCATGATATCATTACTTTGGAAGAAAGGCCACATAGCATCATCTGACCCATCAGATTCATCCTAAGATTCAGCTTTGCAGGACAATCCAATCCCCTACCTTTGCTTTAATTGAATAGGCTAGAGTGTGAACAGTAGCAAGCAGAAGGCACTGCTTTGCTGATCAAGCAAGGCAGAAAACAGAGGGTTTGAGTACATGTCATAATTTTGCAAACTATCTGGAAATAACTTGGTTGCTGTCTCTTACATGTGTACTTTTCCATAATTTGTGAGCAGTCAAGTTTCAGCTGGAACAAATGAAAATAAATTCTTTCTCTCTTTCTCTGCTTCTCCCTCTCTGTGTGTATATGTATGTGTGTGTATGAAATTTCTTCTCATCATTTCTAATGTTATTTGACCAGTAAATAACAGAGTTGGGTTTTTCACCCATATTGTTTACAGCTGGAGGAAAATGAAGAACAGTAATTTTCTAGATGTCAAGGCCATTCAAAAACATTCTTTGGAGGAGGAAGAGATTTTTAAAAATGCACTGCCACACAGAATCATGAACAGATTAGGATTTTTTTAAAAAAAACTAATTGCAGCTAGGGGAAGCTTTTCAAGCACTGCATCAGAGGTGCTATTTAACAGAAAGCAAAGGGGACTGACTACATGTGATTATTGCTCAGGCAGGCCTCTGATTATTGATATAAAAAGTAGGCACAACAACTTATTGTATGCTCTTCAGCCATTTAAATCTTGAATATATCCAAGAGAAGATCCCTAGGAATAAATTTCCTGCTTCTGCAAATCTGATATAGCATGTGTGCATTCCATTTGGAATTTCACAGAAAATTAAGCTTTCATAAGGCTTGATAGAAGTTTATCATCCACCATAAGTACCTAGAGATGAAATACAGTCTAATATTTTCTTGCCTTTCTAGCAGAATGATGCATATGGCAGTTCAATGGTGCAAATGAACACCTGCACACAATTATTTCCATCCTTACCCCACCAGACAGATATTTGGCACCCTCTGAGCTGATCAGTTATCCTAAAGGGGCAAATGTTTCTACCTTCTAAATTTGGCACTAACAACATTTTAAAGCATGTGTGGTTTGTATACAGCTCTAGGACCCTTGGGTGTTGAATACTTTTGGCACAAACAGCTGTACACAACCCACTTTTTTGAATTTATGATGCCCAGTCCAGGATGTGAAGCACAGTTAGTACATATCTAAGGGTGGTTGTGTTGGCCATTTAGCAAAGTACAATAACATCCAAACACAACAAAACAGTGATATCTTTATTGGGCAACCAAATGCATAAAATATATGTTGCAAGCTTTTGAAGCTCCACTGGCTTCTTCATCAGACAAAATTGTTAAAAATCATAGAGGAAAAAAGAAATTACAATGATGTTAGTCACAAACCTGCATTTTGTCAAGATATGGCTGTTCTCAGTTCAGATTAATATATTCCAACCCTCCTACAGATTATTGGAGGGATATTCATGCAGGCAGGCCCCTCCTTCTTCTGGCCATTTGGGTACTCCAGGAAATAAATTTTAATTTCCATTAGCAAGACAAAAGGAGAATCTCCTCTTGAGATTCAAATTGGCTCCGTACTTTGTGAAAGTACAAGATCCTTTGATAGGCAGAGAGCACTGAATTTCTAAAGAAATTTCCATGTTTTTGCATTAGGAAACATCTTTTAGATGCTGTTTTGATAAAACATGTCAAACATAGTCCAAACTTTTTAGAATAAAATCTTTTACCTTTGTTGGAGGTAGAAACCTCAAATTGTAATGTCCCAGCCCATTGGCCCTCTATTTAGATTTCCCCTGATGCAGCTAAAATGTGGTTATCTTGCATCCAGAAAACACAAGAGATCTCAAGAGGAGCTAATGGTCTATAACTTATTATTCTGTTTGATGTCAATTTTAAAGTTTACTTATCATTTCTAATTGGAATATAGCATACTAAATCAGTAAATGCCTTTTGTTGTTTGCAACATAATATTTATTGCCAATTTTGAAAGGTCAGAACTACTCCTCACTTTGATATTCTAGTTCATTTTGAGGTAAATTTAGAAGTATTAAGATGTGCTTTGTATGTGCATGCTAGTCAACTTTACTGAGAATATTTATAGGGATGCACAATATTTATAGGGATGTTGGTTAATGCCATCCCTCACCACTGCCTAATGTAGATGGATATTGTTGCCCAGCAACATATGGAAAGGCACACATTTTCTGAAATTAATAATTCTGCTGCTATGAAGAACCTTGTCATGTGCTAAGAAGTTTCTGAACAGTGAAGGGGGCTCAAGAGGTAACTCACACATTTTGAGACATGAAGGAGGCTCTAATCTGACTCAAATCCAGCTTCTGGTCCCTTTTGGCAAACATGCTACATCTGTCTCAATTGATATCTCATGCAGCATTATCTGAGTCACTGGAAGCATTCCAGTTCCTTCAGGGGTCATTCTGCCATTCCATTTACTTTCATGAATTGAAAAACTTTAGCCATTTCTATCTGCTTTCTTGCACATGTTTTTAACTTGTTAGCTGAGAAACGCAACACTCAGCGCATATTGATGGATGGAGCAGGATACTATATTACATGACCTTGGATCTGGTTTGTTCCTAGGCATCAGCAATAACAACATGTCAACATTTTCATCCTTGGTTTTCAACTGTGATTATGCAGCTTATCATTTTACTATATACTGCACAGTAGGTAAAGTGGAGTATGTGTGGATCCATATATAGTCATACTTGGAAAAGTCTCACTGAAATCAGTGGAACTTAAACTAGTTGTAACTTATCCCCTTGATTTTAATGGACCAATAGTTGAAATATGACTAAATTTGGATCTGATACCAATAGTTCAGTCAGGTTTTAGTTTTAGTTCTTTTAAATAGAATATTTAAAATGGGTTCTTTTCAAATGATTTGGTAAAAAGAAAAGTAGTGTTAACTTTTTATGCAGATGTGTGCTTAGTTTTTAGACACTGTTATCCTGTATAGAATTAATCTGTAGGGGGGTTGGAATATATTAATCTGTAGGAGGATTGGAAAAGTTCAAACCAAGGACTGGGACACTATGACAATAAAAATAACATAATTCAAGACCAGGAAGGAGTAAAAAGATGTTGTATGCAACACACAGAAGAACTATACAAAAAAGATGACAAAATGAAGGACACATAGAGCCAAGAGCATATGAAGATGAACCCCAAATTCTAAAAACTGAGGTGGAAGCTGTAATAAAAGAAATGGCCAAAAAAAACAAGACTCCAGGAGCAGATGATATACCAATAGAACTGTTGCAGTCCACAGTGACAGAGTCAACTCTAGTGCTAACCGATATATGTCAACAGATATGGAAAACAAAACGATGGCCAACAGATTGGAAGCGATCAATATACATCCCCATTCACAAAAAAGGAGACACAAGAGACTGCAGCAACTATAGAACCATAGCACTAATCTCCCATCCAATCAAAATCATGCTCAAAATATTGCAACATAGACTCCAACCACACATGGAGAGAGAAATCCAAGAGGTACAAGCAGGGTTGAGGAAATGAAGAGTCACTAGGGACCACATTGCAAACATACGATGGCTAATGGAGCGCACCAGGAATTCTAAAAGAAAATCATCATGTATTTTATAGAATATATCAAAGCCTATGACTGCATAGACC
>CM034710.1:59878722-59904460 GCA_020142125.1 Phrynosoma platyrhinos
TGGGGAAGAAAAAATGCGTCTTATATGCCGAAAAATACGGTATATCCTGCCCTTCCCCTAAGACTCAAGG
This sequence comes from Phrynosoma platyrhinos, assembly GCA_020142125.1. Classification (NCBI taxonomy): domain Eukaryota; kingdom Metazoa; phylum Chordata; class Lepidosauria; order Squamata; family Phrynosomatidae; genus Phrynosoma; species Phrynosoma platyrhinos. The sequence goes on from CM034710.1 coordinate 59,878,793, forward strand.
CAGCTTACAAATTAAAATAAGTACAAAACAGCTGAAAAAATGAAAATTATCAACATTAAAATACTGCTAAAATACTAACAATATTTTAAAATTTTAAAACATGCAATTAAATTAATAAAGAGTAGTTAAAATTGCATGACAAACAGTAGAGCACTCTCTTAAAAGCTCCTTCTGAAAAACTTTCAGTTCTAAAAGCTTGTCTGCCACCAAAAAGGCTTCTTCACACATCTTCAGAAATCAAGGCCACTGAGAATGAAGAGAAATATATCAGCATGTTCATAGAAGCTTTTTTTATGGATTGAAAATGACACTCCACAAGCAGTTTATTTAGATCTATGCATGCTCAATAGCCAAAAATGCTGTGTAGTGGCTCAAAGCAAAGGAAAGGAAAGAGGTGGTGATGGAATGGGGTTTATTGTAGGAAGCCTCATAGTCTAGCTGGAGGAGCACTCTTATTAGAAATGGGTGATACACTACAATTATTATTTTTTAGTTGCATGTCTTATTCCCATATACTAATAATAAACTCAGATAATTGAAAGCCTTTCAATTTGGAAATGAACTGGGACCACCCATGAACAGGCACCAGTTTCCACATATTTAGGTAATTCACTAGATACTGTGAAAGTTATTTAATCTATCAATTAAAGTTTTAAAAAGAAAGAGGATGGAATACCAATCTAGCGAATGTTGAATGTGTACTCCAGGAACTGTGTAATGTTCAGCATCAAAAAAGAAGGAGGAACGGATGAGAGGGAGAGAAATAGGGAAGAATTAACATTGAAAGGTCCCTAACATTCTTTTAATAAGCAATCTATTTTAATACTGTAACAATTTAATTCTGTTTTAATGTACCACTTTTCTATTTTTTCAATTCTATTGTTCTTTTAATATTGTGAGCTGCTCTGGATCCCAGTTCTGTGGAAAGAGTGGGATACAAATAAATATAACAGCAGCACAACAACAGCAGCAACAACAACAACTTATTTGATTCTGGGTCCTGTCTGCATTGATGTGGGACAGCACAGAGTATCCTGGCCCCAGAGCTGCCCCATGTGTATGTGTGTCCCACTGAGTTGAGCATTGTGCCCACTGCTCCCATGAGTCACTTCACTCTGAGGTCAGGATGAGGTGCCAGTTTTGATCACATGGCTGGGCATCTCTGTTTGACATCTGAGTGAGTGACTGGCAGCAGCAGTGGATGTGCCAGGTAGCAGAGTGGGACACATTTCAAACAGCTGCCCAGCATCAGAACAGAGGGCTCCAGGAAGATCAGGAGCAACTGGTGAGGTATTTTAATTCATTTTTAAGGGAGTTATACCCTGGTTTGGGTATTGAATAGGCCAGGTGTTGTCAGATCTGTTCACACCAGAACTGGAGTTTGGACGATGAGTTGTCTGCTCTCCCTGCTGAGAGGATGGAAGGAGGCCATTTCACTTGACCCATGTAGACAGGGCCCTGGAGGTAGGGAGGCTGCTTAGCTAGGACCCTGAACATAAGCATCCATTTAGCAAGCAATAATCCTCTAAATTATTAATCCCCACAGCAGAGAATGAATAATTTAGTTATTTTCTACCCACTGAGAGAATGCCTTCAAAAGCTGTGCAGTTTAAAGACATTATTGTATAAGGGAAAAATCCACCCCCTACCCCCCATCCTCCTATTCATCCACCAATTCACTTTCCCCTTCCCTGCCAACATGGACATGTAGATGCCAGATAGAGGATGGGCAACAACCAAGAATTGTTGATGATGATAATAATAATAATAATAATAATAATAATAATAATAATAATAATAAAATTTATTTATATCCCACCTCTCTGTGCAACACAACCAGGGCAGCTTACATGATAAAATAACCCATCCTGTATCCCAATAATCCACCCCCCTAAAATACAATTTAACAGTATACAGATTAAAACATACCTTAAAATAATAACAAATCAACAATATCTGTCACAGAAATCAGGGAATAACAGGTTCAACTTATTTAGTGGCCAGTTCAGGAAAGGCCTGCCAGAAAAGATTCATCTTAACAGCTTTTTTAAAGCTATTTAAGGTGGTAATGTGACAGACCTCATCCGGCAGGCCATTCCATAATCTGGAAGCAGTTGCAGAAAAGGTCCTCTGAGTGGTTGCAGATATCTAGTTGTTATAGGTTACAACAAATTCCTCCCAGAGGACCTGAGTGCATGGAGTGGATTATACAGAAGGAGACGGTCCCAAAGACCATGAACTATGCACTGATGATGTAGGCATCCTTTAAGACTTCCTGAGGGTCCTCCAGAAGACCTGAAGGATGACATGGCCAAGTTGTGGGGAAGAAAAAAGGTTAAAAGTTAGCAGAGGTGGCTATTAGACAAGTGTGGAATGATGGAAAAGGGTTTGTTTGTTTTTTTAGCAGATTATCCTTGCTCAGGTTTCTTAACACCTGAGAAACACTCTTTTCATTCCCCCACTCCAAGTCTTCAGATATTGTTTCCTTCCTTAGCAACCAAGGATATGTTGTAACATTTGTTGCAAGTCTCGACTCCATGTCACTTTTTCACCATAAACCCAACAAGAAAGTCAATAAGCAAATCAATATACTTGGGAATGAATGAATCATTTATAGCAGTTCTGTGGGGGCAATGCAGCATTTTATTTAAAAAAAAATCATCCACTGGAGTAAATTTTCTTGGAGCAGTAGTAAGAAAATTGTTTAAGACAGTTTAATAAAAATATATGGCCTTTCAAATGTAAAATATGTCATGCTGTGAAACATGGATACAGATACATCAGTTACTTTCCTGTGCTGTGGTTCCCATATGGGGAATTATTAAATGGGCAGATTATATGTCAGAAGTTCAAGATCACATGTTTACCAACTGTTGGAATTGAAGAGCTTGTAAACTTAACTGCCTATTCCTATATATTTATATTATCCACTGAGTAGGAGGCCATGTCTTTACTCTAAGCATCTGGCATACTGTGTATGATAAATATATATCCTAATAATTTCTTATTTATATGTGATATAACCAAATTCTGGCCTCTTTTCAGACAACCCAGGGGAAAAACATCTTGTGCATTTCTTATTTACCCAACTACACCTGTCTTAAAAAAAATTCCTTATCACTGCTCCAAGGTAATTTGCTTCAATGCAGAACCTGCAGAACTGCTACATATGTTTGCTCCTCCCCTCATTAGGTGACACCAACCTCAGGGACACCACTGGTTTCTGGCGGATCAATTGGTGCAAAACCATTAAACATTATAATATGTGTGGGAAAACAACAAAACCCCAAAAAGCTCATGTTTATATAGGAGCAAAAATCTTTCAGTGGTGGACAGTCTTTCCAGACACATGTTGAGACATCTTTTCTCACTGATGATGTGAAAAATGGAAAATACTCTTTATATCTCTAGGTCAAATGACACTTGACATGAAGTGTGCTGCAAGAAACTACATCTGGGGCTTTAAAACTATAGTACTGAGCACCAGAAAGACTATTACTTAAGATGAAGGGAGGTTTAACCCTTTTACCTCCAGGTCAGACAGTTTTTCCACTGAGGGCCTTTGCAGACTGCTAGAAATAGTGCAAATTGAGTCCACTTTAAGGGTTAGGGTTAGTGCTAGGGAATCATGGGAATTGCTTTTTTTTCTGAGACATTGAGCCTTCTCTGTCAGAGAGGTCTGGTGCCACAATAAAATACAGTTCCCATGATTCCCTAACCCTAACCCTAACCCTTAAAGTTAAATTTGCACTATTTCTGGCAGTCTGCAAAGATGAACTGCAACATGGAGAGAGGGGTGTCTATTAATATTATAGGCTTATGATGGAAGGATTAGACTTTTCCTCTGCGTGTGCTAATGAAACCAGAAGCCCTGTGTTTAGAATTAGACATTTCAATGTAATGTGCGGTTTGACCCTTAGTCTCTGTAATGGCGTTCCATAGTTTGCCCTGGAACCCAGAAGAAAGGTAGGAAATTATTACATTGCTATAAACTGTCTGGCTATTTCCTTTATAGACTTTTACATAGGGCATCTACCTATTTTTTATTTTTAAGTATAACTATCTGTTTGCTTTGTCATTGTTCCAAGTTTAATATTTTAACTACTTCAATAAATGAATACCTTCTTTATTATCCTTATTTATCAAGGTTTCCATTTTCAAAGGAAATACTGAAATCTTCAAATTTAGACTATGGGATCCAGTTTGGGATTTTTATAGTCATTAACACATTGATTTCTCCAGAGCTCTGCTGGTGGAAGCTTTTCCAAATGTGAATCTTACAAACTATTCTAAAAAAAACAAGACCAAAAAAAAAAACTAATACCCCAGAATGTTGGAACAAGCTTCTGTCAAGGGACAATCACCATGACAGGTACTTAACATCTTTTGAAAAACATCATTTGACTAACATGTGGGATTTCAGTGGGATTTGAATCAGAGCCTTCAGGTGTTTAGTCCCACTTCAAGTTGCTATTGCTAGGCCTCAGTAAAGCCAAGCTGTGGAAGATACAACTGTTTTAAAATTTCTACACCTAGAACTTGATTTGTCATAAGGCAAATGAATTGAGCATATGCTTGACCTATTTATGATATTTAGAAAAATTAATGCACCACAAATTAAAGCCAACAATATGTCAACAAGGATTTACATGCCAAGAAACTCCTGCAAAATTATTCCAGAAGAGAGGAAACAAAATTAAGAACACTCACTGTCTACTTGTTGATGGATGGTTGCAGAAAGAGCAGTAACAATATCTTGATTTTTTTTTCAGTTTTTCTCCAGAGATCTCCCAGAGATTAAACTTTTTCATTTCTGATATATACATTATATCAGATTGCATACATTTCTGTCAAGAGTTTACATCTGACACTATTTTTGTTAAATACAAAATTAAAGTTTTGGGGGGGAAACGGATAAAGCACATTTATTTTGTATTTGTCAGACAAGGCTGGCCAGTTTATTTCACATCCTCTTTTAATGAAACAAAGCCTTTTAAAGGCATAGAATACAATATTGGAAAAATATTATTCTCATAAAGAGATTGTTTAAATTGCCACTGGGGCAAACAAAATGGACTCCAAACCATAAGAATATATAAAACACTGTCCAATTGATATATTATTTCCTACAGTACAACTGGAAGTGGTGTTCACAAATTTGAACAGAAAGGCAAAATCCCATATCACTCATGTGAAATTGCAGTGACCAACTTTTGACAAATGAAATAATAATGATTACACACACATAAATATATACACACAGAGTTTTCTGGCTAAATGGCAACCTTTAGAGAAATTGAAGTTTTAAGAAATATTTAATAGTTGTCAGCATCTAGGTAGAAAAGACATATTTAGTTTTATTCATGAGGGTATAATGAAGAACAAGGATAATCTGGAGTGGGAAAGATGAAGTACCAGTAAATGCTTCCTTTTCAAGTGATATATTATGCTTAACATATTAGTCCCCAGCAGAAAGGTTTCGGAAGCCTTATTGCATTCACTATTTCGAGCAAAATTAGGCAAAATGCAGTCCTGGGCCCACATATAGTGCCCAAAGCTGTTTTTGCAGTCCTTAACTTCCCCTCTACTGACTCCCCGAGCCATCCCTTTTCTGGCAAAAAAGGGAGGGAGCTACCTTTAGGAGCTGATCTACAAGGAACATTTGGGGTGTTGTGATATACATGCTCTATAACTGTTTATAGACATCAAAATAATGAGTGTTTACTAGCTAGTAAAAGTGGTGTGTATTATTTCTCTACAGTTGAATCCACAGTCCCAGTCTCTGTTTTAAATAGCTGGACTCAATCCTGGAAAGTCTGAAGTAATAACACAGAAAAGCATGCCTCCAGCAGTTTTAATTCTTCTCATCACTGGGTGACCACACCTATCCCATGAAGCAGATAGATGGCATCACTGCCAGGCTGGATTAGCTCCTGGCACCTCTCCTTTTTGTACTGCCACAAATAATAAAGGCAATTCAGCATAACACATTCAGCATAACACATTCAGGGTGGGAAGGATGCTTGAATGGCAAGCAAATATCACCTCATATTGAACCTATTTACGAATGAATCTGACAGTTGGATTTTAGACCAGTATTTCATTTTAATTGCACAGACACTGAATCATAAATATTCTCTGGATTGTTAAGGTTAATTTCTCAATATTCCATCCTGGTACAATTTTTAAAGCCCCATGAAGCAAATAGTCTAAGGTTTAAAAATGTTGCTAAGTAAATGGAGATTTCTGAGAAATATAAGGGATTAGCAATCTGTTATAGCCCTTAAAAATGTTTACAACTTAAGTTCTGATAGCTCAGGGCCAAAACAGACCTAATAGCTGTTTTAGAGGAGGGGGCTTTAGATTAGGAAATGCCATGTGGGAAACTGTTAAAAATACAAAAATAAAACTCTTCCCTGAGCCCCACTGCTCTAATCAAAATCAGTACTCCCAGTTCCTGATCAGGGATCTCCCAGTTCACATCTGTTTTGATAATCTGAATGTCCCCTCAGCACTGGGAAATGTGTCATATTTAGGGTCAGTTCACACAGGCAAACCAGTTGCCTAACTTTCCATACAATCATTTTTATATGGGATTTATGCAAAGAAACCTCAGTGTGAATTGAACTGTACATATAGCCAACACATAGCTATTTGCACAAATCCATTAATGTGACAAAAAGTGCACATCAAATTAATGTGGTCTAAGTTTATGTACAGAATTTTTACACACTCCTGTACATGAGAATAGGTGAATGGAGAGCAGCATCTTCTGTGAACCAGCCCTTAATATGTATTATGTATTATGTGGCAAGTAATGATGACATGGTGGTACCATGTAATTAATCAACCAAGCAGAAAGAGTTTATTACAGATTGACTGTAGGAAAGATACAGAAGTCGTTTTGACTGTGGGGACAACTAATTATTTAAGATATAAATAAATAACTAGAGCACTTAATACCAAGAAATAGTAAGTTGCTCAACAGCTAAATCACCATAGTCTAAGGCCCTTTAGGCAATTAAGCTTTTATTGTAACTTGGTTGGTATGCTACTGGTATGCCAAAATAGGGGGAGGAGAAAGATTTAAAATTCACATACAATTTAAGTACACCATTTTGAAATGGTAACATTTTCTACAATATCCATGGATAAATGTGTAACACATCATTTTATACCATGCATGACTAATAGGCAGCATAGTAATCCTATGTGGTAGAGCAGTAGATGGAGTATGGTTGTTGTTATGTCATAGACCCAGAGCTACTTTTCTCCTTGTCTTTCAGTGCTGTGCTGCTATCTTCTTCCAGGTTTGGTCCAGAGAAACAGGTAGCAGCAGATAGATATTGCATAGGTGTATATCAGGGATAGGCAACCTTTTTGAGCTGGGGGCTGGGTTGCTGTCCCTCAGACAATTGGGGGGCCGAAGCACCAAAAATAAATAAATAAATAAATATAATTTTTTTAAAAAATGCATGCACACTCTCTCAGCCCCAGAAAAGCCATGGCAAAACCACTGTGGAGATTTTGCCAAGAAAAACCCAAGAACAAGTAATAACAACAATAATCAATATCATCATGGTGGGTGGCGGGGGGTGGGGGTGGAGGCAGCAGTGGCAGGACCAGCCTGGGACCGGTCCAAAGGCCTTGGGTAGCAGCATCCGGCCCCTGGGCCTTAGGTTGCCTACCCCTGGGTGTATATTATCATATGCACTAGATTAATGTTATCCAAAGCTATTTCCTTCAAGGCTTTTATTGTACAATTGCAGTGCTGTAGTCAAAGAACTGGGATGGAAGAGCATCACTGCTTTCCATCAATACCTTTCCTATATTTTCTCACTGTTGCTTCTGTCTTGCTCTTACCACAGAAAATCTATTAAACAGGAATGGCAACATCCATTCCTTTTAAGCAGGGGTAGGCAACCTTTCCCCTTTAAGGGCCGAGGGACTTCAGCTCCCAGAAGCCTCAGCCATGTTGGCCAATAGTCCCATGTTGGCCAATAGCTCCTGGGATTCTGGGAGCTGAAGTCCCTCGGCCCTTAAAGGGGAAAGGTTGCCTACCCCTGATCTAGACTTAACTTAAAAGCACACTTGCTTTTAAAACATTTAGTACTACTGCCTTCTACTTCATGTCTTCTATTAGACAACTCCAATGATATTAGCAAAGCTTACAAAGAAATCCTGGTTGAGTATTGCCTAAGGTTGAGTATTTCACAATATATGCCTGCAAACACCAACACATACCACCATACTGTCTGGCCAATTCAAGGAATGGCTTTTTAAAAATGTTTGACACCTAACAAGGTTCAGTGTAGGAGGGATGATGACTTTTAAAATCAAAAGTAGTGTGCTTTGTGACTTGTCATAGCACTGATATACCATACTATCTGCAAGTTAAATCATGTGACTGGCTGCAGAGGGAATGGCAGTCCTACAATGCACAACTGACCAACAGGATACTGGCCCATATCCCTCTTTAGAATCCTTCAGGGGTAGGCAACCTTCCCCCTTTAAGGGCTGAGGGACTTCAGCTCCCAGAAGCCTCAGCCATGTTGGCCAATAGTCCCATGTTGGCCAATAGCTCCTGGGATTCTGGGAGCTGAAGTCCCTCGGCCCTTAAAGGAGAAAGGTTGCCTACCCCTGCTACAAACCACAATAGATCTTTCTGAAGAAAGACTGCAAAGAAAGGCACAGGGCAAGATCTTAGATATTCCCACTACATTCAGCAGTCCTGGGTACTAGGCATATATTGAAGTATGGATACATGGGATTTCAGCCACAGCTGCTTAAACAAGTGACAGCAACCAAACTCAGATGGAAATCCAAAACATCAGTCTCTTCCCACTTTTCCCCAGACAAGGGAAGCAAGCCAGAAATGCTAACATTTCATTTCTCAGGAAGAAGAAAAACATATCATTTGATGGATTACAATTTGGAGAATGGTTACAATTGTATTTTGAAAATGTATATGTTTATACAGGAAACCAAACACTAATACATCAGTTTCATGTTACCTCCCTGTGCTTGTGATGGCTTCCAATGGATCTTTTTCTCCTTCTTGTTAATTAATGCCAAAACTTTCAGATGAATTGAATGCAAGACATAAAACTGTAAATTACTACTGGACAAAAATTACAATAGCTACTTGTCACATCCTTCCATCCAGAGGCTGAGTGGCCATTTGTAGGGAGTGCTTTCAATGTGTCTTCCTGCATGGCAGGGAGTTGGATTGGATGGCCCTTGTGGTCTCTTCCAACTCTAGGACTCTATGATTCTACCATTTTAGCTGTATAATAATCTATTTAACTATTTAACAAATCATCATAAAAATCTAACAATCATTGTTTAATGAAGATAGGAACCGTGCAACTAGAACACCTTACTACACTGACGAGTGTAGTAAGCAATAAAAGAATTATTAGCAGAGGGAAAGCATCCTTACTCAGAGTAGAATTTAAATACAAACTGTGCATTTAAAAATCAATGTCTCTTAATCTCAGTTGTTAAAATATAAATGAAATAATGTCTTTAACCATTTCCTCAATCTAGCCTGAACCCCTAGTGAACACTTAGGTGATAACACTTCATTTACTCACATGAGATGAATGAACTTTCATATCCAAACATCCATTTCACTCCTTTTTCATGTGAGCTAGGAAACAAGCAAGAAGCTTTCACTGAACTATAGTTTACCATTACTTTCAAACTGGGAAATATAGATAATAGATTCTGAACCAGGCAAGACTTTAACCAACTTTAACTATGAATCCATACACTGCCTTACTGGGAGACCACCAGCTCTAAACTAGTCTGGAGGTAATGTGAAATATGTTTAACTAAAGACTAACAGTTTACTTGAGAACTTATTCTCATGAAGGGAAGTGCAACGCAGCTGCACACCTGGATATGAATATCATTCATAATTTTTTAATAATAATAATAATAATAATAATAATAATAATAATAATAATAAAATTTATTTATACCCCACCCCTCTGCATAGCAATTGGAGTGGCTACCAACATAAAATACAATACAGTAAAATCAATCTCAAATCCAAGCCTCCCTCCCCTTAAAAATTATTAAACAATCATCAATTACACAATATTTAAATTTAAGAGAGCCTTTACAATAAAAGATTAATAACAGTCAACAAAAATGGCTGTTATGGCAGCACTATGGAAGGAAAGGAAAGGGGAACAGTAGATCTGGCTCTTGTGACCAGGAAAGCTAATCAAAAAGAATAATCAGGAAAGGCCTGCCAGAAGAGATCCATCTTGACAGCCCTTTTAAAGCTGTCTAAGGGGCTAAGCAGATGGGCGGAACGAGGCCGCCCCGGGAAGCTGTGGATCGGGGCTGAAGTATCCGCACACCTCGGCCCTGCACTGCAGCTTCCCAGGCCCAGGAAGGAGTGCTAAAATAGCGCTCCTTCCACAAGACGCCGAAGGTGCACCACAAAAGGCTGCCGGTGCACCTTCGGTGCCTCTTCTGCCACAGCGTGTGTGGACGCTGCGGTGGACAGACATCCTCAGAGCGCCGAAAGTGCAGAGGGTCCAGCACGCCAATGATGTCTTCGGGAAGGGGTTGGGGCACCCAGCGTGTGGCTGCCCCTCCCCTTCCTTGCCCCCCCTAAGGTTGTCAAGTGACAGATCTCATCTGGCAGGCTGCTCCATAATCTGGGAGTGGTCATCGAAAAGGCCCTCTGGGAGGTTGCTGATAGTCTGCATTTTTTCACCTGTAGCAAATTCATCCCAGAGGACCTAAGTGCTCAGGGAGGATTATATGGGAGAAGGCATTCTCGGAGATAAGTTGGACCCAAGCCATTTAGGGCTTTATAGGTGATAACCAACACCTTATACTGGGCTCGGAAACTAATAGGCCAGTGAAGAGACTTCAATATAGGCGTAATATGGTCTCTTTTAGATGTACCAGAGACCAACCTGGCTGCCATGTTCTGAACTAACTGCAGTTTCCAGACCAAGCACGAGTGTAGCCCCATGTAGAGTGCATTACAGAAATCAAGACGAGAGGTTACAAGAGTGTGTACCACAGTTTTGAGATCACTTGCTTCCAAGAAAGGGCGCAGCTGGCATATCAGCCAAAGCTGATAACAAGCACTCCTGGCCGTCGTGTTCACCTGATTACTCATCTGAAGCAATGAGTCCAGGAGAACCCCCAGACTGCGAACACAGTCCTTCACGGTGAGTGTGACACCATCCAGGACTGGAGGTTATAAACCAATTCCTGGTTTCGGGGCCGCTACTGTGAGTACCTCCTTTTGTCCGGATTCAGTCTCAATCTGTTTTTCCTCATCCAGTCCATTACAGCCCTAAGACAGTCATTGAGAGGAGAGACGCCATTGGACCCTGAGCCTGACAATCTAGATATGGAGAAATAGATCTGGGTGTCATCAGCATACTGATAACACCCAGCCCCACATCTCCGAATAAGCTCTCCCAGCAGCTTCATATAGATGTTGAATAACATCAGGGACAGAATGGCACCTTGTGGGATGCCACACCTAAGCTCCTTATTAGCGGAGCTGCTGTCCCCGAACCACACCCTCTGGGATCCACCCAAGAGGAAGGAGCAGAGCCACTGAAAAGCAGTGCCTCCAATTCCTAGCCCCCTCAGGTGATCCAAGAGGATGTCATGATCGATTGTGTCAAAAGCCGCTGAGAGATCTAAGAACACCAACAGGACCACACTACCCCTGTTGATGCTCAAACGGATGTCATCAGTCAAGGCGTGTCAACTGCAAATCCCATCCTAAAGCCAGTTTAAAATGGATCTAGATAATCGGTTTCATCCAAGACAGCTTGAAGAGCCACCGCCCTCTCGATCACTTTGCTCAAGAATGGTAATAATGAGACTGGCCTATAATTATTCATAACCAGGGGGTCCAGGGAGGATTTTTTCAGGAGTGATATAACCACCGCTTCCTTTAAGCAAGATGGCATAAAACCCTCCCTGGGGGATGTGTTGATGATGGCCTTGAGGAAAAACCACAAAGCATACCCTCCCTGGATAGCCAGCCATGTTGGGCAAAGATTGAGGGGGCAGGTGGTTTTCCTCACTCTACCAAGGAGCTTGTCCATGTCATTGGTACTCATAGATTGAAATTGATCCAGTAAATTTTCATTAACGGAGTCACTGGACACCTCATCTGTAGATTCTGTATCAATCCACGCATCTAGGTCAGCTCTTATCTGAGAGATTTTATCTGCGAAGAAGTTGTTAAACACATCACAGCAGGCCATTGTAGATTTAAGTCAGGGGTAGGCAACCTTTCCCCTTTAAGGGCCAAGGGACTTCAGCTCCCAGAATCCCATAGTAATGACAGAACCTGTCATAGGCTAGTATACAGTCTGTCACTCTCTGTGCACAAAGGTGACTGAAGTTCAGCATCCCTGTTCACCTGCACAGGTTCTATACACCCATATATCATGCAAGGATTCACTGACCTCCGCTTCCTCCCAAGGAGTGGGTGCAGTAGATAGGTGCCGCTGTCTGATTGTGCCACCCTTGGGATGAAGGAATAGGTTTGTCAACTGAAAAGACACTCCATCATCCTCCCACACAGATCGGGGGGGGGGGGAGGTACATGCAAGGGAGGTTGTGTGGACAGACTTGATACATGCAGTTGGTGGTCATGCAAGGGACATGGTCAACAGGACACATGGGCAAATGTTACTCCAGGAGCACCCCCAATCATGCCAGGAAGTGGTGTGCCGATCTTATGCACACCTGCACAGAAGAGGTCACAGAAGCCTCTTTCATGCAAACTGCTGTGCATGCTGATAGCAAGTGTACATCCAACAGAATGCATTTATTGTCATAACAGAGGACAGTTGCTAGGGTGCATGCGTAGGGTTACAATTAAGGTTAGGGTTCTAATATTCAAGCATACCTGCACTAGTGCATCCACACCTGGAAGCATAGGGTGCTTTAAAATAAAGCTTGTATCGTAGGGTGCATGCTCTGGATTGCTGAGTCAATTTCCACCAGATGTGCGACAGTGCATTTATACGGCCATTTTCTGATGCATCAGTGTCATTACATAATACACGCATGCAAAGGTGCGCATCTTCACCAAAGGAGCAGAAAAAAGCGGCTCCTTTTTGGGGTGGCTTTTCTTAGCATAATACGGCTAGAGGGCGCTTTCCTGGAGACTTTTAGGGATGCATCGTCTAAAGGCCACAGCTACAAGTCACCCTCAAAGCACCCCTTTCTGCCCGTCTGCATAGCCCCTAACTCCCATGTCAGTACTACTCAAAGCAGTGGTCTCAGGACCAGTGCTGGTCCCTGAGCCACTAGCTGTGGTCCCTGGAAAGTTTTCAGGAAGGAAAGAAACAACTGTACCAAAATAGCCCAAATATAGTGACAGTCCCTGGCAAAGTGGGGTGGGGGAACCAAACCAGTTGCTGGTCCCCCTCATCAGATAGCCAGAGAAAAACTGTAACAGACCAATTGTTAAAACATCACCTTATTCCCATCACAAGTAGAAGCCCAGCATCTTCAAAATAAATAAATAAATAAATAAACAACCTCTTTATCCTAAATAGTACTAAAACATTAGCAATTTTCTCCAAAATTAATTAAAATTAAAATAAATCTTAAATTAAAAATAAGCTTGAAGGAAAGCATGAAAATACAGCTTTAAAGAACTTTAGATCAACAAAAAATTTCTAGCAAAAAGGAAGAAGGAAGAATGAAAATAAAAGAATGGTAGCATATACAGAACATGCCAAATTTATTCTATAATTATCAAATAGAGATTTTATATACTGTAAAACATACATCTTTAGTTTTTAAAATTGGTGTTTCATACTACTAGACTTTCGGTAGATGGTACGGTGTTTTCATTAGATTTTCTAAACACTAAATAAGAGATAAGGTTAATCACAAAATCTAATAAAGTGTCTAAACATACAACAGTGAAAGGAAGAAGAAAAGGTGATAACAATGCTGGTTAAATGCTGAACAATTCTCTGCCATCCATGTACACATTATACATTTGTTCTCTATTTTACTTCAAGAAAACTAAGCTTTGCATTAAGACTGTTGGAATTCTTCAGCAGGAAGGAAAGTTCTATGGCTACTCAGTAAACAAAATGTTGCAAGGTAGAAAACTTTTTTGACAGTTAAATACTGCCATCTCCTGAGCATCCAACAGCAGTATGGTTCAGCCAGACTTGATACCATGATAGGCTCCCACCACTCAACTATCAGTTCATCAAAGGAATACATAAATATAATGGTCTATCATCTTCTTTGGACATGCTAAAAACTTAGTATGAAGAATTTCACTTGCCCAAGTCATGAGTGCATTACAATTTTAAAATGTCTCATATGGATCAGGTTCTTCTACACAGTGCCATTTTTTATTTTTAGAGAGAAAGAGATTGAGTAAGTATGGTTTGTTCCTTTGTATTTAAATGTACATTCCAATTTACTGGCATGACAGTGCTCCTCAACAATTTGCTTACAACAAAATAATTAAAATAATGCAACCAGGTTTACAATCATTCAAATAAGAAGAGCATCCTTAACATTAATATATTCTTTGAAACTCTGACTTGAAAGAATTCTATAATACAGTCCAACACCAAAAAGTTCTACTCTTAGTAGGGACAAATCTGTAACCACACAACAGAAGCATATGCTTTTGAGACAGCAGCAGAACCACATGGTGGAAACAAGTGTTCAATTTAGAGTATGAGGAATGGTTTTGCTGGAGCCAAAAAAAAGATGCTGTTTCTATCAATTATTGCTTCCACTTAAACATGGCCACACTTTATCCCACACTGGGTATGTCTATACTGGTAATTTAATCTGGGGCCATTATGGAACATTATGACCTGGACTAACCCTGGATTGAGCATTTGACCACACATACCAGGACAAATCCAGTGCAAAACCACATTGTTGTGCTCATGGGCCAGTTGAGCTGACACAGCTCGCCCCCTCAATGCCATCACCTCAATGGCCAAGCAGCTCCCTGTGAGATTCTGGCTGTCACTGTCACTTTTGCTGGATCAGAATGGGGCACTTTCATGTGACAACAAGGAGGATGTCACTCTACCCCTCCTTGCTGAAAGCATGGGCACCCTGTTCTCAGCAGAAGCGATAGTGATGCCCAAGTTCTCACAGAGAGCTGCTTGGCCAACAAGGCAGCAATGGTGGAGGCTCTAAAGAGTACCCATTCTCCTTCCTTGTGTTGCTCATCACAGGGTAAGGAAGATTGTGCCATGCTTGCTGTCTGGACAACTGGATCAGACTGGATCAGACCCAATCCAACTGTCCAGTCATCAAGTAAACTATGAGTTTTTAAAGCCAGATTAATGGCTAACAGCAGTCGTTTTACTGTGGATGTGGGCACATACTGTCTGAACTGATCACACCGGGATTGGAGTGAGTCCCAGTGTATATCCTCAGTGTAGACAAGCCCACTATTCCTAAAATCTGTGACTTTCAGGATTATCACATGGAGAACAGCTTGAGTTTGCAGAGAAAGGGGCAAGAATGCTCTTGTCTGCAAGCAAAACATCACTCACACACATAATTAAAGATATTTAACAGTTTAAAGGTTAAAAAATCTTGAAATTATTGCATACACTTTAATTGTCCCAATTTGGAAGAGACAGTCCCAATTAGTTATCTGTCATCTTCATTTTCATCTAAACTTCATTTAAAAAGTCCCAGTTTCTCCCGCCTCCCACTTTCCCACTTTCTCGTCCATTGGTGCAAACTGAGTTCAAAGTACAACTGAAGAATAAAGAGTGCCCTTCCCAGCAGGCTCAGCCAAAAGTAAAGCAATGCATCCTCTCCCGTGTTGTGTGTTCTTCCTCATTAATAATTTTTGTTATCCTGACCACACTCTGATGTTGATATGTTATTAATGCCATTCAAATGTTTTGAGACCTAGCCTTGAATCCTTTTGGCTAATCACATCTAGAGTAGATCTATTGAATTAATTATTTAGTAAGAAATCAGCATGTAGATAAATCCCACTGATTTGGCAGTTCCCCTCTAGTTAGGATTGACAATAGGCCCTAGTTTTATTTGGGCTGCCACTCAGTTTAAAAAATAAAAACACATAGTTGATCATCTATGAGTTCTGGTTGATTAATTTCCAATTAGATGTATATAAGCAAAACAAGATTATTTTTTTAATGAAGGCTGCTGCTGCTCTGCAGAATTAGTGCAGTTTGGCACCACTTTAACTATCATGGCTCCATTCTATGAAATCCTGGGATTTTTAGTTTGTTATAGCACCAGAACATTCTGACAGATGTCTCACAAAACTACAAACCCCAGAATTCCATAGCATTGAGACACGGTTAAAGTGATATCAAACAGCATTAATTCAGCAGTGCAGATGCAGCCATAGGTGTACTTTAACTGCACACATATGGAGAGAGCAATAATCTTATAGGAAGCATTCCCTCATGAGTAAGAAAGGAAACACATTGTTTTAAACAGTATTTGCCTTTTGCAGTTTTGCTAAGTATTTGAGCTAAGTATTTGAGCACCCAATTAATGGCACCTTTAAACTTCATTAAAGGTTTTTAAATCACTCTAACCAATCGGTTGATTAACCACTGCTAGCCTAGGCAGGCTGCTTACTTTTTAAATAAAAAAGCAGGTGGTATGACAGAGCCATTGTGGCCTATCAATTCTATTAATGCGTTTTTCAGGGGGTTGTCAACTTTTATTTCTATTTTCAAAAAACTTGTAAAACTACAGTTCACAAGAGAAGCCAGTGAGACACAAGTTATTCCTCAGATGAACAGAGATTTGCAGGAACAAAGAATGCCATCAGCTACAACGCGTAACATTGGGACTGACATCATTGCTTTTAAAAAGTAATGTTGTGACTGCTAATGTCATTAAATTTTAGTGTACCCATGGAATTTTATTTTATTTTTATTTATTTATTGGATTTATACCCCACCTTTCTCCCACAACTGGATTGACTCTCACCTTGGGAGAAATGGTATTTAATTATTACCCATAAAATGCTACTTTTCAGTGGCCATTTTGGAGGATTTTGGCTATTTCTATATTTTTATGTGTTGTTGTGACTCTACAGTAAACCTATCTTGGGGAAAAAACCCTCAGAGGGGGTTTTCCATTGTCTTCCTCTGAGGCTGAGTGTGGCTTGCCCATGGCAGAGTTTCCACAGAAAAGTGGAGATTTAAACCCAGGTGTCCCTGAGCATCATGGTGGCTCATTTTGAAGTGTACTTTAAAAAATAAAAGAAGAGCAATTAGCAAGTAGTACAATAACAATTATTAACTTATTTTCCCAACAGCAGTAATTATTACTTCTTTTTTTTAAAAAAAAAAATAACAAATAGCTAATTTTAAAAAGCAACATTCTGTGCTCTGCAAAGAAGCAAGGGGGCAAATAATCATCTATACCACGTTTTGTGCACAGTAGGAAGGAATGGGCCATTTTGCTCTGTTATCACATCAGTTCAGTGTTGTCCTTGGCTAGCACTGTATCTGCACTGCATTTATAATATTTTGATATTTGGCTACCATGGTTCTATCCTATGGAATCCTATAATGTGTAGTTTTGTGAGATACTTAGAATTCTCTGCGAATTCTCTGTCATTCACATGTTTTAAGATGTGTCTTGCTTTTATAAATTCTCTGCGAATTCTCTGTACACTCCCTTGAAATACAGCACTAAGAATTCCAAGTACCTCAACAAACAACCAGTCCCAGGATTTTATATGATAGAGCCGGTGCAGCTGAAGTGGTATCAAACTCCTACAACTGTGTAGCATAGGTCCACTCTGAGTGTAAGAACCAGAAACTCTTTCACACTAAGGCATTGTAGCACTATGATTCCATTTTAACCAGCATAGTTGCATTGTATGGAATCCTGGCACTTGCCATTTCTGGATGGGTATTTAGAATCATCAGCCAAAGAGTTTTAGTGCCTACCAAACTACATACCCCAGGATTCCAGAGGATACGGCCATGGCAATTAAAATGGATCCATAGTGCCATAACTGTGTAGTGCAGGTCTACCTCTCTTTATTTCACTCCATCTATGAACATCTTTAAATGCTACAAAATATGCACATGCTTCTATGTTGCCTCTAGGGTAAAGTCCAAAATCACAGTCACCTGCCCATTCTAGTCATTGCTTAGAGCTCATAGATCTTTCAGTGGGTGAGGTCCAAGAGTCTCAGTTATGATTCTGTAATGGGAAAAGTAGACATGAGTGTTCCATGTGTTCTCACTCTACTTAGTAGTCACACATGAACTACTACTGACATAACCAACAGAGGGTATGGCAGGTGCCCAGTTCACATATGCTTGTGTTGACATTATGAACATAGTGTTAATACTATGGGCATAATTAATACTTCAAGAGGACCTGCTATTGGAATCAGTCATACCTACTACTGGGCATATTTAATATCTCAACATAGTCACTCAACAACTTCCAACAGAAAGGTCTCATGAAGTTTCGTCATCATTTTCAGCACATGTAAAAGTAACACTATATGATGAGTGAATGTTTTATTCTTGTTCTGGTGATCTAATTCTGTGAATTTAAGCAAAATCCTTTAAATACTAGAGAAGAAATCAAAAAGAAAGTTTAAGGGAGAAAACAGGCACATGGTTTTCATTTTTGTTTTTCAAGAATCTGCTATGAAATTTACTTCAGTGCTTCAGGCAATACTGATGGATTAAACGAAAAGTATACAAACCTTAGCATACAGTTTATAAAGAGTGCTCAGTCTATAAAATTTTCTCATAACACCTTTTTCCATAATGAAGTTTAACTAAATTCTGTCAGCAAGGGAAGTCATTCACATGTTTTAAGATGTGTCTTGCTTTTATAAATCCAGAAGCCTTTCCTCATATTGTTCCATTCAGCTTTCATTGAATATGGTCAAGGAACTGGCTGATAAAGAAAACATTTCACCTTCCAAAGTCTTTATGGCTCCCAGCCATAGACTGTTAGAAATTTATAGTAAAATTATTATTTACATCAGCTTGTCATACTCATCCTAACTTTGCACATATTACTCTCAGTTTGTAATTAATACTGTACATCATTTACTGTCTGTAAATATCCTCATAATAGTATATACCTCATGTCAAGTTTTTACTTGGTTTGCTAAACTACTGTGTGTATAAATCACCACTTCCCTCATTTATCAGTACAGTCTAAAAATACTGAAGCATTTCATGATTTCAGAAGTATTAAAATTTATTAGGCAGTATTTTCTAACTGTTCTTTAACAATGACTCAGATATGGAAGAAAGCCTTGATAGATGTCATCCTACTCAATGATTCTGCAGACTTTTTTTTATTTGTTTGTTTGTTCATTGCAAAAGGAGCAAATGCCACTGCCCTTGCATATAGAGAGAAAGAGGAAAGGACTGTTAATATAAAACTTATATGATCCCACACATTTCATACTGTCCCATACTGTCTCAGGATCCAGAACAATATGCAGTTTTGTCCTACCCCCATCCATGGTAAGGGTCCTTCCTGCTTGTAGTAGTGGCAGTTAATCTTTATCACTTATGCAACCTAACAACTGCCAGGGTGCCCTTACTCTGCCATCATGAATTGACATCCACACTTAAATTTAGGATAGCTACATGAAAAAGAGGGCTTCTATACTTTTAATAGTTGCAGGGAAGAGGGAATTTCAGCAGGTATACCTTGCCATACAAAATTCACCTGCTGAAATTCCCTCTTCCACACATGTGTTAAAGGTACAGAAGCCATGTTCTCTTTTTTCTATCATGTGGCTGCTTTCTTTAAAAACCTTTGCAGCTTACTAATCTATTGTGCGGCATACTAATGTTAGTACTTCCCTAACATATACAGAGGTTGCGTTCCAATGTACTCACTGATAGATATCACATAGGCTTGCTGCTACCTCTAATTTTGTAGAGCAATTCATACACATACTATCATGAGAGAAACTCTTGCACAAATTGGCTACTTTGTATGAAAAAAGCCAGCTGCATGTACACTGAAAAGAATGGTTCACATTGTATTTTAGTTACTACTAGTAGTACCACTACTACTATTCTAAAAGGCTTGCTTGCAATATCTCTTTCACTTTCTAGTTCTGTTTTAGTCCCAGAGCTACCAATTTATTCAAGGAGTATCTACAGTATTCAAATATAATTTGCAAGAGAATGTTGAAAGAAACAACTGTTATTAGCAGGGGGGAAGTGGTATGAATTTGGTTATGTAAAGAAACAAATACTACACCTAAACAATTTTGGGCCAATTCTTTACAAAGTCTATTAACACATTTATTGGTTTGAGTGGTAATTGGATTTGGCTCTATCACTGTGAAAAGGCTGAAACTACTAAAATCAAAGTTTTGGATGTCTGCAATAAAAGCTACTCTATATTTTAAAAGCCTATATTTAGACTTCCAAATAATTAGCCTAATTTTCAAAAGCTCTTAGTGCTTAGCAACTCTGAATAAAGTGGATGGATTTCCCCCTGAAACCTTTATTCATTATTTGTTAAGTGTCAGAACTGTATCCACAAGGGTTTTTTCTCAATTATTTTTCTCCAGCAATATTATCCATTTTAAAAAATGCTTTGGCCTTTTTGATGTTTCTTCATACATGTGTGGACAGTTGTCCTGAACTTGCCACGATGTGTGTGATGATCATGTTGATAAGCCTGTTGTTGCTGCAGATCAGAGTAACCTGAAGGTAAGCTGAATTTTCCTGTCAATATAGGTATACCCTTTGTTGCAAAACCTTCTGTTTTCTCAACCTCCAGCTCTATCCTTAGACGCTCATGGTCATAGCCTTGGAACTTCAGAGATAGTCATGCAGCTTCTAGCATAAGACCAGGCCCATTCTCTTGCCCTTTCTCAGCTTCTTGCCTCTTCGGGGGGAAGCAGACGGCGCAAAGGGCCATTTTGGGGGCAAAGAAGGGGAGGGGCAACTGCACGGTGGGTGCCCCAAACCCTTCCCAAAGGCATCGTCGGAGCGCCGGCCCCTCCGCATGGCTGGTGCTCTGACAATGCCTTCCCACCGCAGCGTCCACACACACTGTGGGAAGAGTCACTGAAGGTGCGCCACCAGCCTTTTGCGGCGCACCTTCGGAGATTTGTAGAAGGAGCACTATTTTAGCGCTCCTTCCAGGGGTGGCGAAACTGTGCCGTGGGGCCGGGGTGTGGGGATACCTCAGTCCCGCGGTGCAGTTTCCCGGGGTGGCCTAGGACCACCTGTCTGCTTCCCCCTTCCTTTGGAAAGAAAACTCCTTGTAGATACTTTTTACTCATCTGTTATTCACATTTTCTTATATAATGTATTGATTAGCCCTATATATCTTCCATCAAGCTCCTAGTTTTTAACCATTCTTTTTATTAGCATGTGGCTCTGTCTCTCCACAGTTCCTTTAGACCTGAACCTGGCTTTCTTTTGACATCTTGCTATGTTTTGGGGGCAAACTGGCACTCTCAGCTCACATTTCATATGCATATGTAGACTAGCTCTCTTTACTGAAATAAATGGGATTTTTGTGGATGACTAACATTTATTACAGAGCTAGGGTGTAACTTATTTTCTAACAAATTACTTTGTAACTAGTCACTTTACAGTAATTAGCTAGAATGTAATTACTTTTGTCTGCAATGGTCATAGCTATGATTCACTTTTTTCAGTGGAAGGGGTTGTTTGCCTGTTCCTCATTGCTAGGTGTACAGATTGTGCTGACTCAATCTGAAAATTTGGGTGGGGAGAGGTTGGAAGCGTTCATAGTAATTGTCTCTTGACTGCAGCCAGGGAGATTTGTAATGGTTATTTTGCTGTTGTGAGCCTTCAAGTTATTTTTTGACATATGGCAACCCTGTCACAGGGGGGCTAAGCAGACAGCGCAAAGCGCCGTCTTCAGGGCAAGGAAGGGGAGGGGCAGCCACACGCTGGGTGCCCCAACCCCTTCCCGAAGATGTCGTCAGAGCAGCTGACCCTCCGAAGATGTCTTTCCGCTGCAGCATCCACACACGCTGCAACGGAAGAGTCGCCGAAGGTGTGCCGGCACCCTTTTGTGGCACACCGTCAACGATTTATGGAAGGAGTGCTATTTTAGCGCTCCTCCCTGGGGCGGCAAAGCTGTGCCGCGGGGCCAAGGAATGTGGATGCCTCGGCCCCGATCTGCAGCTTCCTGGGGTGGCCCCGTGCCACCCGTCTGCTTAGCTCAAGGGTTGGTCTTGGCAAGATTTGTTTAGAATGGGCTTCCCTGTTGCCTTCTGAGCCCAAGAAAGTATGACTTGCCCAAGTAGGTTTCCAAAGCCAAGCAGGGATTTGAACCTGGCTTCCAGAGTCATATTCCTACACTCAGACCACTACACCATGCTGGCTGGGAAGGTTTGTAGTGCCTTTTTTTATTTCCCTCAGAATTTCCAAGCACCAAATGACAGTTGACCCATGGGGGAACTAGAAAGCATTTTCTGTATTTTCAAATATAACATGTTTGTAACAAGTATACAGTAAGAGTAACAAGTAATGACATGTTTGGGTGAACAGAGTAATGAAGAAAAAAAGAGATGTCCACACAGCTCTGAAGAAGAAATATAAAACTCTTGGGGCCATGACAGAAAAGGCTTTGTTCTTAGTTGCTATATACCTTTCCTCAGATAGCTACGTTCAGATGCTCCTAGCATTATCTTGTCAAAGGGCCCATCTATATTTGGGGGGCAGGGGTTCCAAATGGAATCCACACCTGACCTGATCTGCACCTGCCCCAGAGCCACCTTGCACCTACACCTTGTACTCTACACTGCTGTTGCTGTGGTCCACCATCTGCTCTTGGTGCCCACCACCTCTGCCTTTCCCACAGCATGCAGAGCCAGATTGCTGCCTGGCAGGGGCCATAACTTACCTCCCCCAAGCAGAACTACATTAAAATAAAGATTTTTCCTGCTTGTGAGATGTGGGTTGCTCATTGTAACCTCAGAGGATGCCACCAGGAATGGCATGGGGGAGGGAAAACCCACCCAGAATGTTTTTTCCTGCCCCACACTACTCTTGAGGTTACAATGAGGCACCAGACATCACACAAGCAAGAAAAATCTTTATTTGAACATCATTCTGGGTGGGGAAAATAAATAGCAGCCCCTGCCAGATGATCTGTTCTTCCCCACCCCCAAATCCAGCATGAATTGATGGAATACCCGCAGAAAACATCTGAGTTTCCTGCAAACTTCACAGAAAAGGAAAGATGAGGTTTTAAAAATCCTCATTAAAACATTTCACTCCGCATTTGCTGCTGATTGGGCCATGCAAGATTAGGGTTGCCATAATTCTCTTCCACAAAACCGGGACAAAATATAGGACAAAATGTAGGACTTTCGAGGAAAATGGAGGGCATGACCAACTAAAAGGCAAAAACAGGCAGGCAAGTCCTCCCAACATCTCTCTCTCTCTCTCTCTCTCACACACACACACACACACACACACACAACTTCCCAAGTTACACACACACACACCATACATATCTCCTCTCCACAAACACAACTCCTCCCCCACCCCACCTCTTGTGCAGTGACAGCAGCAGTGGCAGTGACAGAAGGTGCCAGGACAGAGTAAGTGAGAGAGGGAAAGAGAAAAAGAGGTGCCCTGAGCATGGTCAGAGTGCCGCCCCCACATGAACCCTTCCCTGCCCCCCACTCTGCCCTCCTTCAGCCCTTGCCAAGGTTGGGCTCACCCTCCACACCACGGTGCTGGGAGTACCATCTCCTCCAGAGCCCCCATCTTGGTTGTGCTCCTGTCTCCACTGCTCTTCTGCCCACAGAGCATGCCAGGAAGGAGGGGCCTTGTCAGTCAGCCCTTCACTATACCTGTGCACCTCCCTGAAGAAACTGCAATTCCCATCTGGCCACAGGCCGAGAGCAAAGAGCAAAGAAAAATGAAGAGTTCCCACACAGCCTGGATAGGGAGTTTCTGGGATCCTTTTAGAGATGAAAAAGCCCCCCAAAAGTGGCCAGGATGGTTCTATAAGTCCACAATGCCCTACCTTGGCACCATAGCCAGGACAGGCAGCTGCAATCAGCCGGGACATTTCCTGAAGCCTCAAAACTAGAACTGTCCTGCTTTTTTGGGACAAATGGTAACCATATGCATGATGTGCTTGATTGTGCTAGATTCAGGGGAAATGTCATGCAGTGTTTGCCCTGATCCACACAGATTCGAGAGGAAATTGTTTGTTTGTTCTTCTTTGTGTAGACTTGGCCTAAGACTTCAAATGTCATAAGTAGCTGCTTACATTGTATCTGGAAACTATGGTTGGTAATAAAGATCCTCTATCACCAAAGTAAGATACTAAGTATGGCAAATTCTGGATAGTAGCTGGACTCCATTCAGCTGTTTCAGTTTTTCAAAACATTTTCCAGACAGCTCTACAGACAACATAGTGCAATAATCCCATAACGATGTTACCACAGCATGCATTATGTTGGCAAGCTTCTATTTGGCATTATGGCATTATGTTGGCAAGCACTCACATTTATTTCCCTAAACTTCACAATGGCAAAACTACTTAGTTTTGTGTATCAGTCAATAGAGGTGGAATTATAAATATTCCTTCATACAGGACTGAAATGTTGTGTGTATTCTGGGGAACCCTTGTAGTATCACAAACCATCAGTGCAAGTGCTTGTGAAAAGCTTCAGGACACTATAAAAGTTCTCTTCACTGTCATCTCTGCCTTTCTCTGCACCAAAACCCCAAAACATGTCTTAAGGCTTCTGACAGAGGTTTCTTTGGACCATGGCTGAAGTACTCAGAATACCTTTTACAATCATGAGAATAACAAGCCACTCTGATGTCCTTTCCTGGGTCCCAATAAAAGTAAGCAATATGAGAAAATATGAAATAGGTACAACTGAAATCATACACACATACACCACTGCAGGTTTTGTTAAGAACACAAAAGTAACTTATTACAATGCTACCTTTGCCTTCTAAGTTAGATATCATAAAGGAAATCTGTTGCAGAACTTGTCTTAGACCTTAAACACAATACTGTTCCTCATAACTTTCTCTCATCATTCCTTGAATTATTTTCAGTAACAGAATGTTAATCCAGACTAAAACCACATTAGTGCTGCATGCCAGTTTCCCACCCAGCTGTAATAGACAGCCCTCCAGCTCTAAAACCATGTCAGATGGCACTTTTTCAAGTAACTGTGTTCAGAAAGACCTTTCAATTAATTATCTCTCTTACATTCCAAGTTCTTTTTTGCTAATTGATAATTACATGCTCATTTTCTATACAAAGCTTGGGGCAAAGTAGGTAATTTTAGAATTTGTTTTATTTCTCTTGGCTCATAAGTTAAATGTGGGATTTTATTTCTTTTTCCATTTCAAAAAAGCAAGGTTCTCAGCAACCACCATTTCTCCCTGTGTAATATTTTTTGGACAAATCAAAATGAGTGGTTTTACTGGAAAGTATGTTGTCATTACAGAAAGTTGGTACAGTACTGCTGATGGCCAAGGCTATGTTTCTGTCCAATTAATAAATATATACTGAATATGTGATGCATCCAAACAGTGTTGGTTAAACTTGAGTTGCTTATGGCTAGAAACTAACTACTATCTTGTGCATGGGATGACAACAATAAAAAAAACCTTTTAAAATGCATTAAACAAAAAA
>CM034710.1:59934863-59946608 GCA_020142125.1 Phrynosoma platyrhinos
GTGGAAATTAAAGGTAATGGATATTTGGGAAATGGATAAACTATCTTGGTTGATTAAAGATAAAAATATAAATAACTTCAATGTAAACTGGGAGGTATGGCATAATTATATACAAAGAAAGGATTAGATGTCATTAGATAAACAATTAAATTAAATAAGGTTACGGTTCACCTAAGTTTACATGTTATCCAATATACCACTACATAGTTAATTGATATGGATATCTGGTATGTTTACTTGAATAATTTAAAATGGTTGATATAGTTGGGTAAGACAGTTTAGAAAGGTTAGAAGATTATTAAAATTATACAGAGTTGAACTCAGTAGGGGTTTACGACTGTACCTTGGGAAGGGAAATGTAATATTTAAATAGTTTCGGATGTATTTTTCTATATAAATGATAAAGCAGTTATAGTGTTATAATATAGACTTCTATAAAGGTTCTCTAGAAGCAGTAGCGAGGAAGTAATTTTTAGTGTTGTGTACTATATGTTGATGTGTTCGTTTGTTAAGTCTTATTTGTTTTATTTTGTTTGTATGTTTTTTAATATTTCAATAAAATTAAAAAAAATAATGGGACTTGGTCACTACTTCATGTTGCAATTGTGGGTTATTCCAAAACTTAAGGTCTGAGTCATTACAGGGCTGTACCCACATTGTTTACACCAACGGGGGTTACAAGGGGTTTCCAAAGTTTCCTTCCCCTGAAGGTTATCCATTTTGAAATTGTTCGGAATTTACATACTACCTGACCAATAAATGCTAGTGTTAATGCCAAAAATACAGCAATGTATAGACTGAAGGCAGTACTTCCTGATCTCAAGCTGATTGGTTCTGTGATGATACTATATCACCTATCATATTTGAGTACATAAAGTACAAATATTTAAACATGAGTACAGATTATTTTGGTCGCACACCTGTTCATCATTCCATTACCACAATGGAGGTGAAAAAGCTTTCATGGCAGGAATACAAACCCCCATTTTTCTGCCCTTTCTATAATAAACCCAGGCCTCAGCAATTTCAGTGATATTTAATTTCTATGTTTTGTGCAACAGATCCCAGAGTGCTTACAAACAGAATATGTCACTTTGAGAATTTTCTTTATCACAGAATCAAATCCCCATTTTATAGATTATAGATAAAACATACTAAACAAATTTGAACTCTTTGTAAAAACTATTTGAACAATAAACATTATATTTATGAATACTGAACTGAGCATTAAAATAAGACCAGTGGTGGCTGCTTAGAATTTTTAACAATGCTGAAACTTAGGGGTGGATGTAGATGGGCAGCCATGGGCCACCCTGGGAAGCGGAGGATTGGGGCCGTGGCTGCCCCATGCCTTGGCCCCAATTCTACCTTCTGCTGGCCCTGAAAGGAGTGCTAAAATGCCGCTTCTTTCAGAGCCGGCAGAAGGGATGCATCTCTTCTGGCGGAGTTCATCAAGATGCTGCGCTGGAAGGATGTCTTGACAGCACACACCGTGCGTAATGACATGCACCGTCATGATGTCCTTGGGGAGGGGTTGGCTGCCCCTCCCTTTCCCTGACTCCAAGATGGCACAAAGCGCCATCTGTAGAAGCCCTTAATCAATCTTTTCATTGATTATTGCCAGCAACTCAAAGCAGTAAGTGCTACTGAAATGCATTGTAGGGAATGACAACATTTTAAATAATAATAATAATAATAATAATAATAATAATAATAATAATAATAATAATACCAAACAATACTCTTGGCAAACAAAGGGTCAATAAACCATAGCAGGGGCTGGAAACTGACAATTATTATATTAACTTGATTTATAAGACATATAAAAAAGAAATGTGTCAATAAAATTAAGTTGTTTAAACAAAAGAACAATGAAAACAATGATCTAAGGAGAAAGACAATAATTGAATGGAGCACAGCAGAGCTGTGAAGTGTCACACTCACACATGCACAAAAATTACTTCCATGCCCCTCTGTCTCGATGCACCACAATCAAATGTCTGGCTTTTTTTTAGTTCCTCCCAAATAACTTTTATCTTCTTGTTTGCATGCATATGGTGGATGGGAATGTTCACTGCACAAAGGACTACAGTGTGGAAAGACAGGGTATCATTAAAAGAAAATATAATAAAAATTTGAGGGGAGAAGAACTATTCCATGGAATTAGCCAGCCCATTTTTAGGCAAAGATTTAGGAGTTTTTTTTAAAAAAAAAACAACTCCGTTTCTTTCTTTAATTTCTAAAGTGAAGAATTAAACATTATCATTCTTTTTCCATGGCTCCCTCAAACAAGCAAGATTATAAATCCATTCTTCCAAAAAAAAGAAGAAGAAGAAGAAGAAAGAAGAAAGAAACATACAGGCAATATGGGAATCATTTTTTTAAAAACCAACCTTCAACAACACCCCCAACACAAAACAAAATATTCATTTCATTTTTCTGTTGGAATACTTTCTTTTTCTGACATGAGAAATTGTCCTTATTAAATGACAATTTACTATGCAATCTTATTGCTCAGACTTGAAATAACTAGAGTTTATGGCTAGAATCCTACATTCAGTTACCCAACTGTAAATGCCATTGAATTCAGGTGGACTTACTTTTGAGTAAGCATGCATAGGAATGGGCTGAAATAATGTAAATGTCTTCAAAGTGCTGGGATCCCAAGCAAAGTAGCCTACTCAGGGGGGATGCAGACAGGTGGCCCTGGGCCACCCTAGGAAGCGGAGGATTGGGGCCAAGGCTGCCCCACGCCTTGGACCCAATCCTCCCTTTTGCCAGCCCAGAAAAGAGTGGCAAAATGCTGCCCCTTTCAGAGCCAGCAAAAAGGACGGCCCAAGAGCCGCCGCACAGCTCTTCTGTGCCCCTTCCAGGGCAGCATGTCAAGACGCTGTGCTGGGAGGATGTTCTGACACCATGTGCCATGCGTAACAGCACATGGCATCAGGACATCTTCGGGGAGGGGTTGCAGCAGCTGGCGTGTGGCTGCCCCTCCCCATCCCTGCCTCGAGGATGCTGCTAAGGGCCCGTCTGCAGAGGCCCTCAGATAATCCTAATCATTTTATAAATTTTGCTTTATTTCCTCCCCCCTTTACTCTTAAGGGGCAGTCTTTGAGCTATATAGCTTATGAGTAACTAAATGGAAAATTTCCTTAACAAATACAGAGGTTTGCTGTTGATACAGTTTGAAGTCAGGAAAGAGTAGTCTAAGGAACAGATTTATATGGTTCCTCATTTCCCACTGCTGTGTGCATGAAGTAAAAAGTGCCCTATCCCTCACAACAGCAATGAGAATGCCCCATGCAGGGGGTGTCCCTTGGGTGACAGCTATCTGTAGCTTTGCTCTGATAGTAAGGTGAAGCATATGTGGTTTCCCAACCCTACCTCTTTAGACAAAGGAACTGGGGGCTCTTTGCCATTTGTCAGCTAATCTGTATCTGTCTAGGATCCTTCATATCACCTTTTCATTGCCTCAACAGCCAATTTGTGACCAAAAGTAAAATTCAGGCAGGCAGAGTTAACATCAACACTCCACTTAAGCATTCTTAGATATTGGAATTTTAGGATATTTATTTAGGAGAATGAATAGACTCTCTATTAATCTTTTAGGATATTTATTATATGCAACCATAGATATACAAACATACACACTCCTTTTAGGGAGAAACATAGACATATCAGTGTCTAGACACATTTTATGCATTATATTAAACTGCATATAAAGCATATTCATTACATTACAGTATATGGCAGGTAAGGGGCTACACTTTCATAACCATTGAGCCTTTATATCATCTGCATCTCTTTAGCAGACATCTTTATAATTAAAATATAGAGGAAAGTTTTCATCTTAAACAATATAACCTAGTCTTTTATCCACTAAAAACACACTCATATGTTGAGAAACTATACATCTCTACACAGGCATCCATGAACACACAGCCATTCAGGAGATAATATTCCTCATTATTTCTATACCTAGCAGCATCCTATATATCTACAAATATCCATCACAGACATCCATTACCATCATAATGGGAAATATATCTATTTATTGTTGTGTGCCTTAAAGTCATTTCTGTCTTATGCCAACCATAAGGTGACCATATCACAGAATTTTCTAGGAATGAGAGTGTGTGACTCACCCAGGGTCACCTAGTGGGTATCCATGGCTGAAGGGGGAATCAAACCCTGATCTCCAGAGTTGTAGTCTAACACTCAAATCACTACATCATGCTGGCTCTATTTAACAAAGCCCAAATAGAATCAAAGACTCTCTTTTGCCTGTATAGCTGGTCTTTATCAGCCAGGAACAGTACTATCAGCTTGGACTGCCTAACAGCCATATCCGTGTAGGAGGTAGATGCTTGGTTGCCTCCAATCTGTCTGGTCTCAGCATGCTTTATATTTTTCTTGGCCAAGGCTCTGTCTGCAACAGAACAGGGCAGCCCAGAGTACCCTAGCCCCAGAGCTGTCCCAACTCTCCCCCATTGTAAAGCCTTCTGTGACCATATGCACATCCCACTCAACTGCCAGGCATATTTTCCACCACTCTGAGGTCAGAACAAAGCACCTAGAGGTGGATACATGGCTGAGCTCCTTGTTCTGGTCACAAATTGAGTGACTGGCAGAAGTGGAGACACTGGGCAGCTGAGTGGGACACATTTGAAACAGCTACTCTGAATCTTCCAAGAAGATCCAAAGCAACGTGAGTTTTTTAAATGCAGGATAAGAGGGGTAAAACCTGTTTCTGGTGCTAAGTGGACCAGACATCATCCAGTCTGTTCACAACATAACCACGTTTTGGGCAAGTCATCATCCAGTCTCCCTACCTAGGGAATGAGGAGGGGCACTGTATTTGGCTCTAAATCAGCTGACATATCTTGTCCAATAAGATAAGAGCCACTTCCTGTTCCCTGTTTATGTAAACTACTAGGCTCCTCTCCAGAGCTGATATAACTTACCTTGCACAGTTGATTTCCATCAAATCACAGCAGCATATGATTGAATCTGTTTCCATAAGTTGTTCCCTTTGATGCAGCACCTGTCTAGAAGCTTATATGCATGTTAGCTTTTGCAACACACTGATGCAAATATTCTCTTCATGCATTCCCAATTTGCTGTTCATACATTTTTCCTGATGTAGATTTATGTGCATCTCTGTGAGTTCTGTTGCTCACACTTACCACCATTTTTCAAATAATGATGGAGTGTATGATACAGATGTGTTTGAAACATGTGTGCCACATACATCATTCCAGTGCAAATAATTTGGAGGGTACTCTCTATCAAATGATGTGCTTCCATGTACTTCTGCTTTTTTTGTCTCAGGATCCCACTCCCTCCTCTCTGTGTGCTCTGGGAATCAGCCATTGAGCTTTAATTTAAAGGTGAGTGAAAACAACAACAATTCCCACATGGCAAGGGAGAAATATTAACTAGGATCAAAGAAAGGAAAATCAGCTCAGGATACTTAGGAGGATAAAGGTTTGCAGAGTAAGGATCTGAAATGCTTTAAGAGCAAATGATCCAAAGAGAATAATAGTGAGGAAAATACATAAGACCAGCAGAACACAGAAACATTCCTGTGCAAACAAAGAAGGTATCCAAAAAGGTGCTCTTTCAAGAAATAGGGGGAATGTTGGAGAGGGAAGAATAAGAATAGGTGAATAGGTGAGTAGGAATGTGCGGCCCTTCACAGAAATGCCAGTCCTCTCAATGTATACCTGACAATGAGGATCCATCTTCAATAGGAATCCACACTGCCAATAATTCACATCCTTCATGATACAAATGGGGGGTGGGGGATAAATTTGTTTGACTCAGTATTTGCAGATTTTTTTTAGCCCCACCCCCAAAGTAAATTGAGTGTGTTTGTACTGCATGTGAACAGTAGAGATTCTACCCACATTCTACAAGGATTATTTTGACCCCCTAGACATGTTACTAGATTCATTATAGGTCAATTCACTATTTATACTATCTTATCTTTTTAATAGTTATGTTGGCTTCATGCCCAGAATTGGCCTATGTCTATGCTCTCAGTCATCCACACACACACACTATGATATGCCAAGTTTTCTGCTTTATATTTTTTTGATTTATAAAGCCTTTATGTACATATCTAAGCCTTAAATTTCACAACTGGAACACAAATCCCTATGATAGCTCTGTAGCTTTGCTTGAAGACCTTAGTTGCATCAAACCTAAGTTCTATTCCAACCCATGTAAAGCCAGGTACTTTTTCTTGAAAGAATCTTGGTGGGTAAGGTCTAAAGTCTGTTTTGACCAGCACATTTTTCATAGTAACCAACCAAATATTTTAAGGACACCCACAAGTAGGCCATAAAGGTTACAGCCCTGTTGTGTCTTGTTTGAAAACCAAGTATGGAAATCCTGCAGCCCTCGAGATGCTGATGAAAAAGAAATCCCATCAGCCCTTGTCTGCATAGTCAGTGGCAAAAACTGCTGGGAGCTGTAGTTCAAAATCATCAAGAGGGTTGCATGATTTTCAATTTTGTTTTAATATGAAAGGCTGCTTTTTCTGGCTCCCATGATGTCAAATGTTCAGCAGTCCTCCACTTTCAGCAGTGGTAAATCTGAAGGCATAGCAATGTGGTGGTAGCTGTGAAAGAGGGATGGTGTTCAGTGAGTTACAGCATGATACACTCTGCCTCTCATCCCTGGAAATCTCTTACCCCTTGTTTTAAGGCATCTAGTCTACTCTCTGTTTTGTGGTAGTGACTGGTCTGGGGAGGATGAGGATCCCCAGTATGAAGTTTTCATTTAATGGCAGTTCCATCTTTCTCATAAAATGTAATTCTGCCCATATACTTTCTTCTACCATACCTATTTTCACTTTTGTCAGAACTCTCTGAAAGACTGTTTATTCTTCTTTTCCTAGCAAATCTGTATTTTTCCTCTAACTGGAGACATACCACAGACATAAGAAATTATTTATTCACCCATCTGCTCCCACCCCGCGCTTCCCTCAGATACAGCTCACTTTTGGGGGGCGTATCTCTTGATTCAAGTGCACATCTGAAGTTTCACTTCCAATAATGATGCTTAAACTAGCTGTAACTGGATTTTCAATCACATTGTATGCTGAGAATGAATACAAACCAGAAAAAAATGCATCATAGATTGATGGAATATGTATTAAAATGATTCACAGGCTTAAAAGCTACAATAAGTTTTAAAGAAAATTTGGATTTGGATTTCAGCACTATGCAATAAAAGCAACTTTTCCCTCTTTCCCTGGTTGCCAACACACACATTAAATAGATTCCGTGGGCAAAAAGTCAGTTTTACTGCCATTCAGACTAACCATTTAATGAATTCCTTCTCTGGAAAAAAAAATATAATTATCACATCATATCATTCTGGTTAGTTTCTAATTTTATTCTAAAGGTTTCAGTCTGCAAGATTTTTTTTTTAAAAAAATGTAACAGTAATGCTAAATCCTCCAAAAATAATCCAATTTAGTGTTTAATTCCATTAGAGAAAAACTTTGTTCTGCCACATGTAAAAATGGATTGCATTTCATTTGGTAAAATGAAGAATTTCACTCAATCCCTCTGTTTTAGTTTTAAATGTTTATTGTGTTCGTTCTTGCCCTACTTTCTTTATCCATTAACTATTATCCATTAACCATTATCTATTAACAGCAAAGTAAAAAAACAGATCAAATGAATTGGGATGAATGGGTAATATGTGTTTTATTGTGGTCTAACAGGCATATTCCGAAATAAATAACAATGGAAACCTATGTCTAACAATACCTGGTATAAACTAAGGGCCTCGGCAGACGGCTAATTGAGCCATCTCCGAGGCAGGGAAGAGGAGGGGCAACTGCACGCTCAGCGCCCCTTCCTCCTCCTGAGGTTGCCCTCAGAGCTGCCGGCCCTCCGCACGGCCGGCGCTCCGAGGGCAACCTCCCGCTGCAGCGTCCACACACGCTGCGGCAGATAAGTCAGCGAAAGTGCGCCTCACGCTTTTGAGGCGCACTTTCGCTGACTTGTGAAAGGAGCACTATTTTTGCACTCCTTTCAGGGGCAGCGAAAGTGCGGTGCTGAATCGAGGCGTGGGGATGCCTCGATCCAGCGGCGCACCTTTCCGGGGCGGCGCAGAGCCGCCAGTCTGCTTCCCCCCCATGTCATGAGGTGCCTTCTATAATTTTCAAATATAACTAGTATTTATTTACTATTACTGAGAAAATGTTCATCATTATGATGACAATAAGAGCCGTTTGCTAACGGAATCAATTACCTAGAGAGATGGTGGGATTTCTTTCTCTGCATGTCTTCAAAATGAGTCTGGACAGCCACCTGCAGGAGATGTTGTAGTTGAGTTACTCTATGTAGGAGGGTATTGGACTCAATGTCCTATGGCACCCCTTCCAACTCCATGGTTCTATGATTGTATAATTCTATCACGAAGGGGAGCAGTGTCCTACCATCATATTAGTCCACCAAAAAAAACCACCTAAGTTCCTGCTCCAAGTTATTTCCTGTTGCCCTATTAATAATAATAATAATAATAATAATAATAATTTTTATTTATATCCCGCCCCTCTGCTAGGCAATCGGGGCGGCGTACAGGATTTCAAAACATCAGAACAAATATCAAAATTAAATCAAATTCAAATCTCATCCCCCCTTCCCACACCCTCCCATCCCCCCAAAACAATAAACTAAGCAAGTTAAATGACATTAAAATATACAGTTTAAAAATACATAAATTTTTCAGTTTTTTCAGTTTCATTATGATCTTCCCTGGGCCCCAAACAGTCCTCCGCAGCTTGAGAGTGCCGGTGGTGGATGGAAACAGGCAGAGGCTTTATGTCCACCGGGGCTCCTCCCCTGCTGCCTTTCCCCACTATTGCAGGGAAAGGGATGAAAGATTCCCATGAACTAGTTACCCACCTAAGGAGCCCTGATGGTGCTGTGGTTAAATGCCTGTACTGCAGCCACAGGATAGTGAGTTCAATCTCAGGCAGGGCTCCAAGGTACACTCAGCCTTGCATCCTTCTGTAAGCCAGTAAAATGAGTACCCAACTTGTTGAGGGCAATTAGCTTACATGTTGCAAACTGTTTAGTGAGTGCTAGTTCACTGGTAAACAGTATAGAAATGTACTTGTTATTGCTAATCAGCTAATTAATAATGATGAAATTTGGACAGTTTGCATATGTCTATTAAACTACATAAGAAATTCAAATCATTAAAAAAAGGCACATGTCTTAATAGTAAGGATAGATAGGAATTCCATTTCAGATCAATATTTATCATATCTTGCAAAGTCTGTGAAACTGATAGAATTGCCTGTCTTTACTTAAGAGAAGAAGCTGTCCAGTTTTCTAGAGAGCCCACAATTAAAGTATTGGGCCAGAATTGGGAATTCCAGCTTCACAGCCCCACTTGTCCATGAAGCTCACTAATAATCTTGGATAAATTATGTTCTTTCAGCCTGATCTAACATAATAATAATAATAATAATAATAATAATAATAATAAGAAGAAGAAGAAGAAGAAGAAGAAGAAGAAGAAGAAGAAGAAGAAGAAGTTCTATTTATAACCCGCCCCTCTGCTCGGCAATCGAGACGGTGTACAACAAATTAAAAATACAGCAAGTAAAAACATTCCATCCTCCCACCCCTAACCCTCCCACCTCTTAAAACAGGATTAAACTATCATAGAATTAAAATCAAATTACACACATAAAATACAGTACAATACTGCCTGATTTGGCCTATCTATCAGAATGGCAGGAGAGATGAATGTCAGGTCGCCTCCAATTTAGCCAGGCGGCTATTCCAGAAAGGCATGCCGGAAAAGAAATGTCTTTACTGCCTTTTTAAAGGCAGCAAGGGTGGTAATAAGACGGATCTCATCTCGTCTGGCAGGCCATTCCACAACTTACAAGATTGTTGTTACTTGTGAGTCTGAAAAAAGGAGAAGAAGAGCCATGTGTGCAGCCTTGAGTTCAGTGGAAGAAAGGCAGGATAAACATGAAACAAACAAATTCTTGTAAAATAAATATAGTCATCCATTTTAAAGAAACATATTTTAAATGTGAATAGCAGTGTATGGTTCTAATGAATTCCCTTTTCTTCTCAAAGAGTTACAATTCTCTTTGATCATAGTGCGAATTAATTCATTCCTACATTTGCAGCTAAAACTATTAATTCTACTACTTCAGAATGTCTGAATTTGGAAGAAAAAGAGATATGTAGATGCAATACCATTTCTTCTTAACAGTGTTTATAAACACCAAATGACATGCTTTTAAAATGACCCACAACTTTATCTTTATCTTGGATAAATTTTAGATATTTTCAAGGCAAACATATTAGCAAATGCTTTAAAATCTTTTCTGTATTTATTTAGTATATGTGTAAAATATCTCTTCAGAACATTTGGTTTGCACATGCATAGAGCTGTGATTTAAAACTAGCTAAATCCATCAGACAGTTTTCTCACTTAACAGACATTGGAATGGGAAGATTAGAGAGAAATGTAAGTACTCGTTTCTGCTGCAGCCTTTGGAATTGATTCAAAGTCAGTATTTCTTTATTGGCCATGCTGAATTGTGCATTTTGTAAAGAACCAAATAAGGTACATGTCTAGATCAAGCCTAGTCAAGAAAATGCCACCAATGAAGGCCAGCACATTCTAAAAGCATGTTGATTCAATGTTATGGGCAAATCCTAGTAGTATAATATCTTAAATACCAATTTAGCAAACTCCATTTCACTTTTTGTTACATCATTTTGTATTTTGTTACTTCAGACAGTATCATTTTATTTGTCAGATTAGCTCCAAAAATCAGATGACATAACTTCCCATGGTTACATTCTGTTACAAGAAATTATGTTCAGAATGTAGGCCAAACTATTTCCCCCACTTCCAACCAACCTTCAAACTAACAACAATCCCTTCCAAACTCTTATAGTTCTATACAGGCCTTGGTCCTGTGTAGAATAATTTTTTATCAAAACAATTAGAGTGAATGTCCAGGTTGTGGTGATTGCTGGCATTCTCAGAAAGAAATGATGAATGGTTGAATGCTCAGTGACATACCAATTGATTATTTATTTATTTTCATTTCCATGCCACCTTTCTCCCAAAAATGGACCCAAGGCAGTTCACAAATAAAAACATTTTTTAAAACTTTACAATAAAAACAATTTAAAACATCAAATAAAAACAGTATAAAATTGATAATAATAATAATAATAATAATAATAATAATAATAATAATAATAATAATAATAATAATTTTATTTCTACCCCGCCTTTTGCCGTAGCAATCAAGGCAGCTTACAGCTAAAACATATACAAACCCCAACAATTGACAATAATACCCCCCTATTAAAAATATATTAAATACAGTCTTTGTTAAAACCAGTTTAAAACAAAATTTAAACAAAGACAAACAAATTAAATCTATAAAAGCAATGGAGACTCCAGAGCAGGCAGGGATGAAAAAGAGGAGATCATTTTGTGGAGAGAAACCAATTTTAAAATGATTTTATTCTGGATAGGCCTGTCAGAAGAGATCCGTCTTGATGGCTTTTTTAAAGCCATCTAAGTTGGTTATCTGACAGATCTCTTCTGGCAAGGCGTTCCAGAGTTAAAAACTACAATACATACCCCATATAACAAATAAAAGCCATCCCATGATCCTGTATTAAAAGTTTGCCTGAATAAAACTGCTTCTGCTTGCCAATGAAAGGCAAACAG
>CM034710.1:59946708-59964367 GCA_020142125.1 Phrynosoma platyrhinos
AGAGAGTGGGAGCAGCCACTGAGAAGGCTCTCTCTTGTGTCCTCACCAGGAAAGCCTGCGATGCTGGTTGGACTGAGAGAAAGCCTTCCCCTGAAGATCGTATGGGTCTGGTGGATTTGTATGGGGAGATAACGTCTCTCCAATAGTCTCTCATATAGGGTTTTATAAGTCATGACCAGCACTTTCAGGTAACAAACTGGTAGCCAGTATAGCTGTTTCAACAAGGGAGTAAATGCTCCCTATAACTGGCCCCATTCAGCATTCTAACTATGGCATTTTGAATCTGTTAATGAATCAAAAATAATTTTGATTACTAATTGCGACCTAAATGGGACTGGTCAACATTCATTTGAACAGGGTGGCATAGTAGAATAATATCTCAGTTGCTCAATTGCCAGCATTTACAGTTGAATGCTGACTTCCACCAAGAGGTGGACACTTATTCTAATCCAGCATGGCTCACTTCTCTTTAACTCCTCTTGGGCTGCTTACCTGAAATGCAATGCAAAGTTAATGGAAGGAAAAGAAGGGGCTGGACTCTACTGACAGGTCACCTCATATAGGGACAAAAAAGACAGTGGGGAGAGAAGTGCATATCCTTCTCTCCACACACATCACATGCTTTCAAGGAAAAGGCAAGCACCTATTCAACCTTTGGCATTCTCCCAATATAATAATAATTCCTCTCAGATGTGTTCCAGATTCCTGTGCAGAACAGCAAAACCTTTACAGCAATTTGCACATGTGTGGAAAGTTTGTATAGGAATGAAAGCCACAATGGTGAGATATGGGTTGGGTATTCCCCTCCTTCTTTTTTCTTGCATAGATGTGAATTGTTGGCCATGTCTGCTTTCAGAAGGAATTATCTGATCTGTATCGCAGTCAGCTAATAATCTTGCATTAAGTTTGGCAAACAGAATGAATTTGTAATCAATCACTCTTTAAAGAAATTGCTGTAGCCAGACACAATTGTTGCCATGGAGAATGCCCACCATCCCCACCTCCCTATCTGTGTCTGAGTTTAACTCAGAAATATTTTCTTGTTTTCCCAAACTTCCCAAGGGTTCACTCCACCCTA
This sequence comes from Phrynosoma platyrhinos, assembly GCA_020142125.1. Classification (NCBI taxonomy): domain Eukaryota; kingdom Metazoa; phylum Chordata; class Lepidosauria; order Squamata; family Phrynosomatidae; genus Phrynosoma; species Phrynosoma platyrhinos. The sequence continues at coordinate 59,947,787 of CM034710.1, forward strand.
CTTCTATGACCTCATGTTCACCTATTTCTCCATTCATTGTGCCTTTCCAGTTTTGGCCTCCTCTCTCTTTTCTCCCTCTGGCCTTTCACAGTTGGGTCACTCTCATACTCATGTTGTTCCATCCATCTGGAACGCTCCCTTGAACCATTGAGTCACTTCCTCTCTTTCAATCTCACCTTAAAATCTTCCTATTTTCTTAGGACTGAAGTGTTTCATGATCTTTTGCATTAAAAATGTTGTATATAAAAAACACATGAATTGTATAACTGTCCATAAAGATTTGTGGGTAAAAGTATAACAGACAAATAGAAGGGCTGCAAACTCACAGGTGTCTTTTTGCAGTCACATGTCACATAATAAATGTGCACAGTTTAACTTCAAACACTTTTTAAAAAAATACATATGGCTCATCAGGGTACAACACTTGTCAGAGAGCCTATAATATCAATTACATATATTTAGAAAGATGAATGATTCCCATTGTCAAAACCATAGTAAATTTCTTGAGGTCTAACATTAATTTTGAAAAAGAGAAATGCTTACAGATTAACATTTTTGGAACTTCTGGCTATGATGCCCACATGGACATGCAAGGACACTCATATTTGGAGGTTAAATAAAAAGTAATTTTCCAAATTTTAAAAATATTTTCCCAAGACATTTGTAACTAGCTGTTGAAGAGCAAAATAGCATTTTCTCTTGAAAGAATGCATTGCTTATCAAGAGTGACTGCTTCAGAGAGAGCTATAGAAATGCACAGCTTACTTCATAGCATGAGAAGTGTTGCCACAACTCATTTCCTCCACTGATATACAAAACTGTAAAGGGCCAGTTATTATCTGCTAACCAAGATACTGTAAAACTCTTCATGTATGTACATACTTGCGTGCATATGTATGTGTGTGCATGCGCATGTGTGTGTGCATACACATGTACATATTCACACAGAGACAGTAGTCTTTCCAAGTATGAACAGCACTTTAAACTATGCTCAGAAACTAACCGGAAGCCTGGGGAGATTAAACAGGTTTGGAGTAACAAGCACTGAAAAATGGGCTCCAGAAACTACTCTGGCTGTCACATTTTGCACCAGCTGAAGTTTCCAAACACATTTAAAAACAGCTCTTTTAAAAGCAGAATTACATCACTTCCATCCTGATCACTGCATGGCTCATCTTTCTCCCTTCCCCCAAGTATCATGGTATTTTGCACCATACAAACCATGAATCTTTTTTAAAAAAAAAAAAAACTTATTTTTCTACATGTATATACATTCCATTCAAGTATTGTACATTAGAATTTGCTTACTAACATAAAATATTATCTCTAATAAGCTTCCTTAAAGTCTCTTGCATGGCTATCCTTTCTTCCTGTCCTTATTTATTCAGACATTATTATTCTTTTGTTCTTTTATGATATATACTCATATATCTACAGTACTCACAAAGTTTTAATTCAAATAATACAAGACATTTATCCCCACACCCTATACTTTATTTCCAGCTATTCTTGTAAAATTCATTTACAGGGAGCCAGTCTTCCTCAATTACATTCATGTCATTCTAGTTCAGGCGAGCTGGCAAGACATCCATTTCCATCATTTCAGATAATTTTAACAGCTAATCATCTACTAGTGGAAGTTCTTTATTTTTCCATTTTTGAGCTACCAATAATCTAGCAGCTGTTATCATATAAAGTAAAATTCACCAATTTCTATGTGGGATGAGCTCTTATTCAATATGTTAAGTAAATCAACCTCCAGCCTCATTTCATAATTTATATTTAATATCTTTTCAATCATAATATGTATCTTTTTCCAGTATGTCTTTAATTTAGGACATTGCCACCACATATGAAACCATGTACCTCCCTTTTCTTGACACTTCCAACATTCATTAGAGTTTGTCTTATAGACCTTTGAAATCTTAATTGGTGTTAAATGCCACCTAAGCTTCATTTTAAAATAATTCTCCTTCAGGTCCTGTGCCTTTGTAAATTTCTTTGTTTTATTTCTGGTATACTTCCAACTCTCTATGCCAATCACCCATTTTATCATTTCATCTGTTATCAAGGCTTTTTCCTGTTCTCTATTCATTAAATGCTTATATAATTTTGATGTCCTTTTCCTTGAATCAAATAAAATTTTGTGTATTTCCATAGTTTCCTCTTCAAATTCTTCAATTTTTTGGTCTATCAGAAATCTTTCTTTTAGGGCCTCTGCAGGAAGTGATGGATTGGGGCTTCAGCAAATACACGCCACAGCCCTGATCCTCCCATTTGCCACCCCGAAAAGAGTGGCAAAATGCCACTTCTTTTAGGGGTAGCAAAAGGCTGCCCTAAAAGCCGGTGCTGCAGCTCTTCCTCACCCTTTCAGCTCAGCATGTTTAAACATTGTGCCAGGAGGGCGTCCTGACACCACGTGCTGTGCATAACCGTGCGCAGCGTCAGGACGGTGTCGGCATGGGATTGGGGCAGCAGCCGTATGGCTGCTCCGCCCCAACACCATCCCCAGGCCAGCCCTTTGGGCTAGTCTGCAGAGGCCCTTAATTGTAAATATAAAAACTAGTGCATTTTAGGATCAAACTCATTCAATGTTTTCATTTCATATTTATTCAGTTGGACTTTGTTCAATAAATCTTTATATGTAAGCCATCTATCTATCTTTTTCTATTTTCAAATTAATGCTTCTTAAGGTGACACCCAAAGGGGTTTCATCCTGTATGTTTTCCTCTTAAAGTTCTCCCAGACTCTTAATAAAACTCTTTTAAGAATATGATGCCAAAATTCACTGTATACAGATGCTTTCCCATACCAAATAGAGGCATGCCAGCTAAAACTATTGTTAAATCCTTCCACATTCAGTAATTTAGTGTTATCAAATGTAATCCAGTTAGATATCCAATTTAATGCACTTGCTTGATAATATATAACCTCCACTCCCTTCTTCTTTTTGTCTTGTCATAGTTTTCCAATTAATCCTTGGTCTTTTATTCTTCCATATAAATTTCCTTAAATCTTTTTGCCATTCTTGCAATGGTTTATTATTGGTTAATATAGGAATACTTTGAAATAAAAAGTTTATTTTTGGCAAGATTATCATTTTTATTGCTACTATCCTTCCTGATAGTGTTAATTGTAATTTTTGCCACTTCTCCAAATCTTTCTTGATTTTTTTCCACATCACTTTGTAATTGTTATCAAAAAGATCCATATTCTTCTTAGTTAACCAGATTCCAAGATATTTGACTTTGCCTTGCATTTTACAGTTTGAACAGGTTTATAACTTTTAGTCTCCTTCTTCGATTAAATTTTTAGTTGTGATTTGTGTTTTTATCTTATTAATTTTAAAACTGGAGATCTTACCAACTTCTTCTGTTACATTAAAAAGTTTTCTTGTTTGTTGATTGGGTTCTTCTTAAATTATGACCAAATCTTCAGCAAATTTCTTTACTTTATATTCTATTTCCTTGATTCTTAATACTTTTATGTCTTCTTCTTTTATTTTATTTGCCAATATTTCTAACACTAAAATAAAAAGTAAAGGAGATACTCTTTTAATATCAAATCTACTGGTTCTATTTCCATTTATAATTAGCTGAGCTGTTTGTTTTTCATAGATTTTTTTAATCCAAGCCACAAAATTTGTCCCCATCTCCATTCTTGTCAAAATTTCTATCATAGACTTCCAATTCATATTGTCAAATGCCTTGAATCCATGAATCTTTTCTTGCCTTCTTAACACTTCAGGTACCATGCTAGATCTGCTTCCTAAATCCAGAAATACATCCTCAGTGTACACTTCTGGGGTGTACATGTGCATACTTTAAATGGAATAAATAAACAACTGACAGCATGTACAATAACATACAGAAGATGAATTATTCCAGCTTTTTCAGAATATTCCCTTTAACCCAAACCTTCATTTGCAGGTGCACACAGCACAGTTCTGCTATGACAAGGGCAGTGTATCTCTGTAAGCAGTGCTTCATGTAATGATGTGTGAAATAAAACTAACTGGAAAAAGGGAATAATAGCCAAGAAAATCCCAGATGAGATTTATGTATAGAAAAGGGACTAAGGCATGTAAAGGGAGAGGGAGAAAAAGGGAGGTCATGTGGTTTGCTGTCTGTGGGAACTTCTGACGTTCCCCCCTTCTTCTCCCCCCCCCCAAAGTGTTTTGTTAACAGGATGTTAACAGGAGCATGGTCTGCACATAAATAGGATTTCCAGTTCACAAAGCTGAGCTTTGGGTGTTTGTTACCTACCCATCAGGAAAACTAGCTGAGGAATTGCTAAGCAGAAAGTGACTCCAGGGATTTGGGAAAGAAAGAGAACACACAGGCAGAAATGCATTGAGGACAGCTGGGATACAGTACAAATTACTCAAACATTTTCTAAGTATCAAAATTTTGCAAAGCCTGTATATTGCTCCAAGCAAGAGTTCACTAGACATTTGGATGAGCTAAGACCTTTGAGATGTCTCCACTATTTTCCTTTCTTATTCAGGAATCTAAACAAAAGAAGACAAAAAAAACCCTTCTACATAACCTTTAAACACATTTGGGAATTACAGATAGGAAACAAAGATATACAATGCACTATTACTGCTGCCACTTTGGGAAGCATCTCTCTCCCACACTTACTACAAAGAGCAGACTCAAGCTGAAATTAACAGGTGCAAGTTCCATTTTGTATTCAAATAGTCACAGGTAGTTTAAGAAGACACTGTTTCCTTATTCCATACCACTTACTTGGCATCTCTCAATATGGAAAAATGATTTTACCTAAACATTAGGAAGAGATTCCTGGCAGTAAGAGCCTGGAGCCTTTGGTGGGTCCATAATGTTGCCTTTTTTGAATTATTTCCCATTCCAGTGGCAGTGTCCATAAGGCATTTTTGATTAAAAGGGTTTGTCATTATACATGGCTTGGAGGATTCTCAACCTTGCACAATCAGGGCACAACAGAAAATCATGAACACTCATCCCAGTGGAATTGGGTTGCTCTTTGTCCATGCTGGCCAGTCCCTTCTTTCTCAGTTCCAATTTATGTTAGTTTTCTGATTTGCCTGACACCTTTGGGGCTTTCAATAGCTAAATCTGAAGGTCACTCTGTCAGAAGACTATAGCCTATCTCCTTCCCTCTGAACTTCCTTGCTTTTCTGGATTAAAAGAAGGGGTAGTAGTTGTCTACCTACTATCTCATTAATAGCATGGTACTAGATTTGCAAGTCAGGTGCAGAACATTATTGATACATTATTATGGCATGGAGTTTCAAAAGGAGCCTAGAGCATAAGATACAAGTCCACATCCTATACCAGGAGGGGATTGTGTGATCATCTAGACTGAAAATAGAAACCATTTTTTGTCACTACACCACCCCAATAAGCTGCACCAATGAAAAATAATTTTGTTTCATATTTAGTTTTTTCCAATTATATATATCTTTAATGTGGGCAAAGCCCAAATACCTTTGGTCTGCATTGGTTTGGGAAATTTGAGAGTAATTGGGAAGCTTGAGGGCTTTGGGGTTATCTCACGGACTTGGAAGGTTAGAAAAAGAGATTGAGGAACTGAATTTGGCACAGGGTCCACATTCCTTACAATATCAGCAGAATAACTTGAGTTTCTACAGGAAGGCTTTACTTGTGCCATGTTACATAAGATTTTGCATAGGTGTTGAACCTTAAGTGTTCACAACTTTTAGTTTATAACTCTTAGTATGTTCTTTCATACTACAGCACACCAAAAAACAAAGTAAAGAGTTATTTCACTTCATTAAGTGCTCTCAGTGGCCATACAACACAGAGACACATTTTTTATTTGAATGTGATTTCACACTTTTCCACCCAGTAGTTCAAACATTTGGTTCATTTTCAAACTAAAAATGTGTCCTACAAGATTTTTATTAAGTAGAAAACATTTTAGTTTGCCTGGTGGTGATCACCGTATAACCTGCAACTTATACTCTTGGAATATGAAGTTCATGCTTCAGGCATTAAACTGGCTTTTTCAAAATAGTTTTAGTGTTACACATGCACTTCTCCTTCACTATCAACTTTTTCTTTTATTAGATGCATACAAAGAAAGCTATTCATGCATTCCTAAATCTGTGTTTCGGATATGTTTCTTCAGAATATGACATCTTCCCAGCCATCATCCAAAAGGTGCACTCAAAGGGGTGAACAGAAAAGGGATGGAAAGATGACATTTTAAATTGCTTTCTGGAACACCAGATGTTGAGAGCCATCGAAGTGAAACAATGCATTTGAATTATCAAAAGAAACGGGCTGTGTGTCCACATTTTTAAAAACTCATGGGATATTTTTAGGCACTTAGTTGTAGTCTTTCTGTGTGTGAAGAACATAGCAAACGCCCTTATAGAACTGATATTTAAATGGCATGCACGACATGGGAACTGATTGATGTGGTTCAGCATTTGCTCTTGTTACACTCTGTTCTCACTATAAACATTCCAGCTGTGTGAATAATGTAAAAACTATGCATGGGCTTTTGCCACTCCTAATGCATCCTTCTGCTAAATTTCTGACTTCTATAAACTTGTAATGGATTCAACTTGAGATGAAAATGAAAAATACACTACCTTACAGCACAGTTCCAAAGGCAAATGTGAACAGCTGATGATTTCACATTGTAAGGATTTAAGTAGTTCATGCAACTTCCTAAACTAAAAGAAGAACTTTTACTGAGGCTTTAATGTTTTATTTAAAATGTATGTGAACAGAATTAACATATCTTCATCAATGGGGAAAATTTATTCACACAATGTTTTTACAATGATGGTTGCTATGCTGATCCCAAAGATCATCATCCACACAATTGTACATCCACTCACATTGTTTCTTGTTGCTAATTAAGTTAATATAAACACACACTATAACAACCTATGCTTGTATGAACAAGGAGTTTATCTCACTTACTTTTGTTAATGATCCAGTCATGGTCTGGGAACATGCATGACTGAGAGAAAACAGATTTTATCACACTTGAAACAATCAGCAAGCCATCCCCATGCCATCACTTGACGACAACTTATCCTCAAGCCTCACTGAGGCAGCCGATTTTGCAAGGACAGAAGCTTTCCAGCTGAGCAAAATCGGCCAGCTCAGCCCAGCTCGGGGATGAGTTGTGGTCAAGCGACTATATGGGCATAGCTTGCTGGCTGTTTCGAGTGTGATAAAATCAGTTTTCCCTCAGTCACGCACGTTCATGCACATCCCCAGCCCATGCCCGGATAGTTAACAAAAGTGAGTGTGATAAACTTCCAAGAGTCTAATTCTGACCATTCTTTTCAGCTAGATCACCTTCTAGTAAATATATTTGGCCTCATCTCCTGAAGAATTCATGTCAATATTCAAAAGATAATTGAATCATAAATATAATTGAACAATTCTGGATCTACAGATAGCATGGCTCTGTAGCATTCTCAGTACTAGATCAGCATCAGAGGACCAGTGAACAACTAAGAAATAGAAGCCCAGTTTCAAAGTTGTGTTCCAGCCCTAAAGAAAGGGCTCCTTCAAGTTAAAACCACAGAATGCAATTTCTCCCTCCCCTTCCATATATACACATACTAGTCCCATAGCTTACTTGCCCACACTGCAAGGTTTTCCCTTTTACCAATCCATTCATTGCCCAAAATTCCATTCCAAAATTACTAATATTGACAAAATATTCTAACTGATGAATGTTAGTTTCTGAGGGTTAACTCAGAAGGAGGGAGAAGGAGGCAAAACTTTATAGAGAACACACTCTTGTTCTCAATATGCCCTTTAGCTTTGTAGATTTAACAACTGGTTCACAGTGGATTCTGGTCTGTCACTGGATTTGATAATGTAACATTCTGGATTTGATACTCTCTCAAAAGCAAGATGTTGGCTCACTGAAAGAATGTGGAAAATGATGAGAGGTAAAAGGTGTACAATAATCAAAAAAATATAAGTAGAAACATATTCACTTAGCAATCGTGTGCATGTTCAAAAAAACATTTGCTTTGCATCTGTTGAAGCAAGGCCATATTCTGATTTTCAGAATCTTCAAATATTACTGTAATCTGCCAAATGCTCAGATTCAATTGCCAAGTTTTTTTAAATATATATATATATATATAATAATAAAGTAGTTAATTGAGCACATTTGATCTGGAGAGTGCTAGAAAACTAACAAGTTATTATTACAATGTGTGGTAAGTTTCTATTTAATGGTATTTGTGATGCAACATTATGAAAGATGAAACAACAGTGTAGAAAGTATTATCCTAGTTGCTGAATGTTTTAGTTCATTTGCATGAAAACAATCTTTGTTTTCACTGGAGATTGTATGCTACTTATATGCCAATTGTTTATGCTTGTGGGAATATTTCCACAGCAACTAATTATGAGTGATGGAGGATGACTTCAGACGAGGGGGAAAAAAGAAGCAGATGAATCTTAACAAATAAAAGGTTATTTTCAAAGCTAATGCCCTACCTTAAAGGCAAAGAGAAAAAGATAAACACACATACAACAGATAACACAACCATAAAGAACCTGGCTTTCATTTATAGCCAGAATTCTATAGATTATGTATTTACTGAGAAAGAATGGCACCCTCACGACTCCTCATATGAGGACAAGTATAGGCTTGGAGTACAAATAGCATGTGGAAATTCTTTTTAGCAGAGTCGCCTCATTTGATATAAAGTGGCCACACTGGGTCTGATATATTGTATTGAATATTTAGGAGGACAATGGAGACATCAGCATTGATTGCTCTTCAACTACAGAAGATTTTGTGAGGTTTTTAGACACACATCCATACAACCATTTATTATTCTACCTTTCCCCATATGAAACCTATCTAAGACAGCTTGCAACACAGATTTAAAACAAAATACAGATTTAAAAAACAACCATTGCAATTGAAAAAGGTTTTTAAACTATTAAATTATCCTATTAAAACAACACTAATTTAAAACAGTTTAAAAGGATTTAAAACATAACAATGAAAATAAAAGTACAGCACGCTCCATTAAAAAAAAGCTTTCTACAGTTTAACATCTCTAAGGTTTAAAACTTTGATGCTTATCAGAGCTGTGAAATGATTCACTGATCATCTGAAAGGCAATAGCAGATTTGTACTTGAAAAAAACATTTGGGCAGAGTACAGAGGAGAGCCAGCATGGTGCAGTGATTTGAGTGCTGGACTACAACTCTGGAGACCAGGGTTCAATTCCCTGATTTGCCATGAAACCCAGTGAGTAACCTTGGGCAAGTCACATGCTCTCAGCCCCAGGGCAAAGCAATGGCAAACCTCCTCTGAAGAAATCTTGTCAAGAAAACCCCACGATAGGATCATCTTAAGGTTACCATATGTTGGCAAGAACTTGAAGGCACACAACAACAACAAACAACAAGAGTATAGAGGACATGTGTTGCCCAGCATGTAGACTTCTATAAAGACAAGAGCAGAGGTGGGAACTGAAGAGTCCCTATTTATTTTTGCTGTGCAGTTCCCATCAGTGCAATTCCCATCAGTGTCTGTGCTAACTAGTCTATAGGCTTACTCTATTTTAAAAACAACAGCAGCAGCAACAGCTGAGAATCGAAGCCAGTTCATGCTGTAAATGGGCACCAGGGCAGATAGGGAGGAAAGGGTTAGTCCTCTCTGCAGGTGCAATGCCTCCCAAATCAGCCTCTCCAATTATTATTTTGGGGAGACAAGTTTCTATAGGTGACAATGGAAGCCCTTTTCCTTCTAAATATAACACCAGCTTTGGGAGGGGGCAAGTCTGAAGGAGTGAGACAAAGAGGAAATTTCAGCAAATCTTACTTAGGCTGCATCCGTACTACAGAAATAATCCAGTTTGGCATCACTTTAACTACCATGGCTCCATGCTGTGGAATTCTAGGAGCTGCAAACTACAATTCTCAGAATTCCATAGCATGGAGCTCTGGCAGTTAAAGTGGTGCCAAACCAGATTATTTCTGCAGTGCAGACCCAGCCTTTACGACCTGGCTCAGTGACAAGCACTTGCTGCAATTCCCTTGTCCAGTCATTAAAGGTATAGAATCCCTCTCTGGTTTTTTGATCATGTCCTCCTTCTAATTTGATTTACTATCAAATAAGCTCCTTTATATATCAAAGCTTATCTGCACCTTTCCAGACACTATGGGAAATGATTTCTTACTAGCAATCATGGTAACAATTTTCATCATAAAAAGTTAAAATACCCACTTTTCTGACAGGAGTATAAACTTTGGCCTGGGTTTCTAGGTATTATAATTAGGCAAATCCTTTATTAATCTTTGTTGTGAAAGCTATCCTTACACAGGCCTAGTCCAAACATCACAGAATATGCTGTAAAAATATGAAATATTTTTAATTAATTTGCTAATTAAAATACCATTAATTTGGCAATGAGGCCTTCCTATTTTAAAAATGCCAGTGGGGAAAGAACTCTTATATAAAATAGTTTTGTACATTTATCTCCAGAGCAATACTATACAGGTGACCTGTATAGACTGGTCAGGCAAATAGGATTAAATCAACAAGCTTTTCACTTTAAAGTACTAGATTCCACAAGATGAAAGGATGCAGTCCCAACACTTTGCTGTGCTACTGGCTCAGGTTTAAAGAAACTATGCAACCTAGGATTCATTATCACATTCTAATCTGTGAGACTGACATGGAGGTGAAAAACAAAGTCTTTGAAAGTGATACATCTGTGTGATATATCTGTGTGATGTAAACCTGGAGAGCTCTTAACAAATGAGAGTGAGAAATGGACAGATATGGAGATAAAAGGAAATCTCCACAATGAATATACATTTCTATGCCATCAACTGTAACTTGTGGTTTTAAGAAAAAGTGAGTTAGCATAAGATAAATTGACAGTGATGTTTGTGAAGCACTTAATATCTTATTGTTTCCATAAAGTAGTCCCCATCTCCCTCATGCCCTTGTATCTGCCAGAGCCAAAACATGGAGCTGTGAAACTATGCATTATGAATTATCTTCATTGTCTATTCAAATCCTATGACGCTCTCTTTATTTTGGCATTTGGTTTTTCTTCTAGATTTATTCAGATGGTTTGCATTTATGATCCGATATCTGTATTTCTTGTGGCCTTGGTCCAATTGCTACTCTCTACTTTTTTAGAACTAGTGAAGCAATTGGTTTGCATACGTTTTTACTTACTAATTCAACATTTGATCCAACAAGTTTTCTCTAGTTAGGATTAGTAATTGCATTTCAGCTAATGTATTAACAACTAATTATTGCCATCATTCTTTATTTTAATAAATTATCTTCCATGAAGTATGTTCCTTGCAGTCTTGTAGTCACAATTTAATAGACACATTAAAAAGCAGTCCATATAGTTCAGAAAGAAAACATTTCCAAATTCATTATGAGATTTCTATTAAATTCCAGCATGAGTTGGAGAGTCCTTGAGGAGAGCTGCAGTCCTATAATACAGAAAGTTTGTGGGACTCCAGATGTTCAACTCTTCTCATCCCTCATCAAGGAAAGTCAACAACTATGAATGAGTGAATTTGGGAGGGCCATAAACTGCTCACCCCTGCTGTAAAGGCAGATACTGTTTAAATATGTGAAACAGTGTTTAAACAGTGAAAAGTGGCAGTGGAAATAAAGACATCATGACTGGCTGGGGACACGGAAGAAGGCAGTGGCCACAGTGATAGGTGGTCCAATGCATGACAGGTAAGGATGTAATCCACTGTCTGAACCATGTGGTTCATGATAGGAAATGCCTTACAATTATTATCATATTTTAAATCGGTTACCAGACAATTTGTTTATTTGTATTATCCAAATACAGTTTAGGGAGTTTACTGTATTCAGTCTTGGACTGTACTTTTTACAATCAAGATCACCGTAGTAGGCTCCAACACCTCTGTATACAGCATCCATACATTAATTGTCACATATGTGCATAGAAAGTATAGAACTATTCCCCTATATGTTTGTTCTTGTTAAATGGTGTCAAGTCAACTTTGGCATGTGACAAACCTATGAATGAGAGATCTCCAAGTCATATTATCATCATCAGCTATGCTCAGGTCTTGCAGATTCAGGGCTGTGGCTTCCTTGGTTGAGTCTATCCATCTGGAATGTGGTCTTTTTCTGCTGCTTTCTACCTTGCTGAGCATTACTGTCTTTTCTAGTGAGTCATGTCTTCCCATGATATGACCAAAGTACAGCAGTCTCAATTTAGTTATCTTGGGGCTGATGCAGACGGCCAAGAAGGGGCGGCTCTGGACCACTCTTGGGAGTGGCAGATCAGGGTGACAGCAACCACATACTGTAGCCCTGATCCTCCTTTTTGCCACCCTCAAAAGAGCAGCAAAATGCCACTCCTTTTGATGTTGGCAAAAGGCCACCGTTAGAGCCTCTGCCATAGCTCTTTTACACCCTTTTGGTGCAGCGTGTGCACACTGTGCCAAGAAGGTGCCCTGACACCGCGTGCCATGTGGATAGGTGCACAGCATCAGGGCAAAGTCGGGGCAGAGCCAGCGTGCGGTTGCCCCGCCCCAACTCCATCCCCAGGCCAGCCTAAATTGCCAATCTGCATCGACCCTTCGCTTTTAGGAAAAGTTCAGGCTTAATTTGCTCTTCAACCCATTTATTTATAGAACTCTTCTGCAGCACCACATTTCAAATGAGTTGATTTTTTTCCTATTAGCTTTCTTCACTGCCCAGCTTTCACAACCATACATAGAAATGGGGAATACAATGGCATGGACAATCCTAACTTTAGTTTTCAATTATACATCTTTAACCTTCAGGATCATTTCTATTTCCTTCATAGCCACCCTTCCATGTCCTAGTCTTCTGATTTCTTGACTGAGCCAAGGTATAGAAAATCTTGAATTATTTCATTGTCTTCATTGACTACTTTAAAGTTATATAAGGAATCTGTGGTCATTACTTTTGTTTTCTTAATGTTCAGCTGTCAACTTGCCTTTACATTTCCCTCCTTGACTTTCTTCAGCAAATCATTCCTATTTTCTGCTAGTAGTAATGTGCCATCTACAATCTGAAATTGCTGGTGTTCCTTCCTCCAACTTTTACGCCTCCTTCCTCCAAGTCAAATCCTGATGTACGTTTAATATATTCAGTGTACAAGTTAAGCAGTGTTCAGTGTTCAGTTAAACAGATAAGATGATACAATGCAACCTTACCTTCCTGCCCGCCCAACCCCACCAATTGGACCATTTCATTTCTCTGTATTGTGTCCTGATGCCTTGTCTATTGTGGAACACCCATTTCTTTAAGAGCAATCCAAAAATTTTCAATCAAAGGCTTTGCTATAATCCAGAAAGGATAAGCTGATTTTTTTCTGAAATTATTTGGTGCACTCCATTATGTAACATATGTTTGCAATATGATCCCTCATGCCTATTCCTTTCCTGAACACAGCTTGAACATCTGGGACTTTGTGCTCCATATATGCCAAAAGTCTTTGTTGTAGAATTTTGAGCATGACTTTGCTTGCATGGGAAATTAATGCAATGGTTCTGTGGTTACTGCAATTCCTGGTGTGTCCTTTCCTGCGGATTGGAATGTATATGGAACATTTCCACTTTGTGGGCCATTCTATTGTTTTCCATATCTATTGACAGGTGTTAGTTAGATCTAGAGTAGAGTATGTCTTGGTAGCCTGAAGCAGCTCTATTGGTATGCTCCTGTTCCTGGTAATCTATTCCTCCCAAGTGTCCTGAGTGCAGATTCCATTTCACTTTCTAAAATTGTAGGGTCATCTTCAATTTTTCCTTGAGTAAATCTGTCATCCTTTAATCTATTTTACATAGTTCTTCAGTGTACTGTTTCTATCAGCTTTTCATTTGTACCAGTTGAGTCTCCTTTATCCCAAAATCCCAAAATCTGAAATACGCCAAATTACAAAATTGTCTACATTGGTGGCTTTCTGATAGTTCAATATACACAAACTTTGTTTCTTGAAGGCAGTTATTAAAATATTGCATAAAACTACCTTCAGGCTATGTGTATAAGGTATATATGAAACATACATGAATTTGGTGGAATTCAAAGATATGAATAGCCATGTTAGTCTGGAAAATCACTATGCAAAAAGATCTTGTAACACCTTTGAGACTAACTGAAAGAAAGAAGTAGCATGAGCATGCATCTGAGGAAGTAAACTTAAGTCTACAAAAGCTCATGAATTTGTGTCTAGGCTTGGCTTCCATCTCCAGTATATCTCATTATGTACGTATCTGCAAATACATATATTCCAGTTTTAAAAAGAAATCCAAAACACATTTCGTGCCAAGGATTTTAGATAAGGAAGATTAATTGTGTATTTGGTCATGTAATGTGTTCCCCTGGTGGTTATACAGTATCCCAACACTTTGTTTAACTTTCCTTTTGATTTCTTGGATCTTGAGGTAGAGGTATTTTGTTATTTCTTTTTGATAGTCATCTTTTATAATCAATCTACATTGATTATTGTAGCAGTACTATTTGTTCCTGTGCACAAGTCACTGAACAGTTGTACTTGACACTATTTTGCTTGCTTTTTAATTTTGTTCCTTATGTGTCCTTAACCTCTCGAAGAGTTTCATCTTTTATCCATTCAGGATTCTCTGGCTTCAGTCCAGAGTTCTTCAGGCTCCCAATCAATTAGACTTAACAGTGTAAAGTTATTTTTACATTAAATTTAAATTCTAAAATTCTTTAGCTTTACTCTGATTTTTTATATTAGTAGGTCATGTACTTCTCGTCTTCTCATGGTCTTGTGTTTTGCAGAGAGAATGGAACTTTTCCATCTTCTGCTTTTCATTATATAGACTACTTTATTTATATACTGGCTGTCTGGTGATGTCCACATATAGTCATTTCTTTGGTTGCCTGAAGAATGTGTTTGCAGTGAAAGACATTCACAAGTGGTTTATGGGTATTAACTCTTGTACTAACAAGAGTTAGTTACCACGTGTTACCACGTGTGAGGTGGGAGCAGAGGGCTCAGGGTACACACTGCTCACCAGGAGCACAAGGGAGGAACCAGCAGTGCAAAGAACACCCCAGGACCAACTACCTGAGATTGAGAGAGATGACTCTCAGGCCCTGAGGACCCATGGATGCAAACAGTTGGCAGGGGAAGGATGAAGGAAGGGGCCCAATAGGGAAGGAGAGAAGGCAAACATGGGGGGGAGAGAGAGGGAGGTAGGGCCTAAGGGAAATGAGAGGTGAGGGTGCAGTCAGAGAGAGGGAGGACACAGAAGATGATGCCGAGGAGGATGTTGTGGAGGATGCTTGGGTGGGAGAAGTGAAGGTGGACGAAGCCATGTGGAGAATGGGCTAAGAGAGAGTAACTGGAGAATGGAAAGCTAAGATGAGTTGGAGCCTCTTGTTTAAAGGAGGATGGAGTCCAGAGGATGTGCCAGACTCAACTCTGCCCCTGGGGGTGGTGGCACAACAATGTATCACTGCCATTAGCTCTGAAAGATCACCCAGCATTGTGGCCTCCCAATACTGTTGCTACCCAGTAGCTTCTCTTCTGGAGCTTTTCTGCCACCCTCACCATTAGCACTATGATTTCTCTTCTGCTTATGAAACTATTACTCCATGAAGAGGATGGATGCATCATAGTCTCCACTTCTGACAATGCCTCTGTGTTCAAGAAAGGAGAACACCTATTTTTCTCCCCACACATTTTAAAATTAGAGACCTTCACAAAGAATAAAGCTATCAACAGCTACCAGTTATGAGGACTATAGGCTAGTTCCAAGGTCAGAGGGAGCATCCCTCTGAATAACATTTGATGGATACCAGATGCTGAATACCAGCTGTAGAGGCCTCATGTTCTGCTTGTGGACTTCCCATTCAGAGAGGCAGTTGGTTGACTATTCTGAGAAACAGGTTGCTAAACTAAGTAGGTCTTTCATCTAATCCAGCAGAATTCATAAGAACATAACCTTATGTTCTTATGAATTCTCAGTTCCTTATATTGCAGTAGTTTCTTTAAGTCTTGCCAAATTAATAGTGTATAAGGCTTTATTAAACTTCTCCATGTCTCTGGCTGTGAGAATACAGTGAAAGGAAAATTAACACCACATGCACTGGAACAACAGTGGAGACTTGAAATATTTATATATTTGGAGTTTATGAACCATGCCTTCATCTCAAAATGGATTTCAGGATACATAAAAAACACTGTATTACTAAAATATGATATGAACATGTAAAGCAATAAACAAAAAAATAAAATGCAGAAATATAAAACTACAAGAGGAATAATACAGCAGTCCCTGTACTGCTTGATCAAGTAGGAAACAGCTACAATTGCTGGTTCTCTTTAAGAAGATGGTCTGGGGATTGGTGAAGAGATTCTAGTTTTTCATGCCTGTAATTCACCATAGCAAAAGCTTCAAATCTAACCACATCAGTTAAAAGAGAAAAATACATTGTACAATAAAATATATTCAAATGTGGAAAATATATACAAGAATAACACCTAGTTAACCTAAATGGTTACTTTTTAGGTTAACCTGGCTAACCTAAATGAATTCAAGTCTCCAGGACCAGATGAACTAC
>CM034710.1:59964467-59981224 GCA_020142125.1 Phrynosoma platyrhinos
GCTCCTCTTCATCCTGGAGAGAAGTGACCAGTGGGGTGCCACAGGGCCAGTGCTTTTCAACATCTTTGTCAATGATTTGGATGAAGGAATAGGGGGCATGCTTCTCAAATTTGCAGATGACACTAAATTAGGAGGAATAGCTAATACCCCAGAAGTCAGGATGAAAATTCAAAATGACCTTATTAGATTCGAAAGCTGGGCAAAAGCTAACAAAATGAATTTCAACACAGAGAAATGTAAGGTACTGCACTTAGGGGGAAAAATGAAATGCATAGATATAAGATGGGGGACGCTTGGCTTAATGAGACTACATGTGAAAGGGATCTAGAAGTCCTAGTAGACCACAAGCTGAACATGAGTCAACAGTGTGATGCCACAGCTAAAAAAACCAATGCAATTTTAGGCTCCATTAATAGAAGTATAGTATCTAGATCAAGGGAAGTAATATTGCCACTGTATTCTGCTTTGGTCAGGCCCCATCTTGTATCCTGTGTCCAGTTCTGGGCACCACAATTGAAAAAGGATGTTGAAAAACTGGAGCGTGTCCAGAGGAGGGTGACTAAAATGGTGAAGGGTCTGGAAACCATGCCCTACGAGGAACAACTTAGGGAACTGGATATGTTTAGCCTGGAGAAGAGACGGTTAAGAGGGGATATGATAGCTCTCTTTAAATATATGAAGGGATGTCATAGGATGTTATCACACGGGGAGCCCCGAACAGAAGCTGGCTTTAAAGAGAAAGTGCAACCGCAAAAGCGGAAGCAATTAATTAGCCAGCTTTCCCCGTCTGATAACGTCCTGGGAATTTAAAAGAGGTTACTTTTATTTATTTTTATT
Organism: Phrynosoma platyrhinos; assembly: GCA_020142125.1. Taxonomy (NCBI): domain Eukaryota; kingdom Metazoa; phylum Chordata; class Lepidosauria; order Squamata; family Phrynosomatidae; genus Phrynosoma; species Phrynosoma platyrhinos. The sequence continues at coordinate 59,965,305 of CM034710.1, forward strand.
TTTTTTCGGAAGATCCCTGAAAATAAAAAGAAGCAGTTTCTGACTACTTTCTGTTCGGATTAACCTCCTTTCAAATGCAACGTCATCTGAAAATATACCCGCTTTTGCAGCGTTTTTTTAGTTTAAACACCTGTTTCCTTACTGGATTTCCCCTGTGTGATAACGTCCATATTGAGGAGGGTGCTAGCTTGTTTTCTGCTTCTCCAAAGAATAGGACTCAGAACCAACAGATGCAAGCTACAGGAAAAGAGATTCCACCTCAACATTAGGAGGAACTTCCTGACAGTGAGAGCTGTTTGACAGTGGAACACACTCCCTCTGAGTGTGGTGGAGTCTCCTTCTTTGGAGATCTTTAAACAGAGGCTGGATGACCATCTGTTGGGAATGCTTTGGTTTTGAATTCCTGCATGGCAGGGGGTTGGACTGGATGGCCCTTGTGGTCTCTTCCAACTCTATGATTCTATGAACAACAACACAAAACACCCCAAATCCAATCCATCCTGATGAGACAGCTTTTCTTTCTCTCTCTCTCTTTCTGTCCTTCTGTATTCTAGTAATGTAAAACCACTGCTAAGGTAGAAAATCATGTTTCAATTTCAGGAAACATCATTACTAGCAGCCAAGAGGTGAGCTATATAATAACAACTATTTGCTAAAATCGAACACCTGCAATTTTATAGAAAGCCTCTCAGGACAGTTGCAAGTAAGTACCCCAGTCTACTGATAAAGCAGCCAATCAAAGCCTTAATCTTTTGTCTAAGCAAATAATACATTTTGCTGGCTGAGGATATATTCTATAGCAACTTGGGGGCTCCAAACCTTTATTTCCTAAGAAACTGACAACCACCAGAATGGGGTCCTACGATGACAATGTGGCGGGAAGACTCTTGAAAGCATCATGCTAAATCAGATAGTGATTATTTCAAACAGATCAGGCGAAATTCATCTGCCTCTCCCCAGGACACCCAAGCTTACATGCAGCCACTCTGCTTAATTTCTCAGCTGACTTGAGCCATTAAGATCCTTCCAAGTCTATTAGCAGGACTATTTGTCATACATGTATGTGGAACATGGAGTGGAGTCATTATCTGCTGCCAGATTTTGATCACTGGGAATCTCTGTCTTAATTTCCCTTCCTCAAAAACAAAAATGTGTGGCAGAGACATGTATCTTTTTGGTAACAGAAAAACGGTAGTCTTTCCCCATGAATTCCCAAAGAATCTCATATCATCTCTCCTTTTCCATTTATTGTCACTTCCTTACATGTAATGTCTTCCTGCCTCCATGCTGTTAATAATGATATCTAGCTATCCCACCCCCCAAGTATCAAAGTTATACATTTTGGGAAGGAAAGAGGAGATGTATCTTAATGCATCTGAGGAAGTAGACTTAAGTCTATGAACACTCATGCTATCAACTTCTCTCTTTAGTTAGTCTCAAAGGTGCTATAAGGTCTGTCTACATACTATTCTACAGACTAACATGGCTATATATTTGAATTCTGCCACTTTGAATGTATGTGTTGCACAACATGAATAAAGAAAGTTAACAGTTACAATGGTCAGTAGCAATGTATATTTACTTCAAATAAGTTCCCTTGAAGTTTGATGGGCCTACTATTTCCCAGCTAAACAAGATGCTTGGGATTGGATCTTAATCCTGCTGGATCATCACGATTGTTGTGCATTAAATACTGAGTAAGGAAGCTTTATCACATAATTTGAAGACAGGTCCAGACAGCAGCTACCTGGGTTCACAGTAAGATCCTACAAAATACAGCCAGGAGTTAGGGCACAGCCATGGGAAGACAAACATCTTTCTTCTCTAGCACTTGTAGAAGGAAACTGCAGAACAAATGCAACACATTTAGTCAATACACTAGCCCTATTCAGTCATTTCTCTATCCCCAGGATTAGTAACAGCATCAGGAACATCATGTCCTTGGCAGTCCCACTTCAATGGTGTCTATGCGTAGGCTCTTCTATGATAATAACATATTGATTATGAGATGGCATAACAGATGTGACTAAGCTGTTTTAAGAAAATCAAAAGCACATTTTTGAGAGGACAAGCAGGATTTCTCAATATTTCGCAGGGAGAAAAAGAATCTTTATTCCAATAATTTTTGAGAGCTTTGGAGGATAGTAGCATCCTGTACATAACCTGTGCACCACCGTGTTGCCGCCCCCCACCCCTGCAACACAGTTCATCCATCCATCATGGCTAATATTTTTTCCAGTGTCACTACTTCTACTGATGTCCTGGGGTGCAGGACATCAGACCCTGGGACTATAGTTTAATTCACTGTAATTCCAAAATAACCACACCCATTCCCCATAACATCATCATATGGTGGCCTCCACTTTTTGTACAGGATTTCCAACAGTCTCAAAGGGTGAAATGCCTCTTCTAAGATGTACTTTTTACGGTATGAATTTTGTGCTTATATCATGACAGTGTTTGGGTCCCATCTTTTTGCCTTTCACTCCATCTACCATTAGAACATGACCATGATAACATATCTGAAATTAAATCAACCCTCAAGTTGAAAGAGGGCTCATTTAGGTAGACTGCACAGCAAGTAAGTAGCTTATATGGAGACATATTTTTTTTAAAAAAATAACTGCTTTGATTATGATCCTGCTGGCTACAGAAAAGGAAATCTGATATTTGGACCAGCATAACTGGAAGAAGCCATATGCATACAGATCATAAACAGAGAAAGGAGGTATTTAATATCACATGAGTTTCCTGAAGTCTCAAAGAAAATATTTGGAGCTTTTCTAATAGTTAATACTGTATGTATGAATGTTTAAAAAGTCTCTGATAGTAGTATGGGATTATATAAACTTTGCTGTTAGCTGCCCTCAAGTCAGTTCCAATTCATGGTGATCCTGTGGGATGAGACATCTCCAAGAATCCCTGTCTTTCACTGTCTTGCCCAGATCCTGCAAGCCCTTCCCCATAACCCTTCTGATTGAGTCTATCCATCTGGTATGTGGTCTTCCTCTCTTTCTTCTACCCTTTACCTTTCCTAGTATTATTGTTTCTTCTAGTGATCTGTGCCTTCTCATTATGTGGCCAAAGTATGATAATCTCAATTTGATCATTTTTGCTTCCACATAGAGCCCTGGTCCTATCTGTTCAAGAACCCATTTGTTTGTTTTCTTGGCAGTCCATGGTATCCTAAGTACTCTTCTCCAGCACCACATTTCAAGCTCTCACATCTCTATATGATAATTGGGAATACAATGGCCTGAATGATTCTGACTTTTGTGCTCAGTTGTATGTCTTTGCTCTTCAGTGTCTTTTCCAGCTCTTTCATAGCTGCCCTTCCAATTCCTAGTCTTCTTATTTTTTGACTGCAGTCTCCATTCTGGACAATGTTTGATCTTAGATATGGGAATTCTTTAACTATTTTAATTTCCTCGTTGTCTAGACTGAATTTGTGTATTTCTTCTGTGGTCATTATTTTTGTATATAAACTGCTTATGTGGAAATGCAATTCTCTACCTAGCTGCCATCTATAATAATAAAAGAGAATTTAGATCCATGTATCTGCCTATTGCTTCTGTAGCTTCAAGACTGTGACACTAGACACATAAAGCTTAGCATAGATATTAAGATGATCCTGGGTGTGTAGGCTTCAAGGATACATTATTTTGTTTTCTAAATTAATTAAGTTTAGTTAAAATATCTATAGTTTGCAATACCAACTTAAGTCACTATGCAGTGGTGACTTTAGGGGATGCAGGGGATGTCTTCTGTAACTCTTCTTTTCCCCATCCCGGTTGCTATTATATCTGCTGCTGCTGCAATTATCATAATCTGTAATTTTGTAATTTAGTTTTAAATTGTTTTAAACTTAATGCTGTTTAATAATTTTTAAGGGTTGGGAGGGTTGGGGCTTGGGGTTGATTTTATTGTACTGTATTTTTATGTTGGAAGGCACCCCAATTGCTATGCAGAGGGGCAGGGTACAAATAAACATTATTATTATTATTATTATTATTATTATTATTATTATTATTATTATTATTATTAAAGGAAAGAGAATGAGATGAAGGGACCTGGCCAATAGCAGAGACCAGTGTTGTATGCTCTTATTTCCTTCTGTTCCTTAAGCAGCTCTAAAGCTTAAGTGCAAACAGTTCCTAACAGTGTAATGGGTAGTTTCCAATGTCATACCATGAAACTACTTGCTGATGTTTAACTCTTCCATTGAAATATTATTATAGCAAGAACTTGAAAAAATTAGGGAGCTGTGATCCAAATAAAGTAACACTACCAAGTTCTGTGCTGTAGAGATGAGGGATCCCACACAGGACATCTACAATTGACACTCTAATACAATATGAATCAGGCTTCAATAGTTCTGAGGCACAGGAGGCAGGATGCTTTTCGTATAACTTTCCCATGGAACTTTTGCAGCAATCATGTACTGAGCACCTCACCCAACACAGCGAATGTAAACTCAGCTGTAGATTACTTCATGTTCTTAGAAAACCAGTGCTCTCATTGGAACAAAACAATAATAGAGTTGTTCTTTCATCTCTGGAAGGCACTGCACCACATTCTAATGAAAACTGCAACAATCTTTTGGAAAAAGCATGGACAAAATCCCATTAGGGTTACTGTTTGGGGATCTGTGGTGTACACTAATTTGATACATATCTTCCTTATAAGTCTGAATGGAATTAGGTCCTGTCCTGAAGTTTTCCACATACACAGCATACAATAAAAGCAAAACCAATGGAAAGGCAAATCATAGGCTTTTCTTTAAAAGATTAAGGAAGAATGTTGATGGACAAAGGCAAATAACTCACAAGGTCACAATATATGGAACCTATTTTCCATAGTTGTCAGAACTTTGCATATAACATGTACTAACAGAGGAGACACCATAGCTTCACCAAAAGAAATATATGTTTTTTTAAATCCACCCTTCCTAGAAAATGTATTGAGCAAATGAGATTCATAGGCAAAACTAAAAGAATGGAAATTTGTGCATGTGTACACACTGAACAATAGTAAGTGACTGTCTAAACCTTAAAGAAAGCCAGCTAATTAAGTGCTAAGATTGGCAAAACCCCAAGCACACACAAAAAATTATCCAGAAAGACTTCAGATAAAAATGTTTCATACTGAATGGATAGGTTTGTTCAATTATATTTTTACCATCTGATATTTATTATTATTCCACTATGAAAACAGAGAACATTTTTCATTTTCCCCCCTCCAAAATCCAGTTTTGAAATCATAGCTACTGCTTTGCACACAAAGAGTTCCAGTGCTGGCTGAATGGCTTGACTGAAGGGAGGGTGGGAACAAATTCTGATTTATTTATTTTTTTAGCTGTTTTATTTGCTAAATCTCATCTTAAGTGCTGTGCTAGGAAATGTGAGTTGTTTAAAATTTATTTATAAAAAAAATGATGTCCATGTTCAGCACTTTGGGTTCTGTCTCATTGTGTGCTGGTGGATTTTCATCAAAGACTGTTACTCAAGACCATTCATTTGTCTTTGGACAGAAGCTTAGCAGACCCAAAATAGCACAATTATGTCCTTGAGAGCCAATATCCAAAGAACACACCACTTAATTTGGCTCTGGCAAAAAGGGCAAAGTCCAGGAGACTATAACTCTGCAATGCCTGCTTTTTAAACATTTCCCCATCAGAAGCAGCACAATCATGGTCAATAACATTTTGGAAACTAAACCAACAAAATGCAAAGATAAAAAACTACAGAATTTTGAAAATATGAATATGGCTAACAATATGAGCTTCACACAGGTCCATTCATCTGTATGATTTTATTCTCATTAAGAATGCCTTTCAGGCACTGATATAAACTAACTAGGACTCTTTTTATGTCAGCAAGTTATCCACAAAAATGTGGATGGGCAGAAATTAAAAGAGGAATCATTCAAAGTTTGTATTTAAATAATAGAAAAGATAGTGGAATGAAAATACATTGATTATTATTCTCTCAGACTGCATTAACACTGCAGAAATAATCCAGGTTTATACTACTTTGGCTGCCATAGCTCAATGCAATGACATTCTGGGATTTGTATTTTGGTGCGGCATCAGAGCTCTCTGACAGAGAAGGCTAAATGTCTCACAAAACTACAGTTCCCAGAATTTCAAGCCATTGCACCATTTCTTGAGAGAAGCCTCCATGCTTTTGCATTAGGAAATTTTTAGGTGCTGTTTTGGTACAATGTGTCAAATGTAGTCCCAATTTTTAAAAAATGTTTTATCTTTGTTGGAGGGAGAAACCTCAAATAGTAACGTCCCAATCTATTGGCTCCCTCTTTAGGATTCCCCTGTAACACCTAACATGTATGTTGTATTTTGTCCGTTTTGGTTGGTCAAATAAAGATATCACTGTTTTGTGGATTTTGGACATTATTGTACTTTGCTACATGGCCAACAAGGCCAACCTGGATATGTTTCCTGGATGTGAAGATGCTGCATTTTAGCTACTATAGGGGAATCCTAAAGAGGGAGCCAATGTTCTAGAACTTTACTATTTGAGGTTTTTATCTCCAGCAAAAGTTTTAAAACTTTTTTTTTAAAAAAAAATGGGATTACATTTCGCATGTTTTTTCAAACCAGCACCTAAAAATTTCCTAATGCAAAAGCATAGAAGATTCTTTTGAGCAATCTAATGTTCTCTGTCTAACAAGGGGGGGGGGTGACTTCACAAAGGATGGAGACATCTGGTATCTCAAAGGAAGTAACCTTTTTGTACTGCTAATGGAATTCAAATTTTATCTCCTCGACTTTGGAATGCTTTATTCCCAGTGCCACATGTCTAGGAGGAGAAGGGCTCTGACTGCATAGACAGTGCCTCCACACTATCTCAACACAGAACGACACACTAACAACATCTTGATAAAATCCAGGCCTGTGACTAATATCAGCATTTTTTTTTCTCCTGTATGATTTTTAACACCTTTGCCTGATGAAGAAGCCAGTGGAGTATCAATAGCTTGTATCATGTATTTTGTGCATATTGGTTGGTCAAATAAAGCTATCGCTATTTTGTGGATTTTGGATGTTATTGTACTTTGTTAAATCTTGTAAGAGTTTTGTCAGAGTTTATCATACTTATCATAATTCATGGCTGTGGTACAAGTAATGGCCATGAGTGATTTCTATTTTAGTGGGGTAGTGAAACTGTTCCAGGTGTTTGCATTTACTTTAAAGGAGCTATCCAAGGTACAGAATTCAATCCTAAAAATAGGTACTGTCCCCTGGCTAGCTCCTTTAAAGTCTGGACTACAACACAAAGCAGATTGATTATCTCACTGACATAGAAGCCACCAGCGACCACTGAATGCTAAACAGACCTTGGGCAAAATTCTTGACATGACTATATGGATTCTCCTTCTATACAATATATGGATGAAGATTATATATGAAGACTGAAACAATATGCTATATTAGCCTCAGCGAGAAAAATAGATTGCTAGCATGAATGCAGGGAAGAAAATATATGGACCATACCACAACCTGGTTCTCTAAGGAGAACCATATTTCAAGTTTTTGAATTTGAAAAGCAACAGCACCACATCTCTTCACAATAATTAACATCACTAAATAAGCATCATCCTAAAGGACCTGGCCTGATTTGGCACAGCACGGGAGCATGTGGCTAATTTATACATCATGTAAGTACTCTGTAATTTCAGATTTACAATGCTCTAACCCTCACAGGATTGAGTCTATGATGAATAAAAAGTTACTGAAACACAGTTGAACTGAACAGCTGTTTGGAATATGGACAATGTTTACAGACACTTTCCAACCAGTAATAGTTTAGACAAAAAAAACTTTTACTCAAAATTTATGGTAGTCACTGTTCTTTAGAAATTTATTGCATTTCCTTCAACATGCTTTCTCTCTTTCAAAACTATTATGAATTCTTTGTAGTAGCTGTAAATACAAATTAATATATATGAAACCATGCATTGTCTCATGTTGTATCAGAAAATATATGTATGATTTCCATCAGATACTCCAGGGTGCAAACCAAGATACCTGTGGACTAAGGCACTGGCTCCCTGCTTCTTCCATTATTAAGGCAGCTGTCCAGGAAAGATAACTGCAAGCAGCTTCAGCTGGGAAACTTGTTCAACATCCCACAATCCTTTTGGCTCAGGGAATAAGATGACATCAGAGGAATGATGGTGTCAATGGCAGTTCTTTAATCATAGAATCATACAGTTGGAAGAGACCATAAGGGCCATCCAGTCCAGCCCCCTTCCATGCAGGAATACACAATCAAAGCACCCCCGAGAGATGTCCATCTAGCCTCTGTTTAAAAACCTCCAAAGAAGGAGACTCCACCACTCTCCAAAGCAGCATCTTCCACTGTTGAACAGTTCCTACCATCAGTAATTTCTTCCTCACAATTAGGTGGAATCTCTTTTCCTGTAGCTTGAATCCATTGCTCCATGTCCTAGTCTCTGGTGCAGCAGAAAACAAGCTTGTTCCATTCTCATTATGATATCCCTTCAAATAACTATCATGCCACCCCTTAACCTTCTCTTCTCCAGGCTAAACATGCCCATAATCTCCTACCTTACCTCTCTCTGGGAAACCTTTCCCAGGGAAAGTCCCTGAACTTCATCCTATGGCTTAATTCAGGGGTAGGCAACCTTTCCCCTTTAAGGGCTGAGGGACTTCAGCTCCCAGAATCCCAGGAGCTATTGGCCAACATGGGACTATTGGCCAACATGGCTGAGGCTTCTGGGAGCTGAAGTCCCTCATCCCTTAAAGGGGAAAGGTTGCCTACCCCTGGCTTAATTCTTGGGCCTGGTTATGGCATTCAGATGACTCACACACTTCTCTCTAGCACTTCCTTCCTCATCAGCCATACATCTTTCTACTCAATTGAATGTGGTCTCATAGTGTAAGTTGTATTAATAGAAGCAATTTTTGACAAGCACCTTCAAATTAATTACAGCCCTTTTGCAGATCCTTCTTCATTTACAGATCACTGCCCCAGCAGATCACAATGCCTTTCTAATGAAGGATTCTTAATGGATTTTTAAAGTTCAGCTCTTCCAGTAGTTCCTGCACTTACAGCAGTAGAATTATCATTTTAAATGATTGATGACATTTTCAGAACCACATATTTAATTTTTTCTCTGACTCTGCACTGATAGCCACTATGTGCAAGCTCAACATGATCCATGTTCTTTGAAATATCTATGCATTTAAGGGAACTTCCATTTGAAAGGTGTATCAATACTGTGGAGCAGTTTCTCTGCATGCTACTCCTACCCAGACAGCAGTCACTGTTGGTTTTAATTAAGACAAGGTTCTTCTCAGTCATTTGATGATATTAGAAATCAGCTCTGAGGTATGGAACAAGTACTAGTAACATCTGATGATTTTCTTTTATTTTGTGTAGCTTTTTAACATTTTTGGCAATTCATGCAAGTTCCATGCACAGGCAGCTGAGCCAATCATAGTTTGCCACCTCTGATTTTAGGGTGTTAGGTCACATAGAGAATTTACTGCCCAAGGCCCTATATAGTTTTGATGTCTCCTTGCTTAGAGAGTATGCGTATAGGTATATGTAATATATTATAGGGTGCTGAGCACCTTCATATGTGCACTTTCATATATAAACCTTCAGATGTGGCAGGGACATGGATCATCACAGAACTTTCAATATCAAATGGTGATTCACTACATTAAAATCAGGTAGAACCATGAGTAAGAATAAAAATCAGAATCTTGATCTTTCCCTTGATTGATCTATTACAAGAATTCTGTCCTGGTTTCCCCCTTTCAAAGACAATATTGTTTCCTTCAGTGGCTTACATTAATAAAAGCCCAGCTCTAAGGTTTGCAAGCTAGGCATATAAGGAAGGGAGATGGAAGGGAAAGGTACAAGAAGGGGATCAATTAGATAACGCCACGACAAAGTGGTGAGTTTTAAACTGGCATTTGTATCCAGACTGATACTCCCTTGCTGGTGGTCCTATATGAATAGTGATACTACACCTGTTCACCTGGCTTGGGGACAGAGGCCAGTTTCCTTCTTTCTGCAGTTGGTGGGTGCTTTGCAGCTTATAGCACATGTAGCAGCCTCATTTATATACCACTTCATACTGTGCTATGCAGTGTCTAACCAGTTTACAACTGTAAACTATTGCCCCTAACAAGCTGGGTACTCATTTTAGTGACCTCAGAAGGATACAAGCCTGAATCAAGCTTGAGCCCTTGCTGGTACTGAACTCACAACCTTGTGGGTTGTGAGTGAGTGGCTGCAGTACAAGCATTTAACCACTTTGCCACCAGTATTCCTTCAAGCTGCCTGTCAACTGTATATACAGATATTCAGATATATACAGATATTCAAGCAGGCTTTTAATACATAATAATGGGATGGATTTTATACAGTCTCTGTGTGCTGTATAGGGGGGGTTGTAGTTATGTTTGTTTTTAATTGTAATGTATGTAATTTTATATTGTTTTTATTTGATGTTCTTAATTATTTTAAAAACTTTTATTGCAAAGTTTTTTTAAAATGTTTTTATTTGTGAGCCGTCCTGGGTCCCCTTCTGGGAGAAAGGTGACTTAGAAATTAAAATCATCATCATCTGGGTAAGTGTAGACTGGAAAAATTACTAACCTAGGAATTCTGAAATTTCTCCCCCCCCCCCCAAAAAAAGGTGACCTTTTTAAACTCTGGGTATAAGCACCAGACCGGGGGGGGGGGGGGGGGGGGGGGGGGATCCAGCAGCCAGTTAAGACATATGACTTTTTTTCTGTTTTTACTGCCCCAGATAATCCCTACATTTGGGGAGAACTAAAGTTTGTTTTAAATATGCAAAGAAAAAAGAAATCTATAATGTTTCATGGTCCTGTAACCCAATGTGATGTATAGCCTTGTAAAGAAGAAAGGACACAGTTTACATTAGAAAATCAATCTTTGTTTGCATACCTTAATACAGATTTATTTTTAAAAATGAGGTCATTTTAAACAAAGCAAATATTAATTCAAATTAAAAAGGGCTCTTTGCTTATTTTTTCATAATTTCATAATGGATAACATGTCAGACAGAAAAGTTAATTTAACACATCCTTGTGTGTCTCCACTAAACAACAGATTAGCATGCAGATAACCTATTCATTACAAAACCTGCTTCATACAACCAAAGAAGAGACTATACACATGAACATCACCAGATGGTCAACACAAAAATCAGATAGACTACATAATTGGAAACAAAAGACAGAGGAGCTCAGTTCTTGTGGCCAAACTAGATCAGGCACTGATTGTGGCACAGATCATGAATACTTGTATCAAAATTTAGAGTAAAGTTGAAGAAGAAAACAAAAACAGTCATTATACCAAAATATCATCTGAAAAATATATCAACAGAATTTACTGATAATGTAAGAAACAGATTTGAACTATTAAGTATAATCGACCAAGAACCTGAAGAACTATAGGAAGAAACTAAGAGTGTAATTAAGGAAGAGTGCAGAAAGCCACCAACAGTGGCCAAAAAGAAAGCATGGAAATAATGACTATCAGATGAAACACTCCTTGCAATAAGGAAAGAAGACAACAAAAGTAAAGGGATGCACCTTTACTTTACCATGAATTCAATGGTACAATGGCTAGTGGGCAAGAATAAAGAGGACTACTATAATAATCAATGCAGAGCAATAGAAAAGGTTTTTGAAGGTTTTAAAACAGGCTGGATAACCATCTGTTGAGAGTGTTTTGGTTATGCCTCCCTGCATGGCAGGGGATTGGACTGGCCCTTGTGGTATGTTCCAACTCTATGATTCTATTATTCCAAGACAAAAACAACAAAAGGAAAATGAGAGACCTTTTCCAGAAAATCCAGGAACTCAAAGGGAAGTTCAAACCAAGGGTCAGAGTGCTCTATGACAAGAAAAAGAACATATTATAAGATCAAGAAAAATAGCATGGACATAAGATTTCTTAAAGACACTAAACCCAGACCTCTATATCTTTGGGCCTTATATTGGGAGTGTTTGGGAACAAGGAGGACTTGAACCCTATTACTAGCTTCCATAAAAGAAAAGCATTGAAAGAGGGCTACAATCCAATTAAGCATAGCCTTGTTGATAGACCAGTATTGGAGAGGGGGAGAACTCATAAGAGGACAAGGCAGAGACACGGAGGGAACACTAATTTAGACTAAGAAAGAATTGAGGATTCGAAGAGGAAAAAAAGTGATATGCTACCTGAAGTATAAACTAGGAAACAACAGAAAAAAAATGGCGACAGAGAAAAAGGGACTAATGCAAGCCCAAATACAGATAACAACACAGAGAAGAGGATCAATGGACAAAATAATAAGAATCACAGACCAAACATCAATTTTCCTGGAGGAAATAAGGACAGAAATGAAAGAAATAAGACAGGAATTGAAGGATGAAATCAAAGAGACTAGACAGGAACTGAGAGAGGAGATCAAGGAAACAAGATCAGAAATAAGAAAAGACTTGAGGAAAGAATTGGATATCTTTGCGAAGAAAATGGACAAGATCTCATCGGATCAAAAGAAACAAATCAAAAACAAGAACAGCAAAAAATTACAGAATTGTCACATGAATTAAGATACAGGGAAAAATGCGAGAAGATCTGGGGTTTACCAGAGACTCAAAAGGAAGATCTTTACGACAGGCTGATAACACCATTAGCTGAATTTATAGGAATCACTGGAAAGAGAATGGAATAAGAAATAGATAAAATATTTAGGATGAATTCCACATATGCAAAAGAAAGAAAGACTCCCAGGGGCATTGTATTGTGTTTATCAAGAACAAAAATACGGGATATGATAATTCAAAGGAGCTACGATTATAAACTTAAAATTGAACAAAAAGAAGTGAGAATCTTTAAAGATATACCCCCAGCAATAATGCTAGAAAGACAAAAATACAAAAACTTGACTCAAATGCTGAAAAGGAAAAAGGTAAAATATAAATGAGAAAGAATCGAGGGATTATCATTTACAAGGAGACAGAAGAGATACAAAGTAGACACAATTGAAAAAGCAAAAGAAATTGAATGGAAATTAACTAGAAGAGAAAACCATGATAAGCCTCTGATTATCACACGTTCGAGGAGTAGACAAAGAAAAGAGGAAAATGAACAAGGACAGGGAGAATCGAAGGAGGAAGAGGAAGAAGGGGAAGAATCAGATTTAAACAGAAGAAAAGAAGGAACAATAGGAGAAGGAGACACCAAGGAGGACCCAGAAAAAGAAAGTGGTAACAGAGGCAAAACAGAAGAGAAAGAAGAGGAAGAGAACAAGAAAGATGACTTTTAAGAGAAAACTACATTTATTCAAACAAATACAGAAAGGCAAAAGAAATTAAAAGGACTTACCCAATTTGAGATTTATATTAATTAAAAAAGAAAGTTAAGAAAAAAAACCAAATAAATAAATAAATAAAAATAAAAATAAAATAAGGGGTGGAAGGGGTGGAACAACACTAACAACAACAACAACAACAACAACACCCACAAAATCAACAACTTTAATATCAATGTGAAGTCGTAGGCTTTCATGGCCGGCATTCATAGTTTTTGTGTGTTTTTTGGGCTATGTGGCCATGTTCTAGAAGAATGTTCTAGAACTCTTCTAGAACATGGCCACACAGCCCGAAAAACCCACAAAAACTTTAATATCAACAACAAACACGCCCATAAACAAAACCTTTGGCATATTAAAATGACCCTGAAATTATTACCTTGGAATGTAAAGGGCATAAACTCAAAATTTAAAAAGAAATATAATATTTCACTTTTTAGAGAAAAGTAAAAGTGATATCATCAGTTTACAAGAGACAAAAATAAAAGAAACGAATTCAAAATATCTAAGAAATCCCAAATTAGGACAATGTTTTACATCATCATCAGAGAAACAGAAAAAGGGAATAGTAATATATGTGAATAAAAGATTACCTGCCAAAGAGATATTCAAAGATAAAAACGGAGAGTACATAGCAATTGAGGTGAAATCCAAAGAGAGAATATTATTAATTGTAGGAATCTATGCACCATTAGATGGAAGGAAAATATTCTTTAAAAATATTCAAAAGGACTTAAGAAAAGTGGATTTACACCAATATAATACTGTTGGGAGATTACAACGCTGTAATAGAACCAAAGTTAGATAGAGAATCCACTAAGAAAAAGATAATATGAGAGAATCAATTAAAATTACAATCCTCCTTCTTCGAACTCAAAGAAGAATTCGCTTTGATAGATGTATGGAGGAATAAATATGGAGAAGCTAAAGGTTTCACCTTTTATTCTGATGTTCATAAATCCAGATCCAGGATAGATATGTTTTTAGCCTCTAAAACAATCCAACCAGACATTCTAAAAATGAATATATTAGATAAAATTACCTCGGATCACTACAATATCTATGGAGATCATGATAAAAGCTTATACCAACTGTCATCATAATTTCAGGGGTGCAGCGTGGTTGAAATATGATGAGCAGTTTAGAATGAGGGCTGCCCAAGACCGCTCTCTGTCCTGGAGACATGTACAGTCCAAGCTGTGGGCAGATGTCATGATAGGGGCCTCCCCTTCGAGCTGGTATGACAATGGGTTCGTCCCCATGGTTACACAGCCGAAAGGGCAGAATGCGAGGCCTAGTATGGGAGAAAGAAAACAATTTGGCCTATGCTGGGACTTTAACACAGGTTTGAACATAAGTGTAACACCAGCACTTCCTGTAGTAGAGGTAAGTGGTCAGGAGTGGGAGGTGCACCCCAGCCATCGTCACCAGGAGGAAAAAGCTCTGTCACCAATTAAATTAGATGCACTGGTGTCATTGCTCCAGACCTACCCCAGCAAGGAGGCTGCCTCCTATATATTCCATGGTTTTTCTAAGGGTATATTCTAGGGTATATTGGTATGCGCCCAATGCTCGTTCCGTGAAGGATTTGTCGGCTATTGTAAGGGACAAGCTGGCAAAAGAGGTTGCAGCTGGGAGGATTTCAGGACCCCATGATCAACTGCCAATTCCCATCCTTCATTTATCCCCTTTGGGTGTTGTCCCCAAGAAAGCTCCTGGGGAATTTAGGTTAATTCATAATCTATCTTACCCGAAGGGTGATTCTGTTAATGATGCCATAGATCCTAAGCTTACATCTATTAAGTATGCGTCTTTTCACTTAACAGTCAAGATGGCTAGGGCTTTAGGTAAGGGAGCGCTATTAGCGAAGTGTGATGTAAAATCAGCCTTCATGCTGCTCCCTGTACACCCAGATGATTTCGACCTTTTAGGTTTTCAGTTTGAAGGGAAGTATTATTTTGATAAAGCTTGTGGAGTTGTGGGGCTGGGTGTTATCACTACGCTGATGACACCCAAATCTATTTCTCCGTGTCTCATTCGTCAGCCTCGAATTCCAATGGTATCTCTTCTCTCAATGAATGTCTTCAAGTGGTAATGGGCTGGATGAGGAAAAACAGATTGAAACTGAATCCAGACAAGATGGAGGTGCTCACGGTAGCGGCCCTGAAACCAAGAATTGGGTTGCAATCTCCAGTCCTGGATGGGGTCACACTCTCCTCCAGTGACTGTGTTCACAGTCTGGGGGTGCTCCTTGACTCGTCGCTCCTGATGACAAATCAGGTTAATGCGACGGTCAGGAGCGCCTGTTATCAGCTTCGGTTGATATGCCAGCTGCACCCTTTTCTGGAACTAAGGGATCTCGAGACTGTTGTGCATGCGTTGGTAACCTCACGCCTTGACTTCTGCAATGCACTCTACATGGGGCTACCCTTGTGCTTAGTTCGGAAATTACAGCTGGTGCAAAATATGGCCGCCAGACTTATTTCAGGAACATCTAGGAGGGACTACATTACTCCGGTTCTGAGGTCCCTCCACTG
>CM034710.1:59981324-59993175 GCA_020142125.1 Phrynosoma platyrhinos
ACTCTTTCAGAACATGGCCACACAGCCCGAAAAAACCCACCAAAAAACTACACTTCATGATTTTCAATCCCTTACATGCTTGTTAAATTTTGCTTGTAAGGTAATAGATCTGGGATGAGCATTCTGCGCACGATTGTGTAGGTTCACTAAAGGGATATCAGCTCCACATCATCATATAAGGATCACCAAGGGGATTCATGAGGACTTGAAGGTCTGGGAGTCCTTTTTGGAACAATTTAATGGTATTTCATTTTGGAGAGATGAAATGCTGCTCAGGGCAGATTTTCAGGTACACTCCAATGCTGCTGGTGCCCACGGCTTTGGAGTTTATTGGAATGGCCAGTGGGCTGTGGAGGCGTGGCCTCCTGCTTGGACAGAACATGGTCTTGCTAGAGACCTGACATTTTTGGAACTTTTCCCTATAGTTGTGGCAGTGCACCTTTGTGTAAACCAATTTGCAAATAAGACTATCTGGTTTTGGTGTGACAACCAGGCAGTTATTCAGGTGGTAAACTCACAGTCCTCCAAGTCCTCTAGGGTGATGTGTTTGGTGAGGGCTATGGTAACGCAGTGTTTGAAAGTTTAATGTTTTGTTCCAAGCTCATCATGTTCCTGGTTTGCTTAACTCTTTGGCGGATGCCCTTTCTTGTTTTCAGTTCTCCAGGTTCGGGCAGCTGGCTCCCGAGGTGTCGACACACCCACTGGAGGTATCAGCACTTCTTTGGAGCCTTGGAGACTAGAAATTGACAGGGCGATCCTACATTTTATCGCCCCATCTACATGCAAGTCATATCAGATAGTTCTGAATGCATTTAGACACTTTTGTCAGAAATCGGGGAAGAGGAAGGCTGGCTTATTAGGGTAAACCTGGTACTGCATTTCATAGTTCATCTCAGGCAAGCTGTTTTGTCTCCTGTTACCATTAGGGGCAGCTTAGCCGCCCTGGCATTTTATTCCAGGGCTAGAGGATGCTTTGATCCTACCACTGACTTTAGGGTTAGAAGAGCTTTAGAAGGTTGGTCTAGCAAATCTCCTATGGTAAAGGACTCGTGTTTGCCAATAACCGTCTCAGTCCTGATTAAGTTATGGAAACACTTAGCCATGACTTGTTTTTATTTTGAGGAATTGGCTTTAAGGCAGTATTTGCCATTGCTTTCTTTGCGGCTTTGAGAATTAGCAAGATTGTTCCTGGCTCTCGCAATGATCAGTCTGGTAGGGCACTCCTCCTTTCGGATGTCACATTATCAGATCAGGGGATTCAGATTGCCATCAGGCACTCGAAGACTGACCAGTTAGCTAAAGGTCAAATTATTACTTTAGCTAAAGCACCTGATGGACAAATTTGCCCTGTGCCAGCACTGGCAGATTATATGAAAATTAGGTTGAAAGTGTCAGGTTATTTGTTTCTGCATGTGTCAGGCATGCCTCTAACTCAGTTTCAATTTAGGGTGGTCTTGAAGGAGACTTTGAAGCAAGCCAACTTGCCTTCTGCTCAGTTTTCCTCTCACTCATTTTGTATTGGTGCAGCAACAGCCACGGCTATACATGGTCTAAGTGATGCCGATATTCGCCGAATTGGCCAGTGGCGTTCTAAGGCATTTAAAGCTTACATACGTCCTTCAAGGAACACCAATTGTGATTAATTATACTAAGAGCTTTATTTACATTTCAGCTGGTTTTTTCTGTGGCAAGATTTGGATTGTGGGCCACAGCTTAGTGTTTTGGGCAGAAAGCCATTTACTAGAGCATCAATGTGATCCCACCCTGGGACTGGCGAACATCGGCACCCTGCAATGGTTCGATCGCAGGGGAATGCTTTGGGGAGCTTTGCTTCCCTTGATTATACAGCTGTTGAGGTCACATTCGCACCCATGGGTTTTAGTCATACACCTGGGAGAGAATGATTTGGTGAAGGTCCTGTGTCTTCAGTTAGTGAAACAGATGGTAAAGGACCTTCAGGAGATAAGGAAGCACATCCCTGGAGCTGTTTTGCTATGGACCAAACTGCTACCAAGGCATAGCTGGCCTGGAGCACATAAAGACACTGCCATTAATGGCGCTCAATGGTGGCTTAATCGTTCTGTTGCTAAACAGCTAACAAGATTGGGCATCTGTATAATTGAACATGTTGCAATTAAGTTGGATATGCCCCAGCTGTATAGGGAGGATGGTGTGCACCTCTCCTCAGAGGGTTTGGAGATTTATGTAAAGGCACTTTCCAAACATATCAGGAGAGCGGTTTGGGGGGGGAGAGGGGATGCCTAGCTAGGCTGGCCCCCTCTTGTAGTGGGTAACAACCCCCACCCCACAGGGAAATTAATTGGCTAATTAAATTTAATTTGAGTAAATTTGGCTAAAATAAATTAACAGAAGTGATGTAAGCAGCTAAGTGTGTGACGTCATTAAGTCAGTGATGTCATATGATGTAATATGATGTCATTTCTGGTTGGGAGGGATTAAAATTGTTTGTTGTTATTTATTTACATGCTTTGTCACATGATGTGAAGGACCACCCACTTGGGTTGGTTACACCTTCACATACACATGTGACAAAGTATTGTGTGTTTAATTATACAAGAAGGGCTGGCAAATAAAAATTCCTGAGTAAAATTCTTCTCTTCAGGATTCTAGTAATTTTTAAGGATACTCCATTCCAATTCCTTAAAACAATTTTTGTTTCCTGCTAGCAGTCAGTCAAGATGTCATACTCTCCTTGAGCATGCTTCATCCTGAGTGGGCAGGATTTGGGATGAGAATGTTCTCCCTATACAGTTCTCTCCCCCAAGACCCCCATCCTCTGCTGCTCTGCTTAGGTCCTGCAAATTCAGTCCTATGACCACAGTTTGCACTTCAGCACACCTTGAGTTTTTCCCATGCCTGCTGACACTGATCCCGTGTGAGTGGATTGTATTGTTTTGGATCCACATTAAACAAAATGGGTTTGAGAACCAAACAATATTTCGGCCTGTTATGGTGACTTTTTTTACGGGAAAAAAAATCAGTATGAGGGTCTTATTCCAGCATTTAATTCTATCTGCCTACCACGGCAAATCCAGGTAAAACATCCTACAATTATATGTACAATCGTGATTCGTGAATTTTTTTTAATAAATTAGCAGCTTCTGTTATCAGGATAATGAATTATAATTATTTTAGTGTATTGATGTCATACTGTAATTATATGTTTATATGTTTATGTTCCATGCTGTGTCTCTGTGTTGGGGGGTTCTTTGCTATATATGTTGTATATTTCTGGTCCGAAATAAAATGTTTCTAAATTTTAAAAGTAGCTGATGTAATTTTAAGTGCAGGCTCCATGGTTTGACAGGACCTTTGGCTGGATGCCTTCAATGAGCTTCCTCCTCTTCCTCCTGCTGTCAGTTCACTTGTCCACCCCTCGCACTACAGTGTGGAAACGTTTCTTTTTCAGACTATAATACAGTACACACCACCACAATCACTCACAGGGATTCTGAAGGTTGTAGTCCAAAAAAGGAACTTTTCCAAGTTCTGCTCCATACCTAATTGCCCAGGAGGAGCATATAAGGCAGATGAAGGATGCTGGTCTGCCTCCTGGTTCTACTCCCTGCATGTTTAGAAAGTGAGTGAATAGAAAGTGATTTCAAGAAGAGAAAGCAGGCATGCCAAGAGTATCCAAAGGTTGCCAGTGGGCCTCTAAAAATGGTGAAAGCCTCCAGCACTGGCTTGCACCATACATACCTTAATGCCAGCCTTGCTAACTGTCCTCAGTGCCAATGCCCTTTGGGGGGGGGGCAAGGGGAGAAATGCAAGGAGTGGCTTGAAAATTCACAGAACAATGCAGGCTGTTGTCACAGTGCAAGGAATATGTAGCTATAAAATATTGGATAATTTACTATATAAAATATTCAAAAAAACTGAATTGCCTTGTTTCCTAATAGACATCATTTCCAAAGTGTGATGCTGAAGCAAGCATCTGTTTTCTTTCTCTCTCCCTCTCTGAATTTCTCTTACACACACACATGTTTGTAAAAAGCCAAACCAGTCCTTTAGTTGCTTCTCAATAAAAATAACTCAAAGGGCATGCATTTATTTTTAAATGTTTAACACTAATTTGAAACAAAGCTCAATGTAGCAACATGCAGATTGGTCACTAAACAGAAGTGATCACACTTCTGCTTAGAGGAGGAGAAAAGGATGCCTCTCCGTCGCATGTGCTTGAACAATACACACATGTACACTCACCCACAAGCACAGAGAATGTGGCCAACTATATGAGAAGCAAAGGAGAGAATGAATCATTTTCCTCTTTCCCTTTGCCTTTGTTGCTATGGCATGATGCTGATTACCTCGTGATACATAAAATGCTCTCTCCACAGTGCCAAGCAAGCATTTGCAGTGCAGTCTGTCTCTTCTGTTATGTAAAGCACGATCTGGCACTGCTAGAGCTCCTCTGCCAAAGAGCTATCCTCTGCTCCCCTGTCCTTAAGCCCAGCTACCCTTTGGTCCCATGCCTGCCTATTGCTGCAGTCTTAACAGCTGCCTAATTATTCCAACTAAAGCAAAGCATGGCATTTTTAGAACACTGAGAAATGAGGAAGGATACAAAAGAACTGATTGACCAGAAAAAGAGAAGTGACATTTTCCTGAAATAATTTCATATTGACAAAACACATGACAGCTTGTTAGATTCACATTTACCCATGTTCAGCTAGACTGGCTGCTCCCTCCTAAGTATGGCAGCATCTTCAAACCACACATATACTGGGGGATCCTGCTAAAATTATATGGAAGGGTGTCCCAAAAAGGCACTTTCTAAGAGCAAAGGTCCTTAGAAATGTTGCCTCTGTGAAATCTTCTATGCAATCTATGCATTCACAGGAATTAGCTAGTGGCAGTTCTTCTCTAAAACTGCTACTCCCAGGATGGACCAGATTGTGTTGATGATTGTCTATCCCCCCATATTTATCCTTGGGGTAACTACAGAATTTTAAAATTATAAGAGAAAAACACAATAGAGGTATTAACCAATTCAAAATGGAATAGCAGAACTGATGAAGAATCACCTAAAGAGATAGTTTAGTCCATGGACTTTTTATCTTTATCCCAATAAGACAACAATGAGACAACAAATAACAAATATTTGAATGAGTGCATATCTAATCAGTGGATCTGGATTATGTCTCTACTACATCTTTCAAAAACTCTAGTTGTCAGCCACTTGAAAGTATGGGTACTTGTGAGGGATATATGTGAATGCAGTGATGGAGTTTTTCTAGATAACAATACATACTTACTGCAGATACTTTTTATTGCATAAAGTGAATTTATATGAACGGTATGGTAATTTATGGAACACTATACATTTTGAAGCTTTATTTTCATCCTTCCGAAAAGGCCTGGGCAGATAGGCAGGATACCAGGAGTCAGGCCTGTGGAATCCCGCCACTGGCTCTGACCCACATCAGTCCCCTGGGTGGGGTGGTAATGGGCAAGTGTTTATATAGCTGTCCACTGCCACATCATGGACTCACTGTCACCACAGACTCTTTACCTGTCTGCATAGCTGCCTTGTCTTCCCTGAATGCCCTGTCATAGTCATTAAGCCTGACTATAGCTATGTGGCCAGGTGCCCTCTTCCAATGTCAGAGGCTGTGGCAGGGGACTTCAGAGAAGACATGATGGTGTCAGTAGGTAAGGGGTACACCGGGCCAACCAGTCTTCTGGCTGTTGTCGCTGAATTTCCTTGAAGCTCCATGCCAAACAGCCAGTCTTTGGGGATGAGATTAAAACCTCTTTGAGCTGTGATTGTTCCAGACCTTTGCATCAGTGTCTGGACTGGCTGATCCTTGCCTATGGCTAATGGCCTACATTGTCCAGGCAATATGACACCAGGCCAAGGGCAACACAGGCCTTTTGCCTCATGCATACATGCTCATAGTCATCTATAGAAAGCTGTAGCATTCTGAGAATACTGTACATTTTGAATCTTTATTTTCATATGTGTGTTAATATAGCACAAGTTAACTTTATAATGCAATGTGGGCACATAAAGTCACTTGAATGAAATACAATTTGCTAGATATTAAAATTAACCCCATTATTACTTTTTGAAGAAAAGTATAAAAGACTATTTTCAGGTTCCCAGTATAAAATAGACTTTTTATTATATTATATGATCTCCAATGTAAAGTGTTTTGCCTCAAAACATATGGGCGCTGAAATTGTTCACTGCCCATAAAACTACTTGAAATTCAAGCTATTCATAAAAAGTTGCATATAACAGTGTTGGTGTTTGGTTTGGTTTTGTAAAGAAAATACTGTATTTTTTGGCTATCCATGGTATCCTCAGCACTTTTCTTCAGTCCACATCTCAAATGAGTAGATTTTCTTATTTTCTACTTTCTGCAGTGTTCAGCTCTTACATTTGTACATGATGATGTGGAATACAATGAATTGGATGAATCTAACTTTAGTGCTCAATTCTGTGTATCTTTATTCTTTAGGATCATGTCTAGTTCTTTCATAATGTCCTTCTCATTGCTAGTTTTCTAATTTCTAAACTACAGTTTCCATTCTGATCATTGTTTGATCCAAGGTACAGGAACTCTTTAATTATTTCAATTTCCTCGTTGTCTAGGTTTAATTAATGTAGTTCCTATTGGCAAGGGGAAAGCCAGCTCTCAACACAGTCTGGGGACAAATCACCCAGATGCAGCCAAAACAATAACATAGCAGAGTTCCAAATACAAAAACACCCAGTTATTGGCATTGGTAATGCACTGACCATTTTTCACACACACAAGAAGACACACAAGAAGACGACAACTCACAGGCAGTTGATTCATCCAAAATTCTGGAGGCTTTTATCTTCAGTTGCATTGTGTAAAACAGGGGTAGGCAACTTGTCCCCTTTAAGGTCCCCTTCAGCTCCCAGAATCCCAGGAGCTATTGGCCAACATGGGACTATTGGCTAACATGGCTGAGGCTTCTGGGAGCTGAAGTCCCTCGGCCCTTAAAGGGGACAGGTTACCTACCCCTGGTGTACAATATGACACAATATTTGCACACTCCTCTCAGTCAATTCCCAATCAACTACATCAACATTTGTTCCAACCAAGTCTGCCAACTCCAAACTAACCCACCAACTCCAAACTAACTCACAACTACCCACACTCTTAATCCACTTATATAGAGTGTTGGCTGTGAGTCTGTTCAGTGCCACCTCTAGCATGATGCAACCTTACAGCAACTTTGCATCATTCCATGTGCTCCTGACTTAGCAGTATGTGGCTGTCCCATGAAATATGTGTCACTTGTCAATCAAAATATTTTCTTCTTTGTTTAAAGTCACAGTTACTCCAACAGTTCCTCTGTGGTCTTTAGTTTTGTCTTCGTTATGTTCAGCAGCTTGCCTTTGTACTTTCTTCTTTAACTTTCCTTTGTAATTGTTCCAAGTCTGTGATATTTTCCATCAGTAGCATAATGTCATCTGCATATCTTTGATTGTTGATGTTCCTTCCTCCTATCTTCATTCCTTCTTTTGAATCTAGACCTGCTCTTTGAATTATATTTTGTGCTTACATGTTTAAAAGGGTGGGGATAGAATGCATCCTTGCCTGACTCCTTTGCCAATTGGGAACAATTGTTTGTTTGTTTTTTCATATTTTGTTGTTAACAGTAGCCTCTTATCCTAAGTACAGATTTCTCATCAGGACAATCAGATGTATAAGCACTCCCATATCTTTAAGAGCCATCTATAAGGTTTTTTTGTGATGTATTCACTCAAAGACTTCACTATCGTCTATACAGCACATGGTGATTTTTGCCCTAGAAATTCCTTTCTATGCTCCATTAGCCATTGCATGTTTGCAATTAATAAATATTTAACTATTTTTAACCTATCACTTACTGCAGCCAGGCCACAGTCTAGTAGTGAAGGCTGTGGTGCAAAGGCCTGGGCACCAGGCACACATTACTTTTGCTTCAACTGCTATGGTGACTCTTATTTACTTCAAATGGCAGGAGTTGTAGCAGCATGCTCCCACTAGGAAGCAGCAGAATACACACCTGCAGATTGGGGCTTGCCTGAAACTGCTGCCTACCCCTCTTGACTTATGGAAGGCAATCACTTCAAGTGGGGATGGCAGTATCAGTGGGCAAATAAGACCAATGTGATCAGATGTCAGGGGATAAGTGGGAAAGGGATCAGAAGAAAGGAGTGAATTTGCAAATAAAAATACTGCAAAGTAAACATAATTTAATAACCATTTTATGTCCTGAATGTGATTTTTATATAACAAATGTGATTCACAATAATTTATGTTTTCAAAAATTGGTGTTTTATAAACCTATTTCTATTCTTCTATTTCATTTTTTTTTAAAAAAATCTATTTCTATTTTTTTTTGTTAATGAAAATAGAAGCTATCTTTATTTTGAAATTTTGTTTTACTTTCCAATTCCTGTAAACATTTTTGTTAATCCTGTTTTCATAGACCTTAACATTTTTGCAAGCCTTAGGCATTATGCCTAAAGTGCCCAATGGATAAGGTGGCCCTATGAATGTCAATTGCCATCTAGCTGACTTTGACTTATGGTGACCCCATGAATGAGAGACCTCCAAGTCACCAACAGTCATGCTCAGGTCTTGCATATTCAGGGCCTTGGCTTCCTTGAATGAGTCTATCCATTAGGAATGCAGCCTTCCTCTTTTCATATTGCCTTCTACCATATTTTCTTGCATATAAGATGACTCTTTGACCTTGGAAAAGGGTCTCAAAAGTTGGAGGTCATCTTATGCCAGGTAGAGGAAGAGGAGAAGGACAACGGGAGAAAGAGAAGCAGAAGGAAGCCAGGCAAAGGAGTAGGAGGATGAGGACGAGGAGAGAAGAAGGAAGCCAGGGAGAGGAGGAGGACAAGGTGAGAAGGAGAAGGAAGCCAGGAGAGAGAAGGAGGGCAATGAGGATGAGGGGAGAAAGAGAAGGAAGCCAGGGATAGGAGGGGGACAAAGGAAGAAGGAGAAGGAAGCCAGGGAGAGGAGGAGGAGGAGGGGAGAAGGAGAAGGAGAAGGGATCCAGGTGGAGGACAAAGGGAGAAGGGGAAGGGAGCCAGGCAGAGGACGAAGGGGGAAGGGGAAGGGAGCCAGGCAGAGGACAAAGGGAGAAAGAGAAGGGAGCCAGGGAGAGGAGGGGGATGAGGGGAGAAGGAGAAGGAAGCCAGTTCTACAGTATGGATGCAGCCTGAAATAATGCAGTTTGTCACCACTTTAACTGCCATGGCTCCATCCTATGGACTCCTAGGATCTGCAGTTTTCTTTGTGGTACCAGAGCTCTCTGACAGAAAATGCTAAATATCTCACAAAACTGCAAATCCCAAAATTCCATAGCCTTGAGCCAGGGTAGTTAAAGCAGTGTCAAACTGCTTTAATAAATTTCTGCAATGCAGACACAGCCAAAGTTTATGTGTAGCTTGGGCATGGCTTCTTTAACAAATAATTCTACACAATGAGAGAGAGAAAGTACTCTTGAAGATTTATCTAAAGAAGAACCAAGTTCCTTACTTGGAGGTTATATGTGTATGTTGTGTGCCTTCAAATTGTTCCTGACTTATGGTGATCATGGGGTTTTCTTGGCAAGAGTTGCTCAGAGGAGGTTTGCCATTGCCTTCCCCTGAGGCTGAGAGTGTGTGACTTGTCCAAGTTCACCCAGTGGGTTTCATGGCAGAGTGGGGAATCAAAGCCAGGTCTCCAGAGTGATAGTCCAACATTCAAACTACTACACCATGCTGGCTCCTATTCCCATGTACTACCTATGAAACAATTGCAGACTTTTTTGTTGTTCTGCAAGCTGTTTCCGAATTGTGGCGACCCTAAGACAACCTTATCATAGGGTTTTCTTGGCATGTTTCTTCAAATGGGAGTTGCCATTACCATCTTATGAGGCTGAGAGTGTGTGACATGCCCAGGGTCACTTATTTGGCCGCAAATTGTACATACCCCAGAATGCATCACCTAGTATATTGGCAGTCCTTCCCCCCAACACTTTCTCATTCCCCCCCCCCCCAACCATCTCATAGCTGGGAGATGGAAATAATTTTTAATGCAGCATTTAAATCTGGACTCTTTTTTAAAAAGGAAGGTCTAAAACACACTGCAGAAATAAATGCTAGGGAATATGGGAGCTGTAGTTTGTTGTGTTTAGAAGTGACAGTTTTCCTGCTAAGTACCTGCATGTCATTGGAAGAGGGGTCGTCTTATATGGCAAGTATATCCCAAACTCTATATTTTAACTGGAAACGTTGTGGGTCATCTTATACGCCCAGTCATCTTATACACCAGAAAATACGGTACCTTACCAAGCATTATTGTCTTTTCTCGTGAGTCATGTCTTCTCATGATATGCCCAATATACAATGGTCTCTGTTTAATTATCTTAGCTAAGCAGAGTTCTGGCTTGATTTGCTCTATGCCCCAGTTATTTGTGTTTTTAGCAGTCCACAATATCCCACTGATTTCTTTTTCTGATTTTTTGACAGCAGACTCCATTCGAATTAATGACTAACAACTTAATTGTTGCTTCAAACACAAACTGTTCCAAAGTGGACAATTGAACTTCAGCTTAATAGAACAAGAGATTTACAGGCTATATACACAGCTTTTCTGCTCTCTTTGCAGAGTACGTCTCAAAGCCAGGAAGTCTCTAATTAACCACATTTTCCCTTTTCATCCAAATTGGGAAACTATAGCTACCAGCTATGGAACAAGCCAGGACCTTAAATCACAGGTCAGCACTCTTCTTTGCCTTATTCTCAACCTAGTAAGCATAGTTTTCCAGTCTGGATGAAATGGGAAGTTGTGGTTAATTAAAAACATCCTGGCTAGACACACCAGAAGGGAAGCTGCAAAGGGTCTACATGCCCAAGTAATAACAAGCAGCGATACAGTCACCCCAGTGTAGCCACTGCATGGAATCCTAACCATGGCAACAAGACATTTAACAAGACATTTAGCCAGCAAAAAGAAAAAATGAAATAAAAGAGCCTTACTAGTATAGTCGCATCCGTGTATAAAAGGAAGTTTAAAAATTGAAGCCTCCATTTACAATATGAGCAATCAAACAATTTGGAGAGGAGACACACATGTCCCAGAGAGACAAGCCACAGCAGAAAAACTTTGTCTACATAAAATATCATGGCTTGACTTTTGACAGCAGCAATTATAATAAGAGAATGGGTCACTGAAAATCAAGTCCATTGATTCACTGATCACAACTGATTAGCTCTTATCAGCTGTTCAATGCAAAATTATTGTCTTAGACAAAGGAAAAGATAGGCTGCAGCTCAGTGGTCTGGCATATGCTTTGCATACAAAAGGTGCCAGGTTTAATCCCTGTCATCTCCAGGGCTGGAAAAGAACCCCATAAAGTTGTTCTCAGACTGTGTAGAGAGTACTGAGCTAGATGGACAAATGATCTGACTCATTGTAAATGAGTGAGCCACTCTTATCTTCTAGCAAGTATAGATCACTATGCACCCAAGACCCCTTTTATAAAGTACTAATTCACATGTATTCTTTGGCATTTTTATTATTTTGACCACCTAGAATGAAATAAATGTCTAGAATGTCAATAGATTTCTACTCTTTCTCTCCTTCCTTTCCCTACATGGATAATTTCCCCATTGCCAAAGTGTGGAAACTTGGTTGCTCTTTCAGTAGTAGCAGCAACACTTACTTAGCAGTCCAGTAGCCAGTACTGCTACCTACATACTGATTTAGCAAGACTTGGAAAGGTTGTAATCTGCTACTGAAATTTAAGCTCACCACACTAGGGACGTTATCACACCTAGGGTCTCAAAGTGGCAAGAAAATCTGCC
>CM034710.1:60019243-60033671 GCA_020142125.1 Phrynosoma platyrhinos
AAACAGTATTAAATAACAAGATAATTAAAACAGTAATATAAACATTCCAACACAAATAAAACAAATATAAAAAATAAAAATGAAAAATAAAAATGCCCTGATTAGACTCAACTGCACTCCCCATCCATCACTAACCCTAACCCTAAAAGTGGACTCAATTTGCACTATTTCTGGCAGTCTGCAACCCCCCACAGAGGCTTTCGTTAGGAAGCTCAGATAATCATAAAGTGTCCTCGAACATCAAAGGCCCTCCCTTTCTGCTTGATGCTGGCTGAAGGTATGTATTGTCCCTTGATCCTCCTCCATGTCCAAAGGTTTTGCTGCTGGGAGGCTTGGCTGCGGAGCCTTTTGGGAGACCACAAGCTCTGCTGGAGTCTCTGTTGGAGCTGGCAAAGCAGAATTAGGGCTGGGCTGAGGCTCCACAGCTGCAGGCTCAGGTCCCAGAGGAGGTTCTGTCTCACTCCTCATCCTCCAAGTCCTCCTCCAGGCAGGGCATGACACAATAGTTAATGACGTGAACTATGGCATTCCAGAAGAAAATCAGTATGTACCTCTTTTGCTATAGATTATAACAAAGCCTTTGACTGCATAGATCATAAAAAACTATGGATGGCCCTCCAAGACATTTGAGGACCACTACCTTTGATATTCCTGATGAGAAATCTGCATTTAAGACAAGAAGCTATCTTCAGTATACAATATGGAGAAACAGAATGGTTCCCAATTGGCAAGGAGGTCAGCCAAGGCTGCATTTTATCACCCTATGTGTTCAATTTGTATGCAGAAAATATCATAAGAAGCAGCAGGTTTAGACTTAGAAAGGGGAGGAGTGAAGATAGGAGGAATGAACATTAACAATCTAAGATATGCAGATGACACCATGCTTACCAACAGAAAACATCACAGACTTGGAACACTTACTAAGGAAGGTCAAAGAATAAAGTGCAAAGGCAAGCTTGTAACTGCACATAAAGAAAACAAAAATAATTACCATGAAGTATCTATATACATTCAACCTAGACAATAAGGAAATTGAAACAGTTAAAGATTTTCCATACCTTGGATCAAACATGGATCAGAATGCAGACTGCAGCCAAGAAATAAGAAGACTATGAATGGGAAGGGTAGCTGTGAGGGAACTAGAAAACAGTCTAAAGAGTAAAGATATACAATTGAGCACTAAAGTTAAAATCGTCCAATCCACTGTATTCTCTATTAGCATATGCAGATGTGATAGTGGGACAGTGAAGAAGGAGGACAGAAGGAAAATCAGCTCATTTGAGATGTGATACTGTAGAAGAGTGCTGTTGATACTGTGGACAGCCAAAAAGACAAACGAATGGGTCCTTGAACAGATCAAGCCTATAATCTCCATGGAGGCAGGTGATCAAATTGATGCTATCATACTTTGGCCACATCATGAGAAGGAACAACTCATCAGAAAAGACAATAATGCTAGGAAAGGTAGAGAGTAGCAGCAAAAGACAATGACCATATGCCAGATGGATAGACTCAAGTGGAGGATAGAGAGGTTTGAGGATGACTCATTCACAGGGGCACTATGAGTTGTGGTTAATTTGAAAGCAGTTAACAACACCAAATAAACAATTATCACCTTGATTTAAAAGAGTATATATTGGAAAAGATTAAAAACTATTTAAAACAGTTTTTTATGCAAAGAAAAAGATTCAGTATTTCTATTAGTGCTGAAAAATCATTTACTGAGAAGGTAAATCAAAATGCTAGGACATTTGCTGCTGCTGTTAGCAATTAAATTATGTTTTTAAAATGTAGACACTGAATTTGCAGTTTTATTGCTGAGTCAACCTTATTAAACATTTTTAACTTTCCCTTTTAGTTCTTGTGGTGTGTTTTATAGCTTTAGGTTCATGTACTTCTGTTATGTGTGGGGACCCTGGAAGTGCTTTAACACCTCTCCCTCTCTCTTTCAACTCCAACCTTACAACTGATGGAGTCTCATATTACTAAATAGCAGAACAGGCTCAATTTTCTTTGAGCAGCTTTAATTATCTTCTTCAGAGGGAAAATGATCAAGTGTAGATATTAGAAACCAGCATGAGCAAACTACACCTTTCATGATAGACCTCTTCTTCAGAGGGAAAATGATCAAGTGTAGATACTAGAAACCAGCATGAGCAAACCAGTAAATGGAAAAGCAGAGAAAAATTAATAATGTTTGTCCCGTGAATTTGCAAGAGTCACAGGATAGAAAGGCTATATTCTTCAGGATAGATTACATCTTTTCCCATTAGTTCTGTTTGTGAAAAACATCAAGAAACTTTATGTCTGATATCATACAAACTCCACCTTTCATCTAGAGGGTAATAAATAATATGAGGATGCTACGAAACACACACTGCATGTTTAAACTACTTTTGGGGATTTATTATATTGTTGACTAGACATCTATATTATGTTACAAAGTTGCATGTAATTAACAGAGGCCACAAACTAGGACTGCTAGTCTACACTCACTTACCTTGAAGTGAGCCTCACTGAACCAAACAGAATTTACTTCTGTATAGACATGTACAGCATTGTGCTGAGAGTGACGTTATTGGTTGAGACCTTTTGTGTGTGGCATAAATAAATTTTTGCATCAAACCTGAGTACAGTTCACTCAAACTATAGTTATTACAAAAAAAAAAAAACCTCGGAAGATAATCTAACAATTCCTTCACCCCATCTAGAGACAACTGAACAGTCTCCAAACCACATGAAATGAGAAATGAAAGCAATGCCCAGCTTATTATAATTTGTTTTTAAAAGAAGACTGCAGGCAGTAATCACCACCACAAAGAGGAATTCAGTATAACATATTGTCTCCGAATTCAGGTATACTATTCTAAAACAAATTATAAACAGAACACCAGATTAGTTCTAGGGAAATATATATCAAATGAAGGATCTACCTGCTTATACAATGCAAGTATCTGAGATGTCTTCAGAGCTCATTATTCCAAACTAGCTTCCATTAAAAATTCTGCCTGGGTACTACAACATATACAAAATGCTCTTTAGTTGTATTCTAACAAATGTGACTGTTCTAGCAATTAAGGAGTAACAAGAAAGTTAAAGGAATTCTGACATACTAGAATGTCCAAGGACAAAAAAACCAGGCTTCAGAATTCAGCAAAATAAAGAGAAATAACTAAGAATAATTTCTATGTCTTTCAATCATGAGGTAGCTGTGGATGGTGCACTTAATATAAGATGTCAGTGCTTTGTAACTTTACAGGTAAATACAGTCGTCCCTCCCTGTTCATGGACTTGGAGTCTGCGGTCTTGCTCCTTCACAGAAGCAAACAGGGAGGGACAAAATGGTGCACACGCCCGGGAGCGCATAGCCATTAAAAAGAATGGGGACTTGAATATTTGTGATATTTCTGATTTGTAGGAGAGGTGGGTTGGAATGGATCCCCCATGAATTGAAAGGGAGGACTGTACAATTTTCAGTGTACATCCTTAGATTTCCATATTGTTCTGAGTTTAGCTAAATATGTCATGTGATCCTCTACAATGAACTTAGAACATTCCAACCCCTGTGCTCAGTGAAGCTTTATGAAATCTACCTCAAGGTTGTAATCATAGATATTTTCAAGCTTGTCACTTAAAATGTTCTTCATGGTTGCATTTTACTCTTGTGTTGTTCAGTAAATTCTACCCTGGGGTGCTGGCCTAAGTGAAATGTTTCTTGTCTTGTATTTTGATCATTGATGACTCCAATGTCATTCCTCATAGTTATCAGTCTTGTAATGTCCAATTATACTCTACAAATTGTGGCATAAATTCAATTACTGGTCGTAATGGCATCAGATCTATTGAATCAATTGCTGATTGGAAAATCGCCTTCTATAAATTCTATTGTTCTGTAAGTCTATTCTACTTGAGACTAGCAAGTGAACTTATGACAAGGAGTGTACACCATGTGCTGACATCTGAGAATGTTAAATTGGTTATATCTCTTAATTTCAATCAACTTCGGAGATCATTCTACACTCTTAAAATGGGGCTAGTTGTTTTAACTGTTCTGGCTGCCTCCTGTTTCATTCTGGAACTTGTAGTTTAGAAAGGGGCATTAAAAATATTCAGCCAGAGAGCCTTTAAGCCTCACTGAACTACAAACCCCAAAATGCAACAGGAGGCAGTCATAAACTAACCTAGCCTCGTTTTAAGAGTGTGGTGTGATAAGCTACTTTATTTGTTTACAAAAAAGACAACACAAACTTTTAAATGGCTAAAATAAAATATCAATGAGTTATTCAATGTTTTAGAATATAAATAAATACACTTGCAACCAACTACACATGCCTGAACTAATGTCACCACAGCTACAGTGGCACAACCCGAGATGGCCACTCTAGTGTGTTCTGTTTAGAAAGAAGCAGGAATATGCAATTTATCTAGAAGTGAGTGGTGACAGGTTTTGTTTTGGTTTGGAGTTTTTTGTAAGAGATTTGTCAATATGTTGACTACAGGACTCACCAACCTGCTATCAACAGCTAGACAACAGAATTTGTGATCATATGATCATATGTAATCATTGATGGAAGAATTATTAACTAGAGAGGGGGGAATTTAATGGGATTGAAATTTATTTTCCCAGTTTATTAATTAATACTAAGACAGATTTCTTTCTTACAGGCCATGATGATGATGATGATGATGATGATGATGATATTTATGTTGTCGTTAACTGCCCTTGAGTTGATCTTGACTCATTGAGCCTCTCTATCCTCCATTGCACTGCTTAGGTCCTGAAAATTCAGGCCCATGGTCTCCCTGATTGAGTCTATCCATCTGGTATGCAATCATCCCCTTTTATACTACCTTCCACCTTTTAAGATTTGCAATGTAATTTTTTTTAAACTGTTAAAAACATAAACTTTTAAAAGGAAAACAACGAATAGAAAACCCAGCACATTATGCAAAGCCCTTTCCATGCAAATTTTCCAAGGCCTATAAAAAAATATATATTTTTCTACCTGTGGAAAGAGAGATAGGAGAGTACCACTCTAAACTCTGTGGGAAGGGAGTTTCGAAGCCTGGGGCAGCCAGTGAGAAGGCCTTCTTCTATCTTTCCACCTGTGACTAGGCTGAGACTCAAAGAGAATCTTCCTAGAAGATCTCAAAACACAGACTGATTCATAGGGGAAAATAGAGTCCTTCAAATAACCTTGAACTGTATAGGTCAGGGGTAGGCAACCTAAGGCCCGGGGGCGGACCGCTGCCACTGCCGCCGTCGCCCGCCATGATGATATTGATTATTGTTGTTATTACTTGTTCTTGGGGTTTTCTTGGCAAAATCTCCACAGGAGGTTTGCCATGGCTTTTCTGGGGCTGAGAGAGTGTGCATTCATTTTTTCATTTTTTTTTTCATTTATTTAAAAAAATATTTTATTTATTTATTTATTTATTTATTTATGGTGCTTCGCCCCCCCCCATTGTCTGAGGGACAGCAACCCGGCCCCTGGCTCAAAAAGGTTGCCTACCCCTGGTATAGATCATAACCACCATTTTGGTTATTGGTGGAATTAGCATACCTTCACATGCCAAGAGTAAGAAAGGGTCAGAAGAAGAATTCTCACTCTTGAGCTGCATTCCTGGCTCAAACCATCAATGACTTATTATTGCCTAAACTCTTTAGTTGCTGTTCTTAATTGCTGTCTAGTTGGCATTGGCTTATGAAAACCCTAGCAATAAGAGACTTCAAGGTAGCCTGTTATCAACATCCTGCTCAATTCTTGCAAACTCTGTCAACTGTTCTGTCAACTTTTACTTGTGTTTCTTGTCTATTCTTAACAGTTTGAAGAGTTTCACCTGTCATCCAATGAAGCTCTTCTTTCTTTTCTTTTCTTTTTTTTCCTATCGGAGAATGTATTTTTTGCATTTTTCTCTCATAATGTCCTTGGCTTTGGTCCAGTGTTTCTTCTGGCTCCTAGTCAATTAGGCTTAATAGTGAAAAAATTTTATATTTACATGGTCCTTAAATTCTGCAGGATGTTCTTCAGGTTCCACATCATCATGATCATCAAGTTATTGTTCTTCTCTAATTATTGATATTAGCAGTTTATGGTCTATGCCACAATCTGCTCCTGGTTTTGTTTTTGTATAGAGAATGGAGCTTTGCCATCTTCTTCTTCCATTTATGTAGTCTATTTGATTTCTGTATTGGCCATCAGGTGACATCCATATATACATACATCTCTTAAGAATGTACTTGCAATGAACAAATTGCTGGCTTCACAAAAGTAATCAGTCACATTTGGTACTGCATCTGAAGAAGTGAGTTTATATCCACAAAAAACTGTGCTAAAATAAAAATCAGTTCATCTTATAAATGCTGCCACATTTTTCCTCTGCCTTACTTCCTCCTTTCTTACCCTCCTGCTTCATTTCTTGATCCTAGGCCAAGTTCTCCAACAATATTTGGTTTTGCTCTGTTTCCTACTTTTGCATTCCGATTGTCTATGATTATCAGCATGTCCTGTTTTGGTATTGATCAATTTTCTCCTAATCTCCATCATAAACCTTCCAGTTTCTTCTTTTTCTGCCTCTGTAGTTGGAGCTTAAACTTGGATTATTATTATTATGGTTATATTCATGAGTTTTCATTGAAGTCTTATTGATATTATTCAAACCAACTTTGCAAAGTATTGCAATCTTAATTGATTCCATTTCTTTTTACAATGTCTACCTTTTCATGATTCATGCTTTCAATGTTCCTATAATTATGCAGCTTTGGACATTTATTTCTGAGAACATTCATAGCTGAGCATCCTTTCACCTTGAGTACAGTTATATCATTAGCCACAGTACTATTTGTACTTTTTCTCTGCTCTTCCCCAGTAGCTGGTTGAGTGCCTCTCAACTTTTGAGTCTCATCTTCTGGTATTATCTCTTGTTTCTTTTTTAATTGTCTCATCATAGATTCTTTATGGTTTTCATAGTAAAAGACATTCAAAAGTGGTTTAGCAGTGCCTCCTTCTGCACAGTACTAACAAGTGTTAGCTATGGTGCCACTGCTTTTGTTTCTGAGAGATCCTCTCTCTCTCTCTCTCTCTCTCTCACACACACACACACACACATACACACTACTACTATTACTGCCCAGTAGCTGTTTGGCACATTTAGCCTGTCTGACATGGGAGACCCTAACAACAGCAGTGCTGCCAGCACCAAAGCCTCTTGCCTCACAGAAGCATACAATCCCACCACCATGGACAATACCATAGTGGAGTCTAGACTATTACCTTCACTATATTTGGAAAAAGTGCTACACTACATTGTGGCACATAAACAACTTAGTCAAATATAGTGATACCTAAACTGTTACCTCCACTAGATTTCATAATCTATGTGCCATGAAACCACATTCAACTGCTCCCCACTGCACAAGCAGACTAGTTATTTGTTTATTTTTTAAAAGCCTCATAAAGTCTACAGAGACATCCTGACACAGTTATTGAGCTGCTTCCAATGACAGCCAATGTGATGAAGGGCAAAACTTATGCTTAGATGTCTGGGTTCTAAAAGCAGAAGAAGCCAGCATGCTACAATAGCAATTTCTGTAATTTCACTGATTAGTATCTTGGAAGCATACTAATTACAACCTGGCCAGGAAACAAACAGTAAAAAATGTTTTTCTTGAGATTTTATGTTAATTTTTAATATGTCTAGTTTAATACCTTTTTAATGGGGGAGGGTGGGGTCATGGGGTTTAGTTTGTATTTTTGGTGTAATTTTAATTGTTGTAAGCTGCCCCGATTGTTTCAACAGAGGGGTGGGGTATAAATAAATGTTGTTGTTGTTATTATTATTATTATTATTATTATTATTATTATTATTATTATTATTAAATGGTGCTGAATCATTTCATCTTTAAAAATATGAAAGAACAATAGCTAATAACTAGCATACCCTTCTTCTTCCAGTAGTTTAAAAAAATCAAACTACTATATGATTTACTAGAAAAAATAAACCACAGAGTTCAAAGAGTTAATTTAGGATCTTCCTTTCTCAGTCAAAAATTCTGCTCTGAGCACTTATTTAAAGGCTTTCAATTTAAGGAGAGGTCAGAAGAGCCATGCTTTTATTAGGCTTTGGTGTTTATAGGGGCAATACAAAACAGGATTTTGTTCAATGTATATATTATGCCAGATCAAAAAATAAATTGAAAGCTCTGTATCCATGCTAATCTTAAATAGCACAAAAAGATTACATGACTTGTGTGTCTTCTTCTGTGAACTTTCTTAGCTGTGATATTTTGTTTTTAAAAAAATAGAGATGAAGAAGTGGAGTTGGGGGCTTGAAAAGAAGGGAGAGAATCACAGAATTATAGAGTTGGAAGAGACCACAAGGGCCATCCAGGCCAACCCCCTGCTGTGCAGAAATACACAAAGCACTCCCGACAGATGGCATTCAGCCTCTGTTTAAAAACCTCCAAAGAAGGAGATTCCACCACACTCAGAGGCAGCATATTCTACTGTTGAACAACTCTCACCATCAGAAATTTCCTCCTACTGTTTGGGTGGAATCTCTTTTCCTGTAGTTTGAATCCATTGCACTGTGTCTAGTCTCTAGAACATCAGAAAGCAAACTTGCTCCATCTTCAATATGGCATCCTTTCAAATATTTCAACATGACTATCATGTCACTTCTTAACCTTCTCTGCTCCAAGCTAAAGATCCCTAAGATGTTCCTCATACAGAATGGTTTCCAGACCTTTTACTATTTTAGTCACCTTCCTCAGAACACATTTCAGCTTGTCAATATCCTTCTTGAATTGTGATGTCCAGATCTGGACTCAGTATTCCTGGTAATGTCTGACCAAAGCAGAATAAAAAAGCATAGGATTTTTTTGTTCCTATACTACAGTGCTAGCAATTCAAAATTACAACAGTGTATTTTTAAAAATGTGGAAGAACAGCAAAGAATGTTCCAGTGCTGTTATTCAAGGAGTGCTAAGACATACATAAACCATGGTCATATGACACAAGTAAAAAAGCCATTCACAATATAAACATGAATGGAAACAACCTTTTATGAGCAATAAATCACATTTCAGAAGAAAACACATGGTGGCTGCCAATGGATGAGCACACATCACCTGCTAGAGCAGTGTTGTATAATGTGTCTTTCAGTTTCAGCCATTTGCTAATAAAAGATTTAAGCACTTCTTTGTTCTAATCCAAGAGACTTTTTTAAAAAGGAAGCAGAATATGAACTAAAGTTTTGTATGCTTCTGAGAGACTAATTTTTCCATAAATATATGCCATACCTAATCTACAGAAATCCAGTTGTGAGATTATGGACACAATCCACTGTTTTAGTGAATACAGACTTCCTGTTGTATTTTCTGAAGTGAACAGCTCTGCACCTATAGAGCATTTCCTATTTTGTCCCTAGGGACTGAACAGAAGAAAATAAGAAACAGACCCAGAAAAAGAAATGATCTGCTTGTTAGAAAGAGAAATGCAGGATATGTATCGTATCAAGAGAATTATGGGGGGTTGTACACTGCTAGAAATAGTGCAAATTGAGTCCACTTTTAGGGTTAGGGTTAGTGCTAGGGAATCATGGGAATTGGGGTTTTTTTCCTGAGACATTGAGCCTTCTCTGTCAGAGAGCTCTGGTGCCACAATAAAATACAGTTCCCATGATTCCCTAACCCTAACCCTAAAAGTGGACTCAATTTGCACTATTTCTGGCAGTCTGCAACCCCCCTATGTTGTTGAGACTGTCTGCTCAGGTTAAGAAGAAGCCACTGTCCTTTTCAGACACTATCATCTTGTAATACCTCTCTCTTAGTAACATACTTCCAGGGCAAGAGAAGGGCTATCCCACAGTAGCTACAAAGCACAAGCCACTGAGAGTTCTGAGAGGCAAGAGCCCTAAGGGACCTAAGGGAACTACCAGTGGGTTTACCAGGTATCATATGGCTTTACTTAAGTGAGTAAGTAAATTGGCAGAAATAATATTAGTGATCATTATTTTTGTTTTCTTTATGAACAACATTAAGCCTGTATTTCCACTTTCTTCTTTGATCTTCCTTAGTAGGTGTTCCAGGTCTGTGAGGTGCTATACAGGAATTTTTCCCAATCTAGACATGCTTTGTCCACAAAATGGTGGGTCCTGTCAAGATGACTTAGAGAGTGAGACTTCCAGTTGGCAATGGCGTCCCGATAAGATGCTCGCCAGTAACTATCCCGGTGATCGTCTTTCACCACGGGAGATTTGGAGTATCCAAAGATATCCTGTGATATCCTAGGAGACCCCAGACTGCCCTTTTGGTATAAGGGGCTCAGAAGGGGCTTGTCGGAGGTTCAACAACCGAGATTAAGGCTTCAGAGGATCGAGGCTACAACTCCTGATCCTCTGCCTTACCCCGGCGGGACTGTAGAGCAATCCACGTCCCTGCGGAGAAGCAACTTAGATCGCCCAGGGGCGCTGCAAACTTTTAAGGATTATTTTATCAAATAAAGGACTGCAGAACAGATGGGATCTGAGAACAGCCCAAAGGTAATAATATCTGGCACGGTAGGTTGTCGAATACAAAATTGAACTCTAAACTTGGTTTGGTGAAGAGGAATATTTCAACAATTGAGTGTTAATACATTTTGAAATATTTATGAGCAGTTGGAAATATTTTTGAAAGATAGAGTATGGGTCAATTTAAACAATTAAAATTATTATCTTGGAATGTACAGGGAATGAACACTCCTCAGAAGCACAAAAAGATATTTCACTATTTGCAAAAATTAAAACTGGATATATACTGTATTCAAGAAATGAGAATTTAAAAAAAGGACATTAAATATCTGAGATGTCCTAAATTGGGAGCAAAATTTATATCAGCCTCTACATATAAAAAAAGAGGAGTAACTTTTTATGTTAACTCAAAATATGAATGAGAGCAAATATTGATTGACTTAGAAGGGTATTATTTAGCTATAGAAATAGTGATAGAAGGGAGAAAATATTTGCTTATTGGAATATACGGTCCTCTTGAAAATAAAACTAAATTTTATAAAATATTGAAAGAACAAATAATAGAGCTTGATTATGTAAATGTGGTAATATTGGGTGATTTAAATGGAGTAGTAAACCCCAAAATTGATAGACAGTCGACCAAACCAATAAAAGAAAAACAAGGAAGACTTCCAAAAGAATTTTTCACACTGACTGAGGTTTTGAACCTACGGGATGCATATAGATCTAAAAATGGAAATGAAAAGGATTTTACATTTTACTCAAACCGGCATCATTACTTTTCAAGAACTGACATGATATGGATATCACAACATCTAACTGCGAATATCTCTAAGGTCAAAACATTACCTAAAATTTGGTCCGATCATATCCCTGTAGTGGCAGAATTGAGATTTGGTTCTTCAGCTTTTAATTGGAGATTGGATTCAAAGATAATTAAAATTCCCAAAATATGTGATGAGGTTAAAAAAATATTAAGGAATATTTTGTAAACAATTTAAACCAGGGAACCCCTCCACAGATGGTATGGAATGCCCACAAGGCTGTTATTAGAGGGTGCATAATTCAAAAAACAGTGGAAATGAGAAGGGAAAAAAGACAAAAAGAAACTCTTAAACTTTTAAACTTGGAATTATTAAAATTAGAAAATAAATTAAAACAAAAATCAGATTCAAAGGAAATTCTGAATGAGATTAAATATATTCAAAATCAAATCTCAATTCTAACCATGGAACAAATTGAGAAAAAAATAAAGTATGTTAAACAGAAATATTTTGAGGGGGCAAATAAACCAAGAAGATTACTGGCCTATTTGGTTAGAAAAGAAAAGGATAAATGGTCAATTACACAAATCAGAGATGGTACTGGGATAGCTACAACTCAAAAACAGATTAATAAGATTAACTGGTTATTTCCGCAATTTGTATAAGGAGATTTCAAATTACACTGACAAAATAGATCGTTATTTGTCAAAAATTAAAGTTTCTATTTTGAGTAATGACCAGAAAGTAATGTTAAATGCGCCGATAATGCAGAAGGAGTTAGAAACAGCAATTAAGGATTCTAAAATATCTAAATCCCCTGGGCCAGATAGATTTACAAATGAATATTATAAAATTTTCACTCCTCAATTAGTGACACCTCTGCTAGAAACCATGAATAACATTCTCAAGGGTCATATACTCCACACATAGAGTATCCGCTAATATCACATTGATTCTAAAACAAGATAAGGATAAATTAGAGCCCAATAATTATCAACCTATTTCATTATTAAATTCTGACTATAAATTGTTTGCAGCTATTTTAGCTAAGCGGCTTAAAAAGGTCTTAGACAGTTGGATACATCATGACCAAAATGGCTTTCTTCCATCTAGGAGGTCAAAAGAAAATTTTAGAAATTTGTTAAATTTGATTGAAATTCACCAAAAAAAAATAATAAAAAATTGACATTGGTCTTCTTAGATGCGGAAAAGGCCTTTGATAACATAAATTGGAGTTTCATATCTGGAGTGTTAAACAAAATTGATGCTGGTGAGACATTTATAAAATGGATACATAAAATTTACACAGATCAGGACGCTCAGATATTGATTAACGGTGAAAAAACTTAGAAATTTAATATCACTAAAGGAGTGAGACAGGGCTGTCCTCTCACTCCTTTGTTATTTATTTTGACTTTGGAAATATTACTTATTCAAATTAGAGAGGATAGTCAAATTAAGGGTGTTCAAATACACAAACAAAGTTATAAATTGAGGGCTTATGCAGATGATATTGTTTTGACATTGTCTAATACGTTTGAATCCATGGAGAGATTGATGAGTATTCTTAAAGCATATGGAGAGGTCTCGGGATACCGTGTTAATAAAAATAAAATGGTTATGTTATTAATGAATATATCAAAGAAAGAAGCAGATGATATAACATCTATATCTGGTTTTAAAATTGAAAATAAAGTGAAATATCTGGGAATTTGGTTTACCATTAGAAATTCAGATTTGTTCAAAAATAATTATCAAAAAATTTGGAGGGAGATTAAAGAAGATTTTAGAAGATGGGATCATCTGAATTTATCATGGTTAGGTAGAATTGCCCTTATAAAAATGTTGGTGCTTCCTAAATTATTGTATTATTTTCAAAATATCCCTATTATAGATAATATGGTGCCATTTAAATTGTGGAATAAAGATATATCTAAATTTGTATGGAAAAATAAGAAACCTAGAATTAAATTAATAAATCTGATAGATACCGTAGATCGGGGCGGAATATCTCTCCCTAACATATTATGGTATTATGAAGCCTGTATATTTGAATGGTTAAATGAATGGTTTAAGTTAGATAATAGAAGGATCTTAGATTTGGAAGGCATTGATTTACAATTTGGATTTCATGCCTATTTATTTTATGAAAAAATTTAAAAGGACTGTAAATTTAAAAACCATTACATACATAAGTCGTGTTTATGGGTTTGGACAAAATACAAGAAAAAATTGTGTAGTAAAATTCCATATTGGGCTTCACCTGCACAAGCCATTTTGATAAAAGGCTTGCATGATGAGGGTGTATGGATAAGATATAAAGACCTGATTTAATTTGAGGGAACTAAAATGATATTTAAATCTCAGGAAGATTTACAACATGCAGGCTATAAAATTAATTGGTTTATACATAGACAATTATTAGAACAATTTAAAGTGGATTGTCACTCGGATCAAATTGGACCTGAAGAGAAAGAATTTGAAAAAATTATAACTGGAGATACAAAAAAATGATATCTAAATATTATAATTTAATTAGAGATTGGGAGTTAGAAGAAATCACAATAAAAGATTATATGATTAAATGGGCACAAGATTTAAATCAAGTGATAAATTTAGAAACCTTGGGAAAAAATTGGAAAAGGACATTAAAATATACAGTAAATATGGATTTAAGAGAGAATTTATATAAATCAATGTTTCGTTGGTATCAAATGGGGGTTGCAGACTGCCAGAAATAGTGCAAATTGAGTCCACTTTTAGGGTTAGGGTTAGTGCTAGGGAACCATGGGAATTGTTTTTTTTCTATGACATTAAGCCTTCTCTGTCAGAGAGCTCTGGTGCTACAATAAAATACAGTTTCCATGATTCCCTAACCCTAACCCTAAAAGTGGACTCAATTTGCACTATTTCTATCAGTCTGCAACCCCCCTAACTCCACTTAAACTATCCAAAATGTATTAAAGGCATAATCCAAAATGTTGGAAATGTGAATTTGAGATAGGCTCCTACCTTCACATGTGGTGGAACTGTAAAGTAGCTAAAGAATTTTGGAATAGGATCAATAAAGAAATTAAAGAAATATTGGCTGTACAATTGTGCTATGACCCAAAGCTCTATCTTTTAAATATTGTTAATGATGATTTAGATAA
>CM034710.1:60040205-60056659 GCA_020142125.1 Phrynosoma platyrhinos
TTCTAGCTCTAATGAGAGTTTAGGAACAGAGAGATACAGCTGGGTATCATCGGCGTACAGGTGGTAAGAGAAGCCAAATGAAGAGATGAGTTTACCAAGGGAAAGTGTGTATATAGAAAACAAAAGGGGACCCAGAACAGAGCCCTGAGGAACTCCCTAACAATGTTCTGTGGTAAGGGCAAAATAAAACCAGTGATGGAAAAGCAAGGGAGGAATTACAAGTAGAGAACAAAATTGGTTGAAGCCATTATAAATTTCATTGAACTGGGCAGGATGATGGTATGATAAGGTCCTCACTTGGAATTGCTTCAGTTACTGATAAATTTACCCATGATACCTCATACTGCAATTAGCTCCTTTAGTTATGAATCTATGTTTTAAGTTCAGCCAATAGTTTTATATTTTTATATGATTTCAAATTAAGAACAAATCTAAACTTAAAATAAGATGAAGTATTATAAGGACTTTAAACCCATTGGAAGTCTCATTCAAATCTCATTCTTCTTTATTCACTTCCTGTATCTAGGGGTGGACTTGATTCAACTTATCCATGGATCAATGGAAGTTAATTTAACACTTATTTAAAAAGGAACCATCCCCTGGTGAAAGACAGAAGTGTAATCTGTCCTCAAAGCACTGAACCCACCCCCACACTTTCATCTATCTAATCTTTAGTATGAGCACAAACAGTTATGCCTATTGGAATTTTGTAAGTTCTTTGGCATTGTTTTCCTTTGCTTAATCCTTTAGATCATTTGTCACCCTAGATTTTACCCTTGAACTATCCATGG
Organism: Phrynosoma platyrhinos; assembly: GCA_020142125.1. Classification (NCBI taxonomy): domain Eukaryota; kingdom Metazoa; phylum Chordata; class Lepidosauria; order Squamata; family Phrynosomatidae; genus Phrynosoma; species Phrynosoma platyrhinos. The sequence continues at coordinate 60,040,997 of CM034710.1, forward strand.
GTCATATCAAAATCCATAATTTTGGCTCCAAAATCTGCCCTTGACTTATGCATGAAGTCAACTTATAGTCAAGTATATATGGCAAGTCAAGGCAAGAGAGCCAACATAGTGTAATGGTTTGGCCATTGGACTACGACTCTGGAAACCAGAGTTCAAATCTACACTCAGTCATGGAAACCCATTGCTTGACCTTGGACATGTCACATTCTCTCAGATTCAAAGGAAGGCAAAGGCGAACCTCCTCTGAACAAATCTTGTCAAGAAGACCCTGTGATAAGTTCACTTTAGGATCTCCATAAGTTGGAAATGACTAGAAGGGACACAAGAAGTCAGGTCTTATTATATATGTGAAAGCAATTAATGTATCAGATCTCATATATGAACTGACTAATTTCAAGTTTCAGTGGCATCATTACACACACACACCCCAAAAAAACCCAAAAAACATTTCTGTTGTTCAGTGCTATGCTTGACATGTAAATTTCTGGAGCCAAGACATGTATGTTTGTCTAGTGGCCACAATTCTGATTTGACAGTTTTATCCAAACTAGTCTTCTAAAATCCACAGCAATTTAGGGCCTTTACAGACTGCCAGAAATAATGCAGCTTGAGGTCACTTTAACTGTCCTGGCTCAATGCTAAGGACCCATGGGAACTGTAGTTTATTGTGGCATCAGAGATCTCTAACAGAGAAGGCTCAATGTGCCAGAAAAAAATACAATTCCCATGATTCCTTAGCACTGATCCAGGACAGTTAAAGTGGCCTCAAGCTGCATTATTTCTGGCAGTCTGTAAAGACCCTTAGTTTGATCTGTTTAAAAGAATTGGTTAGAGAGCTTAGCTCCCCACTTTTGCTCCTGTTATTAGGCAAATACATAATTGTGGGATGTTCAGGTGGTATAAGAACAGTAGATTACTTCCTATACTAAGAGAAAAAGTATGTATAACCCAGGCAGAATTCATCACTCAATCTATGCTTGTCAAATTAGACAATAACATTATTTTCTTAACAGAGCCAATTTCTTGCTGGACATTTTCTTGTAAAACAGCACAGTTCTCCCTCACTTTTCTATTTATGATACAAAAGAAGATAAACTAGATGAGGGGAATCTTAACTAATATGTGCTCTTGCCAGATGTAATCCAATCTGATTTTCATTACATTATCTTAATGACGCTTGCAACTTCATAGCATATCCACTGAGACACAAAACAATGGAATTTTTAAAAGCTTTATTTATTGTTAATTCTCAAAACATTCAACTGGCATCGTAAATTAGATGGGGGGGTAGCCAAGTCTAAATTAGGGGCTTCACAGATGGCATAAAGTGACGCCTTCGAGCCAAGGAAGGGGAGGGGCAGCTGATCACCAGGCGCTCCAGCCCCTTCCTGAGGACGTCATCAGAGCACCCACCGTTGCACATGGTGAGCGCTCCGATGATGTCCTTCTGTCACATCATCTGGACATGCTGCAACCGAAGAGACACAGAAGAGGCACATACCACCTCTTCTGGCACCCTTTCCGAGCCTTGAGGAAGGAGCGCTATTTTAGCGCTCCTTCCAGGGCTGCCCAAAGATTGGATTGGGGCCGAGGAGTGGAGCAGCCTCAGCTCCAATCCTCAGCTTCTCATGGCGGCCCACAGCCACCCGTCTGTAGAGGCCCTTAGAGAGTTTCAAAAAAAGAGAAAGAAAAAGATTATTTGGGGAAAACATTAGAGCTCTATAGAGAGATGTTAGCTTAAGAAGATGGAGCATCTGGCACAAAACCAAATTGCCTGCAAATCCAGACCAACAGAACCCATAAGAAGAGTTTTTAGAAAATCATAAATAGTACAAGAAAATCCCTTCTCTTCCCTATCTAGCCTTCATTCTGGCATTAGAAATTCAACGGCAATTGTTATTTGCAGATCATAGCAAATTCCACCAAAATCTAAACAATTTTCACAACCTCTAATCACTTCCTTATTTACTCATGTTTATCTTTCCCCTTTCAGATGGCTTCTAATCTGATATTACAGAGCATTACAAAGACATCTTTGCTGCCCATTAATTGTTCACAAGTGGTGCATAACTCAACACTTCCTAAAACCAAAAGAAATGCAATAAATTCTCACCATGGCTTGGAATCTGAAGCCATATTTGGGTTAAACATAAAAGCTAAGAATGCAATAGTGGATACATTTCTTCTGTTCTTGATGGAACATAAAGCTGACTTAAACCAAGCCATATGAGTGGTCTGTGTAATTCTGCTCTAGCCTTAGATCTCCAAAGGTTCAGACAAGCCTTGTTACTGGAGATCTTTTCACTGGAGATGCAAGAATCTAAGCCTTGCAATCCTACAAGTGAGCTGTTGGTATTTCAACCAAATATTTTAAGAAACCAGCTCCTGTTTTCTTTTACCTGAGATAAAATAAAGGCAGGCAGCAGTGGGAGGCCAGCCATAAGATCTCAGTGCTGATGGTAAGTGGTGGGGTTCCCTTATACACCTTGGATGTGAAGGTGGAAGATCGGAGTGGGAACAGAAGCAGGAATTTAGTGATTACTATTGACTCAGGATACACTTGGTGTTTCCTCAAGGCAAATGGGACTGAAAATCCAAAAGTTGAGGCACCCATCAACTTTCATCAGATGGATGGCACCTCAATGGGGGGAGCACCTGCCAGTGAGGAAACAGACTGTTTGGCTAGGGGTGGCAGATCATTGGGAGAAGATCCGGTTTGTGCTAGGCCAAACTTCAGACTACCAAGTGATCCTAGGCATAGACTGGCTGCATTTCCATAACCTAGTGAGGGTCGGGAGAACTGGTTTTTGATGATCCAGGATGCAGAGCACACACCAGACACACCAGACCGAGAGTGGGCAAGTGTGCAGTGGTGACATTGGGGCAATCTGACACTGCTAGAAAGGGTCAGAAGTACAGTCGCAGAGGACCCACGAGGCTATCCTCCAGAATATAGAGACCCACGAGGCTATCCTCCAGAATATAGAGACTTGGCAGAGGTGTTCGAAGACAAGGAGTGTGACCAACTCCCACCCCATCAGGAAACAGACTGTGTGATCATACTGATGCCAGGGACAGAAGCCCCCAAGTCCCAGTTTTACTCCATGACCTCATTAGAGATGAAAACCTTAAAGGACTTTGTGGAAAATAACTCAGCTAGGGGTTTCATCAGTCCATCCACCTCCACGTTCAGGGCCCCAGTGATCTTCTGGGAGAAGAAAGACAGTTCGCTATGCCTGGTAACAGACTACAAAAACCTTAATGGTATTTGCAGTACTAACAAATACCTAGTTCCTCTGGTGAAGGACATGCTGGATCAGCTAGCCACGAGAAGGGGACCAGTATAAGACTTCATTTAATTGCCTCCTGGGGGGATTTTGAATATCTCGTTCTCCCTTTTGGACTATCAGGTGCACTAGGTGTTTTCATGAGACCTATGAATGAAGTTTGCACAACTTGTTCTTTGAGAGAATCCTAGTTTACCTGGATGATGTCCTGATTTACTCCCAAGACTTAGATTCCCATATAAAACTAGTGAGGGAGGTCTTGAAACACCTCCTGGACAATCATCTATATGTGAAACTGCCTAAATGTGAATTTCACACAGACAAGTTGGACTTTCTGGGATACAGGGTGTCCACTCAGGGAATAGGAATGGATCCAGCCAAAGTGCAAATGATCCTATAATGAACCCCATCTAAGACACAAAAGCAGGTGCAAAGATTTTGGGACTTGGTAACTTTTACCAACAGTTCATCCTGAATTTCACTCAACTAGCATTGCCCATCACCAACCTACTAAAAACCAAGACTCATCATAGGGAACCCAGTGAGGAACCCAAACCATTCACCAAGGTACAGTGGACTCCAGACTGTCAAGCAGCTTTTGAACAGCTGAAAGAACTCTTTTGTTTGGAACCTATTTTAAAACACCCTGATCCAGACCAGCACTTTGTTGTGCAAACCAATGCCAGTGATGTTGCATTGAGCAATGTATTAATGAAAAAGGACTCAGAATGGAGACAAGGAGCCATGGCAGACTGCCAGAAATAGTGCAAATTGAGTCTACTTTAACTGCCCTGGCTCAGTGTTAGGGAGTCATGGGAATTGTATTTTTTTCTGAGACATTGAGCCTTCTCTGTCAGAGAGCTCTGGTGCCACAATAAACTACAGTTCCCATGATTCCCTAGCACTAAGTCAGGGCAGTTAACGTGAACTCAATTTGCACTATTTCTGCAGTCTGCAAAGGCCCTAAGACCATGCACTTACTTATCCAAAAAGTTCCAGAGAGCGCAACTAAATTGGCCTGTTTGGGAGAAAGAGGTAGTGGCCATCAAGCAGACACTACAAACTTGGCACCAATTCCTGGAAAGGACCAGCCACCCCTTTGAAGTTTGGACTGATCATCGCAATTTAGAAGCTTTGCAAGGTCTGAGAAAACTACACTCAAAGCAGAGTCGGTGGGCTAAAGAATTCTATTGCTTCAGATTCAAGCTAAAAGCCTTCTCAGGAAAAGAAAATGTGCTTGCGGGTGCTTTATCCAGATTGTCTCAACATGAAAGCCAGAAAGAAATGCTGGAAGAAACTATTTTTACCCCTGAACAGCTAAAGCTGACAGTGACCACCCGGAGTCAAGCTCATCAAGAGAAGGAGGATCTGGCCCAAACCGCCCCTCTGGACCCTGTCTTTCAAGATATTAGAGAGGTGGGGGAAAGGGATAGATGGCTGGCAGACCATCCAGACACCCTAGAGCTCAAAGACAGGTTGTGGATCAAAGGAGACCAGGTCTACATTCCAGAAGAGCAGAGATCTAGAATTCTGCAGTTGTGCCATGACTCTTAGGCAGCAGGACACTGGGGATTCCTAAAAACTTGGCTACAGGTAAGAAAACAGTATTGGTGAGAGGGAATTTGGAATGATGTAGAGACTTATGTGAAAGGCTGCTCTGTATATGCCTTCTCTAAGCCAGTGATAGGCAAGCCTCAGGGGTTGCTTCAACCATTGCCCATGCCAAGCAGCCCCTGGAAGGATCTAGCTATGGCCTACCAGACAGTAAGGGAAGAAATACCATATGGATGGTCACAAACTTGTTCTCAAAACAAATACACTTTGTGGGGTGCAAAGGCTTGCTCAGCGCAGCCAAATTAGAGGATTTATTCATTGGACATACATACAAAAATCACAGATATCCGGTTAAAATTGTGAACAACAGAGGCAGACAATTTACTTTGAAATTCTGGAAAGTTTTGCAGGAGAAATTAGGAGTCAAAAGGGCCATGTGTACATCTGATCACTCCCAATCAGATGGGCAGTCAGACAAAAATAATTGTCTTTGGAACAATATATTCGATGCTTTGGCAACTATTTGCAGGATGATTGGTTTGACTTAGTGCTTCATGCAGAGGTTGCTTTCAATGAGATGGTTCAGCAAAGTACCAGACATTCCTCCTTTGAGGTTGTTTATGGCTATGAAACAAAAACTTTGTTGGCTCTGATCACAGAACCTATGGATCCAGCACAGCCCACCCAGTGGATTACAAAAATCAAAGATGCATAGCCTAACATTGTGGTAGCCCTAGATGAGGCCAAACAGACCTACAAGAAGTTTGCCAATTGAAAGAGGGACAGAGAGTAGGAGTTGAACCCTAGGAGCAAAGTCTAACTTTCCACCAAGCATTTGAAGACTCAGTAGCCTTCCAAAAAAATTGGCCCAATGTTTTTGGGACATTTTGTGGTAAAACGAATCATCAATAAAGCGACAGCTGAGTTGGATCTACCAAAAATGTACAGAAACTTACACCCTGTGTTCCATTTCAGTTTGCTAAAGCCAATAATGGAAGAGGCCCCTTGGAGAGAAGAGCCTGAACTTCTACCTCCATTAGTGGTGGAGGGGAAACAATATTATGAGGTGGCTAAGATTTTGGATTCCAGGTGGCATAGGAAAAAGTTATATTTGGTCAGCTGGTGACACTTCCTGGACTGACATAATGAATGTCTATGACAGACATGTAGATGCCCCAGATTTGGTCCAACAGTTTCATGAACAATATCCAAACAAGCCAGGAGGGGATTGATATATGTAATAAAATAGTATAAAATGTTTCGAAAAGGAATGGCAGATGGGCACTGTGAATAGTAGATGGGACATTGAGGCAGGTTTATGACTGGGATGAGAGTTTGCCTTCCAATCCCAGGAGATGAAAGGAGATGGACCTGGAAGAACTTAACTTCAAAGATATTTTGATATGGACAACTGGATCATTTGGGAGGGGGGAAAGGGGACTGGTCGGAGGGTTTTTAAGTACTGGTTTGGTGGAAAATACTCAAGAGTTGTTTCTAAAAGGATTGCTGTGGTGAAGTGTCTTGATTCCGGAATAAAGCTGTAGTGAATTTATACTTAAAATGTTTTCCTGGTTCTTCAAGTTTCTTGCTATCCATATAATAGTTGCGCTAAGATCTTAGCAGCAAAGTTTCTTGCTATCAAGCATGACACCATATGCAACCTTGGCTTTTCTGGCAGCTTTTCAATAATGGGAAAATCCTGTTCTTGATGAAGCTATGGGAGAAGCCCGGGTTGTATATGGCTGCCTACTGCCCGGGCATGGAGCAGTGTGATAAGATCCATTGGAAGCAGATACAAACCGCATGTAAACCATGCCTGTTTTCCCATGCAATAATCTCCATAGTCCACAAAAGTCATTTTTTTATTCTAAATAGAACACAGTTATTACCCATCTATCTGAGGAACACAGTATGGTGAGAAGGATGGCTGCCTTCATGGGGAGAACGACAAGTACTAGAAGCCCTTTGGCTTTCCCTGCAGAATTTGGCTTAGTTTGCCTGTGAAAGTCAACTCAAGCTATTTGCTCTGCAAGCCTCTTTTAGCCTCTGCTCTTGCTAACTGCTTATAGCATACTGTGCTCTAGCATAGTAATGTGGTCACTATGACTGTGGAAATCTGAGCTCAGAGTCCTTACTCAGCCCCAAAGCTCACTAGTAACCTTTGGCTAGCCATTGTCTCCCAGCATAATCTGCTGTAAGAGATTATTGTGTAGTTTAAAACTGGGACTAGGGGAAAGAAATATGTATACCTCCCTGAGGCCTCTGAAGAAAGTACAAAATATAATTGTACTATATGAATATGTAAGTAAATAGCATAAGCAGTACTGGGGAAGGCTGGTGAACACCTTCAAACAGATGGATTTAGTGAACTTTTGATTCCTTTCTAAATATCAATTTCTGTAAATATCATGGAGAATAAAGGCATCATGGAGCAACCATTATATCTTAGAGTATCTCAGATAATATTGCTCTCATATCCTGCTTGTGGGGTTACCATAGGCATCTAATTTGCCACTGTGGGAAACAAATGCTGGACTAGACATGCTCATGGTCTAAGAGTGCAGGGTTCTTCATATGATGTCATGTTCTTAACCTCCATACAGAAGATGAGCTCAGTATGTCATCCACAAATCACTGAGATACTGGCATGCTGAGAAAAAAGTCCAAACTAAACCACTGGCAGAGGAAAATATGAGGAAACATAAATTATGATAGATGTGAGCAGTGACATGTGAAGCCACTAAAAGAACTTCAAATCATTCTGATGAACTGTGGTAGGATATGGGGGGGACACAACAGGCAGTATAAGCCAATGAGGCAATGTCTGGGAGTCTGGCAAACACATAACTTTTTTAAAAAAATATTTTTAAGTATTAGACTGTTTGGTTGGAAGGAAGAAGGGAAGGATAGTGCAAAAGCAATACAATTGAAATCTTGCCCAAGGGATGTCACTTGGCATGCTAAAACTTCAGCTGAGCCAGGAATTCACTCTAGGCCTTACAGCTAAGAGTTAAGTTCTAGGTGATTCTTTGTATATCTTACCACACTTTGAATCATTCAGCCATAATGACAACAGGGATAAATTAAGCAAGCATAATGAACCCTCCCCCTAAAATGTCTAAGTATGATAGATGACCAACAGACTGAACACTTACATCTGTACAGGAGTGTTATCTCTCTATCGTGTGATGTATTAGCAAAAGACCAAGTATGAGATTTGAATTTCAGTAACTGTTCCACACGTCTGGTTTAAAATATGCAACCACACTATTTAAATAACAGGCAGAAGAAATCAGAGTAATAATCAGTTGGAAAATTGGAGCCTGTTCTCCCCAAATCCATATCACTATCTTGAAAGAATATAAAACAGGGGTAGGTAACCTTTCCCCTTTAAGGGCCGAGGGACTTCAGCTCCCAGAAGCCTCAGCCATGTTGGCCAATAGTCCCATGTTGGCCAATAGCTGCTGGGATTCTGGGAGCTGAAGTCCCTCGGCCCTTAAAGGGGAAAGGTTGCCTACCCCTGATATAAAAGATCTGAAATACTCAATTTTAATGGATGGCTTGGCTTCCAGTGATACGTTAGGGCACCATTTTGACATGCAAAACCTCATAGAGGAAAAATAGGTAACTTGTGGACCACCAGATGTTATTGGACTGCAGTTCCCATCATCCACCCCTCACCACTGATTACGCTGTTGCGCTAGGGCTGAGGGCTATTGTTTTTTAAATTGTAAGCCACTTGGAGTCCCAGTTTTGGGAAATAGTGATATAAATATAATAATATCTCTCCTTATAGAACAGGGGTGGGCAACTGTGGAAGATTGGGGCCTATATTAATGACCCTTGGAGAAATGTATGTATACCACACCACACCCACAACCAGTGGCATCACTAGGGTTGGTGTCACCCAGTGTGGGAGCTCATGCTGTCACGCATCCCCATTGATCTCTTCCCATTTCACACCATACAGCAGGGGTAGGCAACCTTTCCCCTTTAAGGGCCGAGGGACTTCAGCTCCCAGAATCCCAGGAGCTATTGGCCAACATGGGACTATTGGCCAACATGGCTGAGGCTTCTGGGAGCTGAAGTCCCTCGGCCCTTAAAGGGGAAAGGTTGCCTACCCCTGCCATACAGAATCCTTAGTAATATTTTTGTACTAATATTACTCATAAATTGTAATTCCTACATATCGCTGAATGTGAGAGCCAGTGTGGTGTAATGGTTTGGCCATTGGACTAGGACACTAAGAGACCAGGGTTTGAATCCTGACTTGGCCATGAAAACACACTGGATGATCTTGGAAAAATCACAGTCTCTCAGCTTCAGGGAAAGGCAATGGCAAACCCCCACTGAACAAATCTTGCCCAGAAAACTCCATAATTGTTTGACTTAGGGTCACCATAAGTCAGAAACAACTTGAAGACACAAAACAACAAATATATATTATCTGTATTTTTAAGTCACATGCTCTCAGCATTGGAGAAGGCAATGGCAAACCTCCTCCTCTGAACAAATTTTGCCAGAAAAACCCCATGGTAGGGTCGCCATAAGTCAGCAATGGCAATAGTTGTGTCATAAACAAATAGCAAAATCAAAATCACACTATCATATACACAGCCTAAATATATTTACACTTATGTAGTTTCATGTAATTAAAGAGAAAAAATTGTAAGATGTGATGTTTTTAAGAAAATGTTAAAAGAGTAAAATAAATTAAAACTAAATTTAAAGTTTAAGTTAGTTGGATTTGTCACATACATCTGGTCTGATGAGTAATGGAGGATGTTCTTCCAAATGCCCTGTGCCCTCTTCCACAAGATAGTACTTTACTGTATAGATTAGGCTGCTAGGGTCGTTGAACTTGCCCACGTATGCGAAAAACGTCAGGACCTGGCACACAGTATGGCTTTTACTGTATAAAATAGGCTGCTAGGGTTGTAGATCTTGCGCACAGACACCAAAACCCCATGAATCGGAATACAGTATGGTTTTTACTGTATACATGAGGCTACTAGGGTCATTGAACCTGCACACATACATGAAAAACATCATAACCTGGCATCCAGTATGGCTTTTAATGTATAGAATAGGCTACTAGAGTCGTTGAACTTGCACACGTATGTGAAAAAAGTCATGATTTGGTAAGTGCCCTGATGCACCTCTGAAGGCACGCACTTTTTAAGAAGATGCAGAAAAAATCAGCTCCTTTTTGGAGCACCCTTTCACAGGAAGAGGCAGGTAGAGAGCACTTTTTAGGTGTGCGTCATCTAAAGACCACACCTTTCAGTCACCCCCAAATCACCCCTTTTTGCCTGTCTGCATAGCATAGCCCCATATACTCTCAGCCTTAGAGGAAGACAATGGCACCACCACCTCGACAAATCTTGCTAAGAAAACTGTGTGAGAGGGTCACCTTAAGATTGCCATCAGTCAGAAATGACTTAAAAGCATACAACAATAACAAATATATCTATGAATTAAAGCAACAACAAATATAGCTATGAATGGAAAACAGATATAGCATTTCACACTCTCTTAGCCTAAGAGGAAGTAGTGGCAAACCTTCTCTGAATAAATCTTGCTTTGAAAATCCTATGATAGGATCATCATAAGTCAAAATCAACTGGAAGGAACATAATAAACATCAGTGGTGAAGGAAGAATACAACAAATAAATCTTAATACTATTTGGCATTCATATGGTGGTTTAGTTTACTTCATAGATAAATGTGGGTATGTGTGCAATACCTTTGCTTGCCACAAAAAATGTTAAAAGAAACTCTGCCATGCTAACCAGTCCCTTCCACTATTTCTAAAATACATGAGACCCCCCCCCCCGCAACTGAATTTACCTTGGAAAGAGGATCTGATGGTAACTCCATTTAATTTCAGCCTGCTTCCCCCTCCCTCCTTCCACTGCCTGCCTTTACCTCTACATCAAAGAAGGCTGTAAAGTAATTAAAGCAGCAAGTAAGAAGGGAAATTGTTCTGTAGGTAAACAAGCAAAACTAAAAAAGAGGGAAGGGGACTAGAGAATGCACACAGAGAATAAATAAAGAAAATAAACATTTACAGAACTTAACACTGCATAACAAGGCTACGTTTCTGAGTGGTGGGGAGAGGGTTCATTCTCAATGGGAAGGAAGAGACAGAATTGAAAGAAGGCAGCAGACATGGAGAAGTCCTGACTTGGAGGATTCGGTCTGAGCAATTGTAGCCTTCTCCTTCAGTGCCCTTAAGGAGGGTTTAAATAAATAGATAGATCAATGAATAGGTACATCCTGCATTGGGTGGGTGGTGGGCGGAGGAATTCTCCACAGAAGAGAGAGTGAAGGGGTTCAATCCACAGCCTGCTTCCTCAGAAGTAAAGCTCAGCTGGAACTTTTCTTGTTCCCTCCCTCCCACCTGCTCACCCCATCACACCCCACCTCTTTGCAACTCAGTCATGCGGGGAGAAAGTAGACTCTTAGAAGACTATGGCATAAGCAATTAAACCAGCTTACCTCAGCCAGCATAAAATGTAAAACAGGCAGCATCCTGATCTTATCACAAGGATTTAGCCACTGAAATTGCTGCCCAGGTCCAGCCCAGGTCCATCCTCATTTCCAGGACCACCCCGGCAGCCATTTCCTCAAGCTGGTACCTTATCACACGGGGGTCTGAAGCAGTCCCATCCCTGTGGCATCCTCATCCCATCGCGCTTCCTTTCCCCGGGTAATCAAACAACGTCGCAGGGAAACCCCGCCCATCCCTGTCGCATCCCCATCGCATCCCCGTATCAGCCCCGTTCTTTTGGATTCCTGGTCGAAATGAGAATTTCATTTCCCACGACCGGAAGGAAGCGCAATGGGACAGGGATGCAACTGCTTGGCCCCCGTGTGATAAGGTCCCTGGAAAAGTCCAGGTTTTGAAAAGAGGCACACTGAGCACCCCTGCATGTGGGGATGGACCCAGGTGGTGATTTCAGTGGCTAAATCCTTGCGAAAAAATCAGGATGCCACCCATTTTAAATTTTAAGCCAGCTCAGGTAAGCCAGTTTAATTGCTTATGCGATAAGCTCCTTACTCTCTAGGAATTGAACAAATGTCCCCTTTCTCCAGCCATTGAGACTCCCCCCCCCCCCAATACACACACACACATTACTGCTCTATCAGAACTGATGCTGGCATGGGGATACCTTGACCACACATGATGTTGCCTCCTGAGGAGGAGGAGGAGGGAGGGGTCACTTGTTCTGGAGCCTGGGGGATACTGAGGAAGAAAAGAGGGGGGAAGAGTGCTGGAAGCATGGATGCAGCAAAGCCCACTCACTCAGGTGGCACCAGTTTGTTTCATGGGCAGCCAGGGGACCTGGGGGAAAGGCCAGGCAGGATGAGGAGATGGTGGTAGCTGCTGAAATTAAAGTGTCCAGCCTCCCAGCCTCTCCCTCCCTACTGTTGTCTTTTGTCTGAGTGTCTGGGGGGCAGAGGTAGGGAGCAACCTACTCCTTCCCACTTCAGTCAGTAGAATGAGAAAGGAAATGGTAGTTCATTCGCTAACCATGAGGAATAGAGCAAAGTCCCCTTTCTTCAGCCACTGAAATTCATCTCATCCCATGTTTGGGAAGCTGTGGTGTCACACACACCCTTAGGGTGTCACCTGGTGCAGTCTGAACCCCCCCTCCCCAGGCACCTCCCTAGTGATACTATTGCCCACATCCACCAAAAAAAAAAAAAGTGTTTTACCCTCCACAAGTACCCCAAATACCCTCTAGAGTAAATGGGGAGGCAATTTTACCATGTTTGTGGATCTTCCTGGGCCATTTTGGGCCTTGGAAATGCCTTTTTATAAACCTGTTCACTTTCTGTTTCAAAAAAAGTCTTCTACAGGATGCTGATAGCCACGCACAAAAATGCCCACCCCATTCAGAACTTGCTGTCCATTGAAGCAAGTCCATTGAAAGTTTTCAGACAAGGCTTGTTCTGAGTCCTTATAAGCACAAGTTATAGTGAACACCATTTATTTAAACCCATGAGAAGCTTGTCTGATTTTTTTAGGCTGGAATCCTGCTAGGGCACCAAACTAGGATGTGTGGGGTGGGGAAGTTTGCCCCAAAACTTGTCCTTTCTCAAAGTTTTCATATGTGCAGTCCTTAGACTCTGTATTACTGAATGCCATTGTGTGAGAAGCTACACAAGCACTATTGCTTGAGAAAACAATGCAAAATGTCTTTTTATAAGAATGTTTTTAGTGATACGATCTGAAATTTGGACTTGCCAGTTTTCAGTACGTCTAAGCTGGCAATAGCAAGCAAGTACATTTCTATACTATTTATCAGTGAACTAAGCACTCCCCAAGTGGCTTACAATATGTAATTAATTGCCCCCAACAAGCTTGGTATTCATTTGAGTGACCCACGGAAGGATGCAAGGCTGAGTGGACCTTGGAGCCCTGCCTCGGATCGAACTCACTACCCTGTGGCTGCAGTACAAGCATTTAACCACAGCACCACCAGGGTACTGACTGGACCTCACTTCAGAGGAGTTAGAAGGGGTTGAGGGACATGGGACCCTGTGCTGGAGACATGGGGGCACAATTTGTCCACCCTTGAACTAGAGAATGGTAGACTTCAGAAATGTGAGACCCCAAATCCATCAACCAAAGCCAGGTAGAAGAGAAATTCCCTGAGAATGAATGAATGAAAGCTGAGCCCAGGAATTTGTTTTTTATTTTCAAAACTAGATTATTTATTTTCAAAAATGAATCTCTGAGTAGGTCTTCAGATTGGCAAACCCATATAAAATAGAATCAAATATTATTTTTTAATAAAAGGTAAAAAACAACCTAGATTTTTGTTGTTCAGTTTCTTGCAAGTTGTGTGTGTTTTACAAGGAAACACTCCTTAGAACAAAGCTTCTGTTTGAGAATAACCAATATAATTACAGAAAGATGCAATTATGTTACTCATTCTAATGACATATCACTATTTTAAATTTATGAGTGCTGGTCTCTGAGAGACAAGAGAAAGAAGAACAATTTTCTTTTTTAAAAACAGCTAAAGGAGTTTCTTAAGGCATGGAATTCTTGTGCATTTTTAACACTCGCCAATTTACACCTCAAGGGAATACAATCACATGCATCTGTGTACATTTTTAGATCTACACACTGAGTCAGAGAGCAAATCCACTGGATACTTTTGCCATGTATTTTACTCGTTTGTTGTAAGCACCATTCCTAAAAACAAACCATGTCTCCCTGGTTAAAAGGATGATGAAGACCATCTGTTTTGCTCTGTCTTCTGCATCTGAGGGCTTTGCTTATGGCTTCCTCCACCCGCAAATAAAAAAAACATTACTAGCACTGAGCTGGATTTATTTCCCCAGTGAAAACTATTGGCTACTAACTTAGCAAATACAAATGCACTTGTCCCTAAAATGTGCAGGTAATCATCTTAATGGCATATGTCTGTAATATGGCTGAGAAGGACAGAGCAAGTTTCATCTGCAACTGGAATGCATCCTGCAATTAAATGAGTTGTTTATCCAGGTAACTTAGAATTATGTCACTTTGTGTTACAGGGAGGATAAAGCACAACAGCTTTGAAGAGGTAGTTACTTAATGTGCAACTTGTCACCACTTGCATCTCTGCCATAATGAGACATGTGGAAAATCCTTTGCAGCTAGCTTTTTGCAAAGCAGATCCTTCTCTAGACTGTGTTGCAGAGTATGTCTCATATGTGTGTGTGTGTGTGTGTATGTATAGGGCCTTTACATGGTTAAGAAAATGCATAAAGCAGGCAAATTATAGAGAACTTTCTGCATGTGAAAGGCATATCCTTGTTGAGGGGTACAGAAGCACTGGTTTGTGGGCCTAACATGATATCCCGGGTGTTGTGTTGTCTCCCTGGGGCAAAAATCCATGATATGACAGTCAGGCTAATAGGACTTGTCAAGCCTACTGACCAATACCCTTTCTTCTTGGTCCATGTGGGAACCAATGATACTGCAAGGCATAGCCTTCAGAATATCAGAAGGAATTATTAGGCTTTGGGTAGGAAGCTGAAAGAGCTGGATGCACAGATAGTTATTTCATCTCTTCTCCCAGTTGGAAGGGCATGGTCCAGGAAGGGAGAGGAAGATAGCAGATGTGAATAACTGGCTCCGTAGATGGTGCCGCCAAGAACAACTTGTATTCTTGGATCATGGGCTGTGGTTCCATGAGGGTGGACTTCTGGTAAGAGATATTTTTGCCAATAGTCTCAAACATTTGATCAAGAGGGCTTTAAGCTGAGTCATGTGGGGGAGGGAGACGGTATCTTGGAAGGCAGGAGTACATCATGGGCTGGAGATAATATTCAAAGTGTTATAGAGGGAACAAGACAAATAATGAAAGGGCCCAACAGTGGGAGGCAAAGAACCTCACATAGGCACCAAGTGGGGAGGTCCCATGGTCTTAGATGTCTCTACATTAATGCACAGAGCATGGAAAATAAACAATGTGAACTTGAACTCCTAGCACAAAAAAGCAAATACGATATAATAGGCATCACTGAAACCTGGTAGGATGAGTCTCATGACTGGAATGTAGGAATAGAGGAGTATAACTTATTTAAGAGAAATAGGCCAAACAGGAAAGGAGGAGGAATTGCATTATATGTCATGGATGTTTACACCTGTGAAGAGATCCAGGAGTTAAATCCTGGAAATCAGGTGGAGAGCATCTGGATAAAAATTAAAGGGGAAGGAAACAACAGGGATGTTATTGTGAGAGTCTACTACAGACTTCCAAGTCAGATTGAGGAGTTGGATGATGCCTTTCTAGAACAGATGACCACACACTCAGA
>CM034710.1:60067251-60091712 GCA_020142125.1 Phrynosoma platyrhinos
CCAGATCTGGTTTCGGGCCTGTCACTGTGAGTACCTCCATTTTGTCTGCATTCAACTTCAATCTGTTCTTCCTCATCCAATCCATTACCACTCTAAGACAGTCATTAAGAGGAGAGGCACCATCTGAGGTCTGAGATGATGATCTGGTCATGAAGAGATAAATCTGGGTGTTGTCAGCGTACTGAAGACACCGTGCTCCATGCCTCCGAATGATCTCACCCAGCAGCTTCATGTAGATATTAAATAACATCGGGGACAGGATGGCGCCCTAAGGGACACCACAATTAAGCTCTATTTTAGAAGAGCAACTGTCCCCGAGCCTCACCCTCTGGGATCTGCCCGAGAGGAAGGAACAGAACCATTGCAAAGCTACCCCTGTTGATGCCCAAGTGGAGGTCATCGGTCAGAACAACCATGGCAGTCTCAACTCCATATCCTGTCCTGAAGCCAGTTTGAAATGGATTGAGATAATTGGTTTCATGCAAGACTGCCTGGAGTTGGGAAGCAACTGCCCTCTCAATCACCTTGCTCAAAAAAGGGAGCAAGGAGACTGGTCTATAGTTGTTTCTATCCAGGGGATCCAGGGAAGGCTTTTTTAGGAGTGGCCTAACCGCCGCCTCCTTTAAGCAAGATGGTACATTACCTTCCCTGAATAATGCGTTGATTGTGTCCCGAAGGAACACCTTCAACGCATCCCCCGGACGACCAGCCAGGATGGACATGGATCGAGGGGGCAAGTCATCTTCCTCACCATTCCAAGCAGCTTGTCCACATCATCAGTACTCATATCGGTACTTGTCCACATCATCGGTACTTTTCATGGATTCTAATAAGTAACAAAAGTAAGTGTTTATCTATAGAGGTATTTTTGAGTTTGTCCCATAGTCTAGATCTAGATACTGTGTCAAATGCAGACTTAAAATCAGGATGCGGCCCCCCAAGGCCTTTGGACCAGCCCCAGGTGGGTCCTGCCGCTGCCACCACCACCCCCCGCTGCTGCCTCCACCCGCCATGATGATATTGATTATTGTTGTTATTACTTGTTTTTGGGGTTTTTCTTGGCAAAATCTTCACAGGGTTTTTGCCATGGCTTTTCTGGGGTTGAGAGAGTATGCATGCATATATTTTTTTATTTTTAAAAAAATGTTTTATTGTTTTATTTATTTATTTATTTATTTATTTATTTATTTTTGGTGCTTCAGCCCCCTAATTGTCTGAGGGACAGCAACCCGGGCCCCAGCTCAAAAACGTTGCCTACCCCTGCTTAAAAACCAATAAATGCAGCAAAAAGAAATATACCAGATTGACGAGAATACTTTTTTACTAAATGTTTTAAAATCATTGTGTGATCTATTGTAGATCCCCCAGTCCTATATCCCACTTGTTTGTCCCTCAAGATATATTCAGATCCCAGCCAGTCCAATAATTTATCCTGGAGATGTTTAGCATTGTTAGGAAGGATCTAATTAGGAGAATTTATAATTAGCTCAAAATATGCAAGAGTGGGCCCTAACAACACCCCATGGGACTGTGTACCATTATGTATACCAGAGAACTAAGGAATCCCGCAATGGATGACGCTGAGGCAGGCTTCCGATTAAAGTCTAAATATTTATTATATGGGGAAAACTGCACACACACAAATATAGCACACACTGCAGACTTAGAAATAAAGGGGGTGAAAGTGGGGATAGCTTGAGAGGGACCAGACTGAGGGAGTTACTCACTTCCAAAGGCTTTTCCAGGATCCGCTGTGGATATTGATGATAATGATGATGAAGCACGGCCGTCAAAATGGGGGGGGAGGGGGAAAGATGGCTGAGGGAGCTATGATCAGAGTTCAGACCAACTCTCAAGATAGGACGTGGAGCCTAGAAATCCAAAGGTTCTTATAGGACATTTCTGCCTTCTGGCTATTGTTTAAATGGCTTGGCTGAAGCCAGGACAAAGGAGTTGATAGTCTTAGCTTTGTCAAACCTAGGTGTGGGGATAGTCTAAACCAGGGGTAGGCAACCTTTCCCCTTTAAGGGCCGAGGGACTTCAGCTCCCAGAAGCCTCAGCCATGTTGGCCAATAGTCCCATGTTGGCCTATAGCTCCTGGGATTCTGCAGCTGCCAACCCATGTGGTTGCTCTGTCTCCCTTCATGGCATCCCCAAGGCCAGCGGTGTGGTTGGAGGGTCTTTGATGTGGCCTCGGAAAAGTTGCATTGACTGCCCTCCAGTGTGGTTGTTCCATCTCCATTTAGGGCATCCTCGGGGCAGGCAGGGCAGTTGCTGCAGCTTAGGGAAAAGGCAGCTTCATGGTGAGATGCAGACAGGTGGCCCTGAGCCACCCCGGGAAGTGGAGGATCAAAGCCAAAGCTGCCAGACGCCTCAACCCCGATACTCCCTTTTGCCGTCTCAGAAAGGAGCGGCAAAATGCTGGTCCTTTCAGAGCCAGCAAAAAGGGTGCCCTAAGAGCTGGTGCGCAGCTCTTTAGTGCCCCTTCTGGCACAGCGCATCAAAAGGCTGTGCTGGAAGGATGTCCTGATGCCGCGTGCCATGCGTAATGGCACAGGGTATCAGGATGTCTTCGGGGAGGGGTTGAAGCAGCCGGTGTGTGGTTGCCTCTCCCCATCCCTGCCTCCAGGAAAGCCCAAAGTGCCCATCTGTAGAGGCCCCATGTCACCTTTTCCTGCCTGTCTGTACAGCCCAGGGGTAGGCAACCTTTCCCCTTTAAGGGCCGAGGAACTTCAGCTCCCAGAATCCCAGGAGCTATTGGCCAACATGGGACTATTGGCCAACATGGCTGAGGCTTCTGGGAGCTAAAGTCCCTCAGCCCTTAAAGGGGAAAGGTTGCCTACCCCTGGTATATTGGTCTAAATCCAATTGTTAGTTCCAGGTAAAATAGATTTGTTTAATCAGTGGCTGAATGGTTAATCAACCCTTAGGCAAACCCCAGTGTTTCAATTCATCTACCCTAGTTGCATTAGCTATCGGATTTAGACCATAGTCTTTGGTTCACATAAAATGAATTCCACAGGTATAATGTATTGATTTTTACACACACACACACACGCACACACACACACACGCACACACACACACAGAGGCACATATTTTTCTAAGGAACTCAGGATGGTGCACAAGATCTCCCTCCCTGATGATAATTGCCCCCCCCCATAGTCACCCAGTCAGCTTTGTAGTTGATCTGGGTCTTGAATTCAGGTCTCCACAATCCATGACTACCAATTCTTCCCACTACAAAAATGGGCCCTGCATTATAACTATTATTTCCAACAACAAGTGACTAATCAAATGTTTGGACAAGACACTACCTAAATGGCTTTGAAAAGCTGCACTGTAATTTCTAGCTCTGGAGCCAAATTAAAAAATGCCAAGAGATTTTCCCCTCAAAAGACCACTCTGATCCAGGAAAGTGAACCTGTCATATAAACTTTTGAAAGCTTCCTGGCAGGCACCCATTTTTATTTGAAGGCTTGGTAATACAAAATGTCTTTTGTGTCCCCCTCAGAGAAATATGATCAATATGTTTCAAAGAGTGAAGTTAAAAAAAAAGAAGCAAATTTATGAACAGTATTATTAAAAAGAGATACAGGGAATGACTTTGATTAACCATAGATTGACTTCTTTGGGGGAAAACCCCAAATGACAAAAATCAAAGGTGCTTAATTTGTCAAATTGTGAAATTATATTTTGTTAGCAATGACAAGTAATATAGTAACTGAAAACATTCATAGACAAACACTGAACAATGTACTTTCTTTGAGCGACACATACTGTTTAGTTCGGCAGTATATTTAACTTCTTAAAATATACGCAGCAGTATGCCATACATACATTACCTAATTGATTGATTTTAAGTACACAAACTATAGCACCCATTAAGGAGTGGGCAAAGTGTGGCCTTTGGGCTGTTTTTGTGACCCCCAAGGCCCCTGCGACAAAAAAAATTGCTCCAAAATGTCCCCTCATGACCTCTAGGGCCATGTTGGCAAACCTATGGCATACGTGCCATCTCTGGCATGCAAAGCCATTTTGGAGGGCATATGGAGAGATGGGAGGGTGGGAAGAGGAGGAATAGTCACTTCAACTGCCTCTCCAGAGACAGTTAAAGGCACAGGAGGGCCTGTGGAGGGCCTTCCCCCCCCCCCACT
Source organism: Phrynosoma platyrhinos (assembly GCA_020142125.1). Classification (NCBI taxonomy): domain Eukaryota; kingdom Metazoa; phylum Chordata; class Lepidosauria; order Squamata; family Phrynosomatidae; genus Phrynosoma; species Phrynosoma platyrhinos. Next base: position 60,071,409 of record CM034710.1, read on the forward strand.
CTCCCAGGCCTTCAGCTGCCTCTCTGGAGATAGCTGAAGGCCTGGAACAGCAGGAAAGAGGGGGAACAAGTGCAGATGAAGGCCTGGAAAAGCGTGCCTGTTCCTCCTCTTTCCCACCATCCTGGGCCTTCAGCTGTCTCTGGAGAGGCAGTCGAGGGCCTGGGTGGGGGGGAGAGGAGGGCCTGCCCCCCGGAAGGCAGAGGTCCCACCTCCAGGAAGTCCCATCCCCCCACCACTGGGTAACACCCAGTGCTGTTTAAGTTTGGACACTCAGTCCCTAAAAGGGTTGCCATTACTGCTCTAAGGGATGTGAAGAGTATTTCCATCATGTCTGAAGCCTCTCTACACCTTCTCCAGGGTCAAAGCAATTTTTTACATTTTTTTTCAAACAAAATGTTTTGCCTCAAAATGAACCAAAATGCTTTCTAAAGGCCTAGGAACACCCAAAACATGCCCCCATGCCCCTCTAGAAGGAGCAGGAGCAGGCTTCAAGGGTCTCCTGAAGAGCTAATCAGCCCCTTAGTCTTCCATAGATGCCCACCCATGTCTTACATTACTGAGAGTAATGAACTGTAGGCAAGATTTTTTTTTCTCATGCATAAACACATCAATGGACAGCCAAAAGGACAAACAAGTGGGTCCTAGAACATATCAAGGCAGAAACATTCCTGGAAGCCAAGATGACCAAACTGAGACTGTCGTACTTTGGACATATCATGAAAAGGGAGGACTCTTTGGAAAAAACAATAATGCTGGTAAAGGTGGAGAGAAGTAGGAAGAGAGGAAGGCCACATGCTAGATGGCTGGACTCTATTAAGGAGGTAATGGGTATGGGGTTGCAGGAATTAAGCAGAGCAGTGGAGGACAGAGGGGCTTGGAGATGTCTGATCCATAGGGCTGCCATGAGTCGAGATTGACTCAAGGGTAGTTAACAGCAACAAAATACACAAAGACACACATCCCTGAGTAAAGTCCTGTGATGTCATGATATATTTGAAAAGGGGGTAGATGGGCATAGAGGGTAATAATAAGGCATGGCAAATGCATTCATGTGTTTAAGAGAAGAACTAAGAGTTGCATATAACAGCAATGCAGTTAGAGTATTAGATCCAGGCTGGAAGGCTCAAATCCTTGCTCAACCATGAAGCAGACTGAATACCCTGAAACATTTTATCAAATCAAATCAAATCAAATTTATTATGTCAGACAGCCAGCACATAAAAAACACAATATTCAAATATTCAACAGTATATGCATGTATATACACCGCATTATCAATACAAAATTATAACATTAACCTTGAAATTATCCAAGAGATAAGTTGTGTATATTTTCAACAGGGGACGCTGACACCTATCTCTTAAAACATTCCAAAAACATATGTTAGCATAATCAATCAATTTATACAGATTTGCATAATATATATTTAAATGATAAGACAAATATCATATAATCTATTTAGAACCATAAAATGTCAGAATCAATTAGTGCATTTGCTTTAAAAACTTTTTACGACTAATAATAGCAGCTGCAAAGAATTTAGCAGCTGTTTGAGTTATACATTCACTACAGTCTGCAAGAATATAATCAAGATAACATTTCTCCTCTCAATGTTATCAATGAAAACCGGGACATTAGAATATGGTCCAAAGGATGGAGCCATGCAATAAGGGAGGGTAGTAGTTATGAGGAGGGACACTCAGAACGATTGTTTTCTGCAGATAAACTTTGGATTTTATGAAGTGATTTTGGGAAAGCCCATATAAATAAATGCAATACTCTTTGCGTGTGCACAGACATATGCACACCATGATTAACAATAAATATACTAGACATTGGACTTTATTACACAATATCCAATATCACTGCAATCTCACTGTAATTGCAATAGAGAGAAGAACCAGAAACATATTGGCTTGGGAGCTTTCCTTATGACATGTCCTCTATTGACATGATTGGAGGTGTTTCTTGGCATGGACTCACTTTCCCAGCATGGTCCTTAACCCTACCTACCTCCCCATTGTCTTTACCATAGCCTTACTTATGCCTTTCAGAGGTTTTTCTATTGCTCTTTACTTATTTTTTTTTTTTTTACTAAATTAAGCAATTATTTGTAAGCTGCCTCGATTAGTTGTAAGCCGCCTTGATTGATACAGCAAGAGGTAGGGTATAAATAAATTATAATAATAATAATAATAATAATAATAATAATTATTATTATTATTATTATTAATTATCGCAATGCTATTTAAGAAAAGAAAAGAAAAGAAAAAAGAAAAGTGGGGAAAGAAGAAAAGAGGCTGCTTGGGAACAGCGGGGGAGGAGTGAGGAGGGGACTGTTACCATGTGACTGCTGAATCCCAGCACTACAGCTGGAGACATTATCATACTTTCCTTTCTTAGAATGCAAGCATGATTTAGGGGGCTGGGAGCCCTACATAAGAGTGACAGCCTAACTATTTGTGCTGGTAATAATAATAAATAATCATAATTTATTTATACCCCACCCCTCTGCTGAGCAATTGGGGCAGCTTACAATGTTAAAAAATTCCATATAAATTATTCAAATTGTGTTCTTACTTTATGACATAATCTTGGTTTAACAGTCATATCTGATAAAGTCCTATGACTCTGGAGTTTTGTTGTTGTTAACTGCCCATGAGTCAATCTCATGACAACCCCATGGACAAGACATCTCCAAGATTCCCCAACCTCCACGGCTCTAAAGGGGGTTGCAGACTGCCAGAAATAGTGCAAATTGAGTCCACTTTTAGGGTTAGGGTTAGGGTTAGGGAATCATGGGAACTATATTTTATTGTGGCACCAGAGCTCTCTGACATAGAAGGCTCAATGTCTCAGAAAAAAAACAATTCCCATGATTCCCTAGCACTAACCCTAACCCTAAAAGTGGACTCAATTTGCACTATTTCTGGCAGTCTGCAACCCCCCTAAGTTCCTGTAAACTCATACCTCTGATCTCCTTAATAGAGTCCATCCATCTGGCAGGCAGTCTTCCTCTCTTTCTACTTCCCTCCACCTTTCCTAGCATTATTGTTTTCTCTGAGTCGTACTTCTCATGACATGACCAAAATAAAATTTATTGTTGTTAACTGTCTTTGTGTTGGTCTTGATCCATGGCAACTCTATGGATGAGACATGTCCAGGCCCCCCTGTCCTCTACTGCTCTGCCCAGCTCCTGCAAACTCAAATTTGTGGTCTCTTTAATAAAGTCCATACATCTAGCATTTGGCCTTCCTCTCTTTCTATTTCCCCCCACCTTTCCTAACATTATTGTCTTTTCCAACGATTCATGCCTTCTCATGATGTGTCCAAAGTACACCAGTCTAAGTCTTGTCATTTAGGCTTCTAGGGATATCTCTGGCTTGATCTCTTCTAGGACCCATTTGTTTGTCCTTTTGGCTGTTCATGGAATCCTCAGCACTCTTCTCCAGCACCAGATCTCAAATGTACTGATTTTCCTCCTATCTTCTATCTTGATTGTCCAGCTCTCACATCCATACATGATAACAAGGAATATGATGGCTTGTATGATTCTAACTTTTGTGCTGAGTTGTATGTCTTTGCATTTTAGGATCTTTTCTAGTTCTTTCATGGCTGCCCTCCCTATTCTTAATCTAGCCTAGTCATCTTGGCTTCCAGGGAGATTTCTGGCTTGATCTGTTCTAGGACCTATTTGTTTGTCTTTTTGGCTGTCCACAAGATCCTTAGCACTCTTCTCCAGCACCACATTTCAAATGAATTGATTTTCTTCCTATCTTCTTTCTTAACTGTCCAGTTCTCACATCCATACATGGTAATAGGGAATACAATGATTTGCATGATTTTAGCTTTTGTGCTCAGTTGTATGTCTTTGCATTTTAGGATCTTTTCTAATTCTTTCATAGGTTACCTACACATTCTTAGTCTTCTTCTGATTTCTTGGCTGCAGTCCCCATTCTGATAAATGTTTGATCCCAGGTATGAGAACTCTTTTACTATTTCTATTACCTCATCATCTAGGTTGAATTTATGTAGATTATCCATGGTCATTTTTTTGTTTGTTTTCTTTTCTTATGTTCATCAGGAAGCCTGTCTTTCCACTTTTTAGAAGAACCTATGAGCAGTATAAAAATCCTAAATGAAGTGCTATCTGAATTTGAGGAAATCTCAGGACCAAAATTTAATAAAGATAAAACTAAAGGTATAACTAAAAATAAGACAAAAGAAGATATAAAATACTTGAGGGAATCTGAATTTAACATAAACAAGAAAGTAAAATATTTGGAGACTTAAATGACAAAAAAGAATTTTGACCTCTTTAAAAACAATTACCAAAAATTTGGATTTTAAGATTTGGAAAATTGGGAAAACTTAAAACTGTCATTATTTGGTAGAATATCAATAATAAAAATAAGTGTACTGGTGAAAATACTGTTTCTTTTTCAAACTATCCCCATATTATCAAATGAATTACCCTTTAGAATGGCAAAAAGATATATCTCACTTTATTTGGTTGGGGGAAAAACCTAGGGTGAGATTTAAAGTTTTACAAGATGGAAGGGAGACAAGAGGTATGTGAGTAACCAATTTTAAAATTTACCACAAGGCAAGCTGCCTAATGTGGATAAAAGATTGGATTTACTTAAAAAGATAGATGACTGTTGCAAATTGAAAGATTGAATATAATATTTGGTTGGCACACGTGATTATATGACGATAAAGAAAAAGCCAACTAAGAATTCAATAATCACTGTGTGAGAAAGCTGCTCTTAAGGATGTGGAAAAAAATATAGATTGAAATTAGGAAATAAAATGCCAACAGAAACATCTCAACATGAAGCATTTTATAAAATAAAAATTGAAGAAATTAAAAACTGGCTTAGATATAAAGACATCTTAATAGTACAAGACAATAAGTCCAGATTTAAAATACAGAAGGAGCTTTTAAAGGAGAATATAACGGGGCTATAGTACTTGATTAGGCAATGAATAGAAAGATTTTGGGTGGATTATAAGGTAAATAGCCTTGAAGTAGCCAAAAAAGAATTTAAAAAGATTTTAGAATGAGAGAATAAAGGAATGCTATCCAAAGTATATAAATTTCTACTAAAGATTGAAACAGAGAAAGACATGCTCAAGAATAACATGATTATCTGGGCACAGAATATAGGACACTGAATTAGCACAATGAGAAACCACGTGGATTAAAAGGATAAAATTTACAAAAAGCCAGGATATCAAGGAGAACTATTATAAAATACTGTACCAATGGTACTTAACACCAGACAAACTTTCAAAAATGTATGAACAGGTAGTACTTGCTGAAAGTGTTTAAAAGAAAAGGGGACCTTTTTCCATATGCAGTGGAGCTGGAAAAAAGTAAAGAAATACTGGATAGAACTACATAAAACATTAGAAGAGATCTCACAGATTAAGACTGAATTTATGCCAGAAATATATCTGTTAAATATTGTGGATTAAAAGGTAGAGGAATCAAGTGGTAGGGTATTGTTCTATCTAATTACAACAGCAAGAATGGTATATGCATGGTATTGAAAAGAAGAGAAGATCCTCAAAATGGAAGACTGGCTTCTGAAGGTATATAACATTTTATCTACTTGAATTTGCATGCTTTCAAACTGCTAGGTTGGCAGAAGCTGGGACTAGTGACAGGAGCTCACCCCATCGTGCATCACTCGGGCCTTGAACTGCCAACCTTCTGATCTTCAGAATTGGCATCTTAACCACTAAGCATCACATCAAGGCAAGGTACAGCATGTTAAAATAGAAAACACAATTTAAATTATGGTGACTCTAAGGTGAACCTATTATGGGTTGTTGTTGTTGTTGTTGTTACAAAATTTGTTCAGAGGAAGTTTGTCATTGCCTTCCCCTGAGGGTGAGAGCATGTGACCTGCCCATGGTCACCTAGTGAGTTTCACGACCAAGGGAGAATTGGACCCTGGTCTCCAGAGTCATAGTCCAACACTGAAACCACTATGCCAAGCTGACTCTCAACATGGTATGCACCATCTACAAATTTAAGATCTAGAGGTAAAGCATTATTATCTGTTTTACTGATGTACACAGTTCTATGAAAAGAGAACTGCTAAATGGTCTTCCTTTGGCCCTCCAGGTGGAGGAGGATCTCACACATTTTCATAAGAAGCAGAAGATTTTGCTCTTTGATTTTCTGGATCAAGCTTCTGAGTTGTGCCTGGGGTGGCTAGTGGCATATTGGGGGTTATAGGTATATTTATAGTGTTATATTTTACTGTCTTTGTCTCTGACTGTATGTGTTGATGTTCCACCCTTTAATGAAAAGAGCATTATAAAATGAATCATCATTGTCATCATCAAACGAAGATTTATGCAAATCTCAAAAACAAACAGAAATCAGAACTTAGAAGAGAAAAACATATCATTTATTAGGGAAATCTGAAGTAGGACAGCAGGAATCTCCATGTCTGTGAGAAAGAAAGAACAGTTCTGCCAGTTCTGAGGTGCAGTAATTCAAATGGATCTCTTCAAGGAAAGCCCCCCTTAACTGGCACCTTTTGTTAGTTCATCCTTTGTTATCTATGGAGACAATTAGGGGCAATTGAAGTTGTACATGTTCTAAAACTAAATTGAAAAAAATGCAAGATTCTGTGCCTCAGAATAAACAATGTGAATCATGTAAGATACCCTTGTATAATTCCATGGATGGATGAAATGGGTGGGGAAACTAATGGGACAACCAGCATAAGTGGACATATTAGTTACTCCTCTTGACAAGGACATAGAAATGTTGCTTGTAAAATGCAGGTACATACACCAATCATTCAGAAAAATGAACAAATTCTCATTTAGATATGCAACACATGAGAACAGAAATGACTATTAAAAATTATCCAAATAAAAAAGTAAACCAAAAAAATCTGTCACCTGCTCTCAGCATACAACATTCAGTTGAACATGTCAGTGTCCATATTTTGTAGCAGCTGATACAACTGTAGGCATCTTGCTCTTTTGCCATTTACTAAACAGCCAGCTTTGTGACTGATAAACTTACTGGTGTTTTTATCAACAACAGAAGCCAAGAGGTGGAGAACAAGACCAAAAAGTCAATAATTTGTCAGGGAAAATGGTAAGGACAAGAATAAAATGTTCCAAATAGAAACAAGCAGCCAATCAGTCCCTCAGGGATTAATCTGAGAGTCTATTTTAGTCTGTGTTTTTATTAATGACTTGGCATGGGAAACAGGAGACTTGATAAAATCTGTAGATGAGCCCAAGCTAGAAAAAAAATGGTTAATCCAAAGAGGAATCTGAAAATTATGTGGAATATATTGAATTATCTCATCAAGTGGAGTAATGGAAATAGAATGAAATTCTCAGTAGTACGAACTTCATGTTCATGGATTTGGAGAAAGTGAGCATATAAAAAAGAGTATACAGATACACACAGATGTTATTTGGGCAGTTGGCCAGGGTGTATTTGAAATTCTACCTTTAGCAACAACTCTATAGGCTTGTTCCAAAAAAAAAAAAAGAATTTTGACAAAGAAAAACTGTACTCAATTTTCAACCATACCTAGCATGTGTAAGATGGACCAAACTGCAGAGTCTCTCCAACAAATCAAGAAAGCCAACAATAATGCACTAGAAATAGTCCTGGCTGAAGAGGGAAAGAGGTTTGATAGGTGAATAATTAGTGTGGAGTCAAGGTCATTTCTATCCAGCCCTAATAATTTATCTGATTCACACCCCACCAATTTCCCAGGACTGGGACTCAAGGCAGCCTGTTTTATCAAAAAGATCACCAGTTACTCTCAACCTTAATATAGGAATGAGCAGCTCTCTTGTCATCATTCCTTTGTTCATAAAGAAAAAGGGGATGGCTGAAGGACTACAACAAACTGTCTCACTCAAGAAACTGTCTGTCTGAAGGGCTGTCTGCCCAGGCTTGCATTTTCCCCAGCCTTGAGTCATCCTGTTTGGATGACACAGGCCATTAGCCCTGAGCTGGATCGAGCCAGGATCCAGAAGACCAGATGTGTATCGAGTGTATCCAGTCCAACCGCAGGTCAAAGGGGCCTTAGTGTGGGTTCCAAATGAAACTCTGAAATTCATGGCACAGAAACAGGCAGGCATATAAACACCTGCCCATCCCCACCCTAGCCCAGGAACCAATCTGGGTTGGGACCCGAGCCAGGATAGCATGGGCCTGTCCTGTGCTGTCATGGCCCATCTACTCAGAAATAGAGAAGACTGATATCATAACAGAGTCTATAGACAGGAACTGAGACTTCTGGTGTGACTGCCCAGTAGATACACCATCAATGATGTTACGATAGCCAGAAGTCTTCCGTTTTTTATATAAATGTGGTGAAGTTTGGCCCTCTATGACCCTAAATGTACCCTAAATACACCTGCCATGAGATTTAATGCAATAGATCACATAGGCAGTTTGGGAGTTGCAGTAAGGGGAAATTTACACTCACATCCCAGGAAGGCCAGGCAACTCATCACAGGATGTTTGACACCCAAGATGGAGAGTGCCCATTTACCACCCCAATTCCCAATTCAAAGACCTTCATCTTGAGTGGCCATTCCCATGCAGATTTTGACCCTTTGATGTAGGACACCTGGTCTTTGCCCCAGGCTAGTTTTGCCTTATAAAAGATCCTAAATTTCCTTGGTTCCCTGGACTAGTTTAGATTTTAGGTTGAGTCCATGTCAGTCTGAATTCCGCTAGTTCTGAGCTGCCGCTGCCATACTCCAAGGATCCTGGAGTGACCAGGTCTCACATCCCCACTATCAGACCACATTTTCAAGGAGCGACCACATTGATGGTAATTATCACTGTTAGTGAAGCCTCTTGATCTAGTCCAATGCTCATCTCTTTATTTCTTAGCTCTTGTGTGAGTGTGTGAATTTGGTGTGTGTTTTCCCTCTTAATAAAATACAATTGATAGAAGAATATTGCCTCAGAAATCCTTTTATCTCCCTACCCTGCAAAAGTTGGGAAGTATCCCAGGGCTGCTTGTAACTCAGCCCATTTGTTGAGCTACAAGCAGTAATATTCCACTCAGACCTCTAGTTACAGTGGTACATGAGAGAATAGCAATAGCAAGCACATTTCTATACTACTTATCAGTGCACTTAAGTAATCCCCAAGCAGTTTACAGTGTGTAAGCTAATTGCCCCCAACAAGCTGGGTCATTTTAGTGACCTCAGAGATGCAAGCCTGAGTTGAGCCTGAGCCCCTGGCTGCTATTGAACCCACAACCTTATAGTTTGTGAGTGAATGGCTGCAGTACAGGCATTTAAGCACTGTGCCATCAGGGCTAAAATAGAGTCAGACTTTTCTTTGCATTGCTCCCCTACACATGTGAATTATCTCATAAGTCGGTTTATACAGGAAAATGCCCAGAGTGAATATAGAGATAAAAAAAAAACATTGAAAATTATACTGATACTTCCACCTTAAAATACTATTAAAAATAAAGTTAGAATTTAAATATTAATTTTTGTTATCCAATTTCACAAGATGTCTGCAAATTTTGTAATACTATCTGTCATCTTTCTGTATAAGAAAAATATGTGTAGACCTTAACTCTGACCTGATTTTTCCCCTAACTGGTGTGTACAGTATGAATGTATTCATTTAGAAATTACTATATCAAAGATTCCTGGCACGGTTTTAAAGAAAAACTTAATTTCACTTGACTTGGCTGAGAGTCAATAAACTTTTAATAATCACAATGATGCAACTCATAAGTGTCTAATTTCAAAAAGAGAATAATGGGTCTGATGTTTTGTAGCTGTCACAGTATACCCAGTGAACATTTAAAATGTATGAAAATTAAATAATGCACTGTGGGTTGCACACTACATACTGAAGAATGTGAAAGGATTTTTGAATATAGGAAATTGATTTATACTGAGAAAAGCAATTGGTCTACTAAGGCCAATATTGTTGTTCTACAACAGCTCTTTGGCAAGGATCTTTTCTAGTTTTGACTGAAGATGCCAAAGTCTTGAGCCTTATACATGCAAAGTCTGTGCTCCAGACAAGAATTCTTAAAGACAAATTAACATAAATAAGTTATAGGCAAGAAACTGTGCCTTCTCTGCTGTGTGCCATCCCACTGTGGAATGTCATCCCCTTACAGATTTGATTGGCACTGACAATTGGGTGCCCAGGAAGACTGGCCACCAAGTAAAAACTTGCCTATTCACCAGTGTTTGCACAACCAGTGACCATGGCTTACCTCTAGCCTGTTGGACTGTAAATTTTGTCTTCTGTTTCATTCAGTCTGTTTGTTTTATTTTATTTTAAATAATTGTTTTAAATTAGCCTTTATCATTTTCCCTGTAACCCCCCCTCCAAAATTTCACATATAAAGCTAGACATATTTTAATATAAATAAGTTAAGGAAGAACAAGTGTCCATTTTCTGTTTCCTTCCCCATTGATATAAGTAATTCCATGCCATACCATGATATTTTTTATATTATTTCCAATGTCACATGTGGTCTATCTCTCAGTATCACTTATTAGGAAACACTGGTGGCAAAATGCTATAGCACTCGTGCCTTGCTTGTAAACTTCCCACAGCCATCTCTTTGACCAATGGACTAGTCAAGCCTTTGGTCCAATTTAGTATGGCTCCTTTTATGTCTGCAGCTCTCATACAATTTAGGTGTACCAGCCCATGTTGCTTTCCTCCACATGCCCAACGAAGGCATCAGTGGGACCAGAAAAGTCTGTATAGTTGTGATGTTTGGCTTTGCACTGACAGAATATGGGACTGACAGGGACAGACATTGATGAAGAAAGAGAAGCTGCCTGACTTTTCCAAGGCTACTTCCCATGTTTCTCATCTGCACCAGCAGCTGCCATACAGATGTACCCTCACAAAGAACAGGTGATTCATAGAAGGTAACAAGGCAAAAAAAAAAACTCCAGAAGATGCTTTTCAGTCATTAAAACAATGTACCACTTCAGATGTATGTTTATTTCTGGAGTTTATTTATGCTCTTTGGCAGAATGGCTAAAAGGAACTGAACTGGACTTCAGGGAGAGGAAGTAAAGGTTCCTGTTTGGGTTTTTTTAAAAAAAATATTTTTTATAGCAATGTGAAGTTGGGGAAGTGTTATTAAGGGCTGGCCACCTGCCACAGGGTGGAGTTTTGTTTTGGTATCCTTTTAGAGCTTGCAGGTGTTTGGCATGAACTCGAATCAAGGACAGCTGTGATAGTTCAGATCTGCTATTTCCCTCCCAATATTTCTCAGAAGTGATGCAGTGTGGTGATGTCTTACACCTGATATTCTCTACTTGTGTGGCATGTCTAACTGTACTGTTACAAAAAAAAAGTCTCCTCTGCTTTATGTTTTTTAAAAAATGTGCAGCTCACAGCAGTAGGCTGGCAAAGACTGTCTCAAAACAGACTTCTCAAACTGTATCACTCTGTTTAAATGAAAATGAGACCTTGTCAATCTATCCTATGTTGTTTTAATTTATTTTCCATAGTCTCTTCCAAAATACACAAGATTATAGACTGGTATGCAAAAGAACCTACTTCTGTGAAGATCAAAACATCTGTCTGCATTCCACATACTTGAAAATTAAACATCTTGATACTGCAATACCTGCTTTTTTGTGTAGTTTTTGTTCTGTTACATCTTTTAGAAAAAGCAGAATGGTGTCTATTTTATGTTAAGTTTAAAAGCACAATCCCCCAAGTTTATTTATGTTTCAGAAAACCTGCATTCCTGATTATATGTCATGCAGAAGCTCCCAAGAGTATATGGACCATACTGAGATCTTCTAGTGAGTGTTTAAAATTTATTGGGAATTCCTTTAATGCAGTGGATAATCTTGGCCTCATCAAAAGGACCATTTATTTAAATAAATGAAAGCTTGGAAATGAAAGTCTGTTATAAAAAGCTGCGTTCAAATGGCCAGCATTTCTGTAATTTTCCTGGTTGCAAAATGTTGTACAAACATTTATATGTTAACCAAAAAAAATAAATTGTGTTCCTCAAATATATTGACTGTTTCTTTGCTATTTTCCCCAAACAACTGGATCTCCATTGCAAAAAAGAATGCCTTTAAAAATGTCAGAGCTCAACAGTGATATTCAGAACTGGTTGAAATGTTCTGAAGTAGCAGTCTTCCCAGAATTGTACTGCTTCAAGATGTAGTTTGGAGGTTTCATGCATAAATGCTCCCTTTGTGGAAGATACCCATCATACATTGAAAACTAGGGCATTGTATTTTTTTCTGAGACGTTGAGCCTTCTCTGTCAGAGAGCTCTGGTGCCACAATAAACTACAGTTCCCATGATTCCCTAGCACTCAGGGCAGTTAAAGTGGACTCAATTTGTACTATTTCTGGCAGTCTGCAAAGGCCCTTACAGTCATTCACTAACAGAGGATATTTATACTAAAGCTGATTACCTAAGAGAGGGGCTGAACTGACCAGCACTTTAGGCTGGCCTGGGGGCAGAGTGGGGGCATGGCAACCACACGCCAATTGCTCCAACTCTGCCCTTACGTCATCCTCACACTGCATGTCCCACCGCATAACAAGAGGCATCAGGGCTCTCCCTTGGCACAGCGTCCACACACACTGTGCCAAAGGAGTGCTAAGAAGCCACCACCATGGTGGCAAGGGAGGCTTTTTGCCGCTCTACAAAGAAAAGCACCGGATCAGGGCCGCGGCATGTGATTGCCACAGCCCCAATCCTTAGAACCTAACTGTTCAGCTCCAGATATTCAATGGACTTCCAAATGAAGGCTCAAACTAATCTATTAGGTATAGTTATATCAAATAAAATTACAAAATTAAACCAGAAGTTTATTTTTACTTATCTTTCAGTTCAGCCTACATTCATGTTTAGCCACAGTTTAGTTTGCAAAATTCCAAGGCAGAGGAAGAGAGAAGAGGAAATTCCAGTCAGTAAATCATATAATTTAAATTCAAACAGTAAGACAAAGACTTTAAATTCATTCAGCATTGCAATGCAATCAATTATTCAATAAAATCAGCTCATAATTTAGCTAATACTGTTCAAAATAGAGAATTTTGTATCTGTAATCATGTTATTATTAAAACACAAAATATTTCCTGGGGTCAGTCAAATTCACTGTTTAAGTGTTTAACAAAAACCTAAAACAACTAACTTCAGTACAATCCCAACGTAATGATAGAATGGTTGGAGGGTGCAGGTTAGGAATGAGCAGAAACCTCAGTGGCCAGCTGAATTAGTGTTCTGGCAGCTGAACTGGCCCTATACTGGCATAACCTTTTTTTGACAGCTGATCTCAGAGATCAACCAGCAGAAGGATATGCCAGAACCACTACCCTGCCAGCTGACATTAGCCCATAGAAGAGCTGGAAAGGGGGTTAGTTAAAGGACAGTGCAAGTGAGGAGTTAAGTTATTCCATATTCAAACCTTTCCCAGCTCAGGGACACAGCCCCAATGCCAGCAGAAAACTATGCTAATTAAGGAGGAGTCCTAAGTAATTTCCAACAACTCTAAGCTGGGAAGGGTCATGGCCATCTTGGCCAGTTAGGACTGCACTCTTAGTTGTGACCAATCCTGCAAGTGATGAAAAAGTGCATTTCTGCTCCATGCCATTCAGCCGTCTGAAGTGAGAATGGTGGTTACACATGCTTTCTCCATTGCAGTGCCCAGATTCTAGATCTCACTCCTTCAAAAGGCTTCCTAAACTTTTAGAAATATGATTCAAAGATATATCCATGTTAGTGTGCAGAATAAATATGTAGAGAGATCTTGTAGCACCTTTGAGACTTAGGGGGGAAGCAGACGGGTGGCCATGGGCCGCCCCAGGAAGCTGTGCTGAGGGGCCGAGGTATCCCCACACCTCAGCCCCACAGTGCAGCTTCGCCGCCCCTGAAAGGAGCACTAAATTGGCGCAAAAGGCTGCGGCACACCTTCAGCGACTCTTCCGCCGCAGCGTGTGCGAACGCTGCAGCGGGAGGTCCTCCTCGGAGAGCCGGCCGTGCGGAGGGCCAGCTGCTCCGAGGATGACCTGGGGAAGAGATTGGGGAGCCGATCGTGTGGCTGCCCCTCCCCTTCCCTGCCCCCAAAACGGCCCAATTGGCTGTCTGCTTAGGGGGTAAAGAAAGAAGTTGGCAGCATGAGCTTTCATAGACTATAATCTCCTTCCTCAGATGTATTTAGTGGAGTGGAAACCAGGAACAAACATATATATAGGCCATTGATATGTGAGAATGTCAGTTCAGATTCAAAATCCTTTGTGTATGGAATGAAGTAGAAAGTCCAGTTTTAATGATGGTTGTTAGTGTACAAAGACATTGGGAACTAGCCGTTGTGTAAGGAAATGAAGTGGCAAGACTAGTTTGGCTTTGGAAACTAGCCTGTAGGTGGAGAGAATAGATGAGTGTAGGGTGCCCCCCTGAGGATTGGGTCAGATAGTTTTGAAATGTGTGCAGCGAGCCAGGAAGCCATTATCCTTGTTCAATCCATGGCTAAGGGACTGTAGTTTATGGATGAACACAAATTCTGCTGCTTCTCTTTCCAATCTGCCTTTGTAGTTCTTTTGTTCAAGAACTGCTGTTCTGAGGTCTGAGATGGAATGCTCAAGAACTGCTGTTCTGAGGTCTGAGATGGAATGCCCAGGGAGATTGAAATGTTCTACCACTGGTTTTTGTATGTTCCCATTTCTAATGTCTGGTTTTAGAAATGCAGTTGGTTAACTTGCTTCTGAGGCTGCTTATTTATCATTAATTGTGCTTAGTGCTGCATTTTCATATTTTACTTTTAGTTATATTTTATGTTATTAATCATTTTGGGGGCTTTTTGGGCTGAAGAGAAGCCTATACATGTTAATATAAATCCACTTAAAGGGATCATTTTTACTTCTTTTTTTAAAAAAAAAATACTTATAATGACAGTTGAATGAAGTACCTGAGCTGGGAAGGGGACACTTTTATTTCAAATAATGTAGAAATTTGGTTATTTTATTTGGATGATCTGGTGGACATATGTTTCCCTGTAACAGCGAGAAAATGTAGCCTTAAAATATACACTATCACTTGTTTTTGTGACAGAGATCCTTAGGATTAATGTTTTCTGATCTGAAAAGGGGAGAATGATGGGGAGGAAGTACAGAGCCCTTAATATAAAAACAACAAGGTAATGAGAAGCCTAGATGCTGAAGACCACAACAAAAGGAAGCCAGTAAAGAAAGTTGATATGTTTTGCACAACCATTTATCATGGGAAATCTTGAAACTTCACTTTAAAGATCCAGTATAATCTTTAAATGTCATCTTTTTAAAAAAAAGGAAAAAATCATCTTTCACAGGGTTAGAAATGTTTACATTTTACACCCCCTTTGAACACATCTATGATTACTCTTTTAGTACCACTGTGTGTATAAACCACTAATAAAACACTTGTAAAATAAACTCTTATAAGTGATCAAAAATCCAGGTTTTAATCCCCCTGAAAGTTCCAAAATGAGAAAATTCCATTTTCTTCTAAATGCAAGCAATGTTATCATTCTATTGTTACTTTCTGTGAATTTGGGGGGTTGGGCAGAAAGAGTTGAAAAGGCAGTTTACCTCTGAGGTTTCCTGTTTTGCAAAGGAGAACCACTGACTACGCGGCTGGCAACCGCAATGGGCTGAACACTCATGGGCAGTCTGAACACCACCACCCCTTCATTTGCAAGGATGGACCTGCCAAAATGGAACACTTGCAGGTACAAGCTGCATTACCCCCACTGTTTTTTTCTCTTCTGCCCTGAACACATGTGCATATGTGCATGGAAGCTCTGCCAGCAGCCAGCAATCACCTCTCATCTCACCTAGCCTATCCAATGCCCTATCCAACTGGCCATATGACAGCTCACTCCAGCATCCCACAAGCAATCAACCACCCATACAACGCATCAGTGTACCCAGTGACACATTGGCACAGCACAATCATGGAGCCCTCCCTCTGTACATGCCCCCTTCCCCCCTTCCCCCTTGGCCCCCTGTTGTTAATGTTATGGTTAAATCTATTATTTTGTTGGTGACACCCTGTGTTTGTCATAATTTTGCTTCATGGCGTGTGCAATGGGTGAATGGTACAGCTGACCACTTATGCACATGTGTGGCCAATTTGTGGGTGGGCGATGCTGCCAGTGGTTCACCAGCCCCTTCCCCCATCTCTGTACCAGAGCACAGTCCAAATGACAGTGCAATTGTTCAAACTTTCCAGCTTGAATCAGAACAAACTATGTTATTTTGCTCCAGGATTCAGACCTGGAGCATGGCTTCAGCTCAGATTCCTCCCCTGTTGGCCACGTGCTACCTAAACAGGTAGGTTTCCAAATGGGGCAAAGCCATGTTTTATAGCTCATGCAAACAGCCCCATAGTGTGTTGTCTGCTAACATTTTCGTTTTGATGTACTACTGATTAAACTTTAGTGTATTTTCAGCATACATGTCTTTATTGTCCTTCTGAACATACACATAGTACACAGGCAAAGACAGTACAGAGTATCATTGTATCACTTCTCAGTTATGAATGGCTTCAGCATTTCATTACAGTTATTTAATCTTCAAAAATGCTCTACTCTGTTGTCAAAATTTAGTGGAATAATAATAATTTAGCGTCATAGTTATGATGCAATTCATCATACAACAAAAAGCATGATGCAATTCATCATACAACAAAAACAAAAAGTTTTTAGGATAGCTAAAAGTTACTGTTGATGCTATTTTATGCAAAATGAGAAGTCAAAAATATTGGTTTTTAGCACTCTTTTTTTGCAAGATCTTCACAGATAAAATTTCATAGTTAAATGCTTATGCTGATCATTATTCACCACTAGGGCCAATACCCCAAAACCACACCTACAGAACTATCCGTTTCAGATTTAGAGGAGGAAGCCATTCCAGAGCCTGCAAAGTATGGTCCTGTTCATCTTAGGGTAACTAAACTGTAAGTAGGATATGATTCAACACCTGACAGTGACAAACTATGTGAACACAATAAAAGAATCAATTCTTTCTGAGATATGACATTGAAAATGCCAACAGTGAGTTATCTTTGGACTATACTGGTTTTATTATAATAATCAATGGTCAAAATTATAGACATGGCAACATCTACGAGTGAGATGTATGGAAAACAGACAATAACTTCAGTATCTTTAAATAAGCAGTATCCTAGAGGACTTACCTGAGGATCTGAGAACACCTGCTTCATGCTATTGATTGGACCATAAGGAACACCACTACCTTCAAAGAGTTCTAGCCATTTGGTGGTCTCTTCTTCCAAGAACCTAAGGATAAATAAAGAAGCATAAGGCTTGAACTGTCAATTACAGACAATGAATTATGCATTAAAAAGTCAATTTCTATCAAAGCAGTCAGTAATGCAGTAAAAATGTTCTGCACATGTTCCTCAGAAAACCAGAAAGCATGCCTTAGGGCAAAATCATGGTTGTAGACTTACAATTGTATCTGATTTTCTGATGCAATCCAGCAATGATGCAAACCAAAATTATCAGTAGTTTCAAATATATGCCAGGACATTTCCTCCCATTCTTAATTACAATAATGACCTTCACATTTTTTTTTCATGACAAAAAGATAGATGTGATGTGGTTAAGAGCCTTATGCATGAAAAAAAATCTATTTTTAAACACAAAGATCCAATTCAAAGCTTTGCAAACTTTTCTCTTCTGTTACATCTGAAACATATGTCCCAATTAACAACCGCAATTGTTGGTCAGATAACAACATTGATTACATGTTTATGTGTTGTGTGATTGTAATATCTGTCCCAAGATCATCCGGTTTTGCATATGATACACTATCTTTATCCTGTGCAAACCAAAATTCCTT
Source organism: Phrynosoma platyrhinos (assembly GCA_020142125.1). Classification (NCBI taxonomy): domain Eukaryota; kingdom Metazoa; phylum Chordata; class Lepidosauria; order Squamata; family Phrynosomatidae; genus Phrynosoma; species Phrynosoma platyrhinos. Next base: position 60,089,292 of record CM034710.1, read on the forward strand.
GGTTTACTTGATTGCCTCCTTGAGGCCATTTATCGAATCCTACTTTATTCTCATATTCCCATCATTAGATACACATTTCCTGTTGTTTGTTAGTACAATGTTACTTCCTCTGTGCTGAGTCACATTACTCAAAAGCAGTACATGCACATTTCTGAACAAACACAAACAAGAATCAACATTTATGCTGCAGTCCTATGCACATTATCTGGGGCCTATGAATGCCATTTACTAAAATGGAGTTTACTTCCGAGGAGACCTATATAAAGGCTCAGTACAAAAAATGGGGTGGGAATCATGCATCCTCCAGATGTTTGGGATGATAACCCCAGCAGTCAATGGTGAAGAATGCTTGGAGTTCCAATCTAACAAAATCTGGGGAGCTGCATGATTTCTACCCTTGCCAGAAAGTATACATTTATACTGTCATTTTTGATGCCTCAAAACAAAGGCCAAACAGCCTATTACTGTCTTCTAAACCAAGTTTCAGTCAAAGGCAGAGACATAAGGGAGCCTTGGAAATATGTGTTTGTGTGCTTTAGTATTCATTATTGTACAATATAGCAATGAACTGGTGTGCTACATGCAAACACATACAATATTGAAGCTGCTGAAAATTCCTGTTAAAGTTCTTTTGCACAATCAGTTTTTTTTCCAGGTTGCAATCTTAACTACCTAGAAACATTTTAAAGGATAACAATATGGATAGATTTCTGCTGAAACATTACTATACATCCAAAGAAACTGCTCATCCAAACTGTGAATGTGCTACTAAAAATAACAAAAAATATAGAATCTAATATGTCCAACCTCAGCAACAGCTACCACCACCATCCCAAATGCACTTTTAACTGTATCTGTGGAAAAAGCCACAGACTCCAGCTCAATGCATGATTTGTTTAATAGTCCAAATACATATTTGTTGTAACCTGTTGCCACAGGTTACAACAAATGATTCAGGACTCTTTGCTGTGATCACTGGACAATACAAATTATCATCAGAAAACAGAGAGGCTAGCCCTTTATGGTCCATCACAACTGCTGTTACCCTAAACACCTTATTGTTATTATAATCCATTTTATATTGGTGTTGCCTGATTGTTTTGTACAATGTGACTTTGGGCCACAGTACACCAGTGGAGAGGCAGAATATAAATTCAGTCTTTCAGTCATTGCTATAGTATATTGGCCTTCCTGACTGGCCAAATGAGGAGGTGTTGTTCAGTTAGAAAAAAACAGATAACTACCTCAGTGCACAGAAGTATAATGGGGGAGGGTCAATGCAAATGCTAACATAATGGCAGGTAAATGTTGCCATATCAATTCCTGCTGTAGAAATGATGGCCTTATTTAACTTGGTCTTTCAGATGTTGTAAGAACTACATGCCAGTCTCAGCAATTTAACATATTTTCCACAAGAAACCCTGCCAGAAACATACCCCATGAAGGATATTTTACATTAATCAACTCTGCTGCTTTCTTCTTCTGACAGATTATTTGTTCTCAACAATGTTTCTGTTGCAAAGACTCCAAGGAATTATTTTCCCTACCACCAAAAAATAGTAAAAAGTCCCCCATAACCTGTCCTTCAAAATTTACCATACAAAATGTGATCACTCTACCAATGATGTCTATTAACAAATACAAGGCAAATTACAAGGCATGGGAATGGAAACATATGACTCCAAGATCCTGAACCAAGATTCATGTTACAGTTGGTCTTTATTTATTGGGTGCCAGATCCATTCAAACTAACATGACACTTAATAAATTATACTCTTCCATTAGCATATGAAGTATAGAATGGGTCTGTAAAGGCAGCATCTGTGGTTCCTCAGGGATTTCAGGGAAGCTCTGCAAGCATAGCATGATATATTTGGCAAACAAGTTGAAGAAATGAGACAGCAAGAGGGACAACCAAGTAACAGCCAGCTATGGATACTAAAAAAAAAAAAACCAGTAAATCCCAAGCTGGGAGTTTGCAAAAGGAGTAAGTGAACCTGCACCGCCTTCCATAGAAATTAGAAAACATGTGAAATAAAACTGGAAAGGTCACATATATGTAGGAGGTATGACAGTCTTCAACAGAGAAGATAACTCAAGCGCCGCTGATAATTTTTAAGAAGTTCTGTAATGTGAGTAACTTTTCCAAACAAGAGGTACTATGACTGATGACCACCATAAGGATTTTGGATTCTGGTGTAGAATAGAAAATGTCTACAGATATAACCGTGACACACTAATGTAGGTGTAGTGTTCTAACCTGCCTCACTGAAGAGCATTTACATCCAGTCATTAAAAAATTGTCCTGTTGACAAATAAGTGCTTAGAAATGTAAGGAATGAGCCGCACACTACTATAGGTTGAGTATCCCTTATGCAAACTGCTTGGGACTAGAAGTATTCCATACTTCCGATTTTTTTT
>CM034710.1:60152806-60169374 GCA_020142125.1 Phrynosoma platyrhinos
AATCTTAACTACTCTTAACTATACTGAACTCATTTCCTTTATGTTGGTGGGGAGAAGGGTTATACAGCTGTTTCTGTTCTGAAACACAGACACTGCTAACCTGTTAATGACATGCTGATGTGGCCCACCTTTCCATGGCCATCCTGAATCTTGTACAACTGAATGTAAAAACTGACCTGTACTTTCCAAGGATAAAAACACATAATTTATACCTGTAGTACAGGTAATGGAAAACAGAAAACATTGCCATCAAACTGTTTCTTTCCTGTCTGACCATGTTGTCCTCCCATCTCTCATTAGATCTGATTTGTGGTGATTTTTAAAAAAAAAACACCTTAAATTGTAACTGCACTATAGGTCTGCCCAGTGCTATTATGGCCGCTGCTGCCCGCCATGATGATATTGATTATTGTTGTTCTTACTTGTTCTTGGTGTTTTCTTGGCAAAATCTCCACAGGGGTTTTGCCATGGCTTTTCTGGAGCTGAGAGAGTGTGCATGCATTTTTTTTTAATTGTTAATTTTTTTAATGTTTTTATTTTTATATTTACTTATTTATTTATTTATGGTGCTTTGGCCCCCCAATTGTCTGAGGGACAGCAACCCGGCCCCCAGCTCAAAAAGGTTGCCTACCCCTGAACTAGAGGATACTTCTCTGTCTTATTTCAATGCCATAGAACACATGCAGCCATTGGGTTATTAGAATGTTACTCTAAATATGTGTGGCTGGCAGAGCCTCCACTGACAGTTGCAGTCTAATTAATTTGGGGAATAATTAGCTTGGCTTTATGAGAGGGGGTAATAGATTCAGGAAGCAAACACCAGCTATATTGGTAATAACTGACAGAGACTTTAGGCATGGGGAACAATATGAACTTTTATGAAAGGAAATATAAAAGATCACACACATGAAGATAACCCATTCAAATAATCAACATATAGAGTTAATTGAAACAGAAAAGTGAAAGGGGGAAGAAGAATTTTAGGTTTGGATGAGGTAACAGCTACCTGTCTAGAAGAAAATAGTCCACAAAAAGTTGGGAAATTTGAATACTCAAGCCATGAGGCTTGAGAATGCTGGTTTTGAGGAGGCAAATGGAAACAGACAACGAAAGACTAAAGCCTGAGGGTGACAGTCACTGGACATGAGGGTGGTGGTGGTTGCAGCAAAAAGGTTATGTTTTAGGATAGTATTTATACCCTTAAAGCCAACCCTAATCCATAGAAATTCTGGGGGAAACCAAATGTTTGATTGAAGGTTTGATATTCGGGATATGAGAGGGGGCTGATTTTGATTGATAATGGTTCATGGACTTTACAACACCTAGACAAGATCTGGCATCATCAGGACTGAAAGGGCAGGAAAGGAGTGTTTAGGACTACCTGAGTTGAAAATGGGATTCTGGTCTTGTTTGATCTGGCAAAACTCTTAAAATTTTGGCTTTTGGTTTCCATCAGAAATGCAGAGTAGGGGTTGTGTGCTGGCACTCATCTAGCAAGTTCCTTCATCCCCATACCTTTCCACATGGTTGGGTCTGTGTGTCTGTTCAGGAAAGCAGCCAGATGCTGATAGCAATCCCCAAAACAAACAAACAAACGAGGTCCTTATAGAGCTTGTGGAATTACTGCCCTGACTCAGTGCTAAGGAATCATGGGAACTGTAGTTTATTGTGGCATCAAAGCTCTCTGATGGAGAAGGCTCAATGTCTCAGAAAAAAATACAATTCCCATGATTCCCTAGCACTGAGCCAGGGCAGTTAAAGTGGACTCAATTCGCACTATTTCTAGCAGTCTGCAAAGGCCCTTACAAATAAAGACAGAGTCCAATAACAAAGGTCCATGGGATCAGGCCAAGCGGTCAAAGGCTTAGGTTGTTTACCCCTGCTCTACCTCATAAAATTCTCCTCAGTCAGGAAGCTGCTTGGAGAAACTATAGGCCTAAGCAGACTGCCAGAAATAGTGCACATTAAATTGAGGCACTGCCCTGGCTCAGTGCTAGGGAGTCATGGGAATTGTATTTTTTTTCTGAGACATTGAGCCTTCTCTGTCAGAGAGCTCTGGTGCCACAATAAATTACAGTTCCCATGATTCCCTAGCACTGAGCCAGGGCAGTGCCTCAATTTAATGTGCACTATTTCTGGCAGTCTGATTAGGCCCAATGTCTATAGTAAGCCTATAGCTCATCTGTAATGATTTTTAATCTGTTTGTTTTATTATTATTATTTAGCTGAATTTTTCTCATTTCATTAGCTACTGCATTATATAAACTAGGGACCGGCAACCTATGGCCAGCGGGCCAGTTAAGGCCCAGATCCCCAGACTTACTGGCCCAGACAGAAGGTTGCCGCCGCTGCTGCGCACCGCCGTGCATTTTTGCCGCTGTGCAGCCGCGCGCACTGCAACCGCCATTTTGGAAATCAAAATGGTGGCTGCGATGTGTGCAGTGGCGGTGGCACCGGTGGCAGCGCATGGGGGGTGCGCGCACACGCGTGCGCCACCATTCCCCCCCTCGGCCCAGTGGGGGAGGAACTTTGCGGGACTGGCCCCAAGCTCAAAAAGGTTGCCTATCCCTGATATAAACCAATACCAGCTAGGGGCTCAGGGTCAACTCAGCCTGCCATCCTTCCGAGGGCGCTAAAATGAATACCCAGCATGTTGGGAGCAATTAGCTTACACATTGTAAGCCATTTAGGGAATGTTTACGTGCACCGATAAGAGGTATAGACATATACTTGCTATTGCTATTCTATAAACTAAGTAAGTAAACAAGCTATTCTGACAACAAATTCCTGCTGTATCAGTTCTTCCTCAGCACTTCTTGAGTGCATTGGGCTCCAATTTTAGATATGTCTACATACATATCTAGATATAGATAAACCCAGTTCAGGTACTTTAAAAGTAGGCAAATACATGAACAGGGGGCATATGCTTGCTTCCCTCCACCTTCCATCATCCAACCCATCTCCCTTGTCAAATGGAAGATGTTCTTCTGAGATAGCTTCTTCTATGTCTAGAGATATTTCTTATGAATGGGAACCCTAACTTTTGTCCTTCCTTTCCCTTCTGGAAAGACACATTCTGTTTTCCTAGTCTGCAGAATTCTGTGGTGCCTTCTGTTACAGTGAGAACTCTGGAACATTTCTAAACTACTGTGTTGGAGGTTTTGGATCGTTGCAGTTAGTTTTGAATCTAGGCCTCCAAATATGAGTGGTGCCTATGTAGATCCCAGCAGGTTTTGGGGAGACCAACTGCTCCCTCACCACCACAAGAATGTTGTCTATCCCATCTATTATATATCCAAGGAAAAAATTATCAAAGAGGCTGAAGCCAATGAACACTCTTCCCATGTTTGCTAACCCACCCACTTCAAATCAAGTTCTCTTGATGATCACCTTCTCCATTCCTAACCATCACACTATAAATCAGATGTTAAACAAATTTCAGACCATTCATAACATGACCTAAGTTCAGCATTAAAGCCTCAGACATCCTAGCACACCCTTCTGGTTTTCTATTTATCACAATCAAAAATTTATGTAAACAACTGCTGCTAGTCAGACCCATGCCCTGCCCCAAAATGCTGTTATTTGATATGGCTGTTTTCCCACACACCCTTTCAAACCAAATTAAACAAAGAAAAGATTTCAATAAGAGAGCGATCAACATCTTGCCAATCATTTATAATCTAACACAGCCTCTCTTGCTAAAAGCCACTTGAGGAAAAGCTTTGTTCAGTCATTTTTCCTAACAGGCATGACGAATGTTACATGTGGTAATTAAAAAAGAACTGACAGGGAGGCCTGAAACTCATTCACTTTAACTGAGATAAATGGCTCCATGAAAGCCTGGTGGTCAGAATGAAGGGGAAATACCTGATGAAAGAAGTCACTTTCATTTAAATTAATTTATTTTTTGCTTTTTGTCTGCAAAGCCCTATAGTGAAGGCAAGCAGGAGGGGTAGAAAGAGGTGGCAAAGGCCATAGGGAGGGGGAGTGGTGCCAAAGGCAAGCAGGATGGGGGAGAAAGGTGCCAAAGGTAAGTAATGAGTAGGCTCCTTTTTGCTCCCCATTCTTGAAGCTGGAGACTTCTGTGTTAAAATTGTTGTTTGTTGTTAACTGCCCTGGGGTCAATCTTGACTCATGGTGACCCTATTGATGCGATATCTCCAAGACCCTCTGTCCGCAACCCCTTAATACCCATGACTTCCTTAATAGAGTCCATCCATTAGCATGTGGCCTTCCTCTCTCTTACCTTCCCCCACCTTCCCCAGCATTATTTTTTTCCAAAGTGTCCTCTCTTCTCATGATGTGTCCAAAGTAGGACAGTCTCAGTTTGGTCATCTTGGCTTCCAGGGAGGCTTCCGGCTTGATCTGCTCTACAACTCACTTGTTTGTTCTTTTGGCTGTCCATGAGATCCATGGCACTCTTCCGCAGCACCACATCTCACAGTAGTTGATTTTCTTCCTATCATCTTTCTTAACTGACCAGCTCTCATATCCATATATGGTAATAGGGAATACAATGGCTTGTATGATTCTAACTTTTGTGCGGAGTTCTATATCTTTGCATTTTAGAATCTCTTCTAGTTCTTTCATATCTACCCTCCCCATTCTTAATCTTCTGATTTCCTGACTGCAGTCCCCATTTCTATCAATGTTTGATCCCAGGTATGGGAATTCTTTTACTATTTCTATTTCTTCATTGTGTAGGTTGAACTTGTGAAGGTCCTTGGTGGTCATTATTTTTGTTTTCTTTATGTTCAACATTAAGCTTGCCTTTGCACTTTCTTCTTTGATCTTCCTTAGTAGGTGTTCCAGGTCTGTGAGGTTTTCTGCTAGTATTATGGTTTCATCTGCATATCTTAGATTGTTGATATTCCTTCCTCCTATTTTCACTCCTCCTTTTTCTGACTCCAAGCCTGCTTTTCTTATTATATGTTCTGCATACAAGTTGAACAGATAGGGTGAAAGGATGCAGCCTTGTCTGACCCCTTTGCCAATTGGGAACCATTCTGCTTCTTTGTGTTCTGTTCTGACAGCCTCTTGACCCGAGTACAGATTCCTCATCAGGACTATCAAATGTGTTGGCACTCCCATGTCTTTAAGGATGTTCCATGGCCTTTCATGATCTATGCTTTGCTATAGTCTATAAAGCACATGCTGATTTTCTTTTGAAATTCTGTGTGGTCCAGTAGCCATCACATGTTTTCAATGTGATCCCTAGTGCCTCTTACTTTCCTGAGCCCTGCTTGGACCTCTGGGATCTCTCTTTCCATATATAGTTGGAATCTATGTTCCAGAATTTTGAGCATGATCGCTTGCATGGGAGATCAATGCTATGGTCCTATAGTTGCTGCAGTCTCTTGTGTCTCCCTTTTTGTGGATGCAGATATATATTGATCACTTCCAATCTGTTGGCCATCCTTTTGTTTGCCATATCTGTTAACATATGTTGGTTAGTACTAGTGTTGACTCTGTCAATGTGGACTGCAACAGTTCTAATGGAATACCATCTGTTCCTGGTAATTTGTTTTTTGCTATTTCTCTTATTGCCATTTCCACTTCACCTTTTAGGATCCGTGTGTCCTTAATTTTGTCATCTCTTTTGTATAATTCTTCTGTATATACCATTCAACGTCTTTTTTAATTCCTTCTTGGTCTTGAATTATGTTTATTGTCATAGATCATCCTAGTCTTTGGTTTGAATTTTCCTTTGATTTCCCAGATCTTGTGAAATAGATCTCTTGTTCTTCCCTTTTGGTTGTTGTCTTCTATTTCTCTGCATTTGTCATTGTATTAATTTTCTTTATCTTTCTGCACAAGCCGTTGTACTGTAGCATTCATAATTCTTAGTTTGTTCCTATCTCCCTTTGTTTTCCTTCTCTTCTTTCCTTTATTGCTTGTAGTGTTTTTTTTTCTGTCATCCATGTTTTTTTCTCTTTCTTTTTGTTCATTGAAAGTGTCTCTCTGCATTCTTCTTTTATTATGTCCCTGGCTTCAGTCCATAGTTCCTCTGGTTCTCAATTTATTATGCTTAGTAGTGTGAATCTGTTTCTTATGTTATCAGTAAATTCTGTTGAGATATTATTTAGATCATATTTTGGTATAATTACTGGTTTTGTTTTCTTCTAGAGTCTTACCCTTACTTTTGTTATGAGTAATTCATGATCTGTGACACTGTCAGCACCTGGTCTAGTCTTGGCCACCAGTATAAAGTTCCACAATCTTTTACTTCCGATTATATATTTGATTTTTGTGTTGACCATCTGGTGATGTCTATGTGTGTAGCCTTCTTTCTGGTTGTATGAAAAATGTGTTTGCAATGAATAGGTTGTTGGCTTCACAAAAATCTATCAGATGTTCACATGCTTAGTTTCTTTTGCCTAATCCAAATCTGCCTACTGTTCTTGATTTTTCTTTGCTTCCAACTTTTGCCTTCCAATTTCCAATGATCAGGTTGACATCTTGTGTTCATGTGCTCTCAATTTCTTCCTGTACTCCTTCATAGAATCTATCACTTTATTCCTATTCTACCTCTGTGGTTGGTGCATATACTTGAATTATGGTGATATAGGTTTACCATGGAGCCTTACTAAAATGATTCAGTCTGCTTTTACATTGTATCCTCTGACTGCTTTTGCCACATCTCTTCTTAGTATGAAAGCTGCCCCCATTTCTTCTTGTCTTTTCATTGCATGAGTAAAACACTGTGTGGTTGTTTGATTCAAAGTTGTCCATTCCTGTCCATTTTAACTCACTCACCCCAGTACTGCTATGTCCTTGCATTCCATTTCCATTTTTTTTTTACTATGTCCAACTTCCCTTGGCTCGTGTTCCTCACATTCCACGTCCCTATTTCATGCATAATGCTTCTTTGGATGCAATTTGCCTTCCCAAGGGTGTCTACTATTTGTCTTGACATCTTTCTTGTGCCCATGGCTAATCTTGCAAATGTTTCCCCCTCTTTCCCTTTATTTCCCCCTCTTTCCCTTTCTGTAAATGCTCTGATACTGCCTGTGTCTCACTTGGGGTGTCTCATCATAGGGTTTACTAGGTGATGGTATTTAGCTATTTAGCCCACCCCAACCTCCTTACCAGCAGCAGCAGCAGCAGCAGCAGTGAGACCAAGAACCGGGCCTGGGTGGAGGCTATCTAGCCTGTCCCAGCCTCCTTACCACCATCTGCTGCCGCAGTAGTGAGGCCGGAGCCGGGCCTGGGCGGAGGCTATTTAGCCCACCCCAACCTCCTTACCAGCAGCAGCTGCTGCAGCAGCAAGGCTGGAACCAGGCCTGGGCGGAGACTATTTAGCCCACCCCAAACTCTTTACCACCATCAGTAGCGGCAGCAGTGAGGCCGGATCCAGGCCTGGGTGAAGGCTATTTAGCCCACCTCAACCTCCTTACCACCATCAGCAGCAGCAGGGAGGCCGGAACTGGGTCTGGGCAGAGGCTATTTAGCCATGCCAACCTCCTTACCACCACCAGCAGCAGCACCAGAGCCAGGCCTGGGCAGAGGCTATCTAGGCTGCCCCAACCTCCTTACCACCAGCAGGAACGGCAGCAGTGAGGCTGGGAGCCAGGCCTGGGCAGAGGCTATCTAGCCTTCTCCAACCTCCTTACCAGCAGCAGCAGAGGCCAAAGCTAGCCCGGGCAAAAACTTTACAGCCCGCCCAACTTTATTGCCAGAGTAGTCGGGGGGAGCTGGTGCGGAGGACAGGTGATCCAACACTGATATTACCACCTGGAGTGGTCGCTTCTGGGAGAATGCTGGAGAGAAAGCTATTCAGCCTGCCCCATCTGCATTACCATTGACAGCAGTGCTGCTGGGGGGAGCCAGTGAGGAGGACATCCAGTCCGCCTCCAATACCATTATCTCCTGTAGTGGTGTTGTTGGGAGAATGTTGGGAAGGAGGTTATCTAGTTGCTTCTATACCATCACCTGCTGTAGTGGCCAGGAATGATCTGGGAGCAGAAATTGAGGTTGTGCGGGAGAAAGAAAGGTATGGCGGGAACAGAGTGAAGGGCTGTTACAAAAGAAGGTGGGATCGATGCTTGAAAGTGATCCCGCCTTCATTTCACTCTGTTTCCCAGAATAGAGAGAGTGCACCAATCATTCCATAGAACCTTACCTTGCTCCTTTGCAATGCCAGGTCAGTTAAGAGTAAGACTCATATTATGTATGACCTCCTTTTGGATGAAGATGCCAACCTGGCTTGCTTTACAGAGACCTGGCTGGGAGAAGATAGCACTATAACTTGGTCGCAGGCCCTCACAACTGAGTACTCTGTCAGTGAGCAGGTAAGGGGAAGTGGGTGGGGAGTGGGGGGTGGAGTGGCTCTGGTTCATAAGAACAACCTAACCTTGACCAGGATACCTGTCTGGAACACAGTCCACTTCGAGTGTATGTACCTAAGCCTGAGGAGCAAGGATAGTTTGGGGATTCTGCCAGTATACCAACCACCTCATTGTCTAGCAGACTCCCTAACCAAGCTGACACAGCTGGTCTCAGAGTTGCTGTTGGAGTCACCCAAATTTCTAATTTGGGGTGACTTCAACATTCCACTTGAGACCAGTTTGTCAAATCTAACAGGTATGGCTCGGAAATTCATGGAATCCATGACAAACATGAGCCTATCCCAATTGGTCATCAGGCCCACTCATTGTGCAGATCATACTCTCGATGCGGTCTTCAGTACATAACAGGAATATCCATGGGCGGAGGTTATTAAAACCACCACATTATCATGGATGGATCATTTCATGATCAAGGCTGAACTAAGAACCACTTTCCACCCCACCGTGAGGGGTGGACCCATTAGGATGGTCTGCTCTCAAAAGCTAAAGGAACCAATTGGATTCCAGAAAGCCTTAGAGGGTTTAATGGTTGGTAACGCCGGTGATTCTATCAAAGCTTTGGTCTATACTTGGAACACCGATCTTGCAAAGGTTATTGACATAATCACTCCCAAGCGCCATTTCCAACCCACTTCAAACCATAAACCATGGTACACAGAAGAGCTCGGGAAGATGAAGCGGGTTGAACAATGACTAGAGCACATCTGGCAAAAAACTCGACTCTCATCTGACAAGACTCGTCATAGGAATTTTCTTTGTTCCTATCGAGAGGCAATACATGCAGTGCAGAAAACTTTCTTCTCTGCACATATTGCATCTGCAGAGTCCCATCCAGCAGAGCTGTTTAGGGTGGTAAGGGAACTGACGCAGGTCTGGAAACTTCAGTTGGTACAGAATATGGCAGCCAGAGTGGTCTCAGGGACATCTAGGAGAGACCACATAACACCGGTATTGAAGTCCCTTCACTGTCTGTCTATTAGTTTCTGGGCCCAGTATAAAGTGTTGGTTATGACTTTTAAAGCCCTAAATGGCTTGGGTCCAACCTATCTTCAGGACCGCCTCCTCCCATACAATCCTCCCACACACTCCGGCCCTCTGGGAGGAATTTGCTACAGCCAATGAGAACTAGGCTGTCTGCAACCTCTCAGAGGGCCTTTTCTGTAACTGCTCCCAGACTATGGAACAGCCTGTCAGATGAGATCCATCAGATTACAAGCTTAAGCAGCTTCAAAAAGGCTGTGAAAATAGTTCTCTTTTGACAGGCCTTTCCTAACTAAAATTCCCAGCCTCAGGAGCCTTTTTAATTTACCTCTCCTATTGTTGCTGCTAGTCTGTTGTTGTTTTTTTTTTTAAATTTTGATGTTTTATTTATGCTATTTTAAGGGATTTTTGATTTAATATTTTTTTAAGGTGTGGGTGGATTTTGGGATTTTAGCGTGTATTTTGAGATAAGTATGTAAATGTAATTGTTGTAAGCTGCCCCGATTGTTTGACGGAGAAATTATTATTATCTATTATTATTATTATTATTATTATTATTATTATTATTATCATCATCATCATCATCATCATCATCCTCGGGACCACCTCCTCCTGTATGATCCTCCCCATGCACTCAGGTCCTCTGGGAGGAACTTGCTGCAGCCTACAAAAACTAGGCTGTCTGCAACTACCTAGAGGGCCTTTTCAGCAACCGCTCCCAGATTATAGAATGGCCTGCCAGATGAGATCTGTTATATCACCAACTTAACCAGCTTTAAAAAGGCTGTTAAGACAGATCTTTTCTGGCAGGCCTTTCCTGGATAGATACCCCAGCCTTTAAGAGTCAGCTCATCTTCTCAATTAAATTTTCACTGCAGTTATTGTTTTTGTTTGTCTGTTTGTGTGTTTAATGATCTATTTAAGTATATTTTTACATTGTTCTATTGTTTAATATTATTTTATGGGGTGGGTGAGTTTTTGGGACATGTTTTGCATTTTTACTGTATTTTAATGCTGTGAGCTGCCCTGGTTGCATATGCAGAGGGGCGGGATAAAAATAATTCTTAGTAGTAGTAGTAGTAGTACACCTCCTTGTGCTCAGTGCCAACCAATATTTGCTATGATGTCACTACAAATCACTTCTGTCAGTGACACTCACCACTACTGCTGCTGCCCTGTGGTTGTCTGTCTCCCTATATTATTCTTCCTGTTGTTTGTTTGCTTTCCTACCCATCCCTTTATGCTTCCTTAGGTTTCCCTCCTTCCCTTCCCTTTTGTCTTCCCTCCTTTAGTCCATCTCCTTCCCCACCTCCTCACTCCTTTAGTTTCTTCACTTCTTTCTCCATGGTTAGGGGAGAGCAGAGATGACTGCTTGCCTTATTCCTTCTTCCACTCACCTGCCTGGTCCTCAGAGGCACTGTAGCTCAGCTGGGGGCAGAGAATGGGCTGAGTTGGTGCTCTTTTAGGAGCGGCAAAAAGGAGGATCAGGGCCACAGTGTGTGGTTGCTACGGCCCCAATCCACCGCTCCCAGAGGTGGCCCAGAGCCGCTCCTTATTGGCCGTCTGCATCAGCCCTATGCCTCTTCTGTTTGTCATCAATTTAAGTTTTAAATTATTAATTTTTTATTTTGTGTATTATCAGATATGTATCAATGGTTAAAAACCAGCATAGTAAAAAAGCTGAAATATGATGTGGGTATTAATCAATCACCAGGAATTTATCAGGACAGAAATTGATAGAAAGTTTGTTTTTATTTGTAGTTAACTTTTATTTACATAGTTACCATCCAGATTTACACATTTTTCCCAGTGTTTCTTAACTTCTGAATACCATTATTGTAGAAGTCTGCAGGTTGTGCCTTAAACCACTCTTCCACTTCATGAATGATGTAATTTGTGTTGTCTGATCAGCGACCCCACAACAGGTTTTTCATTTCTGGGAACAAGTCACTTGGTACAAGGTCAGGAGAATAAGGCAGATGCTGCAAGATCTCAAAACCACATGCCCTTGCTTTGTTAATTGCAACTTGAGATGAGTGAGCTAGTGCATTGTCAGCTAGGAGACACATGCCTCTGGAGAGCATACTGCAGCATTGTTTTTTTCAGAGCATCTCGCAACTTGTCCAGAAGATTGCTGTAGTATATACCATTGATGGTTTGTCCTTTTCCGAGGTAATCTGTGAGATTGACTCCACAACAGTCCCAAAAAACTGAAAGCATGACCTTCCTTGCTGACTTTTGTACCTTTGCTTTTTTTGGGGGGTGGGGGGAGGGAATTAGCATGCTTCCACTCCATGCTCATTGTTTTGGTCTCTGGATCATACTGATAGATCCAAGATTCATCCATCATTACCAGACGACCAAAAAAATCCTCTTCATCCTGTTCCAATAACATTAACATCTGCCTTGAAAGGTCACACTGTGTTTGGGCCTTTGCAGACTGCCAGAAATAGTGCAAATTGAGTCCATTTTAGGGTTAGGGTTAGTGCTAGGGAATCATGGGAATTGTTGTTGTTTTTTCTGAGACATTGAGTCTTCTCTGTCAGAGAGCTCTGGTGCCACAATAAAATACAGTTCCCATGATTCCCTAACCCTAACCCTAAAAGTGGACTCAATTTGCACTATTTCTGGCAGTCTGCAACCCCCCTATGTTTCTGGAAATGGGTTATCAAACATGGAACCCATTGTGCAGACACCATAGACATGTGAATAATTTTGTGAATAATTTCACACACACAACCATAACTCAGACTTGTTTCATTCATGATAATTTAGATAGTTGCTTGTCTGTCTTCCAGAATTAAACACTCCACTTTCTTCACTGTGGCTGCATTGTCTGTCAAAGATGGTCTTCCAGGTCTTGGCTCATCTGTGAGGCACATGACTAGTTTGGAAATTCCTTTTTGACTTCACAATAGTGTCATAAGATGGGCAAGCATTTCCATAAACTACTATCATCTCATCATGAATTTGCCAGGCACTATGACCCTTCAAATGCAGGAACTATCATGCTGCCTCAGTTTTCTCCATCTTACACTTTAGTCACTTTTGTTCAGAACCTGTAACAAAAATAAAGGACACAAAGAGCTGATTTTCTCCACATCATACATTTAGGGACCAGTGATGACACTGACAAAATGTCATCAATATATCATAACTTCCAGGTGATAATTATTACTTTATGATACCCCCTCATAGTATGTAGGAAGCATATTTGTGATTTTCGTTGCATTTTTATGAAAAATACTGTGTCAGTTGTTCTTGGTCATGGCTGTGACTGCTAACCTCATGATTCAAAAACACGGTATGTGTTTCACATGAAACAAATTTCAATCTAAGATAAATTAAAAATGTGTTTCATCCAGTTATATATAAACTGCTCCTATGTAACAACTGGGCTTTGGTATTCAAAAGGCTTTCTCCAGAGAAAATGTGGAGGATTTTTTGAAAATTGTTTGATTAGGGTGTGGTGTGCTCCAGCTGAAATGTTTGGTATTCTTTGTTCACTAAAAAGAAGTGCAAACAGTCTTGGGCCCACCCAGATTTACACATTTGTACTCTCCTTTGAAGGAAAATGTGCAGGGTGTTGTTCTCCTCTCCTCTTGCCCCCTTTGAATGAGTGTTGGATACTTGGATATTAAAAGGAATGGGAATTACTCAACTAAAAGTAAAATAAACTGTCCACAGCTGCTGCAAACCAGTGTGTGTAGTACATACAAATTTGTTCTCTCTGTGTAGATCTTTCGTGCAGTTATTTCCATTGACTTCTCATGCACAGCTTCAAAATCGTTACTTCCAGTAATGTGGTGGCTCAAACAAGCCAATGTTCCTGAGAAAAAGTTTATTTCCCATACTCATTTCTGCATTTCTGGGAAAATATCACAAATTCAAACAGAATAGTTGGATGGATACAGAGATTAAACAAATAAGCAAAGGTTCTATCCAAATTTGTTACACTGTGTTTAGATCCAATCGATTCAATCCAGACTTAATTCTACTTAGAACAGACCCACTAAAGTTGATGGTACTTACATTAGACATGACTAGAATTATAAATTAAAAAGAGTCTTACCTTTTAAAAGGCCTTTTTCCTGGAGAGGGGGACTTCCTGATTCAGGAGAGATTTTACCTTTACCTTTTTAATCTGCCGCTGATTAATCTACTCGCTCAACTCAAGAATTCCTTTGTCCCTGATCACTAGCAGGCAAAAGGCAGGCAACACCTAAAGCCTATCCACAGATCACCCAATATATGGATTAAAGCAGAATTTATTTATCACACAGCAAATGCTAGCACCACAGAAGTGTGAAAGGAGATCATTTACTGAGGTTTTGCATATATGAAAATAAACACCTGCCAAATGATGTGCCACCAAAATAACAACAGAAAGGAGGCAACATTGTGTGTTAAATCCCAGCAAAAGACACTATTAACCATGACGAAGAAGCCCATGGAGCTTCGAAAGCTTGCAACAAGTATATTGTGCATTTTGGTTGGCCAATAAAAGTATCACTGATGGATTTTTGTTTGAATTTGCTAAATGGCCAACACAGCTACCCCTGAATATTAAGCAGCTGTTATTGCAGTTTATTGTCTCGTATGATAAAGTCCTATATCTGCACACATGTTCTGGTTTCAAACTGCTTTGACACTAGCATTCATATCCTGGAAGCAGGGATTAGAATCAAAGACATTATATGCCATTATTATACAGTGAGACTTCAGAAAGAGAACAAAAAAGAAAGCACTTTGTCTCTTTCTCACTACCTGGAACCCTCCACTTTGTTAAGCCTGAACCTGAGTCCTTCAAGCACCACTGAGCACAGGAAGGTAGCAAAACAATAAGGGAGGGGGGAAATCCCTTCTTATCCCAATACTAAAATTCACACTCTATTAGCACTTTGATTTGAACTACCAGAAGCAAGCACTGCCACCCAATTTTAGATATTATTATTCCTCATTTTCAGTCTCACAACACTGGCATGAGATCAAATATGATCAATCTATGGTGTGGAGGTGAGACTGAACTACTACTGGTGCAACAACCTAGGTCTTTTTCATACTGGGAAGTTTGACATTCCTTTAAATGCCATGGCTATATTATATGGAATCTGGGATCGGTAGTTTGGTGAGGTACTTGGCATTCTCTGATAGAAGCATTGAGGGCTATAGTAGAGGGGAGGTGGGCAAAAGCTCTCTAGCAGACAATTCTAAGTACTCACCAAATTACAAATCTTAGGGTTCAGGCATAGCAGCTAAAGTGTTATAATCATGTAATATGACAGAGATCCTGAAACTGCATGTCAAAATTACTATGCTTTAGAGCAACCACCATTCAGACACCACAACTATATGGATCTTAGAAAATAATGTGTGCTTAGTGTGACAGAAAGTTCTTTTATTTGCTCCATTTACCATGTATTTATACTTTTACGACTCTGTCCCAAATCAACAGGGAAGGAAAATGATGCAGAATCTAATAGCAGCCAAAGATTCTGTCAGGACAAATGGCAGAGGCAGCAATGAAGGATCAGAAGGATTGAAACCAGAACACACTGTTTTAATGGGGGGGGGGGGGTTGTGTGGACTTCTTGGAGATATTTGGCCAGCCATCACTGGAAACAAAAGTAAGAGACAGTGGCAGCTGGTGGCTTCCATTTCAATGGGCCAGTGAATCCACCAAGTTTTAATACAATCAGACCCATATTAGCGACTTTGACTTTTGCAGATTTGATTATTTGTGGATTTGATTAATATGGTCTCTCTAGTAGGCGCCCCGCACCAGGTGTCACCCCATGTGAAGAGTGGGGCTTCTGGGGGGCACACTCCCTCCCCCCATGCTTCCCTGTCCAGGATGGTGTGGGGGCAGCATACATGGAGGAGCATGGAGCGGGTGGGAGCACACACAGGGATGGCGCGAGGGGGGAGAATGGGAGGAAGGCCTGATCAGGTATAACACACAACCTTCTGGGTTGTCACCTTGTATGGGCTGCACCACTGCACCCGCACCCCTAGTGATGCCACTGATCTCTAGGACTCTTTAGGTCCTCCACCACAACTCTATCAGAGGTTGACCATATTATTATCTTTAGTAACTGTAACACTAGGAAAACATACCTCATCCCCAAAAAAACCTCAGGCGAGAATGTATACAAACTTTTCATGAAGGATATAGGTTAGGAAAAAGGTACACAAGGAAGGGCCTAGAGATTCCTAGAGAAAACACTTGTATGTTTGTAGGTCCTTCAGTTCTTCCAGCAGATGTTGATACAGATTGCACTGGAGTACCTAGAGATTTCTAAAGAGGTGTTCTCTCATATTTAATGGGGGGGATTATTTGTATTTTTTTCCATTTTCACAAGGGTCCTGCACCCCTAACCCTGGCAAATATGGAGAGCCAACTGTATGTACTTTAAAGGAGCTCTTTAAACTATCTAGCCCGGTTGGGAAATAGGGTTATGCACTTTGCAGAGGTAATTTACAGTTCAGCCACCACTGATTTCAAGGTTATTTTGGTCTCATTCAAATCAGATTTGGTCTGATTTGAAAGCTGTGGAGTATGTAGCTTCAGGAGAGAAAGTTAAACCAAAAAATAAATACATATGTGTGGTTGTCCTTCACTAAAGCCAAGAATCTGTGTGGGTGCATAGATGTGCTTGACAGAATTAAGCACAGAAAGGCAGAGAAAGCAGTACAAGGCAAGAAACAGTGATAAGAGGATGGGGAAGGAGTGTTTTAAAAATCAGTATAGAGTCAAAATTGCCCTCCCCCTATAACCTGTAAAAGACTTGAAAATTACAGGAAAATCAATTGGATGGGAAAAATCCTGCCCTATTAAATATTTTCTCCTACAATTAATATTACAGCACAACAATATACAACAACACATGAAAACAACATGGTTATTTGATACTTGCTCTGCTTTTGACATGCCTAATGTTATATTAAAAGTTTTTAACCAAAAGTGAATCACTAATTGGCAACATGTGACTTAGGAAGGAAAGTCTAGAACTGGCAAGCAAATTGCAAAGGAAAATACATTTTCCTGGCTCAAATAACTATGAGTTAAACTTGTGTTTCCAAAAGTATCATCATACTATGTGGGAAGCTGTGGTCTGGAAATAAGAGCTCCATCTTCACAATGTCCAGTTTGAGGCACTGCAGGTGCATCCTTTTATGCCAGTCTGACTGTACAGATATAAAAATTCCTAAAATGTTGTAGTACAGGGCAAAAAA
>CM034710.1:60191923-60206762 GCA_020142125.1 Phrynosoma platyrhinos
AGCAGCACACGGCCACATGCATGCACCACCATTAAGAAAAATGAGGGCTTGCTGTCCGCAGATCGTTAAATCTGCAGATGGCAAGTCCACCAATGTGGAGGGTGGACTGTACTGCGGTAAATGTAGGACTACTTATAGATTGACTCACTTAACAAAAGGAAGAACACAGATAATATATAATTGTATGGGAAAGCCCTGGCCTTCCAGATGTTTTCCCTACAACTCCTGTTAGCTTCATCCTGCATGACTAGTGATAAAGGACAGTAGGATCTGTAGAATCATAGAATCCCAGAGTAGGAAGAGATCACATCTGGACGGCTGTACTTTCCCTGTTCCTGGTGTATCAGTTAGAGTATTATAGTTGCTTCATGGAGGCAGACTGCAACAATTTGTACATAGTTCTCAGCAGTAGTTACCACCTATCAAACAGATTTGGCCCCCTGTATGCAGAATTCCATAGCACCATCAGGCAGAAATTGATTCAACCATTAGGAAGTAACATCAATGTTTTGCTCTTAATTTCCATGTTGCCAATACAAACATGCTTCAGATGTTTCAAAGAAGACAGATATGCTATTCAATATCTTTTACAAAACCCAAATGCAAATGTCCCAATTAAAGTAGCCAAAAGCTGCCTCCCCATCAGCAACAGTCAGCCCTCCATATCTATGGATTCTTTATTCATGGATTCAACCATCAATGGCTTGAAAATATTCCAAAAAGATTGAAATTCCAAAAAGGTTTATCAAATTTGCAGATGACACTAAATTAGAAGGGATACCAAATATTCCCAAGAAGTTCAGAATTCAAAATGATACTAACACATTAGAGAGCTGGACCTAAGTACTGCACTTAGGCAGGAAAAAAAATGAAATGCACAGATATAAGGATGGATGACACGTGACTTGACAACAGTACCTGAGAAAGGGATCTAAAAGTCTTAGTAGACCACAAACTGAACATGCAGTAGCTTAAAAAATCAGTGCAACTCTAGTCTGCATCAATGCATTGTCTACATCAAAAAAAAAAGTAACAGTACCACTCTGTTCTGTTTTGGTCAAACCTCACCTGGAATATTATATCCAATTCTGTGCATGATAAATCATAAGGGATATTGACAAGCTGGAATGTGTCCAAAGGAGGGTGACCAAAATGTTGAAGGGTCTGGAAACCATGCCCTATGAGGAGAAGCTTAAGGAGCTCGGTATGTTTAGCTTGGAGAAGAGAATGTTAAGAGGTGACATGATAGCCATGTTTAAATATTTGATGTCATCTTGAGGAGGGAGAAAGCTTATTTGCTCCTTCTCTAAGACTAAGAGAAAGAGTAATGTATTCAAACTACAGGAAAAGAGACTGCTCCTCAACATTAAGAAGAACTTCCTGACAGTAAGAACTGTCTGACAATAAAATATACTGCCTTGGAGTTTGATGGAGTCTCCTTCTTTGGAGGTTTTTAAACAGAGCCTGAATGGTCAGCTGTTGTGAATTCCTGCATGGCAGGGGCATTGGAGTGGGTGGCCCTTATGGTCTCTTCCAACTCTATGATTCTACCATGAACTGAATCACTCATCAATCTTCTTTTGTAATTCAGAGGCACTAAAAGAACCAAGATATATGTCAAACTGTAACATATATTAAAGAATACTCAAACCCTGATGGCAACATCACATTATCTTTTATGCTACTAGTCTTGGGTCCTGTTTGGCTGAAGGGCAAGATAATAATAATAAATAATAATAATAAAATTTATTTATATACCGCCCAATGGTTGCCCAATCTGGGCAGTTTACAACATAAAACACAATTACAATAGGCAGCATTCCCCCCCCCCCAAAAAAACATTATTAAACAATAACATGGTTAAAATCCAATTAGCAAATTAAACAGGATAAAATCATAATGATTAAAATGATTAAAAAACATTTCACAGTACCCGATTGTTGCAATTCCAGGGGAACCAGGGTTCAGAATAGTGTCGCTGCAGGGAGAGGGGACAGCCCGGGGCCGAGACAATTTAGTCTGGGAAGGCCTGCCAGAAGAGATCTGTCTTGACAGCCTTTTTGAAACTATCCAAAGATGTTAACTGATGGATCTCGTCCAGCAGGCCATTCCAGAGCCTGGGGGGGACGAGAGAGAAGGACCTCTGAGAGGTAACATATAGCCTCAATCTTTGGGGCTCTAAGAAATTCCTCCCAGAGGACCGGAGTGCACGGGAAGGATTATACGGGAGGAGGCGGTCTCTGATATAACTTGGACCCAAGCCATTTAGGGCTTTAAAGGTAATAACCAACACCTTGTACTGGGCCCGGAAACCAACAGGCAGCCAGTGGACCTCAAAACTGGAGTGATGTGGTCCCTCCTAGATGTTC
This sequence comes from Phrynosoma platyrhinos, assembly GCA_020142125.1. Lineage (NCBI taxonomy): Eukaryota > Metazoa > Chordata > Lepidosauria > Squamata > Phrynosomatidae > Phrynosoma > Phrynosoma platyrhinos. Next base: position 60,194,293 of record CM034710.1, read on the forward strand.
CTGAAACAAGCCTGGCTGCCATGTTTTGAACTAACTGTAGCTTCCAAACCAGGCACAAGGGTAGCCCCTTGTAGAGTGCATTACAGAAGTCAAGGCGGGAGGTTACCAGTGCGTGCACAACAGTCTCGAGATCCCTTACTTCCAGAAAAGGACGTAGCTAGCGAATATAAATGTCATAAATAAATAAATAGCACAAGAAAATTCTGTTTCAATGAAGGTTACTTACAAGACCACCTCCTCCCATATCATCTGCCCCAAACACTCAGGTCCACTGGTGGACAATTACTCGAGTCAGCCAAGACTAGATTGGTGATTGTCAACCAGAGGACTTTTTCTTCAGCCACCTCTAGACTGTGGAACAACCTTCCGGATGACATTCAACAGCTAAATACCATGTCTGAATTTAAAACAACATTGAAGACTAATCTGTGCTGGCAGGCCAATCCAGATTATTTTTTAAATTTAAAATTTTAAATGATGTAAATTGTAAATGTTAAATGATGAATTTTAAACGTTGTTTTAATATGTACATGTTCTGTTTGTTCTTTTCAACTGATGTATGTTTTAATTGATGTAATGTTCTTAACTAATGTATATTTGTTGGTCTATTGTTGTTCCCCGCCTCAATCCATGTGGAATTAGTAGTAATAGTAGTAGTAGTAGTAGTAAGTTCTGAACAGCTTGGAAACATCTACTTTACAGCAATTTGGGGAAGAATTCCCAGAATCGCTCAGGTAATAGGGCAAGAAAATAACTTTTCCATGATGTGATTAAGACATCTGCTGTGTGTGTGTCTTGATTTTCTAAGGAAGCCCTGCTTCAGTTTCTCTTTAACAAGTAAGAACTATGGTGAGGATCTGCTCAGTGATGATGCTATGTTAAGCCATGCTGGTGGAGATTCACAGGGCCAGCTATAGAGCTATAAAGATCATTCTTTTTTAAAGGTGGCTTGTCACGTTAGGAAATGGTTTATAATAGGTATTACTGGTACTCAAACTGATGTTTAGCATTAGTGATTTCTGCTGGAGTTTTAGTGCTTTCCACTATGATTCACGTAATTTTATTTTTTTAATGCATTTCACAAATTGTTTGAAAGTTGCTTTGGAAATGTTGGTTGGAAAGCAAGGAAACCCCCTGAAAAATATAAACAATTTTGCAAATTCTGGTTTTTGTATTTGTTTGGCAGTTCTTGACATGCAGGCTCAAAAAGCAAACAGCATAAAAATTTATTTCACAAATGTTCTAATGACAATATTTTAATTAGGGTTGTAAAAACATGCCCTCATATAATTTCAGATGGATGAAGCTGTCATGCAGCAGAAAAAATAATACTCTTCCCTCAATGAGCAATAGATCTATAAAAGCACTCGTGATTCCATCTCTCTCACATTTCCTTTATGTTGTTCTCCAAAACATTGCAGCTGTTATTTTTATTAAAAATCAGAATCTATTTTAAAGCAAATGCAGTTTTGTATATTCTCATAATATGAATCAAATTATGATTCTTATTTAGAAAGTTTCTCAACATATTAACCATGATTGATTTCTTGATGTTTGGCCAATAAACAAAAAAAAACCTAAAATTAAAAAGCCATAAAATTATTCTTAAAATTATGTCTTTTATTACTCCAAATATCAGCCAAAATCTTAGCATCAAAGGAAGCTAATCTCTGATGGCAAGCCAAGTGTACTGAATGTCCTTAGACTCAGTAATGAAAACCATAATGTAAAATTCTTTGTTATTAATGGATAACAAATACAAATCACAAATCACAAATCACAATGATAGGTTGACCAAGCCCTTTATTAATGCTGCAAACAAATGAACTCTGTTAAAAACAGAGCATGTTTCCTAAATGTAAATGCTTTGCTTTGATATGTTTGGTCTAGATTATTGTTGGGGGAGGAAATCCAGATATGCAAGATGTCCAGGTCATACTTTGGAGGACTACATTCCCACTTATAGACAGATAGGGAGACATATAGATTTTACAGCAAGTGTGGACATGGGGATCTCCACCAGACATTGGTGGGTTGCAACTCTCAGTATTCCTTAGCACTGGCTTTGTTGTCTAGGGCTCACGGAGGCTGCAGTTCAGCAACACTTGCAAGTCCACAAAATCCCCAGTCTTATTTAAGCATAGACCCTGCTCATGCTCTGGTAATAGTATAAAGTATGCCCTGGTGAAAGTATAAAAACAAGTGTGGGAATCATGTGGCTACAACTTCCAGCAGCCCGTAGCCAGCTTAGCTAATAAGGAAAAGAACCGAGAGTTGCAGCCATCCTTTGCCCACTGTGGTATAGATGAGGTGACAAGAACTCACCACATGGCTGTGTTTCATACATGAAAACAATCATTTTCAATAGATATTTCAATTAAATGTCAAGTCTCTGTATTAAAACGAGATAGTTAATAGGTGGTATAGTGGTTGTTGGGTTTTGGAGAACAAGTTACTTTTAAAATTATCTATTGCATACTGTGACTCATCCTCATACCCTTTTACAGTGAAGGGTGAGATATAAATGTTATAGATGCAGGTTTTTGTTCCAACTGATAATAATTTTTTTAAATAAGATGAACAGTTATGAACACTTGAATCAACAATCAAACCAACAAACCCATTAGTGACATTCAAGAACTCAACTTCTGAATTTGTAACTGTTAATAAACTTAACATTTACTTCCCATTTATTATTCTCCAGAATCATGGGTAGCTAAAATTAAACAGGACTTGCAAATACATAAAGCGCAGCTCAAGTGAACTAATAATTCACTAAACCCTTTGAATGTACCAGGATCAGAAATGAATTACAGCTGTGACCAAAATGTACAGTTTCCTTCCCCATTTCCCCCAGTTATTCAGTTCATTGTTTTTAACCATAATCTAGATAACTGTTTACCATGCCAATACTTTTCAAAGGGTTTGACTTCACAGGTACATACATATGTTAGCAAGACTAGAGTCTTCCAGCATAACTCTATGCATGCTTATCTTGGATCGCCTGAGAGAGTTAGGAATTGGAGGCACTGCTTTGCAGTGGTTCCGTTCCTTTCTCTCGGGCAGATCCCAGAGGGTGAGGCTCGGGGACAGTTGCTCTTCCAAAATTGAGCTTAATTGTGGTGTCCCTCAGGGTGCCATCCTGTTCCAGATGTTATTCAACATCTACATGAAGCCGCTGGGTGAGATCATTCGGAGGCATGGAGCTCGGTGTCATCAGTACGCTGATGACACCCAGATATATCTCTCCATGAACAGATGATCATCTCAGACTTCAGATGACGTCTCACCTCTTAATGACTGTCTCAGAGTGGTAATGGATTGGATGAGGAAAAACAGATTGAAGTTGAATCCAGATAAAACGGAGGTTCTCACAGTTACAGGCCCGAAACCAGATCTGGGAATACAGTCTCCAGTCCTAGATGGAGTCACACTCTCCTCTAAGGACTGTGTTCACAGCTTGGGGGTACTCCTTGACTCGTCGCTTCACATGACTAGTCAGATAAATGCTGCGGTCAGGAGCGCCTGTTATCAGCTTCAGCTGATACGCCAACTGCGCCCTTATCTCGATGTGAGGGATCTGGAAGCTGTGGTACATGCCCTGGTAACCTCACACCTGGATTATTGCAACGCACTCTACATTGGACTACCCTTGTGCCTAACCCAGAAACTACAACTGGTGCAGAACATGGCAGCCAGGTTAATTACAGGAACACCTAGGAAGGAGCACATAACACCGGTGCTTAAATCCCTCCACTGGCTGCCAATTAGTTTCTGGGCACAGTACAAGGTGTTGGTTTTGACCTTTAAAGCCCTACATGGCTTGGGTCCATCTTATCTTAGGGACCGCCTCTCCCTGTATGATCCCCCCTGCACCCTTCGGTCCTCTGGGAGGAATCTGCTCCAGCCAATAAAAACCAGGCTGTCTCAGACATCCCAGAGGGCCTTCTCTGTAACCACTCCCAGACTTTGGAATGGCCTGCCGGACGAGATCCGTCTCATTACTACTCTTGCTGCTTTTAAAAAGGCAGTAAAGACGGATCTCTTCCGGCAGGCCTTCCCAGAATAACAGCTGTTTGTTGGGAAATGAGTTTTTATCTTGTTTCATATCACTGATTCCTGTTTTATTGTTTTATTGTACTGCTGATTTTAACTCTTTCTTAGTTTAATTCTGTTTTAAGGGGATGGGAGGGTTGGACTGTGGGTCTAGGGAATGTTTTTAACTTTGTCTGTTTTAAATGTTGTTACCCGCCCTGATTGCCGCACAGAGGGGCGGGCTATAAATTATTATTATTATTATTATTATTATTATTATTATTATTATTATTATTATATGGAGGTTTTAAGTCTTGCTGTGTTGAATGAGGCTTATTCCCAGGATAGCACATGCAGATTGCAACAACATAGATCAATTTTTGTCCAAAACATTCTTCTATTCTAGCTAACTACAAAATTATATGTGTTGTCACTGCATCTTCCAGTTGCTATGGTTAAGAAATGAGAAAAGAATAAGCTTTCCAGATCAAACACATTATTCCAAATTAGGCAACTGTTGTTACTAAATTTAGATAATTATACTCTCTTTGACAGCCTAATTTTTTACTTTATTTTACACTAATCATGAGCTCTAGTACTTTTATGGTTCAGAATGAGTTATTAATCAATACTGTTCTGAAACTTAGCACACTGCTCCTGCTTTTGCTGTTGCTGCTGGTGGTGCTGCTTCTACTATGATGGGCATCCTCATGTAATTTAATTTGTAACAGTGGCTAATCCCACTGAAGAATAATTTGTCCCATACAAGATCTATTGTCTCATTACAGTGTGTGATGCAGTTGTTACTGGACACACAAGAGGATGGCATGCTTTACACGTGTCCATTTCAACTGCTTTAAAGGACAGCAATTATTCATCACAAACCACACTTTTCAGAAGTTTGCAAGTCAGCCATTTAAAAAAAAGAAAAGAAAAAAGGCACTTTCAACTCCTTTCAAAAGACCTAGCCTCAAAACATTTTTTGTTTAACTTGGTTTAATTTAGACTCTTTTAAAGTTGTAACACAGAAAACATAACAAGCCTTGTGGTTTATGTTCTGGTTGCTGCTGCAGTTTAGAAACAGCTTTTCACAACAAAGACTGCAGGAACAGTGGACATAAAAGTAATGCAAAAATCAATATTTCCATTCTTGTGACAAATTAAAATTACAATGAATTTACTTCTATACCTGTTCTGTTGCTGAATACTGAATACTTTCCAGGCATGAGAATATTTTCTGACACTTGATGCCAGTATTTGATCGTTAAGCAACCAATATTATTTGTTATTTAGTATTCACACCTGAAAACACAGTATTACATAAGCATGGTTTTTAAGCTTTCCACATTGAGGTAAGGATTTTAACATCATTTTATTTCCTAAGAACCCCTGCAGGTTCTGGGGCGTAGCCTATCTAGTTAGGCATAGAAGAGAAAGTCATTCAAGTTGCTTATGTTAATTTCCACAGATTTAAACTTCTTAGGTAAGCAAACAAAACAAGATGAAATTGTTTGCTGATACTGATGCTTTCCCAAGGTTGGCAAAGCAGATCATTGCACATATGAATGAAAACTGCACACAGGATTTGTATCTTAAAAGTGTGCAATAAACTACATTACATCTATGGAAAATATCTTTTTTCCCAGTTGGAGGGTATGGCCTAGGAAAGAAGACAAAAATAGTGAAGCTGAACAACTGGCTTTGCAGATGGTGCTGCTGGGAACAATTTCACTCTTGGACCATAGTGTGTGGTTTCATGAAGATGGATATCAGGCAAGGAACACCAGCACTCAAAGCAGCAGACAGGAATGTTTTTGCTAAGAGTCTAAAAACTCTGATCAGGAAATCTTTAAACTGAGGTTTGTGGGGAGGGAGACAGTATTCTTGAGAACAGGAGTTCATCAGGTTATAGAGAAAACAAGGCCTTTAACATGGTCCTCCATGATATCCTTGCAAAAACACTAGTAAAATGTGGGCTAGACAATGCAACTGTTGGGTGGTTTGTAGTTGGTTGACTGACTGAACCCAAGTGCCACAAGGTTCTGTCCTCAGGCCAGTGCTATTCAACTTCTTTGTCATCCTGGAGAGAAGTGACTAACCGAGTGCCACAAGGTTCTGTCCTGGGCCCAGTGCTATTCAACATCTTTATCAGTTATGTAGATGATGGAATAGGGGGCATGTTTATCAAATTTTCAAATGACATATTTGGCTACTCAAACTAGGAGGCATAGCCAATGCCCCAGAGGACAGGATCAGAATTCAAAATGACCTTAAGAGAGTAAAGAGCAGGGGCAGAACTAACAAAATGAATTTCAACAGGAAAAAATGCAAGATATGCTTAGGTAGAAAAAATTAAATGCACAGATATAGGATGGGTAACACCTGGCTTAACAGCACATACAAAAGAGATCTAGGAGTGTTAGCATGCCCTAGTAGCATCACTAGGGGGGTGCAGGCTGCACTGGTTAACACCTCCAAAGGAGAGTGACACCAGTGAGTGCCCACCTCCCACCTCCCTGCCGTATGGAGAAAGAGGACCCAGCATCCCCTGTCCCTGCCCTCCAAGGCTTGACTTTCAAGCCTCGGGGGACAGGGAGAGAGAGGACCCGGGGGCCCCCATCCCTGCCCCACATGGCTTTGCTTTAGAGCAGGGGTAGGCAACCTTTCCCCTTTAAGGGCCGAGGGACTTCAGCTCCCAGAAGCCTCAGCCATGTTGGCCAATAGTCCCATGTTGACCAATAGCTCCTGGGATTCTGGGAGCTGAAGTCCCTCGGCCCTTAAAGGGGAAAGGTTGCCTACCCCTGCTTTAGAGTAAAGCTTGGCAGGGCAGGGGGAGGGGACCCTTTTGGCTCCACCCCAAAGCCCAACCCCAAAGTCCCACCCCCACACCAGTTGACACCCCAGTGTGGAATGCCACTGGCATGCCCTATACCACTCTTGCTGGATATGTAGTTTCATAACTAATATCTAGAGTTGGGCATGTTTCAGAGTTGTGATGACCTACGGAAACTAGAAGTTATACACATGCAGGAGTCAAGCTGACTGACAAGCAGAGACTCAGCTAAAACTAAGATAAATGCTTAATGGGTTTGCTGATCACCTCTCTCCCCATCTTAGGCTCTTTATATTTCCACTTATGAAAACAAAGGTAGTTGTATTGTAAAGCAATCAGTGACTACACCCTTCACTCCACATTATGACATTGTTCCTATATACCCTTCCTGCCTGATCATTAATGTATTGTCTCAAATCTAACCAATGTAATTATCACTCCATCAGTTGTTCCAGACCCTTTTGTCAGTCTCGTGGGAAAGCCATTAAGACATCTGTCATGCCAAATATAATGCAATGCACTCCTCAAGGATATGAAATAGGGTATGGATTCACCGCATCCCTCGCCACATTGTTCACAGACCATGGCTTCTTCTATGTAACCCTCAGGTGCAGTCAGAGCCACTCTGCATTTTCCATAGACCTCTCCTCGGGACCTGCAATTATCACCCTCTTTAATCGCTGACTTCTCTTTAGTCAACCTTCCACAACTTTTATCTCCGATAGCCTTGTATGATTGCTTAAAGTCACCTCAGTTTTTGTATGTCTGCATAACCCTTGCATATTTCTAAATAAAACACTTTTATTTACTGAAACTGGTAATCTCTGCAGTTATTACCAGTATACATAGGTGAAATGTTTCCAGTAGTTACCCTCCTCTTGCAGACCTCCTTTGAGCTATAATTTCCCCAAATTTAAAGAAGATGTTGCCATTGTGGGTGGGGAACAACATCCCCTATCTTTTAGAGTAACATAGTACACTCGTCCCTCACTGAGGTTAGGGACACATGCATGTGGAATGTGAATGTGGAAAAAAATGCAAATAACAAAAACATGTTTTTATCTGAGAGACACCTCTCTAGGAATCTCTAGGTCCTCCAGTGCAACTCTGTGATCAACATCTGCCAGACATTGACCCAAATAGAATTGTGCTGGAGGAGCTACAAATGTCTAGTAGATTGTTCTCTCTAGGTTTCTCTAGGTCCTCCAGTGCAACTTATGATTAAAGTTGACCATAGAGTTGCACTGGAGGATCTAGATATTCCTAGAGAAAACATGTTAATAAAATTCATGAATAATCAAATGCGCAAAAGTCAAAGCCACAAATGTGGAGGGATGAGTGTAGACCATAAGTTAAACATGAGTCAACAATGTGATGCAGCAGCTTAAAAAGCCAATATGATACTAGGCTGCATCAATAGGAGTATAGTGCCTAGATCGAGGGAACTAATAAAGCCACCTTATTCTGCTTTTGCCTGGACTACTGTATCTAGTTCCAGATACCACGATTCAAGAGGGATATTAACAAGCTGGAGCATGCCCAGAGGAGAGTGACCAAAATGGTGAGAGGCCTGGAAACCATGCTCTATGAGGTGACATGATAGCTATATTTAAATATTTGAAGAGATGTCATTGTGAGGATGGAGCAAACTTGTTTATTGCTGCTCTAGAGACTAGGACACAGGGTAATGGATTCAAACTACAGAAAAAGAGAGTTCACCTAAACATCAAATGTTTAGGTGAAATCTCTTTCTAAACTCCCTGATAATAACAGCTGTTTGACTGTGAAGTACACTGCTTCGGAGTGGGGATTCTCCTTCTTTGGAGATTTTTAAACAGAGACTGTACGGCCATCTGTCAGGAGTGCTTTGAATGTGTATTCCTGCATGGCAGGGAGTTGGCCTGTAGTCTCTTCCAATTCTATGGTTTTATGATACTTAAGTACTCAGAAAACATGCATATTTTAGGGGAAAGTACATGTAAAAATGTGTAAATATTCCATGCATGCATTTTTTTAAAAATCTCACAATCCTATGTGGATACAGAATGGAATATGCTTACCTATGAAGTCTAGGGATATCAACAAAATAAAAATAATTAGATCTGCCCAACCTGTGGTATAGCTGCATACTTTGTTAATATGGAGCACTACTGGGCCTCAGCACTCCATTGTGAAATGGGAATGGATACTACAACACAGAGACCATTCAAATGTGGTTGAGTATTGCAAAGGAAATCTATTATTATCATTATCATTATCATTATCATTATCATTATCCCACCCTTTTCCCAAAACTGGTACTCAGGGTGGCTTACAATATTAGAAAACAGTATAATTAAAAGCATACAAAAATAGTACATTAAAATAGAATTAAATTACTACAATATTAAAACAAATTGCATGTTAAAAGAATAAAATATGGTTTAAAAGATTAAAAAATGTTTAAAATATTTTAAAACAATATAATACCCCAGCCTGATCTTTAAAAACTTTCTGTTTTAAATACCTGTCTGAACAGGAAGGTCTTAGCTTACCGACAGAAGGACATCAAGGAAGGGGCCATTCTTGCCTCCCTGGGAAGGAAGTTCCACAGTCTAGGAGCAGCCATGGAAAAGGCCCTCTCTTGTGTCCCCACTAGCCATGCTTGTGATGGTGGTGGGACATGGATCTCAGAGCCCAGGCTGCCTCATATAGGAAGATATGGTCTGTCAAATAACCTGAGCCTGAACCATATAGGGCTTTGTAGATCATAACCAGAACTTTGAATTGTGCTCAAAAAAAAAAGTGGCAGCCAGTGATGCTGTTTCAACAGAAGCATTGTGTGGTCTCTGTAACTTGCCCCATTTAACAACCTAGGGCAAATTATTTGGACCAGCTGAAGTTTCCAAACACTCTTTAAAGGCAGCCCCAAGTAGAGCATGTTACTCTATGTCAATATTTCTAAAAAGACTTTAGAAATTGTAGAGGTAAAACATGCAGAACCTGAAACAGAGTCAGGGGTTTTAAAAAAACAAAAAATGAAACAGAAGTTCTGATAAAGTTGTTGTGGATCCCAGAAGAATGTGATTAATCATTGAAAATACATATTAAATAGAGTGATTAACAAACATAAGTATTAGCAAAATGCTTCAGCTTCCACTTTCTTCAGCTGCTCAAAATAAAAGTGGTTTGTATCCAATGTGGCAGTTAAAAAAGTGGATGATGTGTTAAATGTTTCCTTCCAAGACTTCATTATCAACACTCATAATTGCCACCTTGGATACAGCACACTTTTATTCTATGAGCAACTGAAGAGTAGAGAGGTTGAAACATTTTGCTAATACAGTTGCCCTCCATATCCACAGATTCTTTATCCAAGGATTCAAGTATCCACGGCTTGAAAATATTCATTAAGTATATAAATTCTAAAAAGCAAACCTTGATTTTGCTAAAATTCTAAATGTCTTTTCCTAAACAGCCTTTCCGTAAACTTTGAAAATACATAAACTGCAAATCCCAGAATGCAGCAGGATGCAGTCAGATCAGTAGAAGTGGAGCAGCAGCACTATCAAAGTGTAGTGTAGTAATCTTCATAACTATTTTTTCTCAGTGCATAGTGGCAGCTGGAGAAAACTGAAACATCGTCCAGCTCACCCCCCACATTTTGCAGTCATTCTATACTGAGGAGAAAGAAGTTGTATCTTCATTCAGTTGAACACAGTTACAAAGCTCCATGTGACTGGAAACTGTGCAGGGTTATCAGTCTCATGGAACTCTGTAGAGAAGTTCAGATAGACATGATTAGAACTCCTTTTCAGATCTTTCCCACCAACAAAAGAAGGTTGTGAAGGTGGGGCAGGGCTGAAATGCATTTCCTTAGATCCGTATACATGCTTAGAACAAAGAAAGAGTAGGCATCTAGATAAATGGATATGAGAAAAATATGTCACACATGACAAAATGAAGAACAGGGGATAGACAGGAAGTGTGATTATCTGTTTGAGAAATGCAAGTATCTTGCTGTTCAAACATGCACAGACCCCTTTTCTTTACCAGAAGAGGATATTTTTTTAATCTAGCTTAATTTGAATGTGTAAATAATCTTTTTAGATTTCAGCATCTTTTAATTTTATTCTTCTAGCCAGTAAAACTAAGAGAAACACCTGTTTGCAAGGTCACTCTAATCTAATAATTTTTAAACTGCTGCACATTAGAATAACAGGTCTAGCTACATTTATCATTTTGTCTTCCAAATTATGCAACCGCGTGATCTTTCCTTAAATAATGTTTTGTTTTGTTTCCTTCTTGGATACATATACCATTCCTAGAAGCCAAAGGAACTGCCACATGCAAGAATAATTTGGCATTAGACAGGGGGATGATGAGGCAGCCAAGTGTTATTTTTAAAAGTTTAGATTAAAATAACTCAGCACGTTTCATTGTTTAATTGATAACTAATCAGCAGGGGAAGATAAACAGATGTTAACATATGCAATTACAGATGTGCAGCTGCACATGCTAATGCAGTTGTGACATAATGCATTTTTAGTTCTATATTACTGAGACCAATTCTTTTGTAATTAATTTGTGAGTGCAATGGGCCTTTGCTATCCACAGATTTGGTATATGTGGATTTCAGCATCCATGGACTGAAATGAAGAAGCATTTAATTTTTAAAACCTGTAATTGCTGACAGCCGGGCTGAGAAGCAGTCTCAAGGCAAGAAGGGAGGCTGGGGAGGGAGGCAACAGGCAACAGGAACAGGAAGAATGGAAGCATGGGTTTTTTGGGGGGATGCCTTTCTGACTGAAATCAATCCCAGGCAGGAGTTAAGTAATAAGGCAGGCAGAAACAGTAAGGGAGTATAAGGCAGCATTGGAAACCCAACCTCCAAGATTTAGGCACTTGTGCTTCTGCCTGCCTTAGTTAATTCCTATCTGGGATTGATTTCAGTGAGACCTGGGGTGAAAGAGTGGGGGGATGCAAAGCAGCATTGGCAGACCCAACATCTGAGATTCAGGCACTTGGTTGCTTCTGCCTGCCTGAGTTAACTCCTGTTTGGGACTGATTTCAATGAAACACAAGGTAGAAGAGTGGGAGAATGGAAGGCAGCATGGTCAAACCCAACCTCTGAGATTCAGGCACTTGGCTGCTTCTGCGTGCCTTAATTAACTCCTGCCTGTGATTGATTCCATTGAGAGATTGATGTGGAAAAGTGTGGGAATGCAAGACAGCATGGTCAAACCCAACACCCGAGATTCAAGCACTTGGCTGCTTCTGCCCATCAATGTGTCCCTGGTTCCTAGAGCTTTATACTCAAGCCTCCCTTACTGCCCTGAGACTGCTTCTCAGCCTGGCTGCTGTCAATTGTAGGTAAATTTAAAATTTAAATACTGACTAGAGCATCCTTGGGGGTTTTTTATCTGCAAGGGGTCCTGGAACCAAACCTTCATGGATACCGATAGCCCATTGTACTTTCTTTCATGAATATATTTTCTTTGCACTTTAATAATCATAAATGAATGAATTAAAAGAAGCTCTCCTTTACTTTTCTCACCCCTTCATCCATCTGGAACATTGCATATTTGTGTTTATGACTTCTAAGAATGATATTTTTCAGCAA
>CM034710.1:60206862-60243289 GCA_020142125.1 Phrynosoma platyrhinos
ATTTGTGTGGGATAACCTATAGATTTCCCCCATGTGATAACGTCCTTACAATGAAAACAAAAAGAAATATATTCAAATGCAAATACCCCAAGTGCAATTGTTCCTTAACAGATATACATAGATTACTTATTACCAAGAAATTAAAATATGGCTGTGATGAAATAGCTGCCATTATCATTTTACAGCTACCTGCAGAGGCTTTTTGAGTTCATGACAGGATCTTTATGAGCATGCCATACAGACCTATATCTTGCATAGATCTGGTAACAGAGACAAAGCAAGGTTGAGCTTACATCTTGTGGGTTAAGGCTGTTTGGCAGCACTGTTTGGACTTTTGAGCTCCATAATCTGCTAAAGCATATCATCTAAGAAAGAGAGCTCATTGCTGAGAAAAAGTGAATTGTCTGCAGTGTCTTTCATGCTCCTTGATTCAAGAGAGACACTGCAGACTGGGGGCCTTTACAGACTGCCAGTAATAATGCAGCTTGAGGCCACTTTAACTGTCCTGGCTCAGTGCTAGGGAATCGTGGGAATTGTATTTTTTTCTGAGACATTGAGCCTTCTCTGTCAGAGAGCTCTGGTGCCACAATAAACTACAGTTCCATGATTCCTTAGCACTGAGTCAGGACAGTTAAAGTGGCCTCAAGCTGCATTATTTCTGGCAGTCTGTAAAGGCCCTGGGTCAGCCAGAAAAATCAGCAGTAGCAGAATACATTATAACCCAGGGACAGGCAACCTTTTCCAGACCTGGGCCGGTCTGCCATCACCTGGGTCTCGGCTGGGCCGAGGGGGGGGGGGAATGGCAGCATGTGCGCGCACCCTCCTCCGCGGCGCGCGCACGGCCACTACTGCAGGCACCGCCGTAGCACGCGTGGCTGCAGCCGCCATGCCGCATGTCAAGGACGCCATTTTGGAAGTCAAAATGGCGTTCGTTACACGTTTGCGTAAACGCATCGCGACCGCCATTTTGACTTCCAAAATGGCAATCACCATGAGCATGGCCAAAAACCTGCTCCAACGGCGGCGAGCAGCGGCGGCAGCACGCGGTGTTGGCAGCGACAACAGCAACCTTCGGCCTGGGCCGGTAAGTCCGGGGCCTGGGGCCTTAACCGGATCCCGGGCCATAGGTTGCCGGTCCCTGTTATAAACCATCCTAGGGATAAAATGCTGTTTGAAAACACTGAAATTCTGGACTATGCCAACAACTATCAGGTCAGAATGCACAGGGAAGCCATCGAAATCCACAAATACTTGGACAACTTCAACAGGAAACAGGAAAGTAAACAAAGTTTGGCTTAAAGTAAACAAAGTTTGGCTACCAGTCCTATAGAAAAATCAGCACTCAGTAAATATAAATGAGAAACCACCCAGGGTCAGAGGCTTTCCCAGCAGACAATGATCACCAATTATCAGACACTAATCCTCATTTGCATATCCTCCCACCCTGAGGCCCTTCCATCAGCAACAGAACGATACACAGTTTACATGGGAACCACTCCTCCCTATCCAGGGTCTCACAGTATACATATACCAACTTTCTTATAATAATAATAATAATAATAATAATAATAATAATAATAATAATTCAAAATTCAAATTTATTTCAGCCAACAGGCCATGAAACAACAAAACAAATATAAAACATATAAAACATTTAAAACATTTAAGATACATGAACTTAATAAAATGAGACTGCAAAGTGAATGTTCATAACATGCTCATGCATTATACATTTATGTATATACATTTATATATATACAGAAAGACTTTTGGATATTTTAAGAAATACTGAACCACTGAACATAAAACCAAAATGAATGCTTATTTGAATATATGGAAATAATAATAATAATAATAAATTTTTATTTATAGCCCGCCCCTCTGCAGAGCAATCAGGGCGGGTTACAACATATTAAAACTGACCGGTTAAAACATCTCTCATCCCATAATCCCACCCTCCCATCCCCTTAAAAAAGAATTTAACTCTTCCATTCTAGTATTCTCTGAAGATGCCAGCCACAGATGCTGGTGAAACGTCGGAAAGAAACTCTTCTAGAACATGGCCACACAGCCCAAAAAAGCCACAAAAAACTATGGATGCCAGCCATGAAAGCCTTCAACTTCACATTTAGCATTTTAATTTGGTGGCAATGGCAGTGGCAATTGATCTTCCAAAGATAAAGGTGTAACAGCAGGGCAAAACATCAGAGAAGACCCTTCCTTATGTCCTCCCACAATGTTATGTTCTTACAGATGGGAGACAGAAAAAGGCCCCTCCAACAAACCTTGGTTAGGTGTATATTAGGAGAAGTACTCCTTCAATAACAATGTTATATGATTTTTATATGACACTCCAATCAGGAATCATGCCATGACATTCTGTGATAGATGTAGATTCCAAGTCGTCTTCAAGGGGAGCCCCAGATAGAGCATACTGATACAAATTTAATCTGGAATATGCCAGCACATGAAATACTGTGGCTAGGTTAACCTTATCTAGGAAAGGCCTCAGCCTTTCAGCTCATGTTTCCAACTATGGTTGAGAAAGAACAAGAAACAAGGAAAATAAAAAGAAATGTTAATGGGTGACAGAGAGAAGGTGAAACTGCTCACTTCTTATGTTGCCTTTCCCTTATTCCAAAATGTAATTTGTGTTCAACTTGGAGAAAACAGGCTGAATGATGCAGTGATGGGGCTTCTCCAAATGGTAGGTGCAGTAGATTCAACAGATTCTAAATATAACTAAACATCAGGAAGAATGGAATACCTTGGAATGCAGTGGACTCTTCTTCATTTCTGCTTTTAAACAATGATTAAATAGCCAATTGTCAGATATGTTTTAGCTGTGGATATTTTCACTGAATAGGTTTGGACTAGAAGACCCCCCAGGGATCAATCCAACTCTACAGTTATATGATTCTAAGATTTTACTTGAATTTTTCCTGAACATTTTCAGCAGTGCTGAAAAACATTTTTCTTTCTGGATGACTTTTCAGCACACCTGGTAAAAAAATGTGTCTTACTCCACTTTCTATCACTCTTAATCCACAGAAGGTGAGACCAAGTCATCCTAGCTGCTGGGTCACACTGCTTTTTTGAAGTTTTTTATGCCATCCTTAGCATCAGTTTGCTATAATCTGGTGCTATAAAAGCTATCAAGAGTATGCAGTGTATCATTCCCATTCACACTAGAAAGTTAGATCCAAGAACCCTCAACTTTTTGCCTCACAAGAAGAATTACAAGATCTAGAGTTTAGATAATTTTATAGTACAGTAAATTTTCTTACACTCTGCATTGTCCTCATCTCCTCCCACCCAAAAAGTCCTTCATTGGACACCTTTAGACAGGAAGGACTCTCTGTTTGGACTAGGACAATGATTATGAACCTATGATATGCATGCTAGAGATGGCACATGAAGCCATTTTCCCTAGCACGTGGAGGGCAGGAGGGCATGTGCCTCTTCCTCCTCCTTCCAGACCCTACCCAGCCTTCAGCTGCCTCTCCAGAGGCAGTTGAAGGCAGGGGATGGAATGGGTGAAGGAGGAGGAAGAGGCATGTGCCTGTTCTTCGTCTTACCCCCTTGCCCCCGGGCCTTCAGCTGTCTCTGGAGAAGCAGCTGAAGGCCCAGGAGGCAGGGGGAAGAAATGCCACCCCAGAAGTCCTGCCCCTGGAGGGAGGAAGTCCTGTCCCCAGCACCAGGTAACACCCAGTGCAGGAAGACCTTTTAGTTTGAGCACTTGGCCCCTAAAAGGTTCACCATCACTGGACCATGGAGTTTATTACACAGGACGAATTCCATGCAGAATTCAGATTTAAAGTGAAAACAATCTGCTTTTGCGGGTTGTTTTTCACATGACATTCGGGGTTAATCTGACAAGAAAGTAGTCAAAACCCACAATTGCGGATTGTTTTTCAGATGATGTTTGCATGAAAGAGAAATAATGCAAAAATAACTCGAACAGAAAATCGCCCAAACCCACTCCTTTTTACTTTTGGGAACTTCCAAAAATAAAAAGGAGCAGGTTTTGGGGACTTTCCATTTGGGTTAATGTCGTGTTATTTCTCCTCTGCACAAATATGTTTGGAAAACAACCTGCTTTTGCAGGTTTTTTTCGGATTTTGAAATCCTGTTTCTGCATGGGATTTAAGCAATTTGCCTCCGTGTGATAAGGACCCAAGATCTTGCTCAAGCAGCAATACATGTGTGTTTCAGTAAGTCACTCAATTCAATTCTCTGGTATAACTGCTAGCTACTCTTTTCTAACCCAATGTCACAATACCTTGTGTCTGATCTTCCTGTAATATTCACCTGCATCTCAGCCCTGACTGAGCCCAGATACTAATTTCTGAGTATGAAAAAGCAAATCATCATATAATGAACAATGCTAGATGTAACCAAAGCCTTACATAGTAGACTTCTTATTTCCTACATCAGCCATCCTGCTCTCTATGTAAAATTCCTATTTCCCAGAAACTGGTATTCACAGGCATAAGTAATAGCCATCCATAGCCTTTGTTGTTGTGTACCTTCAAATCAGATTTGACTTGCAATTTTATAAATGAGATACCTCCAAGAGCCCCAATAATCAACTGCTCTGCCCAGGTCTTACAAATTTGTACAGATGTTATAGCTCTTACAACCTCAAGATTGTGGCTTACTTGATTGAGTCAGGCCTTCTGTACTGTGATCTTTTTCTGCTGTCTTCCAATTTACTAAAGATTACCATCTTTTCATGTTGTCTCACAATATGCCCAAAGTATCATAGGCTCAGTTTAGTCCTTTTGTCTTCTAGCAAAAGTTCAAACTTAATCTGTTGATGGGTATATTTTTTGATCTTTTTGGTGATCTGTAATACCCACAGAACTGTCCTTCAGCATCATATTTTAAATCAGTTAATTTTCTTCCTGCCAGTCTTCTTCACAGTCCAACTTTCATAAGCATAAAAATCATGACTACTATTGGCAGGAATGCTTCTGATTTGGAATTTATTATATGTTTTTAGACTTGACTATCTTATTTAGTTCTGTCATAGCTACCCTTCCTCCTCTTAATTTTTTTTACTCTATTTTGATTTTTGACTGAGCCAAAGTATAGACAATTTTTAATTATTTTGATATCAGCTTTATCCTCCATTACTTGTTGAAATCACATTTTAAAGTGAAGTTGGTAATCATCACCACTTATTTGGCAAAGGATGTCATGATTTTAACTGTGTGAACTATACACTTCCTTCCTTTTGCCCTGGCTATCCCAAAATTATCTTCCATTGGATGCTTTTGGGTTCAAGAATTATGAGAGATAATCCATTTCCATTCAATTTCTCTAAAACAAGCATAATGTTACACACTTCTATAATGTTCTCCTTCATTAGCTTTTCTCCTAAACTAAAATATTACAAAGTTCATAACCTTTCCTTGCAGGATAATTACTTTAGACTCTAGGTCATTTTGACTGTATTTTTCTGCACTTTTTCTATCTCCATTGTTCCAAATATGGTTGCATCATAGGTTCACAAGAACACATTATAATAGTGGCAGTTTTATTTTTATTCTTTTCCTAATGATGCCCTGTGTACAATGACAGATGTTTCACCTACAAGTATAGATCATGCAGGAAAAGGGGGAAGAAGTGAAGTCATCTTCAAAGTACTGGCTGAGAGCAAGCAAGGGAATTTCTACGATCTCTGGTCATTAACTGGAGGTGATGAGACTTCTCTTCCTATAATCCAAGTAATGGTGTGTGGAGTCAGACCCACAAAGGGTCATATTAGCCCCACAGACTAGAGTTCCTACACCCTGTTTAAAGAACATATGAGACATTACTTGAGGCTAACAAGAAATGATTTTCTTCCTACAATGCAGCCTTCTCCAACATGATATCCTACAGATTCTTTTGTATTTAACTCCCAAAACCTGTTCTTTCAAGATTCATACATTTTCTTGTGGGAAATGTCTAATAAACAGACGCAATAGTATTTCTACTGCTTTGCCACACACAAATCCATGCAAAATTAGCAGTGAAGAGAAAAGAACCCTTGACATATGGCTAGATATCAAAAAGATAGCTCAGTATCTTTTTTTGAAAGGACAGCAGCTTGGAAAGATAAATGTTTGGCGAGTCATAGCAATGGATAAATTAAGACTTTGATGTTAAAAAAGGAAACCACAAATTCTGCTTGATTGCCATGAAATATTATATAAAGGTTAGAAATAGCCTAGCCAGACACAAAACAATTTGGAACAACATTAAAATTAATGACTTTGTATTTCATTTAAGTTTCAACAATATCCATATTTCTCAAACTTGGAGGGCATGTATTCCATTTCCTATTCATACTTTATTCATAGTAGACTGCACTCCCAACCTACTGCATTAACAACAAAGCTGTGTTGGCAATCAAAGCTGGACCCAGCAAATATACTGGCTACCAGCCATCAGAATGATGTTTAGCAAGGGTCAGTAGAACTAGCTTTGCTGTTGCCTCAAACAGTCATTGGGATGAGGACCATTACTCCTGTTGTTAATACAGTTTAATTGTCATTTTTTGCCCTCTTCCTCCCCCAGCAGTAATTATTGAATAAACCTAGAAGAATAAACCTAGGAAGGAGGAGAGGCAGTTCTGAGATATTGTTACAGTAACCCAGGGGTGTTGCTGTAGGGTAGGGATGGAGGCATGAACCCCCCATAAGAATTCTACCCCCCCTTCCACAGTTGTTAAGAGCAGTGCAATAGGGTTTTTTTTGGGGGGGGGGAGCTCTTCTAGGCACTAACTCTCTTTAGGGGGCTGCAGGATTTAAAAATGAACAATTAACCAAGGTGACTCCAAATAAAAATGAGATAGGACAGGCTAATTCTGCAGCAAAAACAATTACTTCTTTATTAAAATGACAGAAAAAGATAGCAGCAGAAACTAGCAAAACAGTCTATACTCAATGCAAGCTGTTTCTCCAAGTAAAAGAGGGGAAAGACCACACAGAATCTAGAAAATCCTTCTCCTAACCAATCTAAGGGGGCTTCAGCTAAGCTTAAGGTAGTACAGGCTAAAATACACAGATGGATTTTCTCGCCATCTGATGTTATGAAGATGACTGGAAACTGGAGGAGAGAAGTAGATCTAAGAGAGGGGAGCAGGTGAAAAGAGATGAAGGTCAAAAAGAAAGAGATTTTCTCTGTGTATCTGTATTTTAAAAGGTCTTCCTAACTTGGGGGTTGGTCTCCTAAGAGTGAAGAAAATACCTCTAGGTGAGGCAAAATATCAATGTTGTTCAAGAAACCAAAGACATGTGCTTGCAAAAGGGCATAGGTGAACTGCCTTTCAGGTATTGATAATGACTCTTAAATA
The DNA here is from genome assembly GCA_020142125.1 of Phrynosoma platyrhinos. NCBI lineage: Eukaryota > Metazoa > Chordata > Lepidosauria > Squamata > Phrynosomatidae > Phrynosoma > Phrynosoma platyrhinos. The sequence goes on from CM034710.1 coordinate 60,214,208, forward strand.
GTCTGAGCAGTAGGTTGTATACACCAGACAAAGCCAATCAATTTTAGATAGTTCCCCTCTTTGAAATCCAAATAGGTTTCTCAACTTCTCTTCAAGCTGCACAATACCTCACAATGGAGATGTATCAGTCTGAGCCAGTTTGGCAGGTCTATATTCTCAAGTTAAACAAGAAAATTAAGACCTGATTGCTTTAATGAAGAAATTATTTCCTTGTCAACAGAATGAGGGAATTTCCAGTTTAAAGTTTAGAATAAGGCTTGGCTTTTTGATATGGACAGGGTCTAGGCCATCATCAGCACTAGTTGTCCATTATGAATTTTTAATGATTCATACAGATTCTGGAAACAAAAAGCTATCCTGTCTTATGCATCAAAGTATAATATTCATATTTGTTGAGCATAATGTGTAAACAATTTCCTTCTGTTCCTAAATTTCTACAACTACACAGAGGGCCTTTGCAGACTGCCAGAAATAGTGCACATTAAATTGAGGCACTGCCCTGGCTCAGTGCTAGGGAATCATGGGAACTGTAATTTATTGTGGCACCAGAGCTCTCTGACAGAGACGGCTCAATGTCTCAGAAAAAAAATACAATTCCCATGACTCCCTAGCACTAAGCCAGGGCAGTGCCTCAATTTAATGTGCACTATTTCTGGCAGTCTGCAAAGGCCCAGAGTGAGACATTGGAAATTGTTCATACCTAAACTATTGTGTTTCCATTCTCTTTGTAACTTTGCCTGCCCCTTTTCTTTTGGATCCCTAAACTGTATTTCTAAATATTGAAGTTAAGTTTTAATTTACTGGGGCAATTACCACATTTTACCCCCCTCTCCCTAGCTACACTCCTGTATTAACTACAAGCAAGATAGCTTTAGGACTATATGTGTGCATGGGTGATGGAATGTCAAAGAATACTCTTGGTGGATAATCTTAAAAGGGTTGGGGTATATCCTGAGGAAACTTTTGAATATAATCTGATGGAGAAATTTTCGCAGAAAATTTGTGGTCACAAAAAGCGCCCTCTGTTACTAAGGAAAAAAATTGCATACATAAAGTCCCAGATTCAACCTATAACCTTTCGCAGCAGGGCAAGAAAAAGAGTCACAACCAAACACTGGAAAGCTTCTGCCACTGAGTGTAGACAAAAGCAAGACCAATGACTTCATATAAGGGCAGGTTCCTACATTGCTATACACAAATTCAGTTTGCTACGTTAGCCACAATTCAGTTTAAATTGGCACTGCAGTGATTTGGATTTTTTCAAATTCCTATTTGAGGGGAAAATGTTGCATGCACCAACTTTAAACACAAAAGTGTTATGAGAAAGACAGAAAAAATAATTACAAATTGTTTTGTCCCTTCGCGTAATTTCCAACTTATGGTGACTCTAAGGCAATCCTATGTGAGCCAGTGTGGTATAGTGGTTTGATTGTTGGAATATGACTCTGGAGACTAGGGCTCAATTCCCAGCATGGCCATGAAACCCACTGGGTGATCTTGAGCAAGTGACATGCTCTCAGTCTCAGGGGAAGGCAGTGTCAAACCTCCTCTGAACAAATCTTACCAAGAAAGCCCCATGATATGCTCTTCTTAGGGCTGCCATAAGTCGGAAACAACTTAAAGGCATACAACAACAAAGGAAATCCTATCATGGGGTTTTCTTGGCAAGATTCGTTCAGAGGTGGTTTCATGTTGCCTAAAATATAGGCCTGTGACTCTAACATCATCACATTTCTTCTCCTATTTGATTTTTAACAGTGTTGCCTGATGAAGAAGCCAGTGAAGCTTCAAAAACTTGCATGTTGTATTTTCTGCATTTTGGTTGACTAATAAAGGTATCTCTGTTTTGTGCATTTTGGATTTTGTTTCATTTTGCTGTATGGCCAACATGACTACACCAAATATGTTTCATTCTTAAATCAGTCATATTTGACCTCTCTTCCTCCACAATCAATTGTGATCCAATTAAAACATTTACACTTATGAAGTGTTTATTCTGATGTTTTCTGCTGGGAAAGGTAATAGGTTGGATCCAGACTAGTCACTCTTTGAGTAGACATACTGAAAACAATAGGATGAAGGCTATAACAATTTAAGTCTCATTGATTTAGCTGGTCTATTATAAACACAACTTTGGATCTGGCCCAAGATGTTAAGGGGAGAAGGGTAACATCTTTACACAGAGCTACTATTTTGGAAAGCAACTCCATGTTGAGTTAAATAACTATCTACTTCTATACACTATCTACTTCTTAGTACACATGAAGGAAAATAACAAAAGCATTTAAATATTTTTACAGTTAATATTATTATAAAAATCTGAAGTAATGCACCCTTCTCCCTCTCTCTTAAGCACACACGCACACATACACACACATTTATTCAAAGCAAAATTTCCAGTAATGCTCTTTCCCATTCAGTAATGCATCTGTTCCCTTATCCTACATTACTTGGAACAAGCACCTACAAGCAAATAACCACTTTTCCTGTTTACTTAAAATAACTGCAAGGAGGTTTCTAATGTAATTTTAAAGAAAGAACAAACTGATCTGAAGATTTTTTCAATTTCTTTAAACACAGTGGTTTTCATTGTTAAAATACAGTGGTTTTCATTGTTAAATGATTTTATAATATTAAAATTTGGGAGCTGTTATCTTTGATGGGTCTCTAACAATTAGGAAGCTGGGAGTGGGATTGGATGTGGAATGAACACTCAGACAAGTCCTGAGTTGCTGAAAATATATTTTAGAAATGTTAAATTTAATGACTCTCTAGTGCATGTCTGGGATTTCTCTGTAATCTTGTTGAGCAATGTGTAATATCCTGGCAACAATCCAAATATGCTCATTTAACCAGTGGTAAAGCAATGAATACCTATAAAATAAATTTGCTGTCTTAACTATTATTGTTTATTTTATGAAATTTTAAATGTAAGGAAAACCTTGCTTTATTTTAATTTCATCTTGTTTCTACTTCCCATATATGTTGCACAGATTTGTTGTATTTCCGCAATTGCTTTTACCTGATCTAACCAATTACTCTACATGTGCTGGCCAGCTGTGAAATAAGGAAGAAACTGAGAGAGGGAGGATGAGAGGAGGGGCAGAGAAAATGAACAAGAATTTTAGAGGCTGGAAAGCAGAATTTCCCAGTTCACCCCCTTGGACTATTTAAAACACGCAATTAGATGCTCAGGAGAGGCAAGTAAATTACACAGGAATATACACTAAATATCAAGTGATAGATAATATCCATACAGCATTCCAGGCCCTCTGGTAGGTCAAGATATCAGTGATTTAGAACTACACTCTACCTCAACAAGGTTTCTCATTTTTAGTTCTCCCTATGGTTTCTGACTATGGAGATTTGAGTATTAGGGCAGTAGCCTTCAGAAAAACATTCCACTGTAGTAAAGTGATATTCTCAATTTTACAGATTAGGAAACTGACACCTGAGATTTAACAAATATAACACTGACCTCCAAACAAAGACCCTTCTCTCCCCCTCACCTGTCTGACTCAATTTATTTATGTTTACTACATTATTCAGCCTATATAATCTCTGGGTGGTTTATATTAAAACAATGCAGGTACATGTGCACATATGTCTGAACATTTGCCTTGTTCAAATATACAAGTCCTTGTTTGTTATGCCATAGTTTAGGAACCAGAAATGAGCAATGGGCCCTTATAGCCCTTCCTTCTCTTTCTTCCTCAACACTTACATTATGGGTTAATTAATACCCATTAAATATGACACAAAGAACTGAAAAAGAGTCAGATGGAGCCATTCACAACCTAAACCAGTGGCCAGAGGCAATGGTGGATTAGATGAAGGCTAAGCAACTGAGACTGAATCCAGGAAATGCAGAGAACCTGTGAGCAGATGGTTCCCTTGCCATTTACCAGCTCTAAAAGAAATTACTTTCCCCCATGTGAGTGTCACTTTCCTAGTCTAGATGCTCTTGGATTCATCTGTATCACTAGAGACACTAGAGTTGTGAAGAGCAACTACTACTGACTCCATATGATATAATAGTTACAACCATTTGTGGATGGGGTAGCCAAGTCACAGTGATTTACACTTTGGTAATCTCAAGAGAGAGCCAGTGTGGTGAAATGGTTTGTGTGTCGTACTAGGACTATGGGAAACCAGTGTTCGTTGTGTCATGGAACCCACTGGGAACCTTAGACAAGTCATATTTCTCAGCCTCAGAGTAGGGCAATGGCAAATTCCTTCTGAATAGATCTTGCCAAGAAACTTGCATAATAGGTTCACCACAGGCACGTAAGTACAGGTTAGCTACCTGTAACTGTGGCTCCTCAAGTGGTGATTGTGAATTCACAGAAATGATCCCCTTTGTCTGAGACTCTTTTAGAACTGTCCAGAGCTGAGCAGTTTTAGCAGAACCACAATGGGGGTAGGGTGGGTCAAAATCTCTCATATCTAGAAGGCTTCAAAAGAGGCTTAACTAAGGTGCAGAAACCCACTGGTGTGATTCACAGAGACCATAATGAACAACAACAACAAATCTCCGGATGGGACTACTGGAATGTGCTCTATGTGGAACTACACCTGTGGTTGTTCAGAAATGGCTACTACTTCCGAATGCATCATTCTGGCTGCTGGGGAGAGCAAATGTATACATATAATGCTTGTGGTGAAAGTGCCTACCTTGTAGCTCACAACATGTGAAATGGTCTCTTTATTGAAATTGAATGGGCTCCCAATGTTGAGTGTTTCCACTATCAAGTGAAGATATTTCCTAATTGTTAATCCTATTAGCTACCTTCAGTTTTTAATCAATGGTTCTATGGGTTTTCCTGTTTTTATTGTTTTATCTTTTAACACTGTTTTATTTTACTTAGTTTTTAATGTGAACCACTAGGGAATATTTGAAAAGAAAAGCAATATAAAGCCTGGAAGTAAACAAATAAACAAACTGTGGTTTAATGTCATATTCAGTAGGCAGGACCTTAAACTAAACCCAGCATCCTCTGTTTTACATGCAACAGCTAATAGTGCTTTATTTAAATGGAGAGATAAGAGCTGAGGAAAGGAATGAAAAAGGAACACATGATCCAGTTGCTCACTTCAAATTGTTAAAGTAAGGTTTAACATACCAGGAAATGAAGCACATCATTATTTAGTTCAAAAATGAAACATATTATAACAGCCATAAACCAGACAATTAAAGCAACTGATTTATACCGAAGTCTATTGAAATCAAGACGCTATCCCACAGTCTTTAAAACTGGAGGTACCTTTGCTAGCTTCCCTGCCAAGGGAAGGATCAAAGATACAGTGGGTCTGTAAGGGGGGGGGAATCATCAAGAAGGAATCATCAGTGGGAATCATCTGGTTCAAACCAACAACAACGTAATCTTCCTGGGCATAAAGACTGTGTATTTGTATGTGTCCTGTCCTGTTTCATCAGTTTGTTTGTATGTTTTCCTGAGTTTTCCCAAATTTACTTCTCCAGCTACACTGTCCATGTGCCTGATTATGTGACAGAAGGCCATAGAATTAGGACAGAGAAGCAGTGAATTGTCAATTATATCAGGCTTCCTAACTTATATCTGCTCACTAACTCTTCAGCTATACACAGATGCTGGCTGTCAGATATGATCAAGAGGAATTCTCACTGCTTTACAAAGGTGTGGCAGTCTATCTCTCCAAGATCTCAAGACTGAGGTTACAGAAAGCTTCAATGACTCCCAGACTCCTCAATGGTTCCATGACAGCATTCTGTGTGTTAAAATGTGTTAATACCAAATTGATGTATGAAGGACATCAGCTACTTTTTAAAAAAAACTTGGAACTTTAAAAAGATGTAGCTGAAAAACAGCACAGAATGTACCATTCTAAACATAGAATCATAGAGTTGGAAGAGACCACAAGGACCATCCATGCAGGAAATCACAATCAAAGCACTCCCAACTCTGAATAAGTGCGTTCCACTGTCCAACACTCTTACTGTCAGGAAATTCCTCCTAATGTTGAACTCGAATCTCTTTTCCTGTAGCTTGCATCCATTTCCATGTTCTAGTCTCTGGAGCAGCAGAAAACAAGCTTGCTCCATCCTCAATGTGATGCCCCTTCAAATACTTAAACAGGGCTATCATATCACCTCATAACTGTCTCTTCTCCAGGCTAAACATGCCCAGCTCCCTAAATCTTTCCTCATAATGCATGGTTTCCAGACCCTCCACCATTTTAGTGGACCTCTTTTGGACACGCTCCAGTTTCTCAACATCCTTTTTGAATTGTGGTGCCCAGAACTGGACACAGTATTCCAGGTGGGGCCTTACCAAAGCAGAATACAGTGGTACTATTAATTCCCTTGATCTAAACACTATACTTCTATTGATGCAGCCTAAAATAGCATTGGCCTTTTTAGCTGCCACATCACACTGTTGACTTATGTTCAACTTGTGTCTACTAGGATTCCTAGATCTCTTTCACATGTAGCCTCGTTAAGCCAGGTATTCCCCATCCTATATCTATGCATTTCATTTTTCCACCCTAAGTGCAGTACCTTACATTTCTCACTGTTGAAGTTCGTTTTGTTAGTTTTGGCCCAGCTTTCTAATCTATTAAGGTCATTTTGGATTTTGATCCTGTCCTCTGGGGTTTTAGCTACTCCTCCTAATTTGGAGTCATCTGCAAATTTGATAAGCATGCCCTCTATTCCTTCATCCAAGTCATTGATAAAGATGTTGAACAGCACTGGGCCCAGGACAGAACCCTGTGGCACCCCACTAGTCACTTCTCTCCATGATGAAGAGGAGCCATTGTTGAGCACCCTTTGAGTTTGGCAGGTCAATCAATTACAAATCCACCCAACAGTTGCATTGTCTAGCCCACATTTTACTATCTTGTTTGCAAGAATATCATGGGGGAGCTTATCAAAGGCCTTACTGAAATCAAGATATGCTATATCTACAGCATTCCCTTCATCTACCTATGTTGACCTTTTTTGTGAAAATTCACTTGTTCAAATTTTCTTTAACAAATGTGTTAGCAAATGTGTTTTTGCACTCATCACTTAAGACATGCAAATCATTTTTGCATGTCTTAAGTGATGCTTCAAAGGAAAGGAAAGGAGACCAATACTTGCAACCAAATCCCACCATCATTTTATGATGGTGGCACAGCATGCTCCTGTGAGGCAAGAGGTTATTCTGACAATAGCATTGCTACTGGTAGCACTTCCCAAGTCAGACAAGTTTTTTCTGGGGTGTCAAACTAAATGTGCCAAACAGTTACAAGTTAGCAACTGTAGTAGGGGAGTGACACTGGCAGGGGATCTCTCAGGAACAACAGCAGCAGCATCCATTAACTTTTATTAGTGCTGTGCAGAAGATGGTACCACTTTTGTCTTTTATCTTGAAAACATTATGGTAAGATACTCCAAAAAAAAAAAAAGCAAGAGCAATTACAGGTAGATGAGACTCTCCAATTGGAAGGCACTCAGCAAGCTACTGGAGAGATGCAACTGGATTCAAGTTGAAAGGACATTCACCTCCTTAAATGTGTTCAGATGTAAAAGTTTAGTTGGAAGCTACACAATGCATATTTCAAGAACATGGAATGCAAAAGCATCAATCATTGGAGATTAGACATTGTAAAACAACAAATAGAATATATAAACCTTGCAATACCTGAGATGAACCAATTACAGTGGGCAGGAATGGGCTAATTACAGAGTTTTACTCAGGGGAAAAAAATCTAAGAAGAAATAGAGTTAGGTCTCCCACTTCCAGATCATCCACTTTCTCCCCAATAGTGAAGGCTACATCAAAAGTATGTCTCACCTCATGTGCTGGGCCACTGAAGAGCTGGAATAGCAACCATAAAGTCCTGAGTGCCCCAGGAAATGCATCCAAAATGGCCCTTGCAATTCTCACCAAAGCAGCTTGATACCTATTTTGAATTCATCGCTGCCTATGTAAGACCCAGCTAAATAATGGAGTTTCAAAGTCAGTGGCCACCTGGAATGCTCTTTACAGGATGGTCTTTTCCATTAACCCAGAAATACAGCTCCCTACCCACACAGTATGCAGAAATGGCTCACCCAGCACCAACAGGATACCAATACAACACTGTTGGACTGAACATTTTTTTACCCTCACAGCCAGCAATACAAGGTGAGGAAATGCCCAATACAATGATGTCATGCCATAGAATATATTATAATATATGTTACAAGAAAGGTGACACAATAACAGAACAGCAGCAGTGAAGAATCTCTTTCAATATCTATATGTGCTCCAACACCTGCTAAAGACAAAAACAATAGGATGAGGGCATTCAAAGGATCAGAACCCTAAATTGTCAGTCATTCTTTGTTAACTGGAAAATATATGATTCTGTATCCCTTCCCATCTGCCATGCAGTGCTTGATGACAACCAGGTTTTTCAGTGTAAGAATGAATGTAACATTAACTGTCCTGAATATATGATAATTTTCACTACAACTTCTTTGTTGAAACAGATTCACTGATTATGAGTCTATTTCCAAGCCCAGTTCAAAGTGCTAGTTAAGACCTATAAGTATGAAGTCATATTTGATTTAGTTCCAGATTATCAGAAGCACTGTATTCTCCATTATGCACCTGTCTGGGTTAAGATCTCCAGGGAAGGCATTCTCTCCATCCCACCACCCTTATAAGTACATCTTGTGGGAAGATGAGAGAGGCCTTCTAAACGACTTCTTCCACAATCCAAATCTTTCCCTGTAAAGAAGCTAGACTGTTCCTCTCCATGGGGTCCCTCCAGCAGCCAATGAAGACTTTTTTTTTCTTTCAACAGACCTTTGGGAACTGTTTGTTTAGTTTGTTATCTTGGTTTCCCATTTTTAATCCCCACCATCTCTGATTTCCACTGTGTGACTTGCTTTGACCACAGTTCCTTTGGGAACTGTTTAGTTTACTTTGGGGACTCTTTAGGGGGACAAAGCTTTTAATAATGTGCTGTATTGGTGTTTTTAATGGGCATGCTTTTACATTGCTTTTACTTCTATTGATAATATAATTGTATTTTAATTTTTTAATGTTTTTAATAATGTGAAGTTTTATCTGTTCCTGGGGAAAGATGGAGTAGATAACAACAAAAATAACAGCAACAGCAAGAACAACAGCCTAATTTTTAAAATGGGTGGAGGAAGGCAAAGGTGAAAGAAAATGCAGCAGAATGTCCACAGGATGTTCCTAAATCTGACTTAATGCTTGCCTAGAATTTTCAAATGGCAAATGTAAGATCTAAAATGATTATGTTAACCTAAGCATGGTGTTAATAAATGTTAGTGGCAAGCATTTTAGGTTTCACATATCAAGACTAATGACACAACAAGCTTCTCAAAGATGCCAGGTTTCTCAATGTCTATGTGTATTTAGCATAATTCCTTCCATAGTAACTACACCAATTCAAACTGTGACCTGTACTATTGGAATCAAATAAATATAGTCTCTTCTACCAAAACAGAATTTTCGTGAATATGGCTTTCAATTTTTCTTTAATAGAGTTTAGAATGAGAATTAAGATTCTCGTTATATTTAATTTTTCCTGTCAATCATGAGACACATAGGCAATGAAAAACTTTACATTATCAGTTAAATCAACAAATAATCACTTTAAGCCAATTTAGCATCCACCACCTTGTACAGTTTTGACCATCTAATCCTTAAGTTTCAAAAAATGAGTTTACTCTGTATCTCCAGCTCCAAGGCCTAACAACTTCTTCTGGGAGGTGAGTGAGTTAAGCATCACAGAAGCCACTTCAATTCAATTACATAACAGAAGTTTTGCAAAATTCTAGTGTTGAGATCCAGAAGTCAACAGTAGATTAACCTATATTTAATGACAATAACACTCCAAATTCCCAACATGTATATATACTGTAAAAAAAATCTGGGAATTTTGACATTGTCCTGATTTTTAAAAAAAAAAACTCTGTCCAGAAGTCTATGATGTAGCTTTACCAGATTACATGAATGACATCTAGTGGGCACATTGCTTCATGACAATTTAAGTACTTTAACAATTGCTTCATGGCAATTTTAAATAAGAAAGTTTTCAAAGAAGTAGCCATGTTTGTCTCTTGAAGCATGAAAAGAAAGAAGAAAGTGGGAGGGAAGGAAATAAGGCAGTGTAGAGTGGTAATAAATGTTTGGGTATAAAGCATATTTACACAGTTGTGGGAGTGGGGTGGAATGTAACAGGATCCAGAAAGACGGAAATCATGATCCTTGCCCTAAATTTTCAAAGGGCTGTGTAATATGATACCGGTCTTTTAGATCTTTATAGTGGTCAGTTAGTACTGATACTTTCACACATCAACACTAACTGACCACTATAAAGATCTGAAAGACCTGTATCACATTACCCTGTGCTTTATATCATCTTTATACTGCATCCAAAGAAGTGGTTTTCTAACCATAATTTTCACCCAGGTGAAAACAAAAACAAGTTAGTCTTAAAGGTGTTATCACATTTCTTTTTCCCCTCCTCCCTTCTTAAAATGATATTGTCAATTTCGAATAAAAGGTTTGCTTAAACACATTCAACTACTCTTCTTTTATCTGGTGCAGAAGCCTATCCCTATTCTTTTCATGTTATTCCTCCCTCTGGAACCAAATTTTCAGTTAAAGAAGTAAAGCCCAGGAACACAGTCTTCATTAACGGAGGTATACCAGTACTTAACTATGGTCAAAGCAAATCAAACAGTGGAAATCAGAGTTGGCAGGGATTAAAAATGGGAAACCAAGATAGCAAATTAATCCAAAGGCATTCCTAAATTATTGTGTGGAAAAATAATATTTCTATATTTCCATATCAAGACATGGGTCCTCTCATGACATTTTAAGCCCCAGATGGGTTAAAAAATACCTTGTCAATGCTCTACAAGGAGACCTCACTGCTAGCATGATAGGAGAATAATAGAGGAATACAGGATTGCATTCCTCTACAACAGGGGTAGGAAACCTAAGGCCCGGGGGCCAAATGAGGCCCCCGAGGCCTTTGGACTGGCCCTAGGCCAGTCCTGCCACCGCCACCACCACCACCCGCCATGATGATATTGATTATTGTTGTTATTACTTGTTCTTGGGGTTTTGCCATGGCTTTTCTGGGGCTGAGAGAATATGCATGCATATTTTTTTTTAATTTTTTAATATATATATTTATTTATTTTTATTTAATTTATTTATTTTTGGTTCTTTGGCCCCCCAATTGTCTGAGGAACAGAAATCCAGCCCCTGGCTCAAAAAGGTTGCCTACCCCTGCTCTACAACATTGATCAGCATGGGGATTACAGGCAAGAAATCAGAAGAAGATTAGGATTGGGAAGGACAGCTATGAAAGAACTAGACAAGATACTGAACTATAGAGGTATAATGCTGAACACCAAAATTAGGATCTTCAAAACCATCATATTTCCCATCACTATGTACAGATGTGAAAGCGGGGCAGTGAGGAAAACCAACAGAAAGAAAATCAATTCATTTGAGATGCAGTGCTGGAGAATAAAGTTAAGGATATCATGAACAGCCAAAAAGACAAACAAATGTATTTTAAATAGATCAAGCCTGAACTCTCCTTGGAAGCCAAGATGACTAAACTGAGGCTATCATACTTCCGCTACATTATGAGAAGGCAGAAAGGGAAAGGGAAGGAGAAAGAAAAGTAGACCACACACCAGATGGATAGACTCTATTAGGGAGAACACGGCCCTGAGTCTGCAGAACCTGAGCAGAGCAATTGAGGAACAGGGAGACTTGAAGCAGTCGCTATGAGTCGAAGTCAACTCAAAGGCAGCTTAGAACAACAACAGGATTGCAACAATCCTATTTTCCCCCCTCAGGAAAGGCAGCTTATTTGGCAATAAAAGGAAAACCTTGCTAGTGAATTGGTGTCTTATAAAGCAAATATTTATCTGGCTTTGTCTGCAGTGGGCAGGATACCCCAGGTGAGGCAGCTACCCTGGCCTGCCCCCGTTGCCTCAGCCTCCATTCCCATGCCTCAGCAGCTGTCTGCATGGACATCCCACTGGGCCACCCAATGTATCTGCCACTTCCACAAGTTGCTCACTTCTAAGGTCAGAACAAGTGACCTGCAGCAGCAGCAGCAGTTGTGCCAAGTGGCCCAGCAAGGCAGACAACTACTGTGGCATGGGAATGGAAGGCTCCAGATTTCCCCAGAAAATCCAGAGCAACAGGTATGTTATTTTACTCCATTTTGATGCAGTTATACCCCAGTTGTGGTGGAAAATGGGCAGTACATCATCCAGACTGCTTGTACCAGAACTGGTGTTTGGGATGTACATCATCTGAGCAGGACAATGCTGGAAGGGGAGGGGGGCTTTTGGCTCATGAAGACAAAGCCTCTGTGTGAAAATGTAAAGTGAAGTTGTGGAAACTGTGGAACAATGGCTTAGGAGGAACATGATTGCATCAGCTACCTATCTCACTGTATTCAACTGTCCTGTTTCTTCCTGTCTCACATATCAAATATCCTAAGCCCCTCCTCCTAGTTTCAATAGTAAAGATTTATGAACTATTATAGGTTGAGAGCACTGTGGTATAGGAGTTTGGGTCTTGGACTAGGACACATGACATCAGGGTTTGAATCTCCAATCTGCCATAAAAAAGCAGTGGATGACCTTGGGCAAGTTACACTCTCTCAGCATCAGAGGAAGGCAATGGCAAACTCCCTCTGAACAAATCTTGCCTAAGGCAAACCTATACCATGACAGGTTTGCCTTAGGTTCACCTAAGTCAAAAACAACTTAAAAGCACACAACAACAACAACAACAACAACAACAACAACAACACTTTTACAGGTTGGAAGTGAAAATAGCATAGAAAAACACATGTGCTTTTGTTTCTTCTCCAAGGTACATTCAAAGAACTAGTCAAAGAAATGCAACAGAATAATATTATGCATTGAAGAAGAAAAAACAGAGAAACTGTGTGCAGATAAATGATTTCAGAGTTAAGTCAACTGTGAAGAAACTAGGGAATTCTTACATTCTTAATAGTGGGGCTATCACACTTGGACTTAGGAGATGACATGACTCTTTAGAAAAGATAATGCTTGGTAAATCTGAAGATAGTGGGGGGAAAAGTAAGATTGCATAAGAGGTGGATTGACTCCTTTAAGAAACCACAGCCCTGAGTTTCCAAGAGCTGAACAGGACTGTTGAGAACCAGGACTCTTGGAGGTCTCTCCTTCATAGCGTCTCCATAAGTCAAAGTTGACTTGTTCACAGATAACAATGATACAAACAAAATTATTTTAAAAACTGCATTATTCTGACAGATAGCTTATTCAGCTTTACAGTAAATTCAAAACTGCACTTACATTAGAGAAGGAATTCCTATCTTGTGCTCTGAGGAACCCCAAGGGCTCCATGTGCACTTCCCTTGTGCTTTGTGGCCACTCCAGGAAAATGAAATAAATAAAAATTGAATGAAATTGAAGAATAATAATATAGTCTTATATATACTCCTAAACACCATTAACTTATAAGACATAGGGTAGGCCTCTTAGGGGCTCCACCATAGAAATAAGGGCTCAGCAAGTCAAAAAGGTTGGGAACCCCTGCATTAGAGCATCCAAAGCTAGGTATGGGAAAGTAGGAGAGGAGGAAGAAAGTGCACTTCCGGAAGGGAGGAATACAGTGTCAGTGTGGGCAGAAATAGAAAACAGCTCAGAGAATGCAATCTTCTACACCAAGGGAATAGGATGACCTACAGGCCATTTGGGACCATCAAGACCATTTCTATACCCATAGTCTCCACACACTGCATTAGAAAAAAATAGATTTTTTTTTCCAGCTGCACCCATGGTTTAAGATTCCCAGCTAAAATAGGGCATTACCTAAGGAACTTTGTTTAATCCCCAAAGAACTTCAACCAAAACAATAAGTGACTAGTGATGGTTTTGTCAAAACCTGAAATGCAATCCATGGGTGTATGGAGTGGGTGAAAAATGGAGTAAGTGCAATACCCTGGCTTTCCATTGGGGCTTATTCTGGCTAGACACACTTATCTGGAAGTAAGTCTCACTGATCTCAATGGGGCTCACCTCTGAGAAGACACATATAGAACTAAACTGTAAATCTTGGTTGAAGTCCTAGCAAACAAGGTGATTCATAGAAACTAAATGCACCATTTTGAAGGATCCAACTCATATGGTTTTCCAATAAACTTTTCCAGTTGAGTGGAACTGGATTCATTTCACATATAAAACTGAATGCATCCAACAAGATTAAGTCTAATTAGGAGAAACACATTTGCTGATTACAAGCACATTTTAAACAGTAAACAAATAAACGACGGTACTGGTCACTTCTTGAATGATTCTGTTCAGAGTTGTGTCATGCACAAAGCCCCAGATGTTGAAATTATTGACTTCTTTAAAACTCAACATCTGTTTAAAAGATATTCCCAAAGGTTACTTAATCCTCCATGATTTAATAACATTCTGACATTCTTAGAGTACCACAGCAAAATCCACAGCTTTCCATAACTGTAATTTAAAGCTTTTCTGAACACAAGTTCACGCCAAATTTTAGTCAAAAGTAAAAAACAACTAAAAATTTCTTCTGAATTTTAAGATTCAAAACCAACTCTGCAAAGGTCTGATTTACATAATTTTATTAGTGTAATTTTAAACTATATTTAACAATTCCAAAAAGTTCAAAAACAAATGACTCGGTAGAGGAGTATATTTTTAGTCTTTATATCACATTTCAGGAAACAAAAAGCTAGTGTATCCTATCTTTGGGGATTATAACTTAAACATTCTTGGGTTTTTATTTCATGCCTTTTTTGGTTGCAAAGTCAATGAACTTCAACATACTAATTTGTTAAAAGAATGCAGTGAAGCTTTACTATGGGCAGAATTTCAGCAATTTTACCTAGGTACATTCCACTGTGAACTGACTTGATACACATCTTCCAAACTAATTAATGGACACAGCCATCCTTCAAGATTTCACATTTCTCTGAATTTTGTAATGTCAGAAATGCATTGGAATATGTATGCTTTTGGATAAAACATTTAGAAATACAGTTGCCCCTCCCAATTCAGTTCCATACCTCCCTGCGAAAATGGCGGCTCACAAATATTCAAGCCCCATTGAAAATAATGGCATATGCTGCCATTTTTTCTGTAGCTGCTTGTTCCTCCTGGGAAGAGCCAGACTACCAGGGAGGGACAACTGTACAGACTTTGGGAGAAATTATATTTAGCAATGCCTAATTTGTGGCAAACGCATTCAAAAATGCTTATTTATTAATTTTCATGTGTATTTTTTTTTAATGCAGCAAATATGTCATGGGACAGACACAAACACATGCAAGTAACATGAACCCGAAATAGAGTGATCTGTTCATCCATACTAACAGCCAACATTTGGATTTTCAAAAATGGGGATCAGCTATTGTTTCATTTCCCAGAATCTTACATGCAACCTGGTACCCATTTTCAAGTCTAAAATCAAAATTTCAAGGCCACAAAAAAAAATCTCAGTCAGATATTATTTCTCCCATCCCCTGGTGTTGAGGGGATTTTTTTGGGGGGGGAGTACCATCTAGCCTGATAAAGTTTCAGAAAATTTGAAAGCTCATATACTTTTTTGTGACATTTTGACTAGTCCTAATACAGGTACAGTCCAACTATGGATTTCCAATTTTATTTTCTCATGAGCTAAGTGTCACTCTCAGCAAAAGAAAGTAAGCATTTGCCTCCCCTCCCCCCCCCCTTTTTTTTTTTTTTCCATTTCTGTACCTATATTGTCCTTCTCCCTGTCTGACAGTCTGCATTGCTTCAAACTAATGGGCTCTTTGAGCTATGATATTTCATGTGTGCTCATCCTAGTTTTAGAGTATTCCCTGGTTGTATCTAGTTTATGTTCTTCTGCAGCCAGGACATCCTTCTGCAATACTTTTCTTGTACTTTAACATTTCCATTTGCTATAAGATGCATTCTTCTTTATGATCAGTTTGAAAGAACTAATGAGAACAGGTAAACAACTTTTATACTTCTGCTTTTTTAAAAAAAAACCTCTTTGCAAGAATATATCCACATTATCTATGGGCTACCCAAAGGCACTTCCAGCATATTCTTTACTTTTAACACTGCTGTCACCTCCTTATCCTACTGCTTAAGGTGACTACCTTGCTTTGTTTAATGGCAAGACGGAGCTTAGCTACTGATACAAAGAATTTGGAACTTTTAAACAATTTTATGATAATGGGTGCTCTTGATGAAACTCCGCAAGACAGTATCTCCACAAGACAAGATGCTTAACTACTATCTGAAACAACTTAGAATGTCCCCAAGACCTTCCTGCATATTTTACAATAAAACTAACACATTTTTAAAGTGCTGTGGAATACACACCTTGTTCACTAAAATGAGATTCAACTCAAGTACAAAACAATACAACAGTAAAGTAATCCCACCATAACTAACAACTTTGATCTATTCAAATCCAATTTCTTGTTACTAACTTGCTTGAGGCAAATACATACTTCAAAAGAACCTGTATGTAGGTGGTGTGATGCAAATACTTACAGCACTCCCAAAGAATAATGGCAACTGTCAATCATGCATCCAGTATATACATTCTTAAATAATCACAACCATTTTATAAAATGTAAAGCATTTCAGCATAAAACACCAGTTTCAGTTGGAAATTGGTGATTGATTGCTAATGCTGTCAGAGATTAATATATATGCAACAAATAGTACTGTACCTTGAAAATGAACAAAACTAACCATACATTTAGAAGATTTCAGAAAATTTCAGGCTGTAGAAACAAAAGGTATTTCCCAGTTTCAAAGCCATCAAAAACCATAAAATCAGAAAAACACACATGCTTGCCCAGTATCTTACCTGATAAGGAACAATACTTGCATGTCCAGTGCCCCATCGTTTAGTTTCTGTTTTGCAGTTTAAGAAATTGCTTGCTATATAGGTAAGGCAGGCAACCTGCAAAGATATAAAAGGGCAGGAATGTTATCACCTGATATATGTGTGTGTGTGTGTGTGTGTGTTTGATTCTTATACTAAATTGTATCTTTACATAAAGTTGCATCTAGACTACAAATAATTTTTTTTTTACTGTCTATTGATTACTACATTGAGGAATCAAAAAAAATGTATGTCTAGGTGGTGACCATGAATGGAAAACTAGACCACATATTCAAAAAACAAGATCACTTTCATAAAATCTGGTCAATATAGCTTCTACATGTTTCTGTTATATATTGTTGTCTTACTTTAAATGGTTCTATGTCAAGCTTTACTCTTTTCTTCGGCAATATTTGGGCTCTGCTTGGATCCCAAATAGGGGTGTCTATTTTTCTTCTAGACTCCCTGTTGCTTCTTTTTCCAGCTTCCATGCAACTAAAAGGAGTGTTTCTTTGATGGGAAGAGAAGGCTTTCAAATCCAACTGGGAAAGGAAAGACGTGGAGCTAAAAGGGGTGTTTTTTTGATGGGAGGAGAAGGTTTTCAGATCAGATTGGGAAGGAAAAGAAGTGGAGATAAAGGGGGTGTTTCTTTGATGGGAAGAGAAGGCTTTAAAATCAGATTGGGAAACTCTTTCACACACACAAAACTCCTGCCTCTAGGCACAAAGAGGGGGGAAGAGGAGAACATTGTGGGGATGCTCCTTTTCAGGACCTTTCTAACCAATATTAGTGTATTGACCCATATATAAGTCAACGCAGGATTTTAGAGTCAATTTTGGGGCTTATATTTCTTGAGTTGAGTATATATGGTAACATAAAAAAGGACTTAATGAGGTCAAAACAATGTTTTAAAATATCATTGCTTTTGTTACAATTCTTTCATTTCCTATTGTTTCTGTGCCTTTCGTGTGTAGTTTAAAAGAAAACTATTATTTGTGGAATATTTTCCCTCTGGCTAGGTTACAGAATCCAGTGTTAGCAACTTCCTCTTGCCATTGTGGAAAAAACAAACTGACAACACTGACACTCATCAGTGCTTCAAAATGCTTTGCACTCTTTCAGGAAGGAAGACAAAATAATGCATCTTATTACCAAACATTATTTAGTCTGTAGGTTGGAGTGTTTTCTTTAAAGTCTAGAGGGCATGTTTTGTTTCCATTTTAAAAAACAAACCGACAAGGGTGGCCTTTAGACATTAAAGCAGATGTTCCAAAAGATACAATTTCAGCATTCATTCATTTGCACAGACAGATCTACCTGCTGTAAGCATATATCATTATGTCTGTCTACATTTGCCATTTACCTTTCTCATTTGATTTATGAGTACACACATATATTTTTATTCTTTTTCCTTCATATCACAAAAGATGACCATGTCACATGTTGAGCTTTATATACCTAGCAATATCAAGAAAAAATGAAATTCTACAATGCAGAGCTTAAAATTCTACTCAGCTAAAACTAAAAATCAGACAGCTAGGGGAAACAAGCTATTAAATGCCAGAGGAAGGTTCAGACAGCAAGGAGCAAATAGTTTTTCAAGATGCTTTTAGAAAACACACAAAAATCATCATACTTTAACCCAACTGACTGAATTGAAATAATATACATTCAGCCTCCCAAATATCTATGTATAATAAGAGGAAAATGAGAAGGCAGATAAGGGGCATGCTGCATCTTCCTGTGTTCTTCCTAAATTGTTTCACCCCCAAGATTTGTTTCTTCCCAACCTGTCAAACAGGCCTTCTCATGATGTGTTCAAAGTATGACAGCCTCAGTTTTGTCATCTTGGCTTCCAAGGAGATTTCTGGCTTGTGTGTATTGTGTATTGCATCTTTTTACTCCTTCTTTATTTTGAATTATGTTGTTTTTATTGTCATACAGCATTCCAGCATATCCTTAATAATATTTTTGTACTAACATTACTCATCAATCATAATTACTTTATATCAATGAATGTAATGGTTGTAGTAGTGATATAAACAACTAGTAAAATTAAATATTAACAAATGTAAATAATTTAATTATTAAATATATTTACATTTACCTTAATTTACACTAGTCCTAATAAAGGTACATCGCCTGCCTGTGCACTTTGGATTTTATGCTACTCTCACAGAAGAATGCATGGGACCTTTGTGGAAGAAAGAGGGGGGGATTGTCCAATGTTGCCAGTAAGCCTGACCCATAACTGACACAAACACAAGAAGCGAATGCACTGAATATTGGGCTAAACCTCCAGTACACAAATACAATTTTGCAAAGCAAAATAATGGAGTAACAATAATAACTACAAAATGCAGAGTCTTACCTCTCTCTCTCTCTCTCTCTCTCAAACACACAAACTATGCTTTAAGACAAGACTCCTACTTCCCTTGCAGGTCCCATCACATGCTTTGCCAGGACAGCTTGGCCTGTTCTTAGACAATAAATAAGCCAGAAAGAAAACTTTCTTCTAAGTTTGTACATTGTGTGTATGTGTGTGTGTGCAAATGAAGATTGTCTTCTTCCAAAGTAAACACACCAGTAACCTTTTCAAACTACACAATTGTAGCACTGTTGACCCTACTTTAATTGCCACTGCCTGCATCACCCTAAGGAATCCTGGGGTTTGTAGTTTGTACAGATAATAGAGAAGTTCTCTTGCTTAGAGTTGTAAATTGTTGTTGTTATATGCCATCAAGTTGTCATTGACCTACCTGTTCAGCTCTTATATACTCCGTGTTCTCCAGGGTCATAGCTCAAATCACTCAAACCCCTAGAAACCAGTGCTCAAACCACTATGCCACACTGGATCCCTTGTTTTGACTCCAATTCTATTTTAAATAAATCCTCTTTATACACTGCAGTGGGTTTATACCGCAGTTGCTCTCCCTATGCCCATTTCTAAATTGATAGCATTCAGATATTAACAGAAGTTTTGGGATCTTAAAAGAGCAAGTAACTGTCTAGAAGGTGTTTTCAAGATTTGTGGAATATCTGTTTGGTTCTAGGAGGACACGATGGTTTGCATACTATCCAACATTTCACAGATGAAAATTGTTACTCATGTGGCCAAGAACATAAGAATGCAGTCAAGATGGCAACAGTTGCTAATGAGGAAAAATAGACAAACTAGAAGAGGGTGCAGCAGTTTGCATTTGCCTGAGCCTAAATGAGAAAGCAAGATTCTGCCTTCTTTTTCCCTATTGAATTAATTGAGTGCAAATCACTACTGCACTTAGAACTTGATTTGAAGCAATTTAAGTAAGTGGGTTAAGTGGAGGAAAGAGAGAGAAAATTCAAGATTTTAAAAGCTTCTGGGAAAGTGGGGGGTAAGAGGATTAATCAGGATTGTCCCTCCCAAATCTGGACAGTTGGAGGGTATGAGTCCGTGTGCTTGTTCCTGTAATTCTCATTCCTTTACATACTGTGCTTGACACACTGAGATTTTCTTCCCCAAAGCAAAACAAAACCTGTACTATGTGAGTTTTCCAATATTTAAGGAAAGAGAGAATGAGACAGTGAGGCACAGGGCTAACCCAAGACACTGTGTTCCATGAGGCAAAACAGCAAATGGTGTCCCTGTTCCCAGTTGAGGTTCATACTCCCCTAGATCACCCTTGGCATTCTAGCCTCTGAGGTAGAAAAATCCAACCAGCACTTCTTTTACCAGATTTTGGGAGGGGGTAACAATCTTCAACAGCTTGGAAAACTTACACCTTTGTCTGCCAAAATTCCCCAGTTCTGTAGCTATGCTGACTGGGAGGATATAGATCTGGGATAGAGCTGTGGTCTACAACATTATTTTACACTCAGTGGCACTGCAGCAATAGCTTCTTAGCAACTCAGAAATGGTGTCTAAACTAACAAAAGGCTGGGGTGCCAAGGCCCCCAGGCATGCCACTAGCTCAAATAAATCAGGAGTGAGTCACCTTCCCGCCTTCCCACCTCCTATCCCCCAGTACCCAGTCCCACTACCCAGTCCTAACAAAATCTTGAGTGTAATTGGCTTGGGGAAAGAGCAGGGTGCTGTACATCAAGCCAGCAGCTTTAGTGGCTTCTGAATAGAAGGAAAAGTAGGACCCTCCACCAGGCAGCATACATACACCAGGGCAGCTGATAAAATGCCATAGTCTAGATTGAGGAGCAGTTTTTGCAAGGCTTCAAAATGAGGTGTGCCAGCCCAGCTACAAAGTGGTGATTTGGTGCCAGACCCTGGCCTGCTTTAATTATCCCTACTGCAACATTGCAATGGGGCTGTTACCTTAAAAGGTAGGGGCTTGGTGGTTCCCACCTCCAGTGTGAGCATCTCCTTATAATCTTTGGAAAAGTATAGCTCAAAAGGAGACCTGCTAGAGGAGGATAACTGTGAGGATCTTTTCACCTGTGTATATCAGAACTAACTGCACAGATCCTCCACTTTCAGTGAATAGAAAGATTTTTATTTAGAAATATGCAAGCGTGCACACAAACATACAAATCCTAAGAACCATACAACACTAACAGAAAAAGGTGTGGAATGTTGTATAGTGAGGAATCAGAATTTAAAGAGGGAAATAATTACCAGTCCCGAAGAACGGTCCAGGGAAAATGAAGAGTGGCTCAGACAACATCTGAGGGCTAGCCAGAAAGACAAATTGAGCAGGACCCTATGTGCACACACAGTCTGTGAGCATAGGGTCTGTGAACAAAATGGCTATGGCTGGGGTAGATATTTATATCCTATGTCATATCCTCAAGGAGTGCTTGATGTTACCACACAATGTAAGAAAGACTTTGATGGTTTCCCATGGAACTGAAAAAAGAGATCCAGAATGACTGATTGCTTTAACTCCAGAATGCTAAACATTCATTGGGTGTGAGACAATCCCTGGATAGTAGGACAGAAAGGGTGAACAGGAACACAGCATCGGGTGAGGTCTAATGTATGGTCTTTGATTGCTTTTGAAACAGCCTCACTTTGTCTCCATTGTGAGAGGAGCTACAAAGAGCCTATGGGGAGGGGGAACAGAGTGATCAGTAAACTCATGTAGCTTTTATTTTAGTACCATCTAGGTGTCTCGTATATCATTAAGTTAGTGTAACTCTTTCCTAGTTCTCACAGGTCATCGTGACATCTCAAAACATGCCTGATGCTAGATATTAATTATGAAACTTTATTCAGCAAGAGGTGTATAGGGTATGCTAACAGTGTTTATCCATTTTAAGGCTTTCCAACACACACAGAGACACACACACACATATGAGGGGATGCTGAAAGTTCTCAGCCTGACCAAGAAACTAATGACCTGGGTACAGGAAAAAGGTACATGAAAATTTCCTTTGGAATTTTCATCTGCAAAAACAGGAATTTCATGATGACTTAGGGGGGATGCAGACCAGGGCGTCCGGGATGCCCTGGGAGGGTGCGCCACGGGACCGCGGCATCCGCACCGCGGCGCACCAATGGCGTCCCTGAATGGAGCACAAAAATAGCGCTCCTTTCAGAAGTCAGGGAAAGTTCACCCTAAACGTGTAGGGCGCACTTTCCCTGGCTTTTCCGCCGCAGCGTGTGAGGACGCTGTGGCAGGAGGTTGCCCCCGGAGCGCTGGCCGTGCGGAAGGCCAGCAGCTCCGAGGGCAACCTCGGGAGGAGAAATGGGCGCCACTCGTGCGGCTGCCCCTCCTCTTCCTTGCCTCGGAGACGACTTTATTAGTCGTCTGCCGAGGCCCTTAGAGTTCAGCACTTGAAAATTCTACACTATTCTACACTATTGGTATGGCAGTTTACAATACAAAAGAACACTCTTTAAGTTACATGACAAAATTACACTCAAAGTCTGAGAGGTGGGTCAGACCAATAACTTTTCAACACCCCTTCATGTGTGCATGTGTGTGTGTACACACACACACACACACACACACACACACACACACACAATTCTCTGCCTTTTTCATTGCCAGGGCTTCAGTCTTCTTGGAACTTCTTTCCTCAGTAACCTTGGAGGTGGGAGTGAATACAGGCAGAAGAGAGGGGAAAGGAACCTGAGAAGAGAGCCATCCAGACTGCTAAGCCATCAAGAACAGAGGGAGTATGTTTGTGTCTCTAGGGTGTTAAGAAGAAAATCATTATTTTGCCAATCTCTGTCTTTTTCTCTCCCCATACCCTATACCTTTCTTCTGTCTTAGGAGGCCAGTGCTATGGTGGGAAGAAGAGTGATCTATGATTGTCCAGTTCAGTAATGCAAGCAGGAATGGATACACAGACGCACGCCCTGGACACCCCTGCATATTTTCAAAGTTTCTGTTAATAGTTGAACATCCAGTGTAACAAAGAAACTACTTTTACAACCAGTTTATCTGTTCCAGTGAAAACCTTCAGAGCGCTTCTGAATGCTAAAGAGCTTTTCAGAACTTGTTGCCATGCAAAAGGTTGAGAGTCTTTGAAGAAGGAAAAGAAAATAGTTCATGAGTAAACTCAACATTTGGGAGAAAAAAGTTTGGATAAATACCATTGCTGGACCATTAAAATATAAATTAAATAATTTATGTAATTGGTTTTAATAATTCCATCCAATCAGCAAGTAGGAACATTCCAACTCTGATAGTGGCACTGATGTCACAAAGGAGGAGGTAGGGAGCCCGTATCTGGGAGAGAGCAAGCACAGCCCAAGGCGGGAATGGTCCTGCTGCTGCCAGAAGGCAGTGGGTATTGATGGGCACTGCTCAGTGACTGTTGAGAACAACTTGCCCACAATTTTCTTGTCACCTCTTGTGATGGGTGTCACCCGATGTAGTGCACATGCCCCGTACATTGCTAGTGATGCCACTGCTTCTCATATTCTAGTACTTCTAGTATTACATTTCTAGGATTATGAAATACAGGATTCGAATATTAGGATTATGAAAAACAGGATTCTGCACTCCATGCATAATTTTATTTTATGTATCTCTCAAATACCAAGCACAATTTTAATTTTAATTTTATACAACTCTCTCATCTCATACTTGTATTCCTGCCCCAACTCCCAGGGAATATTTATAACTTCAGTCTAAAATAAATATATAAATAGCACTGGGCAGTGCGGAGGACATTTACAAGGGAAATACAAACAAGAAGTAATAAATATTAACAATATACATTATATTCAAAATTTATGTTTAATTTCTTTTAAAATGTGATTAACATTCCTACAGTGTACAGCTGCAACAGTGAAAGAATTTATTTCCATTAATCTGAGAATGTATTTAATAGCTGAGAAAATGCAGTACCTCCAAAGAATACTGTTTAAAGGAAATATTTCAAAAGCACTTCTAAAGGCATTCTTGCTTTCAGCTATCTACACACAGTCTATGGTACTACGAACTCTTGCTTCACATGACAGAAAGATCAAGAAACTACAAGGCAGTGAGACAGTCCTACATTGTATTAGCTGAATGAACAATAAAGTGGTTTTAAGGCTTAAAAGACACTTGAAAGAGCTGTGAAGTAACATACAAAACAAATCTCTGGAGGTGAGTAGAACGTTTGAAATAGAACATGTTTTTAAAGGGCTTTACATCTTTGTAGGACAGATGAACACCCACTGTTCACCCACCTATTTCACATTCCTTTGAACACTTTGTGATACCTTCACTACAAATGTATGTTCAGCCATTCAGATGTCAGAAGACAGCAGAACTTAAAGAATGTGCAATTTAAGATTTTGTTTGATTTGGAAGATCACTGCATTAGTATTCTTCTACTATGCATACCAAGTCAAAAATATATGCATGTTTCCATCACCAGTTACATCAGTCCACTCAAAATCTCCACATTATTAGAAACAGAAGATAAAAAATATTTTCAAACTCATTCTGATTTTGCATTTTTAAAAATATTATTAGCCAAAATATTCTTCAGCTGAAAGGATATTTCTGATTGAGGGGAAGGAACCCCTTATCACTTCATTGACAACACCACAGAACTTGGTATATGCTTCTGTAATTCTTGTTGTTGTGTTTAGCTTCCCTCAAATCATTTCATGGTAACCTTGTGGATGATACATCTCCAAGCCCTCCTATCCTTCACTGCTCTGCTTAGGTGTTGCAGATTCAGGCCTGTGACCTCCCTAATTGATTCCAGCCATCTGGTATGTGGTGGTCTTCTCTTTCTACTGCCTTCTACCTTTCCTAGCATTATTGTCTTGTCTAATGAGTCATGCCTTCTCATGATGTGGCCCAAGTATGACAGCCTCAATTCAATCTTCATGGCTTCTAGGGAAGAGTTCAGGCTTGATTAGTTCAAGGACCCATCTGTTTGTCTTTTTGACTGTCCACAGTATTCTGAGCACTCTTCCCCAGCACCACAGCTCAAAAGAGTTTAAAGATTTTATTTTTATCCACTTTCTTCACTATCCAGCTCTCACATCAGTACATGGTCATGGGAAATACAATGGCTTGGACAATTCTGACTTTAGTGTTCAATCTTTACTCTTTAAGATCCTGTCTAGTTCTTTCATGAATGTCCCTCCCATTCTTTGTCTTCTTCTTTTTCTTTCTTTACTGCACTTCCTTTCTGATCAATGTTTGATCCAAGGTACAAGAAATCTTTAACTATTTCGATTTCTTCATTGTCTAGATTGAATTTATGTAGATCCTCCATGGTCATTATTTTTGTTTTCTTTAAGTTCAGCAGTAAGCCTGCTAATTAAAACAGCCTGTCTTTACACTTTCTTCCTTGACCTTCCTTAATAGTTGTCCCAAGTTTCTGCTAGTAGTATAGTGTCATCTACATATCTTAAATTGTTGATGTTCCTTCCTCCTATCTTAATCTCTTCTTCTTCTAAGTCTAAACCTGCTCTTTGTATGATGTCTTCTGCATGCAAGTTGAACAAATACGAGGAGGTAAAGTACTAAATATCTCCTTTAAAAAATTAGACAGAAAGTTTGTTTTGATTTGTAGTTGTTAACTTATCTCTATGTTGTCACCATCCAGATTTACACATTTTTCCCAATGTTTCTTGACCCTCCATATACCGTTATTGTAGAAGTCTGCAGATTGCGCCTTAAACCACTGTTCCACTTCATGAATGATGTCATCTGTGTTGTCAAATTGGTGACTCTGCAATGGATTTTTCATTTTGGGGGAAAGAAAAAGTCACTTGGTGATGATGGCACTGACAAAATTTCATCAATATACTATAATAACTTCTGGGTGATAATTATTACTTTACAATATCCCCTCATACTTCTCCATCTTACACTTTAGTCACTTCTGGCACAACCTGTAACAAAATAAAGGACACAATGAGCTCATTTTCTAAACATCATGCACTTAGGGACCAATGATGACACTGATAAAATTTCATCAATAACTTCCAGGTGATAAATATGACTTTACGACCCCCCCTCATAGGGTAATAATATGCAGCCCTGGACCCCTTTACCAATTGAGAATCATTCTGTTTCTCCATACTCTGTTCAAACAGTTGCCTCTTGTCTTCAGTGCTGATTTCTCATCAGGACTATCAAGCATAGTGGCATTCCCATGTCTTTAAGAGTGTTCCATAGTTTTTCGTGGTATATGCAGTCAAAGGCATTGCTATCATCTATAAAATACATGATGGTTTTCTTTTGGAATTCCTTGGTAGTCTCCATTAGCCATCGCAGGTTTGCAATGTGGTCCCTAGTGCCCTTGCCTTTCCTGCACCCTACTTGTACCTCTGGAATTTCTCTCTCCATATATGATTGGAGTAGATGTTTCAAAATTTTATGCATAATTTTGCTGGTGTAAGATATTAATACTATGGTCCTATTGTTGCTGCAGTCTTTTGTGACTCTTTTTTTTTCTGGCTAGCATGACTATTGAACATAAATCTATGTTTGCATTTTTCTTGATTAGACTAAAACAACTTTCCTAATTGAACAGAGAAAATGGCATCATGCCCATATTCTGATTAATAAATGTCAAAATCTCTCATGCAGTGATAAAAAAAATGTTAATTTATTTATGATTACTAGGAGCCATGAACTCAGACAAAATGATGGACATGTTCAAATCTCTTTGAGACTGGGACTAACTGGAACAACTGTAGCAGGGCATCTCGTCCCTTTCAGTGGAGCAGAAATAATAGCAAGGGCAATCAGTCTAGCAAAGAAATTTGTTTCTTCTTAAATGAGGGTTTGTTTTATTTGTCAGCACTTACAATTTTTCCATTTTTACCACTTGGATTTTGATGGCAAATTCATAACAGTGTCAAGGCCTGGCTTTCTTCGGTTTGTACCTACAAAAATTAATTCCTAGTGAAAACTGCAATTCATTTACCAAGCTGCTTAGAGGATATTTTAGCAAAACCTTTTTTCATTATGGCATGACATTATAGCAGTGCTGGCTGAAATTCTCTCTTATTCAAATACATTTGAGATTTCTCCACATTTATAGACAGTCACGCCAATCAGCCAAAACAGGTGATAGTGATACCAGTAATTTCCCCCAAAGGAAAAAAGAATGGTGAGATTACAAAAATGAGATAACCAGGAGGCCTGGAAACTAGACTGATGGGCTGCACAGTAAAAAGAAGACATGAATATTCATATGATAAAGAAGAGTGTTTTACAAAGGGTTGTGGATGTAGATACATATGTAATCATATACATGCACAGACTGGAAAATATGCATGCATGCATTCATATATGTGTCACAGGATTCTGTTGTAGAGTACTCACAACAGAAAGAAAAGCATAGCTGCAAGAAAAGGAGAACAAAATGGCTGGGAATGACTCCCTAAATTGGAAAAGAGAGGATGAGGTCAAATAGATTAACATAAGTCTATTAATATCCTCTACAGAACATCTGTAGGTGATTCTGTTGATCTGAGTTCTTTTTAATATGTAGTTCCAACTTAAGTCAGCAGCACAAAAATAATAAATTTTGTTTGGCTGATAAGCCAAAATACATTATTGGCTATTCTACAACATCTACATTTATTTACACTGCAGCAACTGGCTAATTATTTGCAGTGCAAACTGCAAATTATTTAAAACATATTTAACCAGAGCACAGACCTAATAGTTGCCTAGACAGGGCACAATAAATTGTTAGAATTTCTTAGGGTTATTATACAGTTAGAATTATATGGTGTGCATTTTTAATGATAGAAAGGCTATAGTCCATACTACCAATCATGTAATAGAAACAGTGCAGACCACAGAAAAAAAGTGTACATAATTAAACAAACAAAGCTTATGTCCTAGGGAGACTGACATTTTTCCCCTTTCTAAACAACATTCTACTATACTGAATTGCATACTTCTTTTGAAAGTCTTCCATTACTCAAGCAGTTCAAACTATTTGATGGGGGTGTGAAAGGATATCAAGTGGTTAAACATGTCACTCTTTGAATCAAAGCAAGATTTATTTATTTTTGTCTATAGAAGTTGAAAAAAAGAAGTTGAATTCTATTAAAGTATAGAATTTCTTGCTTCATGAGGTAGAATTTTAAATCACTTTGGATTTCTTTTGTTGTTATTTTTATTTCTTAACTGGTTATAATTAAATGCAGGAATATTAAAAACTTCAAGAGATATTGTCAAGCCACAACTGAAGACACAGATCATTTCCATCACTGGAAACAAGTACATAAACCACTTCCATTTAAAAGTTTTTCTTTTTACAAGTCTCACTGAAGAAAGGGGAGAAGAAAACACTTATTTCCAATCATTACGGTCAGTAGGAGGCTGGCAGACCATACCTACACTAAAGCTTGATCTAAGGCTAATAATAGTCAGACATGCAATTCTAGACTTTAAGAAAGCTGATTTCAGTAAAGTTAGGGAAATACTGGCAGCAATCTCATGGTCAGGAATACTAACAGAGAAGGAGGTTCATGAGGGATGGCAGTTTCTTGAAAGTGAGATAGTGAAGGCACAATTTCAAACAGTTCCAATGAGGAAAAATGAGAGATGTCTAAAGAAACCAGGATGGATTCTAAAGAATGTTCAGCTGAGCTAAGGACATGTACAAGAAATGGAAAAAGTGAGAAATCACCAAAAATAACTCAAATACCCAGCTCATGTAGGGAGAAAGTCAGAAAAGCTAAAGCACAAAGCAAACAGAGACTTGCTAGACAGGTTAAAAACAATAAAAGGCCTTTTTT
>CM034710.1:60262408-60287747 GCA_020142125.1 Phrynosoma platyrhinos
GGGGGGGGGATTTGTGTGAGATAACCTATAGATTTCCCCTGTGTGATAACATCCATTGTCACACACCCTGATATTCCATCTTGCACCCCCAGGAGTATGGGCACCCCAGGTTGGGAACCCCTGATCTAATGGATTAGCCTGATAAAATTACCAAAGTTGAGGGTATATGGTGCTAACAACCTTACTATAGTCAAGGCAAGCCTTGACCATTATATCATATGCTACAGGAGTGGAACATTGTAATTTTTATAAGGCAAACACAAAGGCACAATGAGTAATCAGATCTGTCAGGAGAGAAAAAGATAAGGGACTACTGGGACATCTCATGTCGAAATATCATTGTCTAAATACAATACAATTATATAGTAAATTTGCATGATCCTCCACAAGGCACCTTACAGTTGTAGAGACACAGCTCTTCCACAGCAGATCTAACACAGAGCATTTACTGTAGTGCTGTCTTCCCTATCTCGGTCCAAAAGGACTACCACCACAAACTAACAAATGTAGAAGGCACATTACTGCCATAGCCAGAATAAGCAAAATAAGAAATGTGAATATATTTGTTTTTCTTATTTTTCTTTTGCATACAAATGTACTGCTGTGTGCCTTAAAGCAATTTGCAACCCTAGGCAAATTGATCATGGGAGTTTCTTGGCAAGATTTGTTTAGAGAGGGTTTATCTTTGCCTTCTGCTGAGGCTGAGAGAGCATGACTTGGTCAAGGCTGCCCTGTAAGTTCCCATGGCTGAACTGGTATTCAAACCTTGGTCTATAAAGTCACAGTCCAGCATTCAAACCACTATACCATGCTGGCACTCATACAGATGTATATCAACACAAAAATAAAATGAGACTTGAAAAGAATAATCATTGCAGAATAGATAACACAGCCGGAACTTCAAAACATTGTTGATAAATATTTTAATGAGCAGTATAAAATTAACTTCTATTAACTATTAACATGACATAAATTATTTGTGATACATTACTTTAAAATTTTAAAAAACAATTACAATGCCTGAAAATGTCCCAAAGCCCCCACATTATCCCCCAAAGTAACAAAGACACCTATGTCAAAGTTCATTACCCCTCCAAAGTAAAGAAAAATAAAACTATCCTAAACATAGTTGTTCAAACAGCTAACATAACTGACATTATAATGACTGAAATATTTGACTTTTAAAGGTATAAATAAATAACAACATTTAAATTATTGTTAAAAATAAGCCAAATTATAGGTAACAAATTATTTTGTTTAATTAATTTCACAGTGCAAATGCAGGATAAATGCCACTGGTACATATTGGTCAGGGAATTGGGAAGAATATGGGTTCCTACTCCCTTTCCTAAACAGCTGATCAGTGCAAGATGGGAAATGATGACAGTACACTGTAGGAATATGCAAAAGGCAGACCCTCACTAACCAGATCCCAGACTTCTATATCAGTTGAGTCAAGAGTGCACTTCTGGTCCAGACAGGAAAGGCTGAAGCTGAAATTGTTTGGAAAGGTAGGAAAATTGCCATAAACCATATCTTAAAAGAGGGCAACAGTACAAAAGGCAAAACAATGTAGAGCCATAATTTTGACAGGGATGTCATCTTTGTTCTCTGTAAGAACTGAGCAAACAAATGGTTCTGATAATGAAGTAAACAGTCAAATGTAGAAACTCACCAATCTGAGAGTATACATACCTAAAATTACACTCCTGGATTAAAAGTTTACGAGGCCTTTCCTGAAGCCCTTTAAAACTAGGGTGAGAATCACATGGCCCTTTGGGAGTGCAGTGTGGCTTCTAGACTCCCACAATCCCCTCCAAAACCAATGGCACCCTCCAATTTTTTTTTTCTGTTTCAGCCAGAAAAAAACTCATGGGGCAGATTCTACATTCTAAAGTTATTCTGGAAGGTCTTCCCAAATAAGCAAAATAGGAAAAAAAAAAAACCTAAAGACTTCAGAAGTGACGGGTGATGTCAGTATCTGTTCCAGTGACCCAAAATAGTTTCCATGGAAATGCGATGCATCCAGCAAGTCCATATTCTAACATAAAGACCATATGACTTCTCCCTATCTTACCATAACCTACCTCATCCAAAAAGCAGCTTTCTTCATACAAGTAGGCAGATTGGCAGGCAAATAACTGAAAATGGGATTTATTGTACATGGGTGTATATTTTCATTTTTTGCATGTTCCCAAATTACTCAGATTTTCTCACTGTTGCATGAAGAATCCTGTTCTAATAGAATTCTTTAGGCTGGCTTGGTCTCTTGGGACAACCGCAACCTTTGAGACACAGTAGCAGCAGCTGGACTAGACTTTTAGGCACCAACTATTATCCCCCCATGTGCATATTCAGTTGCTAACTATCCAAGATCCAAAGCTGAAACAATGAACAATACACATGCAACATCTTTATATACAAATGAAAAAATGGCCAGACCGAAGATGTATGCCAGAGAAGATACACTATTGCTATAATAAAAATTTCCCATAGATCCACATAATTGTATACATACACATGCTGAAAATTAAACAAGTACTTATTCATCTGGGCCAAAGATTGTAGTTAGAGAGCAACAGTGCACCTTTTCATGAACTACTGTGCTTTTAGTTAACAACTGAAATAATCTCTCCTTTAAATCCCAGTAATTGTTTTGAATGATTAGCTTTATCTATTCACTTTTGTGAAATATTACACTACTTTTTCTCAGGAAAATAGTTTATTGATATGAAGGCGGTAATGGTTTAATTCATGTAGATCAGACTCCTCACATTAGTATCTTAGGAGGACTGTAGCTATTTCTAGCAATAACTGGTATATTCACATTGGAGGCTACTTACAGCATGTAGCAATCGGCAATGATCAGAGCAACCAAAAAGATCTTGACAGGGCTGCATAAAAACTCAACATGGAGGCACCAGCTCTTACATTGATGCTGTCTGTTAGTAGCCTCAGCACTAATGATTTAGAAATCAAGCATAACTCAAACCCTATGAATTTCAGCAGGTCATAGGCTCTTATGTGTTCAGTCACCCACAAAGTGAAGAGATGACCAAGGATAAGTCCAGTACCTGAATCTTGGTCAATATTTTCCACAAGCATAGAAATAATATCTGCAAATTCTGAAGGCAGTGAAACTTCACACCTGGTCATAGATTCTCCTGAAACAAGAATGCCACCCCTTTGGAACAGGAAACATATGGCATTAGCAGATTCCGTAGTTGACTGTAATCCTCAGCACACCCCAATACAATTGTGTGGAATGCCTGATTTTGGCTTTGTCCAAATCTTTGGGCTTTATCACACAAGACAGGAAAATCACAGTTACACCAGAATAATATGGTCTTTGGTTGGGCTTATCACATGATGCCATTTTCTGCTGCTGTTTTCCTGTGGGAAACCATTTTGAAAGCATTTTTATAACACACACAAAAAATCATTAATGAGCCCCTTTCCTCTTATTGTACTACTATAATTTCCAATGAGAAAGTTCAATTGCACTTTAATGCCAGTTAATGCCAATTTGGGGTGGTAAGTGGGCATGCTTTTGGTTCTTTGGGTAGGGCTTAGGTATCCTGTGATTAAGTGAGAAGGAAAAGGAGTACAAATTTCAATTTGATTTGATTTTCTTTTCTTTTTTTTTCCTTTTTATGAAAGGTTACAAACATTCTTCAGATATCTTTCATCATATATAGCGTATACACTGTAATAATGAAACAAGTAACATTTCTTATGAAATAAGATATAAAATTTGGTCATGTTTATCCATCTTATTCTACTTTAATCCTTTACCCTTCTAAATCTGTATTTTATGTCTCATATATATTTTTTTATTTCCTACTCATTAGTTTGGACTTTTTTCTATAGGTCATTTCCCCCTGTATTTTTAAATCTGTTTTTTTCCTTTTCATACTATTTCTAAAGGCTATCTGAATTCTTACTCCATTTAGTTGGGAATGGTTAGTCTTCTTTCTTTGTTAGACTTGGTCTCTAAGTGTTACAGAACTCTCCTTATTAACTTCATCATCATCATTTATGCTTCATTGGTCTGTCCCAATTTGATTTTCTTTCCACTGGCAAAGTCAGAAACTTATAAACTTTATTTTCTCTATAGAAAAAAATCCATCGACAAATGGCACCCTCATTGGTGATTGTCAGAGAAACCAAAACTTTGCTCACTGCCTTCCACCCTGCCTTGTAGCTACATTCCAACTCTCTCTCTCTATCATGAATGCAAACACACAAGCACATGGACACATACCTGGAAATATAAGTGGAACAGCATCTTACAGCTTAAAAAAACATTTATTTACTTAACCCTCAGACTCTTTCTTGCTGCTTGTTCTAGCTTCAGACTTAACTAATCACCAGCAGAGGAAATCCAGCATTTGGATAGATCAGACAAATAGATCAGCAGCTGCTGGCTTTTATATGCCAGAAATTAGTCAAGTCTGAAGCTAGAAGTCTAATCTATCTGGCTGAGGAAGCCCCTCATCTGGAGGAAAATGTCCTTTATAAAAGACTGTTTTCATTTATATTTCAAAGGAGTATCTGTATGTCTGAGCACACATGTGTACCAAACTAGAGAAAGGGGTGGAGATAATGTCTTTGAGGAGGTACTTGGTGGTACTTGGCCCAAATGCTGTGTATGATAAGGTTTTAGTGTGAACAAAAGTTGCAATCCCAAAAAGGTTTGGTAAAATACAATAGGAAAGAAAGCATAGGGGCTTAACTTTCAGAAACAATGCTGTTTTAGCAGGAGAAGAACCTTGTGTGATAAAGCCCTTTTCTTGTGACAATACTGTTTGTAGGTAGCACAATATCATAACAAAAGAAGAATGCTCCTGTTATCTCTTACAAGGTGCTTTCAAGCTTGGCCTCACCAGATTCCAACCTTGCCCTAAATCTGGAGTGAGAGGGGGAAATAAATTTAACCATCCTTATCCATCCCACACCTGTCTTGTTGAGAGGAGGAATGGGATACAATACAATCTCATTTTTCATAACCACCATCTTACCAAACAGCATAAAATAAAAAGAAAGCACATTTTTAAAAGGCACACCTTCAATTTTTTTTAAAAAAAAATCAGACAGCACAAAGAAGAGCACTACATATTTTAATCACTGTGCCACATCACACATTTAGATACCTGTTATTGAACAGTAAACAATCTGAGGAGCAATCTTGTTAATGTCTTCATAACCCAGGCCCATCGCAGCCAGTTTCCCAGGGATGTAGTTTTCCACAAAGACATCAGAGACAGCTGAAAGCTGAAGGAAAAAGTGAAGATGAGTCAGACTCCATAAATTCAGCAACTCGATCCCTAATTTAATTACAGTTAAAAAGACAGTTCTGGCACTGTTGCAGTACAAACCAGACACCAAATGTGCCTTGCTTCATTAAATTTTACAGTGCTGCATGAATTATTTTTATACCTTAGAGTCATTATGTCTGCCTTGGAGGAAGATTCCTTAATAAATCTTCTGATATATTGTCATAAGGGTACAATTGTGGTAGTGATTCCTGCTGGTTCTGCTGGATTTCTCAGCAGCTTTCAGTACCATCAACCACTGTATCCCTCTGGGCTGATTCTCTGGTATGGACTTGGGATCACTGTTATGCAATGGTTCCAGTCTTTCTTGAAGGGGCAAACTCAGAAGCTGGTGCTGGAAGACTACTCTTCAATGGCCTGGCCATTGGACTGTGGGTTCCCTTGGGGTTCTATTTTGTCTCCCATGATGTTTAACATCAACATGAAACTATTGGGAGAGGTCTCTGGAGCTTGGAAGTGTGGTGTCACCAATATGTTGATGACATCAAACTCTCCTTCTTATCTGATTCCAAGGAAGCTATCTTGGTATTGGGCCAATGTCTGTTATCAATACTGGACTGGTTGGGGGGGCAAAAATATGAATCCAGACAAGACAGAGATGCTCCTGATCAAAAGGCAGATCAGGGATAACACTCCCCCTGAAATCAGGCGCACTGCTTAGTTAGTCTCCTGGACAAAATGCTGAGCCTTGGATGCCCAGGTTTCAGCAGTGGCTTGGAGTGCATTTGCACAGCTAAAACTAGTGTGCCAGCTATGCCCATTCCTTGAAACCTCATCTTGCTATGGTGACATATACCTTGATTGGATCCCATTTGGACTACTGTAATGCTCTCTAAATGGGGCTTCCTTTAGAAACTATTTGGAAACTTCAGCAGGTCCAAAACGCTGTGACAAGAATGCTGACCAGAACCAGTTAGAAGGAGCATATAACTTACTTCACTGTGACTGGTGCAAGGGAGTATATAACAGCTTCACTGGATACTTGTTTGTTTCCAGGTACAATTCAAAGTGCTGGTCATAACCTATAAAGCAGTTTAATTCCAGACTATCTCCATGCAGTTTAATTCCAGACTATCTCCATACAAACCTGCCAGAGTTCTAAGATCTACGGCGGAGGACTTTCTCTCGGTCCCACCACCATCACAGCTCTCACTTGGTTAGGACACAAGAGTGAGCCTTTTCAGTGGCTGCTCCCACCCTTTGGAACACCTTTCTGTGGGAGGCTAGCCTAGCCCCCTCCCCTTTAATTTTGCCAATAGATAAAGCCCTTTTTATTAAAACTGGCTTTTAACATTTTTAATGAAAGATACTTTCTTATTGGGATATTTGATTTATCTTTTTACCTTTTGTATACGTTCTAAATAATTTTATACTGCTTTATGTAGTTATTTAAATTGTTTTTAAATTTTATTGTGAAGCTGTTTACATTGACTATGTTAAGTTCATATATATATATATATTAAGTTCACATGAAGTCTTTGGGTGCATCTACCCTGTAGTTTGTAATGCAGTTTCATACCATTTTAACTGTCATGGCTCATTCCTACAGAATCCTATGATTTCTAGTTTTATGAGGCACCAGCACTCTTTGGCACAGAAGGCTTATAACAGTAGTGTCATTGGGTGAGTGTAGGCGGTGCAGGCAACACCGGGTGACACCCAAGAAGGGGAGTGATGCCAAGTCAATTCCCTGTGCCCTACGGGCACTACTTCAGCCTGTGCAGTTGCTTTCAGACCCAGCGTGAGGCTTTTGGGTCCTTCTGGACCCAGCGTAGGGGCTTTTGGGGCCTCCCCAGCCCTGGCACAGGGGTTCTGGGACCTCCATGGCCCAGCGCAAAGGCTTTTGGGGCCTCCCCTGCCGGTGCAGGGACTTTGGGAGGAAGATCAGGGTGCTGGCACACTCCAGGCGGCTCCTCTCTGCTGCGTCTGGCTTTCCTCAGAGGAAAGCCAAGCCACAGAAAGGAGGGTTGGGGGCACATGCCTGCACTTGTCAAAGCTGAGCCTGGCCTCACCCAGCCTCATGCAGAAGCCCTGCCCCTTCCATTTTGGGGCCCCGCCACACCACCCCAGGTGACACCAGAGCTAGGTACGCCACTGCCTTGCAAAACTACAAACCACAGGATTCCATAGAATGGAACTATAGCAAGTGGCATCAAATTGCATTATTTCTATAGTGTACCTACATCCCAAGTGTGACTGACATAGAATAGTCAAACATGCTTACAACTAAAACTGGAGGAAAGGACCTATGTAGCAAAAAAAAGCACTGCCCCTATCCCTGATATAAGTCCAATAAGCTTGGCTTCTGGCTTCTGGAGCATGAGAGTTCTATAACAGTGTTCAGTCCATGTTTGCCAATTCATTAGAACATCCTCCCTTCTGCATAGGTGTGCACATACTGAGGTCAGATTTTGTTTACAAGTGACCTGTTTTGGATTAGTTTAAACTGGCAAGAAATCATTTTCTGAAAACATCATATATCTGGGCTGATTGGCATGAATACACTGGAAGAAGTTTCTGTAAACTTGTGTCATCATATCAGCAATCACAAGCATTATTGCTCTCGCTTGTGGGTTGTTTTGTTTCACTCAAGACTAAAAAAAAGCCAGCGAAACCAATATTCAAAAGGAGAGCTGGAAACTGAAACAACAATAATGCATAACAGTTATGAATAGCTTAGTTAAAGATACAGATTATATCTGCATATGCTTAACATAACCAGGGAATATTTTAATGATGTAAACGTTGCTTGAAAGAACACCATCAAATGCAAGCACAGAATGGAGGCAGTAGGTAATTACTCCCATATTATGAGAAATTTGCTACAACAACATTTTGAAGTTTCTACTTGATTCTTAACATTATGTATGTTAAACTAATCAAAATACTGTAATGCAAGACTAAAATATTGAAGGAGAACAATAAGAATACAAATCTTCGAGAAGAGGAAGGGAGCTTAAGGAATACTTGGCTGTGTATTTAGGTTTTAACATCTTGGAAATTTACACTTTAATGATTTGACCATTAAGGTATTTACTTGAGTCAGTCAGTCTATTCTCATTTGGACTATTCCACTTATGCTGAAGGATAACTTGGATATCTTTTGATACTGAAAGACAGTGACTGTCCACTGAGGTTTCATTGGCTGCCCCACTTGTCTGTATCAGTTCAGCAGACAAGAAGAATCAACAACAAAGAAATATCCCCACATGTGACAAAGTTTTGGAGCCTCTTCAAGTATTTTAATTGAGATGGAGAAAGGTTTCTCATTATTCAAAGAGTGAACAGCCTATAGATAAACATGTGGACAGAGACCAACAACAACAAGGCATACTATTGCTTTGGCTTCTGGTCTATTTTCTTCTGCCTGATCCCTGAGGGAGTAAAAGAAAAGAAAGATAATTCTCTTTCCTGCTAATCTTCAGACTTTACAGCAGTAGACAAATTCTGTATAACAATTAACAATTCTTTAGCAAGGAAAACCATTTTAGAGTAGTACTGGCTCCAATATGAAGCAACTAAATTAAGGAGAGAGAAAAACACGCCATGAAGTATGCCATTCTGATCCATGTCAAAGCAATAGAACAAGGGTTTTTTTTAATTAAAAATCCATACTGCTTAATTATAACTACTTGTAATGGATATGAAACACTTTGATTTGCTAGGCATTTTGGACTATACCTCTCATAATCTCTTGCCACTGACCAAAGTATTTGAGTTAGTGGGAACTGAAGTCTAAAATATCCAGAGGACTAAAGGTTGACTTTATTTACAGAGAATACATTCAGGCTCTTACAACTGGCAGTGGAAATGGTGTAGCCCTTATGCCATGTGCAACCTGGGGGAGATCCTCAGTCTCCCTCATCTGCCCATACTTTTTTGTTAAAAACCGAGGATTGCTGCTCCAGAGGCTTCCAACAGGCAAAGACCTCTTCTGCAGTTGAAAATGTCCCAAATGGACATTTTAAAAACAGTGTTACTTCTGGTTTAAGAAAGATGACAAGGTGTCTTCCACAGGGTCATGGAAAGCCAAAAAATTGAACAGGTGCAGCCTCTGGATTCTCAATGATAGTTGCTGTTGTTGTTGTTGTTGATGATGATTATGGTAATAATAATAATAATAATAATAATAATAATAATAATAATAATAATAATAATAATAATAATGATGATGACAAGAGCTATGCACAGCATTCTACACTGGGTCTGCAGAAGAGCAAAAAAAGGATCAAGTCGTGGCAGCTTCCCCACAATTGATGAGTTAGAGAGAAGAATCTTACCAAAATCTTACCAGAGAGAATCTGACGAAAAGTTTACAATATGAAAATGTCAGGAATAAACTCTTCTAGAACACAGCCACACAGCCCGAAAAACCCACAAAAAAACATGGATGCCAGTCGTGAAAGCCTTTGACTTCGCAATATGAAAACTATTTCCACTTTAAGGGCCCTTAAGCTACAAACAGGACATATCAATAAGATATTTGCATTTAAAACATACCTCTTTAATGATCTTCACTCCCTTTGGATTCTTCAAATCAACAGCAATGCTCTAATAATGGTGAGAAAATGTAATACAATATTATAACACATTCCTATTCATTTATTACTGTTAAAAACTCACTACACCAATACTTGTTTACAGAATTGCTGCATCCCTATTTAAGTTCTCTTAATATCAGTGTTATATTCCCATGTGATAGGGATCACACATATGGCGGAAAAAACATTTGGCACTTTAAAAATATTTAACAGTAGCAGCAGGACATCCTTTTACCTTTTTATTTCTGTTTACACTGAGAAAATAAATGCTTTCATTTCCAAGAAAAGGTGGTCCCCACGATCTTGTATCATCCCCAGTTCCTGTAAATGATAATGACCTATGTAAGTATACTTCCAGCAGTGTCGTGTATGGCAGCCCAAACTCTGTCATATCATGTATGTATTTCCAGTTCACTTCCTAACATCTTTATTATCAAGGTTTCTGATTTCATTTGTCATAGAAAATGGATAAAATTCAATCAAGACATATACTGTTAAGTCAAATAGGGGCACAGCTCCTCCTTTCTTACACAAACTTTGGAAGAAGGAAGAGAGAACAGGTTCTTCCCAGGAAGTCAAAGTGGTGAAGAGATTGCGCTAAATGATTAGAGATTTGGGGTCCCTTCATGCTATACAGTGATATTACTATGAGTCCACTTTAACTGCCATGGTATCATCCTATGGAATCCTGCAATTTGCAGTTGAGAGAAGAGCATTTAGAATACTCAGCCAGAAATCTCTAGAGTATCACCAAACTACAAACCCGTAATTCCACAGGATACAGCCATGGAATCAAAGTGCTATAATGGTGTAATTTCAAAAGGCCCACATGTGGTGCAACCACTTTGCCTCCTAAGACTGAGACCAAGCAGCAAATTAAAGTACCACTACTTAAAGTATGTCTTACTCAGAGACAGTCAAATTATTACCTGGGTCAGAATATCCCAAAAAGTACTTTCGCATTGAAGTAATAATAGCAATACATTAAACAGTCTGAAGAAAGTCAAGGAAGAAATTGCAAAGGCAGGTTCACAGCTGAA
Organism: Phrynosoma platyrhinos; assembly: GCA_020142125.1. Classification (NCBI taxonomy): domain Eukaryota; kingdom Metazoa; phylum Chordata; class Lepidosauria; order Squamata; family Phrynosomatidae; genus Phrynosoma; species Phrynosoma platyrhinos. Next base: position 60,273,326 of record CM034710.1, read on the forward strand.
CATTAAGAAAACAAAAATAATTGCTATCACTGATTTACATAACTTTAGAGTAGAAGGTGAAAACATTAGAATAGTTCAAGATTTTCCATATCTTAACCATGAGATTCAACCCACCAGGTTTCAGTGATGCCTGTTATATCATATTTGCTTTGTTGTGCTAGGAATTCAAGTTCATCTTGCTTATTTCCCATGCTCTAGGCATTAATGTAGAGGCATCTAACCTAAGCAGACTGCCAGAAATAGTGCACATTAAATTGAGGCACTGCCCTGGCTCAGTGCTAGGGAATCATGGGAATTGTATTTTTTTTTTTCTGAGACATTGAGCCTTCTCTGTCAGAGAGCTCTGGTGCCACAATAAATTACAGTTCCCATGATTCCCTACCACTGAGCCAGGGCAGTGCCTCAATTTAATGTGCACTGTTTCTGGCAGTCTGCTTAGTCCCTTAGTCAGAATGGAGACTGCAGTCAAGAAATCAGAACAAGACTAGGACTGGGAAGGGCAACAATGAAGGAGCTAGATAAGATCCCAAAGTGTAAAAATATATTATTAAATAGTAAAGTTACAATTGCCCATGCCATCATATTTCCAATTTCTATGTATAATTGTGAAAGCTGGACAGTGAAGAAAGCTGATAGGGAGAAAACCAACTCATTTGAAATGTGGTGCTGGACAAGAGTTGCACAGACACCATGGACTGTTTAAAAGACCAATAAATGGTATGGATTCCCTTGTTCCTAGAGCAAATCAAGTCTGAACTCTCCCTAGCAGCCAAGATGACTAAACTGAGACTGTCATACTTTCAATATATCATGAGAAGGCATGACTCACTACAAAAGGCAATAATTCTTGATAAGATAGAGGACAGTAGGAAAAGAGGAAGACCACATTCCAAAAGGATAGACTGAATGAAGAAAGCCATGACCCTGAACGCAAGACCTCAGCAGAGCTGTAGATGATAGGGTGACTTGGGGATCTCTCATTCATAAGGTCACCATATGTCTACTTTAAAGCAGTTAACAACAACAACATGACTTTTTAAAAGCTTTATCTTGTTTTATCCTGGTTGTAAGCTGCCCTGGGTCCCATGTCAGGCAAAGGGATAAACACACACACACACACACACAATTTTATCCTGAGAAAAAAATATTTAAAATTTTAAAATAAAAATAAATAAATAATCAATCAAAAATAAATCAAAATTAAAAAATTAATCAATCACTGCATCTGTCTTAAGCCAGGTACCATGTGATTTATAGTGTACAAGCACATATTATAGCAAATTTAGACTCTTGTTGTCAGTGTAGTTCAGCAATCCATCTAATTACACACGCCATGTCATGTAAATCTCTATTTCCTAAGACTGTGCTACAGTCCCCATGTGCCACAGTAACAGCATCCATACAATACTGGGTACCACCTTATTAATGTAAATGGGCTACCTACTGACAACAGGCAAGAAAGCCTAGACCTGCCCACAATGGTTCCATTAGGACTGAGCTAATTATAAGGGACACTGGATCTGGGCCCAACTCTAACCAAACCTAAATGATTAGACCTTTTAAAAAGGAAACGTCTAGTAAGCAAAGGCCAGATAGTTGGAAGGAACTGGTGGAGCATTCAAAAAAGAAATCGGTTGGGGGATGAAGGGTGACAGTGGTGATGGGGAACACAGGAAAAACAAGTATGCAGAGGGTCCTGAAAGGCATCTTGCTGAGAACCTCCTCAAAAAGAATCAAGCCCATGCCTACTTCAACTATATGAAAGGTTAGTGTCATGCTTACTTGGATGTCAGGCTTACCTGGATGTCTAATTCTTTTACCTGCAACCCCTTGGGCCACCATAAGTCACAACAGCACTTCATTTTCTCTTTTGACACATGAATGTTCCCAAATGTTTCCCAATTAGCCAGGATGCACCGTAGAGATGCTCTGGGTGGGATTTTACACTGCCAGATGCCCATTTTTCAGAACCAGACAGAGGAGATGCCTCAGCTCAGTCCCAGCTTTTACTCTGAACAAGAAGGCTCCCCACTTGTGTCGATTAAAGCCCTTTACTTTCTTTCATAAAGAACCACAATGTCTATGCTGATGAACTTACTCTCCTCTTTAAGAATAAACAGGAGATATACTCATCAGTCGAGTGGTTTTCCTCCTCAGCAATCCCCAGCCAAGGCCAGATCTCTCTTTGGGACACTGGATCTTTGAGGCAGAGTAGTACGACAGTCATCCAGGCCAAGTGGAGCCAGGCCAAGATCCTAATGGTATCACCCACAATATTTGAGGGACTTTCTCTTCCTCACCTTCCAATATGATTTAAGCCATACTATGTCAGCAATGCCCTTCAGCACTCTGTATTGGGCAAACAGGCCGGACCCTGCACCAGAGGACAAATGGTCATAAATCAGACATTAGGAATGGGGATACACAAAAACCAGTACTAGAATACTTCAGCCTCACTGGGCATTCCATCTCAGACCACAGAACAGTGATCCCTAAACAAAATAATTATGAAGGAAGTTTGGAAAGCGAAATGGCAGAATTGGAATGTATCCACAGACTATAGTCCATCAGAAATGGGTTGAAGAGAGATATTGATTTCCTGGCACACTATTCACACTTCAACTCTACATCCCCTTCTCTGTTTCCCACAATACATTCCAATACTCATTCATATGGCTATCTATTCCCCTTGGCTTTGTCCAACAGCCTTCCTCCTGCCCTTGTCTCCCAACGACCCACATTAAAACTAAACTTGCCACTTCATTTCTATACTCACAAGGTTTTGAATTTGAACTGACATTCTCACACAACCGGCTTATATAGGTCTGCCTCTGGATTCTCCACTCCAAACATGCATCTGAGGAAGCAGGCTCAAGTCTACAAAACTCACATTACCAGTTTCTTTCAGTTAGTCTCACAGGTGCTACAAGATTCCTTTCATAGGTTAACAGTTAACACTTTTAACTGTTAAACTGTACTAACTCAATCAGGTCATGTGCTTTCTGCACAAATGTTTCAGGGATGAAATACTGTGGTAGAAAAATAATGCAATAATTAATATGATTCAGTTGCATAATATTAAAATTTGCATATTATTTCATTTCCATACTATACAGATTAGATAATATGCCAATTATGTTATCCAGATTTGAAAAACTGAAAATGAAGTTTGGTCTATATCAAGCCACCCCATAAAATAAAAGATACTGGTTACAGTCAAAATGGTTGAGTGTGCTTAATGCCACCATAATTAAATATCTCAGGGCCAGAGCAGACAAGCAAGGTAAATATGGGCTGAGCCCATGCTTTCCTGATCCCAGTGCTCAACTGGTTTGGTCCCTGGGTCAGCGTGGGAGATGGGTAGCTGTTCTGAAACCCATCCCCATGCTGACCTGGGACCGGCATGCCGCTCTTTAACGGCTGGCGATCCATCCGAAAAGGCCCCCCAGTCACTGCATCTGGAATGGAAACAGGGCACCTAGCTTCACTCACATGACCATACACCCCTTTTCTGCTTCAGACACAGACACTGGGAGGCTTCTAAGATGGATCACCAGCCATTAAGAAGCACCAGTGGGGGTATAAACAGCCCGATTTTGCAGTGGAGTTCCAAGGAAACTCTGCACAAAACCAGACATTGTTTATCCTGGGGAAAAGGCTATTTTCCTCAGGATTGGGCCAGAGCCTCTGGATCCAGTCTAAACAGGCAAAAATGGGCCTGATCCTGCCACAGGTGTTTTGGCTTGCATCATCTAAACTAGACCACGTGAGGCCAGGGGGAAGTTGGGCAGACAACCCTTAAACAAGCTTAACACTGTGCTAGATTGTGGCCATTATGTATCTTGTATCTCTTTCTGAGGGGAAAATGAGAATGCCAGAAAGGCTTGGCATACAAAAGCATAAAGTAAAATCACTTTACCTGGTTTTTCCACTTTAATTACTTCACCTCCAAGGTCTCCTAGATTCATAGTAGCAAATGGTCCAGCAAGTACTCTGCAAAGTTAAAAAGTAAAAAAAAAATTGTCTCAAACTAAGTAATTTTTTAACTACAGTTCTAGAACCACAGACAAAGGAAAGACAAACCTTGTTAGGTCAAGGATTCGCACACCCTCCAGTGGTTTCCCAATATTGGCACCTGTGCAAAAGCAAAGATACTGTTATTATCATCAGTCTTCAAGAAGATGCATTGTTTGTTATATATGTCCTCCTCACATTCAAGCAAACTTGCCTTAATGTATAAAACAGATCAATAGAGAAACTATATCAACAATATGAAAGAAGACCTATTAGTGCTGAAAACCCAATACTATACAGCACAATTGTGATCTTGCTTCCCTCCAATGGAGATAGAGATTTTAAAAATACAATTCTGCCATCCTTTGGAAACATGTTTTTGTTACACATATTAATGTTAACCCACTATTAGAATATACTCTGCATAAAGGTTTAGGCCAGGGATAGGCAACCTAAGGCCCGGGGGCTGGATGCGGCCCAGCAAGGCCTTTGGACCGGCCCCAAACCAGTCCTGCCGCCGCCGCCCCATGATGATATTGATTATTGTTGTTATTACTTGTTCTTGGGGTTTTCTTGGCAAAATCTTCACAGGGGTTTTGCCATGGCTTTTCTGGGGCTGAGAGATTGTGCATGCATTTTTTTTAATTTTTAAATTCTTTTTTAATTTTAATATTTATTTATTTATTTATTTATTTTTGGTGCTTCGGCCCCCCAATTGTCTGAGGGACAGCAACCTGGCCCCCGGCTCAAAAAGGTTGCCTACCCCTGGTTTAGGCTATCACAAAAATTATGAGACAAAACAAATCCTCTTCCTGTCTAAATGCACAGAGCTGCAAGTATACAGTTGCTCCCTCTTTGAAAACAAAAAAGCAACTTTAAAATGTGCTATCTTTCATTGTAAAGGCAATCCTGGATCTGTGTGTGCATCCCTGTTTTAAGTTAGCACAACGAGAGGCAAAAGAGGCAGGGTTCCATCACTTATTTTTAAATATGTGTGGAAAGTCCCTCTTTTTCCATTAAAGGTACTGCAGCCCTGTCCTCTTTCATATCTGGCCACTCTCTGTAGTACTGGAATAATCACTCATCACCCGACAATGTCCATATGCTGATGAGGCTACAATTCTGTAAACCCTTACTTAGGAAAAAGACCCAATGGTGCTTGCTTCTGAGTATTGAAAATACTATCTGATAGTACACTTGAACTAATAGTCCCACTGCATGTAAGAGACAATAGGGACTTAGGAGATCTAGGTTCTAGTCCGCACTGAGCTATGAAACTCACTGAATTTCCACTTCTCTTAGCCTAATCCATCTCATAAGAGTATTGTAAAGATTTTTTTTCAGTTTTCAAAATGATTTTTTAAAATAATGTAAAGGAAGAAAGGGACACAAGAAAAAAGGCAGGCTGGAGAAATGCATAAGGTGCTATTGTAGGCTATGGCTATACAATAATATAAACTGAGCACAGGTCCAGAAAATGTTTACTTGTGGAGCTGGCACACGTCAAACATACTTTTGTGTGTGGCTAAAGCAAGAGTGGGAATTGTGCAGCCCTCCAGATGATGTTGAACTGTTGCTCCAATCATTCCTCTGCTGGAGTCCTGTATGGAAGTTATGTCTTCATAGGTAGATTTACAGAAGTGGAAATTAGAATTAGGCAGTTTCATAATATCCATATCCACTAGAGGGCTGCTGTTACATTTGCAGAACCAGCAAGGTAGCTGATACACAACAAGACCAATGCAAAATGGGACAGATATGAAGTGGACACCACTTGTTGTGTATCATTCACCAATGTACATCATTGTCGTCCACACGTCTACACAATTCACTAACAGGACTTCTTAGCTCCTCTCCTGCTTTGCTAAATATACATAAAGTTGTTGTTGTGTGCCTTCAAGTTATTTCCAATTTATGGTGACACTAAAGTGACCCTATAATGGGGTTTTCTGGGGGCTGAGAGTGTGTGTGACATGCCCAAGGTCACACAATGGGTTTCCATGGCCAAGCAGGGAATCAGACACTGATCTTCAGAGTCATAGCCCAATGTTCAAACCACTACACCATGCTGGCTCTATACAGTAAGTAGAAGGTGGTATAGATTCCTGTGCTTATCACTGGCTATACTGGATAAAGCTGCTGGGACTAGCACTTCAGCAGAGCCTGGACACAATCCTCACGCCTAGGATAATGCAATAAAATCTTCCATCCAGCAAAAGAAGGATGATGAAATCTGTCTTTCTGGCTTTGGAGTATGAATCTTCTCACTACAGTAATAGTATGCAGGATACAACCAAGTTGACCATCAGTTGAATTCCAAGTTGCAGAAATGTAGTTTAAAATTTTAAATATCACAGATTTTTCCAATACAAAATTAGCATGCAGCAATACATCCAATTTAGGAGTAACCACTAGACATGTCCACATCTATGCCTCAAAGATACATTATCTGTGTTAATTATCTGTGATTATTTATATCTGCAACAATTAACTGGAGCAGCCTATTTCTTTCTTTAAAAAGACATACAGATGTCTAATATGCTGAACCACTGCAATTTTCAAACTACATAAATGGCTAAAGCTATTTTCTATTGGTTGGTTTGCTCAATACAATCTAACTGTCTCTACTACAGTACAGTCACTTGGTGGGTCTGTAGGGTTTGGACAGTGCCAGGTGACACCCTAAGGCAGGTGACACCACTGCTTCTCAAATGAAATGGGCTGTGGCATTTGCCTGTATCTCTTTAAAATGTTGAAGAGATGGTGTGAGTGAGGCAAGGCTGAGTGGAAGGAGAAAGAAGAGGCCCCAGGGTTGTTGTTTTTTACATTTAAATTTAAATTTTTAAAAAATAAATTTTACTTAAAAAAATAAAATGTCTATAAAATCATCACATTTTATCAAATTTTCACTTTAACCACATGAAACTATGTACATATAAACACATTTATTCTATATATGCAATATTGTAATTGTAAAGGTGTAATTTTAATTTCACTAGTTATGTCACAACTATTACCATTACATTCAGTGATATATGGGAATTACAATTTATGAGTAAGTTAGTACAAAAACATTACTGTGTATGGTGTAGTATGGGAGGAGGTCAATGGGGGGGTTGACACCATGAGCTACTACACCGGGTGATGCCAACCCTAGTACCACCACTGAGTACAATCAGTTTTAACTTCAAATTCACTTTTTTCCAACAAACATTTGTAAATTTCACTTGCTGGCTTCACTTTCTCTGAGGAAGCAGTTAGTACTTCCAAGTCAGCAGGAATAGCTGTTGAGGCACTCAAAAAGCTGATGAACCATATTTTGTTGCTGTTAACTACCTTCAAGTCAATCTTGACTCATGGCAGCCCTGTGGATGAGACATTTCCAAGACTCCCTTTCCCTATATATGAACCCCAAAAATCATTGTAATTGTAGATATTGACATACCGTATCAGAGAGTAAATAACAGGTAGACTTTTCAATAGTGAAAATGGCTCCCCAGTCTCTCTTTATACAGGCACAAACATATAAACACATGTACACTTGCCCAAGCATATAAATCCCAGAATCAGGCTACAAAGATTTGTTCTGCAAGTTTCAAATTAGGATTTTTCTAAAGAGTAAGATTAGCATAATTGTATGAATCAATTTGTAATTGATGAAATATCATATGCCAGACCATCCTGGTTGAGAAAAACCAGCACCCTTCTATTTTTCCCTAGTTGGAGGGAAACTAAGGCAATCTGGCCAAAAAGCAGGGCCAAATACATAGATTCCAAATAAAACATGGAGGAATATTTCAATCCAAGCATATTTGTCACTTGCTTGTACAAATCAAAATATCAGCCTATGAGACAAAACCAAAACTGGAAAATTGAAACTGCCTTTTCCTCATTTCTTAAGTAAGAAATGTGGTGGTGAAGGCCTCCATTCACATTCTAAAATATGATACAATCGTCCCTCCACATTTGCGAGTTAAGAATGTACAGATTATTTGTGGATTACTATATAATATCTGCCACCTCTGCTACCCTATGCTATTTTTAACAGGGTCTTCAATAATATCAGTGTCACTAGGAAGAAATCAAACTGGCAGGATGGCTGCATCCAGCCATGCCCACATCCCCTCCCTCACTTGTGCAGCCAGCCAGGCAGGTGAAAAGAGAATGGGATGGTGGGAGCGCCAAGGAGAGAGGACACATGTGCACACTCTCTCACTCACACAGGTGGGATAAAATGAGTAGAGGAAGAGAAGGAAGAGTGTATGAGTTTACTTACTCACTCACTCCTACATGCAGGCAGGGGACGAGATGGGAGAATGTGAGGAGGACATGTATGCACATGCATACACTCACGTGGGTTGGGGGAAGAGATGGTGGGAGTGTAAGGAGGAAAGGTTTGTGCAATCACTCACTCACTCTCATGCACAGACAGATGGGATGGGAGAGTGCAAGGAGGGAGGATGCATGCGTTCACCTACTCACTGGGAGGAGGGGGAAGATGGGACAGATTTCCCTTCCTCCCACCTCTTGCTCCCCTCATCCATCCCCTTCCCCCTGTCCATCAGCAAAAGAGAGGAAGCAAGTGAACAAGAGGAATGCATGTGTAGATGCACCCAGCCACTTTGCCAGTACAGGTACTTTTTGTGTGTATGGTTCAGGCCCCCCAGAGATATTCACAGTTTTTCCTATCGTGCCCCTAACCTCTACAACTTTGGAAAAACCATTAATTTCTCTAGTTCTGCCCCCCAAAACTTATTTAAGACATAAAAAGTACCTGTACTGGTGGGGGTGGCTGGGCCCAGCTGCACATGCATGCCCTCACTCACTCAATTTGAGATGCACAATGAGACAACAAAAGGAACAGACAATATGTGCTTTGCAGAACATTCATGACAGAAAAAAATGTGTTCTCTGTAAGCATTTGTAGGTCTTCTAGTGTGATTCTATAGTCAACTACCAACAAACCTACAAATGTTTAGAAGAATTCTCTCAGGTAAAAAAAATAGATTTATTTTCACTGTTTTTCCACTTTCGTAAAGATCCTGTGCAAATATAATTCTACTATTTGAAGCAGTAATGTTACCATCTGTCCGGGAAAGTGGCCAAGAATGCTAATAGCCAAAGTCCAAACAAAATACAAAGGAAAGTGCTCACAGAGCTTTGTGCAGTTTAAAGCAAAGAAGATATAAAGCAAACTCCAAGGTGCAAACCATAGAGTAGTTGAGCAGCCCAAGGTCAGGGGTTGCAGAGAGTCAAGATGGCTAGGCAGTTTGATAGTCAAAAGTCCAGGCCGAGAAGACAAGGAAGGTCAGGATCAAGCGTGCTTTCATCAGCAAACTCAGATAATCTCTGACAACTGGTCTGGCGTCCTTCACTTGTTTATATCTCCAGCTCTCAGGAGCTCGGTTGTTTGTTGATTAGATGGTGTTTCTCATAAAGCCTCCTCAAATGCCAGAGGCACACCCTTTCAGCTCTTCACAGGTTGAAGGTAAGTATGTCCTCCTCCCTGTCTCCCCTGCTGCTGGGAGGCTTGGTTGCTGAACCTCCTTGGAGGCCACAGACTCTGCTTGAGCTTGGCATTTTGTTTAACAAAAAGCAGTCATGTCTCAAATGAACACTCTGTTAAAAGAGATATTACATAGTATTTTTCCTCACCCATGTGGCTGAGATATTATATTTTGATTAACAAAGACAGAGAAAGGTTGAGTTAGGTCCAAAACACATTGCAGAAATAATCCAGTCTGAGACTGCTTTAACTGTCCTGTTTCAGTGCTAAAGAATCCTGGGAACTGTAGTTTATTGTGGCGCCACAGCTCTCTCTGGCAGAGAAGGCTAAATTTCTCACAAAACTACAGTTCCCAGAATTCCCAGGGCAGTTAAATTGGTCTCAAAGTGAATTTTTTCTGCAGTGTGATTTGAACCTTAATCACCCTTGCCCCATAGGTGACTTCCCTTATTTATGTCATTTCCTGTCTATAATGCATGATACTGGGAGAGACAGAACTTTGCCTGGGGGTATTCAGTTGACTCCATCCATCTAATCATTACCTTTGACAGCTGGTAGTAAGAAAATGGTATTGCTTTCTTTATTAGAATATGACTTTATTAGGCCAAGCAAAAAGCCCAAAGTTGGTTGTCTTAACAAAGGTTTTATTGCAACATTGACTTCTGAATTTGTATTTATGCTCAACACTGCACTGGGTATGTTGATCTTATGGTGTAGTGGCTTGATCTTCGGACAGTGACCCTGGAGAATAGGGTTTGAATTCTGATTCAGCAATGGAAACCTACTGGGTAACTACGGGCAAGTCAAGTCCTCAGTCTCACAGGAAACCCATGGCACACCACCTCTGAATAAATCTTGCTCCAAAATCCCTATAACAATTTTCTGTGGCTATGTGGCCATGTTCTGGAAGAAATTTATTGCTGATGTTTCACCCACATCTGCAGCTGGCATCTTCAGAGGGTGGTGGCATGGAAGTGTGTGAGGGCTGTGTGCGTATGTATTTGTGTGACTCTTGTTTGGGAGGAAATGATTTAAATGTTAATTTGTGTGTTGGTCTGTTATTGAATGACAAGGCCTTGGGGTTGGAGGATATGCGGGAAGGTGTGTGTGTCTATTTAATTAGCAATCCATTATCTGTGGGGAAATCCCTTGACCTTAGGTGGTGTTCATTGGCATGAAATGAGTCTATTGGTGTTCTTTACGGCTAGTAGCCAAACTTTGTTTATTTTCAGTGTTTCTTCTTTCCTGTTGAAGTTGTCCTGGTGTCTGTGGATTTCAATGGCCTCCCTGTGCATTCTGACCTGGTAGTTGTTGGCATGGTCCAAAATGTCACTGCTTTCAAATAGCATTCTATGTCCAGGTTGGTTTATGACATGTTCTACTACTGCCGAGGGCTTCCCATGGCTACCCCATCTCTCTGCTTGTAGGACTCATTTTCCCACTGGAGGTAGCTTGTGATGAGGCAATGTTCAAACAGGAGTGTGATGTTCTTTGGAAAAAAATGTAGATGAGTGCTACAGTGTCCATTATGGGGACTTTGGTGAACAGGGATTGTGTGAAATCCACAAACACCTGGACAACTTCAACAGGAAAGAAGAAACAATGAAAGTAAACAATGTTTGACTACCAGTTCTGAAGAAGACCAAAATCAAGAGTCAGTTCATGCAAATGAACACCACCCAGGGTCAGGGGGTTTCCCCACAGACAATGGATTTCTAATTAAATAGACACATGCCCAGTTTGCATATCTTCCCACCCACACACTTCCATGCCATCACCCTCTGAAGATGCCAGTCACAGATGAAGGTGAAACATCAGGAATAAATTTCTTCCAGAATGTGGCCACATAGCCTAGAAAACCCACAGAAAACTATGGATGCCAGTCGTGAAAGCCTTCAACTTCACATCCTATGATAGATTGTTTTAGGGTTGCCATGAGTTGGAAATGACTTAACAGCACACAACAACGTTAACACCCAAAATACTTAAGTACGTCTACCTATTCAAATTAAGAGAGATTTTAGCCAAAGTTCCAACAATAATTTGTGTAATAGCCTGAGGAAGCAGTATACATAAATATCTAATGGTTACTGGACACCAATGAAATTGCCAGCTGACGAACAATCTAAGCCCCATTACCCCTAATTGTCATGTGAGTGTGCGCACATCCACAGCCATTGAATATCTCAGGGCAAAGCACTGAAAACCTGAAGTCCCATGGTTTTTGTATCCACAAAGTGGTGGTCCAGAGGGGGTCTGGAACAGAAGCCCCCCCCCCCCCCAGATACGAAGGGCTGACTGTAGTATCACCTGTCCCCCCTGGAAATCAGTGGATCCACACAGGGAATGAAAATTGTTGTTTCATTTGCAACAGTAGCACAATTCTGTAATTTTCACCCTCAGTGGATGAGAGAAAGCTTTGATTTCGAACATCTACAGAACAATTTCACAGGAGGTTACAGGTCCTATGTGATTAAGAATTTCACACCCCCATAATACTACATGTAATCTATCTGTATAAATGTTGAGCATATTGTCTCTCAAACCAACTGACCTCACAGGTCTATTTTATGTAAGAATAAAACAGAGGTGGAAGCAGCGGCACCTCTGCACTGAGGAATTTGGAAAGGGAATTTAAGATTTAAAAAATCCACAATAAATAAAAAGATCTGGTCTTCTCCAAAATTACTATTGGGATGGGAGGGTGGGTGGGAAGGGACTAATTTTGCATTTTATTGTATTCTATGTATTTTTATTGCTGTGACACGCCCAGATTCCTTGTGATTGGGTTGACTATAAATAATAATAATAATAATAATAATAATAATAATAATAATAATGTGAAATGAATACACAAGCAAAGCCTCAGATTCAGATTAGGAACCAGTATAACCAGAAAGGAACCTCAAACTGTTAATTAATTTTATTAATTCTGGAAGATTCTCATCTGCAGATAGAAAACAAAAGGTTACCAACATATAAATTGATTGAGTTCCCTTTTTAAAAAATACATGCCAAGAGATTTCTGTATTTTGCCTGGTACTACATGCCAAAGACTTCAAGCATAAATCAGATATTGGGGGGAGGGACATCACTGTCATCTGCCTCTCTCTAAATAGAAAACTAGAAAGTTACTTTTTTGCATTGACCCTTCAACTAGAAAAATGGTTTTAAAAATATGAATGCATTTCAAAAAATCAGTTGGGAAATCACATTCCTTCAAAGTCATTAAAAACAGCAATTAATTTTATCAGAACTTTTCTTCGTATCAATTGAAATGAAGACAACAAAATCAAGTATTTTGATACTTAAACCAACCACATTTGTAACTTGAAATTAACAATTTCTTGCTTATAACAAATAAAACCTACTTGGACCAGATGAACTTGTGTTGTTACATTTTGAAACCTCTTAGCCAACACTGAAGCTAGCATTTTAAAATCAACATTTAATAGATTTGCCTACAGTTCACCTCGCTAGTAGTGATTTTTGATAGAAATAAAAGTTTCACAAAAAGAAGCTGGAAAAGAGTCAGACTCAAAAACGAGTATATCAGAAAGAAAACCTAGGAACCAGTTCTAAACATGATTCATACCAGTTGACTGGAAAGCCACCTGTACCATAGGTTTTTCCATCTTTCATGGTTTCATCAACTAACTGAAAAGTAATTTTTATCTACTCCATTTACAAGAGAGTTGACAGAATTTGCCAGCTGTGGGAGCTGGCAACTGTGGCAGGGTTATACTAAAAAAAAAAAAAAAAGTATTTAATAAGTTCTGATTACTTTGGATCTGCACCTTTTTTTTTTTTTTTTTACAATGTTAAATTAAAAACAGAAATTCAGAATTAATACTTTGGTGTAATACAAACATTGTTCTGTTTAATCATTGGATGTCATTAGTTTTTTATCTTTTCAATTCTAATTTTACTTTTACTTTGAACCAGACTCTCCCAATTCCAATACCTCTCACACAAATGTATTACTACAAACACTACTTTAATGACAATAAATTGTTTAAGGTATACTCAGCATATTGTAACTGATGATACTGCAAATTGACTTAATACTATTTTTGCTGTGCTTTTCAAGTCTTTTTTCTGTCAAATTCTCAGTTTCTTCTCACAAAAGGCATAGAGTATAATTTTCCTTTCCATGTATATTTTACATTATATTACATTACATTATGTGCAAAATAATTGTGCCATGTGGGCCACATACAACTCACCAAGTGCTTTTTGAAGCCCACACAGACCCTGCCTTGCCTTTCCAAAAACAAAACAGAACAAAAAAACCATTTTGGGGTAAAGATAGTATTTTTAAAAGTGTAATTGCCAAAAGCAGCAGGTTTGGTTCTCCCGTTCCAAAATACCCACGATGAACCTGAAATTCACGACAAAGATTACTTCTGGTTTCAATTTTGGACAAGTTTTTGGCTATTTTTTTTTCAATGTGGCTTTGCTGTGGGTGTGGGAGCTACCCATCTCTACTTTACATGCATCCCATTTGAAAGCACATTAACAGTTTGAATCTGCATTGTTAACATATGGTAATAGTTGTGGAGTTTAGACTGTTTAATTTAATCATTATTGAGAAGAAGAAAAAAATAAGATACTCCACAGGCCTTAACAAGAACAGGCAAACACTAGAAACCACACATTGTGCTCTGAAAAAGAGAAGATAAGATGTTCTCAATTGCTGAAGCAAATAAAACCAAAGCAGAAATAGTTTTGATGTACAAATGAGAAAAAAGTATATTCTCCTTTCCAAGGATGTAAAATATACCAGACATCTATCAGTGCTAAGTGGTAGACCAATAACCTTTAATCATAGAACCAACTAGAGTTCAATTTAAAAGGGGAAATATTTCTGCAATGGTGGTCAGGTGTCTTGAAACACAAAAG
>CM034710.1:60292632-60359974 GCA_020142125.1 Phrynosoma platyrhinos
ATTTTCTCAAGAAAATTAAACCTTAAAAAGGTGCTTATAGAATGCTCTCTAGAGACTGGGAACACAGAAATAGGGGAAATGGAAGAAGGAAAATACTAAATACCTCCTTCCTCTTCAGGCTCCTCCTCCTTCTCTCCCTCCCTCCCCGGCTTTTTTCTTTCTTTCCCAGCCTCCTCAGAGCAGCCTTCCTCCTCCTCCTCCTCCTTCTCTCCCATTGGGCTCCTTCCTTCCCCCCTCCCTCCTCTGTGGGAGGAGTCTTTCTCAGCCTCCTCAGCTTTATACCGCCGTATAAGGCGACCCCCAGCTTTAGCTCCAGCTTTTCCTGCTTAGAAAGTCGTCTAATACGAAGGAAAATACGGTATTTTTGAAATATGTCTTGTCAGTTTTCAGAGTTCAAAGCTATTTAAAAGAAAATTCATTATTACACACTCCTTAAGCACATTGACTACAGAGCAAAATGCATTTCTTGCCTCTGAATAAACATGCACAAGATTCTGCTGTTACTGTAACTTAAATGTTACATTCAAAGCTTTTTGCTTGAGAATTACTGTTATTGGTACACTTAGATATTGAGACATCAACAACTGGTTAGCATCAACTTCATGTACCCTTAACATTTACAAAAGCATTCTTTTTTTTCTAAACCAGGAATGAATTTCTGGGCCCTTTTGATCTTATTTTGGGGGTTTGAACATCACTAGGGAATTTTTTTGAGGGCTGGTGCTCATAGGAACAGCCTGGTGTCATGGTCCATGGACCACCAGATTTGCACCTGATTTAGATCTTAAGAAGAAAATATTAAGGTACTGAATTTTTTATATATAGGCATTTCAGTTCTTCAGTTTGGCTTGTATGTGTTTTGTTAATTTTGTGAAACAGTCCATCCATTTAAAAAGATGTCTGCATAAAAACAAAGCATTTTGGAAGATGGGGGAGGGGTATCACTGTGGTCTTTGGCTGGAAAATAGCTTTATTTTGGGAGGCAAGGTGCTTGGAGTGCAACTGCAGAACAAAAAGTAGAGGACTTGGTCAGCTGTTACTATATGTATTGGTTTGGGTCACCTGTTGACCCCATGAACTTCATAGGGTTTTCTTAGGCAAGGAGGTGACCAGTTCTTTTCTCTGACCTACAGCGCTTGGTATTCATTGGCAGTCTCCCATCCAAGTACTAACCAGGGCTGACCCTGCTTATGTTCCAAGGCTGTACGGAATCAGGTGCATTCACCTTCCTTCTGTGCCATAGGGAGAGAACTGGTGGATTTGAGTGACCTACCAAGTTCCTCAGCTTGAAAATGCAGCATCCTATGCTAAGCTCTGATTCTTGTTGTATGCCATTGAGTCATTTGAAACTCAAAGATATGGGGGGATGTTCTTGGCAAGATTTGTTCAGAGGGGCATTGCCTTCCTCTGAAGCTGGGTATAACTTGGCCAGGGTCATCCAAAAATCTTCCAAAATGCTTTGTTTTTAAAACAGCTGGACTGTTCCATAAAATTAACAAAAGGCGTATATGCCAAACTGAAGAACTGAAATATCGATACAGCCAGCCCTCCTCATCTATGGATTTTTAATCCATGGATTCGAGCATCCATAGTTTGAAAACATGTTTAAAATATATACATTCCAAAAAGCAAACCTTGATTTTGCCATTTTATACAAGGGACACCATCTTACTGTACCATTGTATTTTATGGGACTTGAGTATCAATGGATTTTGATATCTATGGGGAGGTCCTGGAAAGCATAAGACTGGAGTTGTGTCTTTCCTTCCCTCTTGGAGGTGAGAGAAATCCAAGTAAGAATGAAAAGTCATCTGAGGGGTAGTCCTTATGTGACAACCAGTTATGTGTATTATCCAGATGATAATACAGTAGGTTGGCTGTTGGTACTTGCCATAATGACTCAAAGGAATTTTTAAGGCTAATTTTGCATCTCACCAAATAAGTTCACCCTTGAAATAGCATGAAAATTGGAGCACCCTAATGTGAAATTTTGTTTTGAAAGTGAGAAGATGCGGACCGTTATAACCTATATTTTGTTTAATAAAGACATCCTTTAGGCCTTTGCCATCTCAACTTTTTTCTTTATATTTGGATTAATGTTAGCAAAATTCTAATTACATCTTTAAATTGGAACATGATTTTTTTGTACATGGGTAGCTAGTAACTAACTTTTGCAACCAAGCATTGTCTATCAGTGCTGGGCAGTAACTGAGAGTGCTTGACCATTGGCTATATTGATTGGGAATGATAGGAGTTAAAGTATAAAATACCAAGGTACCAGGTTGGGGAAGTCTGAATTTACTTATGCAGATAAAAGTTTTAAGAAAGAAAAATGTATATGAGTTCAAGACATCTGAGCATAAAAGGTAAAAGCTTACATTTTAATTTAGACTATTTTCTTTTGTCTCATGGCTTTCTTAAAGGGTTCACCAAGGACATCTACTCCATTTGGACTACGGCATGGCAGAGAGAAAAGAGTGCCTAATGATGATGTGGAAAACTATTACAAACCTTCAATGCTTGAGGACCCATGGGCAGGCCTAGAGCCAATATCTGTTACAGATGTTAACCAGCAATTCAGCAGTAAGCAAACAACATACACTGGTAAAAAGGGAAGATATTTCAGTTAATCTTTCTAGAAGTGGAATAGCACAGCTTTGAAAAACTGGGACATGTATAAAATCTTCATATTTAAGATGAGAAACAATAAAGGACTTGGGTATACTTTTATTTCGATTACCCATAATTTTTATCCACCCATTTTTATTGCATCATGTGTTTTTATATGAGAAGAAAGGAAAGAACGTAATGCTCCTGTCTGAAGGGAGTTTCCAGCAATGAAGAAGAAAGTATTCTTTAATCACCAGCACGTTAATTTGTGACAGTTTCTGATGTTTACTTCTTCTGTGCCGCATTATATAATGTTTGTTGTTGCAAATTTATTGAGAAAGTGATATCTTTTATGTTAGAATGTTTTTAGAACAAAGACAGATTTGAACTGAAGTAAATGCTTTTTAGTACTTACACATAGAAGGGTTGCAGACTGCCAGAAATAGTGCAAATTGGGTCCACTTTTAGGGTTAGGGTTAGGGTTATGGAATCATGGGAACTGTATTTTATTGTGGCACCAGAGCTCTCTGATAGAGAAGGCTCAGTGTCTCAGAAAAAAAATACAATTCCCATGATCCCTAGCACTAATCCTAACCCTAAAAGTGGACTCAATTTGCACTATTTCTGGCAGTCTGCGACCCCCCATAGTTATCATACTTCATGTAATGCAGTTGAAATTCCATGTTTCCTGTGGTTACTTGTAAGCTATACAAGTTTTTGTATACAGTCTTGATTGTTGAGTTCTAGCATAAAATGAATTCAGCAGGTTTGATATGTTCTCTTCAGAAAGTGATTTGTTACTACTTTCATGTTTCAAGCATTCTTTTTATAAGCAAAATCTTACTAGTTTTGCACCAAGAGACCACCTTGTACATTCAAGTTGACAGTATAAACACAAATCACTTGATTAAAAGAAAGTCAAGGAATAGTGTGTGTCTGGTGGCAAATCTATAATTTTGTATGTCATAATTCATTACCTCTCATTTATTAAATGACATTTTTTATTAAAACAGTTTAAGAATATAAGAAGACAAGAGTTCAAGCTTCCTTTATCAATAAAATTATTGCTCAGGGGATTAATATTGAATTCTCAGATTGTTTTTTTTCCCCCACATTTCAAAAAGTGGATTAAAATTCTTTGTGAGAAAGGTAAGTTAAGGAAATTCATTTGAGTTTCATTTAATTGAGGAAAAACCTAAAGAATAAATTTAGTATTTTTATCTAAACATAAATTCTTGTTATGTTTGGGCTTATGAACCTTCAGTTAACTAGAGCTATAATTTTTAAACATAATGAAAGAAGGGAATGAATGAATGAATGCTGAATTTATAATCATAGATATATCCATACCCTAGATGAATTTTCTTTGCCTCATCTACAGATGCCATTAATTTAAAAAAATACATGTAAAGGTTTGTTGAAAGAGATGTTCGGGTAAACTCTAGTGCACTGTTATCCACTTCTTGCAATCTCAGGTGTGACAAAAACATAGGCCCTCCGTTAGTTTCTGTACATAACACAGTGTACCTGTGTCTGTTTTCATTTCATTTTCATTGTGTGTTCATTTTACACACAAAACCAGAATATAAACCAGCAAAACAATAAATAAACAGAAATACAGTTGTCCCTCCCCATTCGTGTGACTTCAAGTCCGCAGTCCAACTCTTCACGGGAGGGACAAGCGAGGAGGGATACAATGGCAGTGGGCACCATTATTTACAATGGGACTTGAATATTTGCAAGCTGGCATTTTTACAGGGGGATCCGGAATGGATCTCTCATGAATTTGGAGGGGCTACTGTAAAACTTGGTTCCACTCTGTTTCAGTAGGAAAGAGAAAGATTAGAATCAAGAGTGTTTACCATTAATATTACATGGTACAAATATCAGGCCTTAAATTTATACATGGTAAATCTGCTCCTTCCTTGTGTTTTTTGGATAATATAAAATCTACTGAAGTATCTTTCTAAAATTTTGAATGCTGTTTTGTAGAATGACAGATTATGTTCTGTATTCATTAAATAAAATAAAAAGAAACCTGCTCTTTAAAATTATGTGTCTCTTTCCTTTCACATATCTTGCTTGATAGTTTTTTCCCCCTGATAGTTTGTACAAATTCTGTTTAGCCAGTTGTATAGTGGTCATTTGAAGTTTTTAAACATTGAGCAATTTCAGCCTGTAAAGGTTTTTTTTTTTTCCCCTGCCTGGAAAAATGTCAGTAGCAGTATTAGATACTATTTATATAATCTGATTTGGTGTATGCAAAAAGAAACTACTAGTATTCCCCCCCCCCGCCCCCATTGCAGTTCTGGGCATTCTAAACACATATGTTTGAGGGCCTAACTTTTCACCACAGCCTTTCCAGCAATCTGTAGATATATTTATTATAGAAAAATGAATATTGGTCAGGGCATAAATGCAACCTGTAAAAACCATATTTAAAAGATATATTTTTGGGCCAATATTTTGGTGGATTTACATGAGGTCCTTAAGCCAGTTTTCTTCTGAAATGTCAACTGCTGTTAAGATGACTTCAACTTACAGCAAACCCATAAATGACAGACCTCAAAATCATCCTATAATCAATAGCCCTGTTCAGTTCTTCCCATCTCAGGGTTTTGACTTGATTGAGTCTATACATCTGGAATGTGGTCTTCCTCCGTTCCTGCTGCCTTCTGTCTTGTATGTATATATACCTTCAAGTTGCCTGTTGACTTATCGTGACTCCATGAATTTTCTCAAACGGTTTTCTTGGGGAAAATTTACTCAGGTGGCTTTGCCTGCTCCTTCTGAAATACAGCCTACAGCACCTGGTGTTTGTTTGTTTGTTTGTTTCATATGCCACCTTTCTTCCAAAAAGGGACCCAACGTGGCTCACAAGATATTAGTTGTCTCCCATCCAAGTACTAACTAGGGTTGACCCTGCTGCGCTTCCAAGATCAGATGAGATCTGGTGTCTTTTATTGACTGCAGTGAGTCATGCCTTCCCATGATATGTACAAAGTACAACAGTCTCAGTTTAGTCATCTTGGCTTCTAGAGAGAGTTCAGGCTTCATTTGATCTAGGACACTTTTTTGTCTTTTTAGCAGTCCACAGTACGTATAGAAGTCTACTCCAGCTTGTTGTTAACTGCCTTTGAGTCGACCTCAACTCACAATGGCCCTGTGGATAAGATATCTCCAAGTCCCCCATCCTCCACTGCTCTGCTTGGGTCCAGTAAATTTATACCTGTGACCTCCCTAACTGAGCATTCGTCTAGCTTACTGTCTTCCTGTCTTTCTACTTCCTCTAGCTTTCCTAGTATTGTCTTTTCTAATGAGTCGTGCCTTCTCATGATGTGACAAAGTATGACAGCCCCAATTTGATCATCTTGGCTTCTAGGAGTATTTCAGGCTTGATTTGTTCAAGGACCCGTTTGTTTGTCTTTTTGGCTGTCCATGGTATCCCATTCTTTGCACCACATCTCAAACTAATTGATTTTCTTCTTAGCCGCTTTCTTCACTGTCTAGCTCTCAAATCCATACATGGAAATGGGGAATACAACGTTTTGGATTATTCTAACCTTTGTGCTCAGTTATATATCTTTGTTCTGTAGAATCTTTTCTAGCTCTTTCATGGTGGCCCCTCTCATTCCTAGTCATCTTCTGATTTCTTGGTTGCAGTCTCCATTCTGTTTGATGATTGATCCAAGATATGGGAACTCTTTTACCGTCTCGATTTTCTCATTGTTTAGGTTGAATGTGTGTAGATCTATGTGAAGACTAAGGCTTCCTAGTTTTTTGTAGGTTTTTCAGGCTATGTGGTGGAGTTCTGGAACAATATTCTTGATGTTTCTCCTGCATCTGTGGCTGACATCTTCAAAGAATGATGGCAAGGAGGTGTGTAAGGTACATATCTTGTGTGACCCTTGGTTGAGACGAAGTGATTTACATGTTAATCTGTGTGTTGGTCTGTTGTTGAATGGCAAGGCCTCAGGGTGGGAGGATATTCGAGGAGGATTTGTGTCTCTTTAATTAGTGATGTTGTCTGCTGGGAAACCCCCTGACCCTGGATGATGTTCATTTGCATGTGCTGAGTCTTAATTGTGGTGTTTTTCAGGACTGGCAGCCAAACTCTGGGCCTTTGCAGACTGCCAGAAATAGTGCACTTTAAATTGAGACACTAACCTGGCTCAGTGCTAGGGAGTCATGGGAATTGCATTTTTTTCTGAGACATTGAGCCTTCTCTGTCAGAGAGCTCTGGTGCCACAATAAAATACAGTTCCCATGATTCCCTAGCACTGAGCCACGGCAGTGCCTCAATTTAAAGTGCACTATTTCTGGCAGTCTGCAAAGGCTTTACTTTCAGGGTTTTTTCTTTCCTGTTGACTCTAGGTGTTTGTGGACTTCAGTGGCTTCCCTGTGCATTCTGACCTGATAGTTGTTGGCATGGTCCAGAATTTCAGTGTTTTCAAATAGCATTTTATGCCCAGGTTGGTTCTGCTAGTGCTGATTTTTCTGGTTGGCCCAGTCTGCAGTGTCTCTCATGTTCCTTGATTTGTGCTTGAACACTGCATTTGATAGTCCCTATGTAGACTTGTCCACAGCAGAAAAGAGATGGGGTAGCTATGGGAAGCCCTCTGTGCCCTGGAATAGTAAACTTTTACATGGAACACTTAGAAAAGTAAGTCCTGGAAACAGCACCAAAAAAGCCCACAACATGGTGCTGCTATGTGAACAAAACTTTCATCATTTGGAGCTACGGAGAAGAAGATCTGTGTTTTTGAACCATCTGAACAACATCCACCTGAACATCCAATCCAAGATGGAAAAAGAAAAGGAAAGACCATTACCATTCTTGGATGTCCTGGTCATCTGCAAACTGAACCAATGATTGGGCCAGACGGTATACAGAAAACCTACACACACAGACAGATACCTACACATGAACTCAAGCCATCACCCAGGATAAAAAAGGAGCACAATAAAAACACTGGTAAACTGCGCAAAAAGGATCTACAAATCCACTTCATGGAAGATGAACTGAAGCACCTGAACTGGGTTCTACAGGCTAATGGTTACTCCAGCTCAGACATTAGAAGAGCTGCCAGACCCAGAAAAAAACCAAGAGTGAAAACAACCACCCAAAGGGAAGGTATTTTTACCATACATCACAGGAGTCACAGACAGAATAGGGAAACTGATGAGGAAACACAACCTCCAAATGATCTGCAAGAAAATCCAGCAAATGCACTCAGTGAAGGGCAGGAGAGACTCTCTTCTGGCTGCAGGAGTTCACTGCATACCATGCAGCTGTTGACAAGTCTACATAGGCACCACAAAACACAGCGTTCAAACACAAATCAAGGAACACAAGAGACACTGCAGAGTGGGCCAGCCAGAAAAATCAGAAGCAGTAGAACAGGGGTAGGCAACCTAAGGCCCGGGGGCCGGATGCGGCCCCCCGAGGCCTTTGGACCGGCCCCAGGCCAGTCCTGCCGCCATTGCTGCCGCCGCCCTCTGCCGCCTGCCATGATGATATTGATTATTGTTGTTATTACTTGTTCTTGGGGTTTTCTTGGCAAAATCTCCACAGGGGTTTTGCCATGGCTTTTCTGGGGCTGAGAGAGTGTGCATGCATATTTTTTATTTTTTTATTTTTTAAAAAAAATTATTTTTATTTTTATTTATTTATTTATTTATTTTTGGTGCTTTGGCCCCCCAATTGTCTGAGGGACAGCAACCCGGCCCCCGGCTCAAAAAGGTTGCCTACCCCTGTAGTAGAACATCTTATAAAGCAGCCTGTATAAACCAACTTACCTGTGTATTTGTTACACAGTTAGTATAGTAGAGCCCATGATAAAACCTAAACATCCTAATTATTGAAGAATTAAAAAGTTGCTCTCCCATCTGTGAAGAGCCACTCCTTCACCTAACTTCCCCCCCCCGCCTCAAATGGCAGACCTATGGGTATTGTGATCTCACCGTTGCCCCAATATGTGATGTATATCTATGGGTTTCCTCCCCAATCTTGTTTTTTTTCTTTTTCTTAGTAGCATGGATAATAATTCCAGGTTCTAACAAGCTTGTAAGTGAACAACAATAAAAGTTTATTTGGATGATGGTTAACAATATTTAATTTGTTACGATGTTGCATTCCCTTCTTGTTGTTATACTTTGTTACATTAAAGAACAACAGTTACTAGTTTTTAGGACTCTCACACCATGCTTATTTACTGTGGGCTTTCCAGTCTTATTTCTACACTAGCCCTCAGGCTAACTAAGGGCCTGGACAGACTGCCAGAAATAATCCAGTTTGAGACCACTTTAACTGCCCTGGCTCAATCCTAGGGAATCATGGGAACTGTAGTTTTTTTCTGAAACACTGAGCTTTTACTGTCAGAGAGCTCTGGTGCCACAATAAACTACAGTTCCCATGATTCCCTAGCACTGAGCCAGGACAGTAAAAGTGGTCTCAAACTGGATTATTTCTGGCAGTCTGTTCAGGTCCTAAATCTCAGAAACTCCCTCATTTGGAGTTCTGTCCTAGAGCGAAGTCCCTCCCTTCTGAACTTTAGCCCTCACAGTCCCTTTCTTTTGGACTGTTACCCATCCAGATCCAGTCTGACTTCAACTATCAGCGACATTTTATTTAACACCTCCAATCTACCATTCGATTGGCTGCCACCAGCTGGCATTCTATTGGCTGTAGCTATTCTGGCATGTTCTATTCTGCCTTCTCTCCACACCATCAGCTCAATTTGGAATAGAGAACCTGCACGTTGTGTGCTGTAAAATTAACTTTTTTTTCAATGCAGAAAGGCAAATAAAGTACAGGTTAAACAATGTTCCCATGGAGCAGTTTTCCTCTACAATGCTTTCTCTCACACATTCTTTGTATATACAATAACATCCAAAGTCCACAAAACATGATACCTTTATTCGTCCAACCAAAATGCACAAAATACACACACAATGCAAACTTTCAAAGTTCTACTGGCTTCTTCATCAGGCAAAGATGTTAATCATACAGAACTGGGGGGGGGGGGTAGTCACAAGCCTGCATTTTGTCTTTGAGAAAAGTATTCTGAAGAGCCCCCAATTTAGCCACCTGAAAAGCATCCCATCCCCAAACAGAGGAGCTGTCTAAAATCTAGGCAATGAGTTTGTTCTGAACAACCAGACTCTCCCACCCTCAGTGTTTTAAAATCTTACAATTGCTCCAACAGATCTCAGGCCACTGCTCTGGTAGCTTCTACATGGGGCCTCCAGGAGAGGTTTTCTTTAAAATGAATGGTAAGGTACTTAAATCCCTGGCATTATTCAATCTGGTGATCAATGATAGACCATCGAAAATGAAAGTGTCTTTTTCCAAACATCATCACTTTTTTTTTTAGTATAATTAAAGATCATCTTTTCTTCAGAAAAAATACTCTTGAGCTTAGAGGCATCCTTCTCAGACCCATACAAGTAAATGAAATTAAGATGAATATCTATTTTAGTGCCTTCCTATGGAGGAAGAAAAGGTGATGGCAGCAATGTGTCTCTTGTTGGCATTGGGCCTGAGCCTCTGTCCATACACCTTCCTTCAGGAAATCTAGAAGCGGGGAAAATGGAGATCTCCAGGAAATTCTATTTTCACCAACATCTGAATACCTGGAAGGTATATTCATATACTCTGTTGGTGGATGGCCTTCTAGAGGCCAAGATCATCTCTGTAACCCTATCAGAATATCCATAGCTTTGCAACATGAGTTTCTCAACAGCTATACATGAAGCTGGAGCCAATCTGGGTTCAGATGGAACACTTTGCCCTGGGAAAATAAGTTGTGAGTGGGAAGGAGTTCACTATCAGATTGACTATCTCAGAGCACCAGGGACATCCTGGAGAGACTAGGGTAACTAGAATTAGTGTTTTTGGCTCTTACCCTTCTGAGAGCCCTGAAAAGAAGTACCATCAGTCAGAAGGTGTTAGAGCTGCTGGCCCCAGAAAAGTCAAGGTGCCTAGGCCCTCTGTCTGGTATCTTGACAGGAATTGGGGAACCTTCTGGTTGGCTAGTGATACAAATAGGACCAACTATCAGTTGGAATACTTCCTGGTGTAGGCTCCACTTCACTTGGTACAGGTCAGTCCTGCTGAGCCAATCTGCTGCAGAGTTAAGAATACCTTGGTAGTGTTCCACTTCGATAAACAAAAGATGTTTTCTGCCCAGTCAGAGAAACGTCTCTTCCTTTAGAAGATGAGATCTGGTGTTCAATTCATGGCTTATATGAGCCTTGGCTGAGTCTAAGAGTCTGTATGTATGAAAACAGCCCTTCCTCTCAGTAGGCCTTCAAATGTTTATAGAGCCAGTCTCATTTCTCTGAGCTCCAGCCAACTAATGTTTTGTTTGACTTTCTCCTTCTCCAAAATTTTCTATGCTAAGCAAGATCCACAGTAGGCTCCCCAGCCCTATTGCATCCATCATGACTTTAAAAAAATAAAAAAGGGATATGTAAATAAGCATCTGTCAAATTGAGAGGCCAGAAAGTCACCTGGCTGAATTGCCTGAAGAATATTTTTCAATGTTTCCATCACCACATCCTGATGAACCTGTCTATTCTTCTCAGGTTCAGGATTGCACACTTTTTAAGAACCAGAAAAATAAATGAGTAGCTTCTCTTGAAATATTGTGAGCTCAGCACTTTCGTTGTCCCTATCCGAGCTAGCTGATTCTTGGGAGACTCTTCAACCTGCATGAATCAATATTAAGCATGTTAAGGAACCTGGGTAAAATAGATCTTGTAGCCTTGATTGATGGCATTCAATAACCACTGGCCTGATGCGGTTTGCTCCCATGTTCTTGCAAACTGTTGGAGACTGCCTTCCACTGGGGACCGGCATCATTCTTGTGCCCTGCTCCTTGCCTGCTGCAATTGCACTAGGCCTTGCTGGGTAATGCTGTCAGGGCTAGCATTTCTCACCCCCCCCCCCCATCCAGTTACTTGTATCCCTAAAGTCCTTGAATCATGCATAGGAACTGATTTGGAAAGAGAAATTGATTCAGGGGGCATGAAGACCGACTCTGCTTCAGATGTTTTCTGTACTCTCTTTTCTTCCCATGCATCAGAACCTTCTTTTAATACTTGGTAGCTAACATCAGATCCAATGCCTCACCAAAGAGCTTGGCACCCAGTATGGAACAAGTGTAACCCTTTACTTTGATGTCCACATCTTCAGCCACACCTGGCATCTAACTGTCACTATGGCAGCCTAAGCCCTGGTGCTGAACTGGATGGCACTGAGACAGGCATCAGTCATGAAGACCTTTAGCAACTTGATTGCTTACCTCATCTTGACCTGGTCTTGATCAGTTCCTTTGCCCACAGAAGGGCTGCCTTTGACAAGATGGAAATAGAGGCAGAGGCTCTGAAAGCCAGGGAGTTGGTTTTATGTGCTCTCGAGAGCACTCTCTGCTATACAGTCCTTTGAAACTTTAAGGGAGTCTTCTTTATCCCTCAATTATACAGATGTAAACAAAGCAGTGATGGGCCCATCCACCAAAGATTGGCCATGACACTGCTGGGGAACATGTACCAATTCTTAGCGCAGGCTTGTCCCATTCCTCCCTTACCAGTGCAATGAACTCAACTGGAAATGGAACACCTAATATAGTGGTGCTAGGTGTAGGGAGCCACTCTCCACTGCATTGGGGTAGATCTGGGGCCTGGCATTCAGGAGTTTGCACAAGCATGCTGATGTCTAGGTTCTTAATTTTCTTTAACAGAATTCTGAAGTCTCCCAGTTGGAATAGATGAACAGACAAAGATGTGGGAGAGATACCCTATTTCCCATTCAATGATACAGAATCATAATTGGGATTGAGTAGATTCCCCTCCCTATAATCTTTCTCCTGATCTTCACCAAAAACTCTGGGGGTTGCTAAATGGTTCCCCTTGTGCCTTTTGGGAGGTGGTCCCACTCCTCCTCATCTGGAAACTCTAGATCAGGGGTAGGCAATCTTTCCCCTTTAAGGGCTGAGGGACTTCAGCTCCCAGAAGCCTCAGCCATGTTGGCCAATAGTCCCATGTTGGCCAATAGCTCCTGGGATTCTGGGAGCTGAAGTCCCTCGGCCCTTAAAGGGGAAAGGTTGCCTACCCCTGCTCTAGATCAAATAGGGGATGGGCAGGCGGGCTATCTGCATCCAGTTGTGTTCCTCAAACCGATTAAGAGGCCTAAACTCCCCCAATCTGTTGCTCTGTGCTTGGCAGAAACTAGCTTGGCTTGGCGGTTGGAAGA
This sequence comes from Phrynosoma platyrhinos, assembly GCA_020142125.1. Classification (NCBI taxonomy): domain Eukaryota; kingdom Metazoa; phylum Chordata; class Lepidosauria; order Squamata; family Phrynosomatidae; genus Phrynosoma; species Phrynosoma platyrhinos. The sequence continues at coordinate 60,305,501 of CM034710.1, forward strand.
GAACTCAGACACCCTCAGGTCTCCGTTGCCTTGTGGCTGACAAAAGAACCACAGCATGAGAAGTAAGGAGCATTACCTCCATTCCTATTCCACGGAAATGCTCTTCTATAGAAACAAACCCTTCCATTAATGGAAGACAGTGGATACCAGATGGTGGGCTGGATTTAAACTTACTAATATGCAGAGTGGACCTATTGATTTCACAGGGACTTCAGCCAGAAGTCTCATTGATTGTAACGTATACTGTAAATATAACACATTTTATTCCTATGTGGTGACATTGTTTTTATTGTTGTTCCTAACCTCCTTTGGTTTTAACATGAGCTTTAAAAAACTAATTATTACAAGGTCTTTTTAAAATACTATTTTTACTGCTATGTTAGTGCAGTTATTTTACTGTTTCTGTTAATCATATTGTAATAAAGTTTTATTCTTTGTACAGCCTGGGGCAAGCTTTGACTAGGAAATAGTATTGTAAATAAATCCAATTCTAAGAAATAAACAAAGCAGGAGTTTGGGGCATGTATTTTTTGTATACCATCAGCCCTTCATATCCCGATTCCACCATCCACATCTTGAAAATATTTCCTCCCTCCCCAAAAAGCAAACCTAGATTTTGTCATTTTATATAAAGAACAATATTGAATTTAATGGGACTTCAGCATCCATGGGTTTTGGTATACACAGGGAGACCTCAAACCAAACCCCAGCAGATACCAAAGTCCCACTGTATGTTATTTTTAGGCTTCACTGGACTTGTCTATTCTTTTGAATCCTCATTTACCCTAAATTGGGTGGTGATCTGAACACACAACATTCTGAGCAATTCACAGCATGTGTAGTTTTTAGGGCTTATTTCATGGACAGTTCAAGGGGGGAAAGAATTATGGTCTGATGTGTGGCAAGTGTAGGCGGGATGCTAGGAAGTGAAAAGTTCCCAAGCTCATAGCCACACGTATCTGCCTGCCCGACATATATTACCTACGCTCCTCTTCAGAAATATGTATGCGTGCGTCCTTGAGTCAAGTGAAAAACAGAATGCTGAGTGGCCACTGTTATACTAATTCAGGGAAGCTCACCACTTTACACTGACATGAGCACTGGATGGGGGAATGTGTGGCTGCTTAATCCAAATTTGCTCTGAATACACCCCATCTCCCTTTTTTAATTGTATAGACAAGCCCAACGATCACTGCAAATCTAGGAAATATGTGTAGATAAGCCCATTGTTGGAAAAGAACGTAGTTAAAAAATGGCATATTATTGCATTGTGGGCCAATTACTGGAATTATCCTTAAAGTGAAATTTCTGTCTCTTAACTTTTCCCTGAAATGAACAGGTGAAATTATATTTGTTAAGCCAAATTACATTATTGCAGTTACTAATAAGAAACCACTACAAACCCATTGGGAGGTACATTGAAATGGGTAGTTTAAATGTCACCCATGTATTTTTCTGTAAATATAGCGTGCATGTGCATTTAGGCCAAGATTTTTGAATAAATGTTTTTCTAAGAGATAGCTCTGCTCCAACCCGACATTCATCAGCTTTTAAAAACAGAGCATCTCTCTGGATTTGTTGAACACTTACCTTGTCAACAGATTTCTTTACACTTACATTTGCTTTGTGCTCTATAGCAGTGCTTCCCACCCCATGCGTCAAGAACTGTACAGCTTGAATCTGCCTTATCTGAAATTCCAAAATATTCCAAAAGCCAAAACTTTTTTCATGGATGGCTGAAACAGTGACATTTTTGCACAAAATTATTAAATATATTGCATAAAATTACATTCAGGCTATGCATATAAAGTGTTTATGAAACAAAAATGAATGTTGTGTTTAGACTTGGGTTCCATCTCCAAGATATCTCATTATGTATCTATATGTGAGTACAGGTATTCCAAAATCCCCAAAAATCTGAAATCCAAAACACTTCTGTTCCCAATCACTTTGGATAAGAGAGACTCAACATTCACTATATTTGTGTTCACTGGCTGCAACTGTTTCTTTCTTGGAAACTTATTATGGACCAGCATTAGTCTACAGACCACCACTTTGAGTAGCACTGCTCTACAACTTATTTACTATTTCACTTACCTTTTTAAGATTTTACATTTGTTGAATACCAATGGAACATATAATGATAGTCAAACAGGTGATTCTGTTAACAAAAGATCAAACCAAACAGTCTTGTATGGAAAGTTCTTATGTTTGGTCTATATGGGTCATATTCAGAGCTGGAAAAGTTAATTGACTACTGCACCTCAGTGGCCAGGCTACCTGGGAAACTCTGGGGATGGCAGTCTTTCTTCAAAAACCAAGATCTCTAAAGAAGCAGAAGTGACCTTGCTTAGTTTCTATGTAGTAGGACATTTAAAAAGAATGAAGATTTATTACCGAAAAGTCCTTGGACTCTTTAGGTATTAGGATTCAACACGCCTTGGGACAGGAAGACATAGATGTGGCCTACCAGCTTCGTAGCAGGCCTAGCCTCCTTCTAAAAAGCAGCTAATCAGATTTCCTCTGAAATCTGTGCATACTGAAGCTTTTAAAAGCCTGCAACACCCACTTAAAAAGACACCCTTCCTGCACTGCAACTCAGCTTTTCAAAAGCCTGCTCTGATGCTACTGGAAACTTTAAAAAGCATGTAGGAGGGTTGATTTTTTTTAAAAAAAGAAACATTCTTTATTAATAATAGACAGGGTCTCAGCAATCAAGTTTGAGCCCAAGTGGACATGTCTACTTTTAGCACCCACATGTTTAGCAGACTGAGTTTGGTCACTGGGGCAAAAAATGTCCCCGTTTTCATTTCCTATGGAAAAGCTGGTCTTGGTCCATGTTTGCTGGATTTTTAAGACAGCAACAGAATTTTATTCATGCATACAGTTAAAGAGATATTAGTACACATTCCATTACCTTTGCAGTTCTGCACAGGATAGATACATGTTATAGGAGCTCAAACAAAAACAACCCTCCCAGTCTTCTGCATACCCTGGAGCTTCTGAAATTCCACATCCCTACCACAGCCCCTTCCCCTGTCAGAAAGTCATCTTGGGAAGCCAACTCTGACATATCACCATAAATTGTAACCCAAAATGCAAATCTGAAACCCCATATGTACAGTGAACTCTAGATTGTAGTGATTTTTTTTTTTTACGTTCTTGTGCTGTATATGGTTGTAAACTATCTGTGACCTATTGTATTGGAGCAAAAATGAACAAAAATGGTGCTCATTTCTAAGTAAGCCTTGATCATTTCCTCCAGAAGACTTGCTCCAAACCAACAACTTTTTCTGCATAAAATATCAACACAAGGTGTTAGGATTACGAAGTACTTTCTTCCAGTTTAGCTGCTTTTATTTTCAGTCAAGATTCTCTAAATGATACTGAAAATGAGCAATGTCTTATTTACAAAGGAGATCCAACAAATTTGACACCCTACAATTGCAATATTCACTGAAATCAAGAATCAAATATTTGAAGCAGTGATAAGTTTGTTTCTAAAAGATTCAAGTCACAGCTGACAAGACTACATTTGTAATTTAGTTAATAGAAACATTACATATTTAGAAAATAGCTACATATGCACTAGCTTGTCAACTGGATAATCAGTTGGGAACAGTTTCTCCAATATGGTCATTTAAAAACATTTCAGTACGCAGAAAACATAGCCAGTGCCCTATCTTTGCAGGGAGAGGCTCAAGTCTCATTCTCACAAAACAAATTTATACTGCTGGAAAGCATAATCTTTGGAGACAGAATTATAATTTCTAGGAGCCATTTTTTGTTTTCAGAGTGAACACATGTGGGAGTATTCCAAAAGAGATTCAAACCAAGCAACACGTTAGTTAAAGTGTTTAATACAGAATTGATTGGCACAGTCCCAGTTTCCAGAACTTTTAACTATTTTTTAAACTTCTGTTGCATCAAATGCTGGTTATGTAACTTTGGTTACATTCTGCAGCAGTTATGTGGAGAAAGCAAGCATCTGTTTCCAAAACTATTTTGGAAATGCAAAACCACTGTATGTTGATATAAATGCTATGCTATTTTTTTATATTGAGTCTATTTTTAATAAAACAGGACACTAAGTTTTATTTGGTAAAGGTATTATAGAAAATTAAGGGAAACGAATCTTTATTACATTCTCATTTTGCCTTAATTGGTTATGGGAATATGGTTGTAATTTTGGGGAAAGGAAAACTAAGTGTCTTAATTTACCTACTGGCACATGAATATCCACAAGAATGCCATCTATCCCATTAATCCGTAAGTTACCAGCAAAGTTATGTAAATATTATTTCTTTGTATCAAACTACAAAGTACCTTCCAACAACCTTTTGAATTTAATGAAATGTTCTTCAGACCTTAAGCTTACAATGTTAAGGCACTTACCATTCAAGTAAAACAGTTTTTTTAAAAAAATACAAACACTGGTTAGATGGACAGGATATTTTACTAAATGGATGACTTTGAAAGTAAATCGAATGAATGCCCAAGTATGTATAAAACTAGTATCAAGAAAGACTGTATTTTATTGTCTGAAATGAGCACAAAGAACACCTTCCACAGATAACACTGAAAGCAGTGCAAGGACTGACAGTGATGTTTTGACTAAAGGAGTTTGTAAAAAGAAATACCAAATAAATCAGTGCCCTGCTTTGATTGTTGTAAAATTTTTACATAAAAGTTGGTCCAAACTTACAAAAAAAGCACAAGTGTGTGCATAGTTCAGATCTGACAGTGTGCCGTAAAAAGCTGATGTCCCTAAATTTAGCATTGACTTAAAACTGCCAAAATATAAAATTTATAGCTAGGATTTGCAAAGATGTACAATCAATTTTCTGGTACTCAGAACAGCATGAATTGTAAGCAATTTCCTATTGTATGCAAGACCCTTTTCCACATAAAAATAAAGCTGTTGAATTAACATTATTCAAGTCTGTTGGACTGCTGCTTAGAAATCACAGCTACAAAGTCTTTCCAGGTAAAAATGATGTGCCTGAGGGGGAAAAAAACAAAACAAATGCTCAATATGGCAATCCTCTGCCTCGTCCTCGGACTGCTGATGTGCTAATATGTCCCCTGTATCCTTGTGAATATCCAGGTCCTTGAGCAGGAGAAGTCCATGTTTGTCCGTGCATATGGCCAACACTACCAGGGGGCTCTTGTAAATTGCTGCCATAGTTATAGTTCTGCATCTTTGAAGACAAAGAGTGAGTACTTTCAGACCCAGACCCTGCAGAGGTGTCACCACTGTTACTCAGAACAGTGATGGGACCATGGCTATATTCAAATCTATGGTCCTTATCACCACTAAATAGCATGGGACCAGTGTTGAGGTAAATGTCTCCATAACCAGTTACTGAGCTATGAAATGGTTCTGAAAAGGCAGGAGGTGGAGGGACACCACTAGTGTGAGAAGAAGCAGTGTTGTAATTCTCCAAGGGTTGCACATCTGAATTCCCAATAAAGTTTCCCCTTTCTAAGGTCCCAGAAGATCCACTTCCAATTCCATCACTAGTACTGTAATGAACAGAAGAGAATGTAGAAGATCCAAAGCTATCCTTATAGTCTGGACCTGTCATAAAGGAATCTCTTGTCTGGAATTCCACATTAGATGTTGCTGGTTTGTCAGTTGTTTGAGCCTGAGCAAGTAGCTGTAGAAGAGCTGCTTTCACTCCAGCATGAGGATCCATCCCTGAAGGGCTAATTATTGATGATAAATGTTGGTTCCCTGTCCGATAATCAAGGTCTTCTTCTGTGATAGGTGGTGGTTCTGGTGGCTCAGGGGGGCGCTGGTCTGGAGGCAAAATGCGAGGTCGTTCTTCTGGTGTTTGAGGTCTCATCTCAGGGTGCCTGACCAAATCATCTTGTCCTAAAAGGATTTTTAGATAATTGAGATTGAAATCTATAACTAGAACTTAACTACTTAAAACAACAGTCATCAATAGTTACAGCAAGGTTATTGGGGGGGGGCATTTATTCTTGTAAAAGGCAGCCCTGAGAAATTCATCTAATTTGCCTGTTCTTCTGTCAAAGCTATAGACCCTGTGCATTGTTTCATGATGTTACAGATCTGTTCCCCTCTGGAGCTTCTGAAAGGAGTGCAAAGAGCTTAGTGGTGGAGGTTACCTAAAAACCTCTGCTGTACGAGCAACTATCTGCCTGATCTCCTCTGCATCCAAGCACCGAGTTTGATCTCAAAATAATATTCCTTATATGAAAAAACAAATGACACACAATCTTCACAAATTAACTAGCAAGGAAATATACAGTAAATAAACCCATCTAATGACATATAAAGTAACATTTTAAATCTTTCTAAACATTTATTCCCATTGCTATTTATGTAGTTCTCAATAACATCTAACTGGAACAGAACATACTGTACCCAACCCAGGATCCAAAGATGCAAGAAGATGGAAACCTCAAGATATGTGGCTTTTTAACAATAGCTACCCATGCTGTGTGCAAAATAGTTTTGGAAAGTGAGGTGGTTACAGAAGCTATTTCTGATATCTTGGATTATTCTAAATGGTCCTTGGATTGCAGTCTGAGTTTGAAATGCTTATATTACCAGGTTCCAGTTTTCTGCTGTACTAATAATGATCCAACAATCTGTGTAAAACATAAGCTCAGTTTCATTAAGGAATATGACAGTATTTCACATAATTACCTTCAGTTAAGTTTGACAAAAGGAGCTTTACAGACACAGTAAAATCATTCACAAGCTCTGTGCATTCTAGTGTTCTCCACAGATTCTTACCTGCACATGCATATAATGATTTTATAAGATGGGGATAAATGGACGTTGGAGAGTCTGCGTCTTCCCAGTTGCCAGATGCAGGTGTACTTGGCTCTGGGGGCTGCCTGGGATGTAATGGCATTTCACTTCCTGAGCCATTCTCCTTCTCTTCTACTACATCTTCTTTTTGCTTCAGTTGCTGAGCCTTTAATAACTGAGACAGCAAAACAGTGAATGCACTCTGCACAGCTGCCTGAGTAACCTCAGTGTCAACTTTAGTTTGGGTCAACTGAGCAGTCTGCACAGGAGGAGCAGCTGCTGCTGCTTGTTTTAAAGGTTCCTGTTCTGGTGAGGGGGGTGGAGGTGCCTTAGGTGGTGGCTGCTGCTGTAGTAGCTGAGGCTCAGGCTGTTTTTCCCCAGTTTCCAAAATGCCAGCAGGAAGGCTTATTTTATTCAGCTGTTGCTCAGTTTCAGGATTCACCTTAATGTTCAGCACCTGAGCAAATTGTGCCATATTAATACTGGTCTTAGACTGAAGCAGGTTAAGAAGAAGGGCCACTTCATTTTGATTTAGTGGCTGACCACTGCCACCTTTCACTAAAGAGAAGAACATAAGAAAGAGTTTAGTATAATCATACTTAAGATGTAAAATGGAATTACATTTCCTACATCCCAGTTCAGGTGATCGCTTAAACTTTGTTTCAATGGTTAGGAATATCTCCCTGCAGTTCCTCTGGAACGTCAGAGATAAGGAAAGTGAAATTTTCTACGTTTCTGTGTTTCATAACTCCCTTAGTGAAGCTGTAGCAAAATAAATGGTGAGACTTTTGAGGAGACAAGAGAAACAATTTGTTGATATTGTAAATAAATCTTCTGAAACAACCAGTGAAGGCAGTTTTTTTTTTAAAAAAAAATCAAGTTGTAATGTTTAGGATTATTGGATTGGGATGAAATAATATGTTAATTAGAAACAGAAGTATCTTTATTACACCCACTTGGACAGGCAAAATGCACAAGTATCACATGGTAAAGGAAACTAAAGGGAAGCATACTGAGAAGATTTTCAGTACTGCAGCAATGTACATGTGGTTCTACTAAACTAAGAAATCTTGAAGAATGTGATTGTGCACAAAAATTACTACTCTGTTGCTTTGCTTGTGTATTTAACAAAAGGAAGCATCCCCTGATATTTAAATATGAAAAGGTAAAAAAGCTGGGAACTAGATTCTTCTCTGAAAGATGGAAGGCAAAGATCTCATGAATACTATGTGAATGTCTGTATACATATTTGCAGTTTACATACACAGCAGAACAACTCATTGCCTGTAGGCAAGCATGAACACCCCACCTACCAGTGTGTAAGCTCTTGTCTGCCAAGAGAAAAAGCATACATTCAGCAAAAACAACTCTCCCATGTAGGGATAGGCAACTGTATGTGTGTGGAGCTTAGGAGGTTTCACTGCCCCCTTTGGGGTCTTGGAAAGCTACACACCCCTGCCACACTGACTTCTCAAAAACATCTGACTCATTTCTATCATGCATAAGGGACAATTTCACACCATTTCCCTTCCACCTGCCATTTTAGGGCCAAAATAGGCAGACAACAGTTGCAGTTGGACTTAAATTCCGTTAAAGAGCTTGGAACTGTACAGTTGGCCTTGCAGTTGGACTTAAATTCCGTTAAAGAGCTTGGAACTTTACAGTTGGCCCTCCATATCCATGGGTTTTTTATTCATGGATTCAACCATACATGGCTAGAAAATATTTTTAAAAACACAAATTCCAAAAAGCAAAGTTTGATTTTGCCATTTTATAAAAGGGACACTATTTTACTATGCCATCATATTTAATGGGACTTGAGCAGCCATGGATTTTGGTATTAACTGGGGGTCCTGGAACCAAACCGCAGCAGATATCAAGGGCCTACTGTACTTTTTAAAATCTAATGCATTACTTGACACATGTGTATTATTTTCAAATGTTACTTCTAAAAACATACTTAAAAATAGGAAAATGTCCCCAAATCCAGCCAAAATACCCCAATAAAACAATGTTTTTAGAAGTAACTAGTGACCAGAATGCACCACATTACTTTTTTTTTACTGGAAACATCATGCTTCCAAGCTCTGCTCTCATATCTAGACCTATATATAACAATAGTGTAAACACTTTTTAAAAAAAGAGAGAAAGAGAAATAACTGACCAAGCGCTATGTTAGAATTCCCTTGAATTTTCAGTTGAGAAGATGTTTGCAGGCCCTGAGGGGTGTTGGCTCTGCTATCATCCATTCCTAAGGACAAATCTTTTCGAGGAATTTTAGCTCCATCATCAGACATGCCCATCTGCTTTTGTCTTCTACGTTTCTTACTCCATAGCTCATGGCAATCTTGCCATAATGGAAGACTAAAGAAAAGGAAATATAGCTATTAAGTAAATGAAGATACTTGGCAACAATAAAAGTACACTCGTCCCTCCACATTTGCAGTTTTGACTTTGGCAGATTTGATTATTCACGGACTTAATTAATATCTTCTCTCTAGAAATATCTAGGTCCTCCAGTGCAAATCTATGGTCAACTTTAACCAAATGTTGCACCGAAGGACCTAGAGAACACTCCTCTAGGCATTTGTAGCTCCACCAGTGCAATTCTTGGGTCAATGTCTGGCAGATGTTGATCACTGAGTTGCACTGGAGAACTCAGATTCCTAGAGAGAACCCTCCACTAGGCATTTGTAGCTCCTCCAGTGCAATTTTATGGTCTACGTCTGGCAGATGTTGACCACAGAGTTGCACTGGAGGACCTAGAGATTCCTAGAGAGCGGTTCTCTCAGGTCAAAACATAGTGTTTGTGTTATTTGGGGGGGGGGGTTCACATTCATGGGGGCCCTGTGCCCCTAATCCCAGTGAATGTGGAGGGACAAGTATACATACTCTGAATTGTATACAATACTTTGGTAGCAAGCTTAGCTGACCCTGAATCATTAGTCAGAATTCAAAACATCTGCTGATCTTCATTCCATTATTCTACCAGTTTTGTTGTCTCTTGACAGGGATACAATAACGATTACTATATTTATTTTAAATTAAAGATGGGAGTGCATGTGTGCAAATCATTTCTACTTGGTTCTTTTCCCCATTATGTCTAGAGAAGAAATATATTTTAGAATTCAATGTATGTATCCTGTCAGGTTTTGAAGATCTCAGTGCTGGGAAATAAATAAGGGGAGAAAATTTTCTCACCAGTTATACAACAGTGCCATTTCACTGTATTGTGAAATAGGTTCAAAATATTGGATTTATAATTTTGATGGAAAAAATGTGGACAAAGAATTTGAAATGTATATTAAGTTGTCATTTTAGATAGAATTTCTATAAAGTGACATACAGGTGGTATTGATTGGCTGACAGAGTATCAAAACTCTTTAAAGGTAATTAAAATGTTGTTGGAAATGCAATAATAAAGTTGGAACATTTTTCATATATGATGAACTTGTGGTGAAGAACAAAAATATTGGACTTTGATAAAGATGTAAGACAAAAATTCAGTGGAAGTCAGACTTTCTTTTGGGATTGTTGGATGATTTTCTGTAGAATTTTGGAAGGACTCTGCAGTGTAAGATTATAGTAGCGAGCATTGTCTATGCCCAGAGATAGAAGGAAGCTACTACTCCAATTCAAGAAGATTGGTTGATAAAGATAGTTGGATTTGCTGAAATGTAGAAATTGACAACTCTGATTAAGGATCAAATTTTTAAAAGACTGGGAAATGTTTCATTTTTACATGTATTCTCATTAGGGTAAATTATTCATTTTAGGTTTTGTAAAATGAACCAAGTTTGCTTATATCGTAGAAGCTTTGAATTATGAATTAAAGGGAGTGTAGCAACAGGGATATAGCCATTGGTTGGTGGGGGGAGGAAGTTAGCAGTGTTTGTTAGCTTCTGTTAGGTTTTTGTTTTAGGGGGGTTGTGTTCTGTTAGGATGTTGTTTTTTGTTTGTAGTTTTTGTAGAATAGTTTTAAATCACACACACACCACACACACACACACAAATTGTATTTCTGTTTGTTGTTGTGTTTAATGACAATGAATAATAAAAAAATGCCCTTTTGTATATCATTCGCACAAGAACAGTAGCATCACAATGTGTACTGAAACCACAATGCTCTAATTTTTAAAGCTCAGGCAGCGTTAATAAGGAGAAGAAGGTAAAGATTCTATATATAGCCTAGGCATATTTGTGATTTGACTGCTACACTGATACAGAAGTCCATTTTTTAATGATATTTGCTGGTGCAGCAATATTAAAAATCAAAAAATAAAACTGCCAGTGGGTTTGCTATGTAGTAAAATAAAAACTGCGAAGGTCCTAATTTCACATCTCCTGGGTCAAATCTAGTTTGGCTCATTTGGCTTATTAATACAATCCATAAATGAAAGAAAAAAAAATAAAAATGGAAATCCACAAATTAAGCCTTCTGAAATTGTGTAAGAAAATAAAGCCTAAGAAATTAATTTTATGTTGGAATTTACACAAGACAAGAAGAATGATACTGAGATAGTTATTACCTAATTTAAAACTTTTGGAAAGTTTCACCAGAGTAACAGGCCATGTTTTCTGATTTCTTGAAATATAGATTACTTTTTTGCTTGCAAATGATATACAATGTGTAAGTTTACACTGATGGATTTATGGTCTAATATAATTACCAGACAATACAAATAAACACACTGAATAAATGGGAATTAAGTGTTGAGTGAGTTCAGTCAATGGGTTTACTCTAGTTGGGACTAGCAACCTAAAGGTATGTTCATATAACATTACTTTTACAATGTACAATACTTGTTTCACTCATCCTACAATGCAAACATTGAACACAAATGCATTATGGGGCTTCTAATTTATAATCCAAGTTATAAAATGAAGCAGATGAGCTCAGTAGACAAGTGCTTACTCTGGTGGAGGCATCTTTGAAGGGTCAACATCTCGCAGAAATTCACACTGAAGTGCCTGTTCTGCTGTGCAGCGTTTACTAGGATCCAGAGCCAGCATATAGTCAAAAAGATCTAGTGCAGCTGTGGGAATACTGTTAAGAGGATGAAGATAAATAAAGTAGTGCCAAGAAAAAAGAAATTTCAACTAAAAAAGTTTTCATTTTTGTGCAGATTTTTGTTCAAACTGTGTATAACATACCAGTTTGATACATTCAGTTTTATGAGATATTATGCAATGTGGACTGTATCATACCTCTAAAAATTCAGGGCATAAAGTCTTGTTTGACAAATTGTTTGACAAAATGCAATGAGCATTCTCTGGGGTACACACACACTTTAAATTACAGGTGAGGGTTTCCACAACTAAATTCTATTTCAATAGATAATAGAAATGTTTTAGTCTACTCTCCTTAACATGTGAAGATAGAAGAACCTAACCATATGAGAGCCCATGCCCCTGTATCTCATCTATGTGCAGCACCGACATACTAAGGATACACAGCTATGCTACAAAACACTGTGTACATGACAGCCAAGGACAAAGTTTAAATGTATAGGCAGCTGTATATTATATCCCTTGTTTGTATGGAAGTCTTAAAGAAATGGAATAAAAGCACATTTTCAAAATCCTTTCAGACATGCATATTAGTTACAAACCTCCACTTAAGGAAAGAGGCAGAAATAAAGCTCTTTCGCTTCCATCTTTAATGTGCCGAGAATTAGCAAATCACAGGCACAGAATATATATATGGGGTTGCCAATAACAGATTAGTGATAGTGAAGTATGGCTTTCAGAAACTCTACAATTTGCAAATGCATAAAGGGAATATTAGGAATAAAATATTTGCAGTCTGATAATACAGAAGTCAATTGTTTGGATCACAAAAATCCACATTCAGTAGTTCACAAAGAAAAAAAAAAGCTTGGTTCAAATAACTCAAATCCTTACAAAGCAAATTCTTCTCTCAGTCTTCGACGGTACTGCTTCTTTGGTTTCATACTGTTGAAATATGCCAATTTTATCACATCAGGCCATACTGCTGGACAAGGACTACCACAAATGCGGCTGTATGAAAAACACCAATATCAAGTGAATGAATGCATGTAGCTGTAAGTAACATATAGAAAAAGATTACTAAATCAAACAAGAATCTAAACAGGATATAGCTCAATACAAGATCATCCATAATAATAAAAGAATGTCTATCTGTATGCTCAGCTGTTTGTAGCAGCCATTAACTCACCAGGACATTATGCTAGACAACTGAAAAAAAAATTTGGTGGATGGGACGCTGAGTTTCAGTTTCAAACAAAACAAATAATAGGGGCAGTGGAAAGTGAAAATTCAAAGGTCAGTTTCAAGAAACATAAAGGGTGGCTTGCCATAACTCATCAGGACATTATGGCAGATAATGCAAAATTTGACAAGAATTTCTTTGTTTGATGTTCAAGCAAGTGATCAGTTTCAAATCAAAATCCCAAGAAGCAAAGAAGGAACTGGCATAACCTATAAGCAGATATTTTTAAGGGCTAGAAAGCAAAACAGAGCTGAAAGTAGGAAACATCATAGACACCTGTTGATGCATCAGTTACAAATACAGACAAATGTAACACTGGATACAATTAAACTATAGAGCAGCTTGAAAACTCAAGGCACTTCTGCTAGGTTTCCTGAGAGGGGGAAAAGACAGAAAAAAGGTGAGTGCTAAAGCTCTGTTGCTAAGATAACTGAGGTTTAAAAAGGATAGGAAATGGGGGGGGGGGGTTGTTGTCTGAGCTATGTTGGTGATATTCCTGAGGTAAATGGGAAAAGCAGAAAAACAGAAGATCCCATGGACCCTTTGGGGCATTACTACAGATATTATTTAAGCTAGTCTTTAAAAAAAGCAACTGGGGAGCAATTTAAGAGCAAAAGGAGCTTTAAATGGAGATTAGACTTGTTTTTGGCATAATGAGATCCCCATAGCCAGGCTAAAGACATAAATTCTTCTGATTCTCAATCAGACCTTTTAAGGGAAGCAGAGGAAAGAAGAGACTTGAGAAATCCCACAGCACTGGCTATTAGATATACATACCAATACAGTTAAATTGTCCAATTTCGAAGTATAAGTGTTTCCACAACTCTGGTTAATCATTGAGCTTATGTCAGACATATCTCTTAAACAAAACATATGTCAATACTCATACACTGTGTTCCTCTTCATGGTCTCTCTAACTTATACAACTAGTTACTGCATATGAACAGAGGCTCCCATGGAACCCTCTAGTGCTCAGTAGCTTCTGGCAGGAGTCTCCCCCTCCCGCTCCAACTGCACACTAGCAAGTGTGCCAAAGTTACTTCCCCCAGTTCCACTGTCTGCAGCAGGACATGACAAGAGAGAAGGGTCAGATGACCACTTGAAGAACCACATTTACAGGCAAGAACCTTTTCATCTTTGTGATATCTGAGCACATATAGATTGCTCACTCACCAAAGAAAAGAATCAAGTTATGTCAAAAGTGAAGAAAGTATTAATCTACCAAATGAAACATCTCATTTCACCCTCATGTCTAAGCAATAATGCTTTGTGAACACTGAGGGCTGTATGCACATGACACCTCCATGTAGTTAAGCCAATGAAATATGACAAAACATGGCAGTGGAAGAAGCAGTCACCTTTGTTGAATGTGCCTTAAGAAACTGTGGAACAGGCAAATGGGCTAATTAATAAGTCAGCAAAATAACTTGGAGAATCTATGTAAAGAGCCTTTCAAGAGAAATAGGCTGGCCCTTCCTTGGGCCCTGGTAAGAAAAAAAAAGCATGATAAAGAACAGAACTCTAAGGTCCTGATGTAGAAATCTCTTGAAATCTAAAACATTTAGGGATTTCTCTAATGCAGTATCATGAGTTGGGGAAAGGGTAGGCAGAACAACATCCTGACCCAGATGGAATTGAAAAACAATTGTAGGTAGGAAGGTTATATTGGGTCAAAGCATCACCATATGGAAAAATAAAGTAGGGTTCACCCACTCTTGATACACATACCTCATGGGACCAACATGCCAGTGTAACAGATACAAGGAAAATGAGGAGTGGTGGCCAGTCAACCAGGACAAGAGGTTCAAATGGTCTAGCTGTACATTTTGACAGAACCACCAACAAGGACCATACAGGGACTGCTAAGTACAGATCAAGGAGGAATTTCAAGAATTACTACAGGTATTTAAGCAATGATGGACTGGTTGAAATTTCCATACAAGAAACCCATACGGGTACAAATGCCAAATGTTGTATCTTCATGTGGAGAAACTGCAGCATAGCATCAA
The DNA here is from genome assembly GCA_020142125.1 of Phrynosoma platyrhinos. NCBI lineage: Eukaryota > Metazoa > Chordata > Lepidosauria > Squamata > Phrynosomatidae > Phrynosoma > Phrynosoma platyrhinos. The sequence goes on from CM034710.1 coordinate 60,320,550, forward strand.
CAGACCTATGTAATAGTGAGAAAGGTTTGGCAGGCATTTAAGCAACAAAACAATTCCACTTCAACTGATAAGATTGCTGGGTAAGCAATTTCCTCCCATCAATTATTTGTTTAACATGCACATTTAACATGGAAGAGGAAAGAACATTCATGCCATCAGGTGAAGAGTTCCAAGATCCAGGTGAAGACCTTGCCCAAATCTTGCATGAAGACATCCTGGTGAATAGGAAACCAAACAAAGTATCTTACTGACAAGAGTAATGGGCACAGGGAGCAGTGAAGGCATGTCTGTTTTTGCCACCAGTATGTACTTTGAATTATTAGCATGAACTTTACCTTTTGCACTACCAGATAGTGATCAAAATCCTTGTTATTAGAAGAAAGGGAGGAAACATGTACAAAAGCCCACAAATTTGTATGAAAGCACTGTCCCAATCCTGTTCTGCTTCAAAAAAGGCTGCACTTAGAAGTGACCTCCACTGCAAAAATATCCACTTTGAGGTACCCCATTTGTGGCAAATTTGAGAAAACACAATGTTGGAGAGCTACTGGTGGGTTTCCAATCTGCCTGAGTACTATCATGACCAAAAGTAAAAATCGTTTTCATTCAACATTTTGAATTTTTAAATTTCTCAAATCTGATATAATTCACTCCACTGGGATTCAGAATCTGCTGGAGATCTCAGTCTTTCTTTCGTTCTGCAAAGTATCAGGAGAAGAAACCAGAGTGCTTCTGACAGGATGGTAAGCATTCTACTTTGCTAAAAGAGGATCCCAACAATTATCGCCCAGTTAGTCTGATACCAACACCAGGAAAGATTTTAGAGCAGATAATTAAACAGAGAGTCTGTGAAGATTTAAAAGGGAATGACATAATTGCAAAAAGTCAACATGGGTTTCTGAGAAACATGTCATGCCAGATTAATCTGATCTCTCCTATATATATATATATAAAATTACCTGCTTGGTATATAAAGGGGATGCTGTGGATATAGCATATCTTGATTTCAGTAAGGCCTTTGACAAGGTTCCCCATGACATTCTTGAAAACAAGCTAGTAAAATGTGGGCTAGAAAATGCAACTGTTAGGTGTATTTCTAATTGGTTGACTAGCCAATCTCAAAGGTTGCTCAGCAATGGCTCCTCTTCATCTTAGAGAGAAGTTACCAGTGGGATGCCACAGAGTTCTATCCCAGGCCCTATTCACCATCTTTATCAGCGACTTGGATGACAGATTAGAAGGCATGCTTATCAATGTGCGTATGACACCAAATTAGGAGTAGCTAATAGACCAGAGGAGATGATCAAAATTCAAAATGACCTGAATAGATTAGAAAGCTGGGCCAAATCTAATAAAATGAATTTCAACACACAGAAATGTAAGGGGCTGCACTTAGGCAGAAAAAATGAAATGCATAGATATAGGATGGGAGACACCTGGCTTAACAAGACTATATGTGAAAGGGATTTAGGAGTCCTAATAGACCACAAATTGAACATTACTCAACAGTGTGATGTAGCAGCTATAAAGGCCAATGCGATTCTAGGTTGCATCAATAGAAGTATAGTGTCTAGATCAAGGGAAGTAACAGTACCACTCTATTCCACTTTGGTCAGGCCTCACCTAGAATACTGTGTCCAGTTCTGGGCACAACAACTCAAAAAGGATGTTGAGAAACTGGAGCATGTCCAGAGGAGGATGAACAAAATGGTGAAGGGTCTGAAAACCATGTCTTTATAAGGAGAGACTTAGAGAGCTGGTTTGTTTGTCCTGGAGAAAAGACAGTTAAGAGGTGATATGATAGCCCTGTTTAAACATTTGAAGGGGTGTTACATTGAGAATGGAGCAAGCTTGTTTTCTGCTGCTCTGCAAAACAGGACACGGAACAATGAATACAAGTGATAGGAAAAGAGATTCCATCTAAACATTAGGAGAAACCTCCTGACACTAAGTGCTGTTTGAAAGTGGAACACACTCCCTCGGGGAGTGGTGGAGTCTCTTTCTTTGGAGATCTTTAAACAGAAGGTGGATGGCCATCTGTCAGGGGTGCTTTGATTGTGAGTTCCTGCATGCCAGCAGAGTTGGACTGGAGGGGCCCTTGTGGTCTTTTCCAACTTTATGATTCTATGACTCTATGATTGTGTGATTCTAAATGTTGTTCTCTCTTCTTTTAACAGAGGAGAAAGAATAGTAAGACCCATGCCAGGAGGTGTGTGTCAAACACTACTGCATATCTTTTGTGAACAATGGTGAGTATTCCTGAACTGTTTTTAAAGGTTCACCAGGTATTGGTAAAGTGAAGTTGTCTCACATAAGATGGAACATGTGGGAGAGTGCACCTTGGTGTGGGTGAAAGTCAGAACCACTGCTTGAACAACCAGAAGAACATTTAAAAGAACCTGAGCAGTATTCAAATAGCTTATAGGAAAACTTACATTGAGAAAACTTACTTTTGAGAATAGGAGGTTTAGAAGAACAAGGCAGAAATTCTAGTATATCTAGAATGACGGGTAGAAAGTTTACACCACTGAGGTTATACGGTCTGGAGTGTATGATGGCTAGTTGCCAATGCATACCACTGCTGCTCTTGTTCTGATCCACAGCTTCACAGCACTGAATAATTCTTCACTAACAAAGGGCAGGTTTTCAATCTGAGCAAATATATTCTACCTGATGAGCAAGCCGTATATGCCCCCTCTATGACATGTCTCCCATCACAATCACTGAGGCATACACAGTCAGCAGTGTGACTGTGACTGTACCAAATAAGTCTAGTTTTTTGTCTTCCTTTTTCTACTGGAATAGCGTGCAATTTTCTCCCTCACTGCTGCCTGAACTACTACAGAATTTGGGTGGGTGGAAGGGTGCCAAAAAATGAATGTCACACCAATCCCTTTAATCCTGTATAGCTTTTTCATATGCATAAAGGTAGGTGGGATGGACAAGGATTTCATTTGGGTGGGTGGAAGGGTGCTAAAATGAATGTCACACCAATTCCTTTAATCCTGTATAGCTTTTTCATATGCATAAAGGTAGGTGGGATGGACAAGGATTTCATTCAAAATTGTTTGGCTAATTATGAAAAATGTACTGGAAGTCTTCAAATTTGATACTGTTGAATACTGGGTATGAGACTGCCATATCCAAAGACTTAACTGTTTGTAGGTCTGTGCATGGTTGACAGTCTCCAGATAGTGATGGAGGTGTGCTGACACTAGAGCCAGCAATAAAGTCAATGGGGATGGTGAAGTATCATGTGAGGAGTCAGAATTATAAATGGTATAGGATGACTCCTGTTGGCCTTGAGAGAGTATATCCTTACTCTGTGCAAAACCTCAGACCTATAAGAGGGACTGCTCGTTGCATTTGGTATCTGCTGAGAGGGCTGGCTAAATGGCTGTAAGACTTGTCACACTGGAGACTGGTATAACTGTGGACACTAGAGCCAGCATATTTTTCAGTATTGGTGGTAAAACCACTGCCAACATTAATGCTTGAGCAAGAGCAAGAGCAACAGCATGCGCATGGGTTGCATCAGAAGTTGGAGCAGATGATCCAGACAGTGAGTCGAGATAGTAGACATAAATACTTGAGGAGTAAGGTTGTACTAAGGGCAGTAGAGTACTTTAACCAGGAGAATGGTGTCATAGTCTAGACACAGCAGCAGCTGGGTACCCAGGCCATGTCTATGCTATAGTGTTGGTGACTTATCTAGGGTAATGATGATGGAAACATTGAGATCTACCATGACAAAGTTAGTGTGTGTTGGATCATCTAATGGAAAAAGGAGAGTTGACTAAGTGACCTTTGGTTTTGCATTAAGAGGTGAATAAGACCCATTTGTGTGAATTTACAAATGACCACTTGAAGAAGTTACAAGCAACCCTCCTTTCTGCATCTATTGTTGAGACCTAGGGCAAGTCCATAGCCCATAGCCAATGAGTAATTGACTGATGAACAGCACAGAAAGAAAACCTCAATTGTGTAATGACTTGAGATGATCAATGTTCTCATTCTTTCCCAGCTGGTACTAGCAAACTTATTAATATAACTGTGACAAGCTATCATACTGATGGTGTGGTCTAGGTATCCACTGACATACTAGTGAAATTAATTAAATCCATTTTGAGAAGAGACCTAAATTGTTTCAAACAGATAAGACAAAGAAATCATTATTCCACCTCTTACTTTTAACACCTGCTCTTTTGCCATCTAGTGGTCAACGCTTTCAAAAATAATGCTGTTTTATTAATATCAAGAAGCAACAGAGAAAAGAGACTCTTTAAAGCAGAGCTCAAGCCAGTTTCATGTTTTATAATGCATCATTACATTTAATAGTTTAGATTCAGATCTCCAATGAGCTGGGAACTCTATGAAAGTTTAATACAAGGAGTTCTGTGGATTAGAATTAGTACTGCTATGAAAATATAAATGCACTATTTATCTTGCTAAGAAACAGCAAATTAATGTATTTGTTATTGCCTATAAAAATTTAAGATAAACAAAAGTGATACTTTTAAAGAATACATGAGTCTGTGAAAGGAAAAAAGTCATTCCTCTCCTCTCTGAGAAATGATTACATACAGGAGAGCAAAGCTGCCAAGGTTGTTTAAATGACTGGCTGCATCTAAGCACAAATGACTTCTCAAAATAATGACAGTTCATATATACTTTAGATGAACAAGAAATTGGCAAAAATGTGCTTAAGTCTTAAGTTTCTCAGAGATCCACAGATCCTGTGTTAAAACTTACCTTATCAGTTCCAGCTGAGTAATTTCCTGATTTGCTTGAAAGATTGGCTTTTTAGTAAAAAGTTCACCCAGTATGCATCTGCAAAACAGAATACACAATACATTTATCAGTACCCTTTTCTCTGTGGCAATTTGACTCTATTGACGCAGATTCTACTGTGTGTATCAAAAGTCTTACCCACAGCTCCAGACATCAATTGCAGGTGTATATCGTTCCTCTCCCAGCAAAAGTTCTGGTGGACGGTACCATAATGTGATAACTTTATTGGTATATGGCCGACTGAAACAAGAAACAAATTTGAATCTTCTCCAAAAATGAATTACTGTGGGGAAATTTTCCAGTATTACAGGAATGAAATAAATCACACTTGACGATCCCTGACCCTATACCCAGGAGAAATGTCAAGCAGCTAAACCAGGGGTAGACAACCTAAGGCCCGGGCGTCGGATGCGGCCCCTGAGGCCTTTGGACCGGCTCCAGGCCGGTTCTGCCGCTGCCGCTGCCGCCTGCCATGATGATATTATTGTTGTTATTACTTGTTCTTGGAGTTTTCTTATCAAAATCTCCACAGGGGGTTTGCCATGGCTTTTCTGGGGCTGAGAGAGTGTGCATGCATATTTTTAAAATTCTTTTTTATTTTTATCTTTTTTTGTGCTTCGGCCCCCCAATTGTCTGAGGGACAGCAACCCAGCCCCCGGCTCAAAAAGGTTGCCTACCTCTGAGCTAAACAATAAATAAATAAATCACTTTCCATTATAATCACTGACTTTCTTCCCATGAGTAGTTCTGAATTGTCAGAGCAACTGCAATACTTTTATTATAATTTCCTTTCTTCTAATTATGCAATCCCCCAAAAATTCAAAAACAGAACAAAGAAAATCCTATCCATAACTGATTTGCATCCACAACATCTTGAAGTTCATTTCTGCTGGTTCGGACTGTCTATTTTATGCAACTACCAATTAGTACGGTCTACATTTTATATTCCTAAATGAGACATGTTGATGAAATGCATACCTTTCTTAACAGGATACTTTACATTTTTTCTACTTGTTTGACATTACATCTTAAAACCCATTACAAGTGGCACAAATACACCTATTAAACTGAAATAATACATATTTTTAACAATTATCCATTAAATGACAGAAATAAATTATTTGTTAATTGCAGCCTTGATGGTAACTGCACTACAAAAATATATATAATAACGGAAATGAGATTCAATGAGAGAGAAAAAATTAATATCTCTTAGATGTGAATCCTGATAAAATACTGGCTTATTATGATGTAAAGAATTCAAGTAGTTTGTTTTGAAAACACAGCAGTGTTTGCAAACAGAGAAAAATAAATATTCAGCTATAAGTATGAAAGCTTGGGTCTGATCTTACTGTATACTGTCTTAAATCCTGGGCTGGAAGAAAGATAGGACATAAACATAATTCCTGAAAAAAATAAAGCTGACAAGAGGCTGGAGGGTTAGCTATTTTAATGGCAAAGCAGTAGCTATTCCATTTGCCCCATTGACAAAAGAGTTACTTCTGTGATTTAAAAGGTTAACAAAGGTTCAGTGTGAAATACTGGATTAGCTAGGTGTTCCATAACAGAATTTTTAGTGTACCAGTACAAATAATTAAAGGCTTCTGTGTGCTCAGAGGTAGCTGCTTACTGCCATGACTTGAAGCACTGGCCTTGTTCCCATTCTAGTGGAGATAATTCTGACACATGTCTCCATCAGACATGCTTGCATATTGATGAAAAGAGGCAAAAGAGTTACTTGTCCCTAGAAGAGACTATCTTGAATGTTACCACTCTGTATTTGCCTCCTTCCAAAGCAAGAAACATGATCATAGCAGCAGTTCACCCAACAACACAAGGGTATCTGGGCACTGAAAACAAGAGATTCTACTTTTGCAGAGGGTAGCAGGTCAGTGTAGGGGCCACGGAGCAGGTCATATGACACATATAACTCAGTCCTCCAATAACTCACTACTTTTCCTTGCCCCATTACTGAATAGCTATTTTTGTGCAGAAGAGTTTTCATTTGTGTGAATCCTTATATTGCATATAGAGTAATGCTGCAGAGAAAGATTTACTACCTCAGTGAAAACTAGACAAATGAGTATCAAGAATGTTTGTCATTTATATTACATCGGAATCAAAGATCTTTAGCAATGTTTTCAGAAGTATGATTCGTACTTTCATTCTTCTCCTGAACTTTATTTTATACATTTTATACAATATATAATTTACACAATAATGTTATACAATTCTGTTTAAAAACTATTTTAGACTGACAGATACTATTAAGCTACATAATTGAAATTCATCTAGTTTTTAAATTTTGCTTAAGAGATTATTTCAGAGTACTCCCCAGAAGAAGAAACATGTAATTTAGGATTAATATTAGACTTACCTCTCCTCAGAGCTATACAGCCGTGCAAGGCCAAAATCTGCAAGTTTGATCTGCCCTCTAGTGGAAAGAGTAAAAATGTTGTACAATTATTAATAGCAACAAAAAAAATGTGTACCTTTATGATTGAAATTTACATAATAAAATGCTTTGTGAGTTTCATGGATTGTTAGTTATGTGTGAAGAAATAAAATGAGAAAATACATAAAATTCTTCACAGGAAAAAACCTTACTAGGAGCAAAAGATCCTACTGTATATACTCATGTACAAGTCTATCTCATGTATAAATCAAGGGAAGGTTTTTAGTTAAGTCAAGGAGAAAACTTAGGGGTTATAGCAAAAGATCTAAAGGGGAAAGCACTACTTCTTTCCCTCCTTCTCCTTCTCTGGACCTCTTCTGACAACTTAATACCACTTCCCTGGTGCTGGAGAAGAAGATTTTAACATCAGATTGAAAAGGTAAGAAACTGGAGGGGAATGGGGTGTTTGATGGCTAGAGGTTAACATCGGACTGAAAAGGCAAGGAACTGGGGGGCAATGGGGTGTTTGTTTGATGGGGAGAGAAGGTTAACATCGGACTGAAAAGAGAAGAAACTGGAGGGAAATGTGGTGTTTGTTTGATGGGGAGAGAGATCTGGAGGAGAAGAAGAATGGGGAGAGGTTTTGCTATTTGCTATTTCTTTGTATTTGTATATTTGCCATTTCTTATTATTTACTGATTTGTTCTATCTTGTGAATTAACAAATACTTCAAATGTGCCTTCTGATTTACAACATAATTGAGTTGCCTTCAATTTAATTATACACGGAACGTATATTCCTGTTTCTATTAAGACTACATTTGCAGCCAAGCTCTTAAGGCTCACTACTGCAGCTAACTATCTGTGTATTAGCTGTGTGTGTGTGTCTATGAATGTGTGTGAAATGAATGTAGGATGTCCAAATGACCTTGCTGGTCAAGCAGAGCTCCATTTCCAAGTAGCCTTGTAGATGTGTCCAGCTGTGAAGTCAGTAAACAGAGCACAAAAGTATCAGCCCTCCCCCAACACTTGTTCTCAACTTCTGAAGTTCAAAGGTGCACTGTCTAGAAGTTCTATGTGGCTAATGTGGCTAATAAATATAATCAAAAAGCATCCTTCATTAATAATAAGAAAAGCAGCTGCTCAATGTTGCTAACTAATATGTATAAAACAGAGATGGACAACTTCCGGAGAATGATAAGAATAGCCTCCTGGCAATTCTGCTAGGAAACAGACACATGGGAAGCCCACTCTATTTTGCAGCTCCTGAAAGCCTGAACATTGGATTGGTTTCCAATCCTACAGAAAAACAGGACACACGAGAGCAGGCATCACCATGTGTCATTTTTTTCTCTACAGAATCAGCAATTCAGATGGGAAATAAGAGTGCAGAAAACATACACCCTGCTTTCCAGCAGAACTTCTGTCTTCTCAGTAGTGGCAGGGAACCAAAATGGACAACCACAAGAAAGGACTATATTTGGCCCTAATAATAATAATAATAATAATAATAATAATAATAATAATAATAATAATAATGCTTATTTATACTCCGCCCCTTTGAGATCAATATATTGTTGAGCCCTAATATTGAGCATTTGTTTGAGGCTGGGTGCAAATGTAATAAAAATTTAACCAAACTTGACAAATACTATCACAAAAAAATGAATCTTCCTATTTCTGAATTTCATATTTACAAAAGTGGATGCATACCTGTTGTTTAGTAAGATGTTGGAGCATTTAATATCTCTGTGCAAGAAATTTTTCTTATGGCAGTAATCCAAACCTTCCATCAACTGTCTCATGAAGGATTTAATATGATTTTCATCAAAATGAACTAAACCAGATTCCAGAAGACCCATCAGATCATGATCCATATATTCAAACACTAGGTAAAAAGCACCTACGGGAATATTAATTTTACGTCTAGTTAGTTTACTTTTAGAAAATGTTACTGGTGTCAAGCACCAACAGTGAACATAACACAGTTTACACACTTTGTTTTACACAGAAATTGTTAAAATGTTCAGCAGTATATAAATAACATATATCCCTTGAATATTTCATGATGGAGTATAAAAATAAATAAATAAATGGTAAACATTTCCAAGTTCAACACAATTCTATGTGTCCTATTCAAATACCATCTTGATCTTCATGTGTTTGTTAAAAAAACCTGAGAAAATGCAAGTTGTATTACATTGTAAGATCTGCTTTAAAGGTTGAGATGGAAGAATAAGAGTCGGAATGACCCCATATTTCCAGTTTGTAGTCGTTTTCAAAGAGTGTGACAATTTGATATCCTCGTTTAATAAAAAAATATGTTTAGAACAAGCCACAGTTCCCTAAGTTCTAGGAATCTGTTAGTTTTAAAGTGTATCTTTTGACCTCTTCCTCATACGGGCAAAATAGGAATGGGGGTGCACATGCTCCTCAAACAAGATTGTTTCTGTAAGATTATGGTAAATCTCTCATTCTCACTCTTTCACACACACAAAATTTAGGGCATATTTTCTTGAGAAAACATACATACATGTGTGCCCATACAATTCTGTGAATCCCTCAAACATCCCCCATGTTAACTAGGGGATTCTGTGAGCTGTAGCCCCCAAAAACCCGAAGCTTTTCCAAGGCATGGCTATTTCCCTCTAACTGGATATGTGACAGTTACAAAACCAGAACTTGTCCCAATCTCTTAGCATGTAAATACCATTTTTCCAATCCAGTAGTTTATTCAAAAGCAGAAATGAAACACATCTTTAGAATATGTCTCCAATGTGTAACATTTATATAAACTTCAAAATTCCTATTATAATCAGAATTATAAAGGTGTATTCCCAGGAATAAAAACAACTGCAAGCACACCATTCAAGAAGCTCACTTCTGGTATCATAATGAAATGCATTTTATCCCCAGACCTCAAAGAGTAGGTTTGGAGTGACAAGGTCAGACTCATGCTCTAGCTTCAGATAACTATGTTGTTGATACCAATTTTCACCAGCTCAATTTGTGTATCGTGATAAATGAATATGCTTATAGGAAGCCTTGGGTGTGTACACTCTTGTTATTCCTTTTCCACACAGCTAGGGAAAGGAGTATTGAATCCTTGCTGTCTACTTGTATTCAGCTATAGTTACGGGTTTGGACAATACAGTACAGCAGGCCCTCTGTATGCACAGACTTGCCATCTATGGATGGCAAGCCCATGGGAGGGGCGGCAGAGGAGGAGGAGGAGGAGGAGACAGTGGCGCTGGCACTGGGGGAAAGAGGAGGAAGAGGAGGAGGAGGCAGTAGGAGAGGAAGAGGATGAACAAGGAGGAGGAAGGAGGGGGAGGAAGGAAGGAGAGGCAGGGGTAAGAGGAAGAGAAGGAGGAAGGAAGCGGTGGCGGCAGGGGGGGAAGAGGAGGCTGCCCCCCCCCACCATGGTGAGAGCAGTGAGGCTGACTTCAGGGGTATGGGACAGCAAAGTGCCATTATCGTCAATGGTGGTGTGGCTGCGCCACCATTGAGAACAATTGGATTTGAGCATCCACAGATTTTGATATCTGTGGGAGGATCTGGAATGGATCTCACACGGATACCGAGGGCTGACTGTAAACTGTGATTAATTTTACCTATAGTTAGTTTAAACATGCCACATCCAGTTACTACGGTTTGAAGCTGGCTTTTTAAAACTAACTAGTTAACATTAAATCAGTCTGTAAGACAAACTGTTGCTAGAAAAGTGGAAGGAAAGGTTTCTAGACTCTTCCCAAGCAGGAAATCAGATAAGGGGGATGAAAACAATGGTCCATGAATTGTTACATCCCAGTACTTAAGATGTGGAATGTGCTGTTTATGCAGGGTAGCCTCCTCAATGTCATTTTCCAGTTCCCTAACCACTATTCAAAAATAACCCCAAATTTAAAAACCCAGAGTTTACATTATGGGAAATAAAGTTTTTATTAAACAGTTTTACACTTCTTGCTGCTGTTGTGTGCCTTTAAGCCATTTCTGGCCTATGTCAATCCTATAACTAAGTTTTCTTGACAAGATTTATTAAAAGGGGATTTGCACTTGCCTTCCTCTGAAACACACAGACCAAAAGGACAGGCTTCTGGCCAGTTCAGGGGCATGGAGTGCAGATAACGCACAGCCCCGATGGAAGCTTCTCTGAGGCTGCCTAAGGTGGCCTGAAGCAATCACAAAAGGAGCAGTGAAAATTGGCTCCTTGATGGCAGTTCATGTGGGGCTGTGGCAGCAGCGGACGACTTTCAGAGTGGACTGTCTGTTTGCCGTGGTCCCAAGCCAATGGGGGTTCAATCGCAGGCAGAGCAGCCAGAGGCAGCTCTAAGCCACCCATCTGTTTTACCTTATTGATTGAAAACCACTTACATTGACTTGTGGATACATTGACTCAGGTTTCTTGGGCCAATGTTTTGACTAAAATTTCTAGATTTATACATGAGTATGCACAGTATATAAATACATCTTCCTATATCCAAGTATTAAGCTCATTGTTTTTATATCTGATGAAGTAGAACTAATCCATGTGACTAAGGGGTGGGCAAAAAGCACTACATCCCTTGAGACTTCCTGTGAGAAAAAGGCCGTTTCTGGAAAATAAAAAGCCCTGGAGATAGAAATTGCATGTAAAGAACAAGTGGAAGCAGTCAGAAGGAGATCTGCAAGAAGGCAAAAATGATCTCAGGGAAACTGCCCATCTCTGGACTAAGCAAATCCAACATTTTTTCAAAATGATGCCTATCTACTGAGTCTTGTTTGAGATTTTGTTTTGCTTGTTTTATATTTATTAGTTTTTGTGTTGAATTGCACTGCATATTTGTATTTACTTGTGATTATCTTCCTCTTTAATCTTCACAGATTGAAAGCTGAGACAAAGTTATCTTAACAAAGCCACATGCTGTTTGACAAGGACAACCACACTGGAAAAATATCAACTACACAGTATGTAGGATGTTACTATCCTGCTCATAACTATAGATTACCAGAACCAAAACAGAATAAATACATGCAAAGGTTTACAGTACCTTTTTAAAAGGTACTATTTATGTTTAAGGAATGGTTTCAATAGAGCACTGTAGGGTCTGCCTTAAACTTCGATAGTTGTAGTGGTTTGAGCATTGACTAAAAGTCTTGAGACTAGGGTTCAAATCCCTCCTTAGCCTGTGGAAACCCACAGGTGATCTTGGGTGAGTCATGCACTCTTAGCCCCAGAAAACCCCATGATAGGTTTATATTAGGGTCACCAAGCTGTCAAAAACAGCTTGAAGGCACACAACAACAACAACCAGACAAAGCAAAAACTTGCATTAATTCAGTGCTGATACCACTTATGTACCTACCTTTATCCTTTTTGAAATCTAAAGCATCTTCCTTATCTGTTACTATTTCTTTCATGTTGATTATGCTTTGGTGATTAAGTTGTCGGAGAATCTTTATTTCTCGAATAGCAGTGATGGGAAACCCTTCCTTTTCATTATCTAGCCGTACCTTTTTTAGTGCCACCATTTCCCCTAGAAGAAAATAATTTTTTTTTATTCTGTTGTGATCTCATTTAATAATTCAGAATTGCATGCACCTTTTTATAACACTGTAACAATAACATTTTAAAAACCCTATGCAGTCCTTCCAATTACTGAAAGAAAATGGAACTGAATAAATTCTTCAGCTTCAACATTACAGATATACAAATAAAATTGAGTTAAAGCATTTTTAATTCCACAACTAGCTCCCTTTCTCTCAGCATGCATGACAACATTCTGTTCTACACTATCCAGGGCATATTCCAGTAAAAAACTTTCAGAGAACTTTCTGCATGACCATACCCCCAAAAAATTATTGTTCAAAAATCACTTGCTTCTGTCCAACAAATGTTACACTATTCTAACTTAGTGGGACTTTAATAGGATACCTTATTTGTTTTAAAACAATCTATCTATCTCTAGTAGAACTTTTTTTTTAACCTATCCTGTGCGCTACCTTCCATCCTACATGAGAAAGACAGACTATAAATTAAATTATACTAACTTAAGATGAAAGAAGCAGAGTTGTGAAAATTGAGAGACTCAGCTACACAAACTGGAATAAAACCCCCATGTAAATTGTATTTCACATATGGCAGAACATCAAACATCAGATAACATTCTATTCTTTCTCCATGCTTCAGCTCCCTCCATGCCTTGAAACCATTTTGTTTTTCAGCAATACATCATTTCTGTACTGAGTATTTTTCCCAGGAAGCCAATACATTCCAGGGCATAAATGGATCAGTCTCCACATTGCAATTGTTGTGTCAAGTTGCCTTGAAGTTGTAACTGTTCATGCCTCCCTGAGGTCACAGCTATTTGTGGTTCCATCAGCTAGCCAAACAGAAATCCCAAAGACTATGTTGCAACTAAGGAGAATGAATCAATAAATCAAGGTATACCACCTTGAGAAAGATACAGAATGTACTGTGGTGATCACACTCAATTTCAAGTCTTCCTGCAAGGAACATTTTTGAAAGCTTACCTGTATCTTTATCTCTTGCTTTATAAACTTGTCCATAAGTGCCTTCTCCAATTATACCAATTATATCAAATTTATCAACACAACGTTTCCCCCAGTCAATTTCTTTCTGCTTTGTTTCACCATGACGTGGTCCACATATCCTAAGAAAAGAAAATTTTCTCGTATCAGATTTTGTCTATACGTTTCTCCTTATAAAGTGTGTCCTTTTCAGTAATTATGTTATCATCTGTTAAAAGATTTCAACTATTACTTTCAATTTAGTGGAAATGCTATCATTAAAATTTAATATCACTTGAAATTTCTTTCCACCTAATATATTTCTGCAGTTCTAATGTAAAAGGGACATGGTGGCTTAGCAGTTAAGACACTGAATCTGACAATCACAAGGTTGGCAGTTCAAGGACCAAGTGCCACGTGACGGTGTGAGCTCCTGTCACTAGTTCCAGCTTATGCCAACCTAGCAGTTCAAAAGCATGTAAAAGTGCAAGTATATCACAGGTACCACTTCAGTAGGGAGGTAACAGCATTCTGTGCAGTCATGCTGGCCATATGACCACAAAGTCATCTTTGACAACGCTGGCTCTCTCAGCTTAGTAACAGAGATGAGCACTGCCCTTTACAGTTGGACACAACTAGACAATCTTATCAACGAAAAACCTTTACCTTTACTTTTACTGTACTAGTAAGGAATGTTGTCCCCTGAATTTGGCATTATCAGTACCAAGTCATACTGTATACAACAGAGACCACTGCTATCTAGTATCATGAGTGTATATTTATTCCAGGAGTGGGCAAACTCCAAGGACTGAAGGACTACTTTCAGCTCAGGCTAATGCTATCAAAATTACAATTGTTATTCTCCTGGAACTGAAGGTCCAGATCCAGGTTGTTTTTTTTTTTTGTTGTTGTTAATTGCCAGCAAGTCAGCTTCAACTTATGGTGAGCCTATAATGCATGACCTCCAATACACTTTGTTATTAATAGCTCTGTTAAGATCTTACAAACTCAGCGCTGTAGTTTTCCTGAGTCTATTCTTCCAGTTTATTTTAAAGCAACAACATAGATCATATGAAAAACTGTGCTGGATCATCCTAAAGCCCTCCTTAGTCCAACCTTCCATTTGCACTGTGGTCAACCAGTTGCCTATGGGAAGCCTCCCAGAAGGACATGAATTATTTCCTCTGTGTCCTGGGATACAGGGAACAGGAATAAAGGGGCTGACTGTTTCTAGTGAACTTCCATTCCAAAAAGCTTTGGTTCAGAAAAACATTGATTCATAAATGCCATGATGGACCTCCACAGTTTTACTGAACATAATTCAAGAACAAGTCTGTGATTGAGGATAAAATATGGGAAACCAAACCAAAGGATATCATGGAAGGATAGATTTATTCTAACCCTAACAGAAATGGACTCACACTTGCAAATGGATGAAGGACACCTGAAGATAAAGTTCCATCATTATACAGCCTTAGAAGACTCCCTCTCAATTAAAAATACATTTGAAAAACTCTGTCTCTCTCTGTCTCTCTATAACAAAATAAACAATAAACAATTATTTTTAAAGTTTTTATATATAACGAATTTTAGGTTTTTATTTCGGTAGTTTGTGATTCTTTTTCTACAATAATATTGTATCTTCAACTCAGAGTGGGAAAACTTTTAGTCTAAATTAATTTCATTTTTTATTTTGAAACCCATACCAGTCCTGATCTTACTAAGAGTATCTCTGACACACTGTGCCAGTCTACACAATGAAAATCCTCCACATTCTATACAAATAGAATGTGATTCTACCACACACAATAGATGGTGTTTGGGCTTTTTGCGCACCTCCTCAAATTCTGCAAAAAACGAATCCATGACTTTTATCAAAGTATTTGCGAGGGTGTACATAATCGGATGTGTGACCATCTAATTCACATGCCTTCACATGGCAGCACATTTCAGCAGAGGCAGATGGGCATTACTGTAACAGATTTTTTTGGTTTTAGGTGCACATAGGGTTTGTCTACTCTTATTGGCATTTTACAATATTTTTAATTGATTTTTTTTCCAGACTGAGACTGGCCATTTGAAACTGGTATTACCCAACTACTGAATGCAATGGACATTTTAAAAGTTAAAGGTCCCTAGCTATGTGATATATAGGAACTTCTCCCTGCGGAGTATCCAGCACAATTGGGAAGGTCATCTCAAGGGAGGATGTTAAGGGAGCTGCCTGTATTTGTCTACACAGGAAAGGAAAGGAACCCTGAGCCAACAAAGGCATAAAAGAGCAAAAGGAAGGAGAACACTTGATTTAAGGTGATCCAGCTAATCCTCAGATCAAGGGGGGGAGGACTCTTTCTGTCCTCATTAAATCTTCTAGTTTACACTGATTTGCTGTGCCTGAGCAGTAACCTTCAAGAAGAAATAAATATTTGTTTTTTTCCAACACGCACACACACACACAAAGTTATGACTGGGTAGACGGGGAGCAACGACCTCTGACTGATCGCCATTCCAGTTGTTTCACCCTATTTTCAAAGTTGAACAACTTATGATCTTTGCTTTTATTAAATGTTGGGTGCAGATTTATGGTAATGGTAATATGGATGGATACAGAAGAATTTTTGAACACAAGGGTTTATATATTAAGTTTTGATAATGAAAGTTAGAGATACACTTCAGAATTAAACAAGGCCTTGTAAGTTCTGATATAGCAGTAAATCAATATAGGGGCATTTTTAATAAAAGTGACAATAACAACACTTGATGAAGGGAAGTGTTGAGAAGAACACAGTTTTGTTTATCTGTGCTTAAAACAAAGGATGGGGCTGCTGGGGTTTGCTGATCATTTTGATTTTCAGATGTCTCACCTGCAGGCTTGAGGCTATACTTGCTAAATATTTTAGATAAACAGACCATTTGCCTATTCTTTTTTTTTTGTCTACTAGAACTTTGTTTCATAAGCCTGAAATAACGTTACATTTTTAAAGAAAAAAAGGTATTTTTACCTTTCCTTTTAAATATTGTTGAATTCTGGACACTTTTGGAACTTTTGCTTGGATAAATTTTTAAATATTTTTTGGACCTTTTAAGAACTTTTTTCTGAAACCAACTAACAATCCTAGAATATTAACAGGAGTGATAGTCAGGCATTTCATGTATGGTGAGAAATTCAAAATGTTTAAATTTGTTCTACATTGGATGTTAAACCAAGCTGGGGTTCAACTCTTATTATGTACTATTTATTACTTCATCATAGCCTTTTATGCTAGCTGCATTACAACTGCTTTAATGATTATGCTTTATACTAGTCAATCTTTGTTTCAGTAGTTATACCTTAGTTGTTGGTACCATTATTAATATCATTATTACTACTGTTATACAATATATTCTGCATGATTCACTGCTTTATAATTACTGATTTGCTTTTCACTATCTTGTATATCATTTCAACAAATTTTAAATTTGCTTCATTTGTTGCTTCAATTATCTTCACTAAGCTCACTGGAGATTAAAGATAGCATTGTTTTCACAGGTGATCCTAGGGGTGTTTTTCTATTGTGTGTGTGTGGGGGGGGAGAGAAAATGGTGTTACAGTGCTACACTGGACACTCTGGATTAATCTTTGGATAAAAAATAGTTTTGCTCTATTTTAAAAAAAAAAAATTAGGGATGGGAAGGTGATGGGGGTTCCAATCCCCAAGAGCAGCATGTGTCCATGTGTTTCAAATTTACACCCCAATCCATGTTAAGACAATGAGTCAGGAATTAATACATTCAACTTATTCCTCCTTCCAACCCTACACCAGAAATCTTGTTCCAAATTCTCAAGTTATTTAACTGCATTTATTTATTTAAATTTCTTCATTTATATGCCACCTTTCTTCTAAAGTGGGAGCCAAGGTGGCTCCCAGAGAGAATTAAAAAACATTGACAATACAATTTTAAATACAATTTAAAATCTCCACATTAAACACTATAAAATCATCTAAAAGATATACACATGTTTAAAACAATGAAACACACAAATAAATAAAAACCTTCCTTGTTTTACCATTAGAAGCCTGCTGAAACAAAAATACCTGTGCCTGCTGGCAAAAGAAAAGCAGGCAAGGGCCCAGCTCAGTCGCCCATGGAAGGGTTCCAGAGAGTAGGGGAGCAGCCACTGAGAAGGCTTTGTCTTGTGTCCTCACCAAGCAAGCCTGTGACGGTGGCAGGACCAAGACAAAGCCTTCACTTGAAGATCTTAACATTCTTACAGGTTGTATGGGGAAATAGGGTATTTCACATAGTCTACCAGGGGTAGGCAAACTATCCCCTTTAAGGGCCGAGGGATTTCAGCTCCCAGAAGCCTCAGCCATGTTGGCCAATAGTCTGGGATTCTGGGAGCTGAGTCCTTCGGCCCTTAAAGGGGACAGTTTGCCTACCCCTGGTAGACCTAAGTCCTATAGGGTTTTATAGCAGTAGCCAGTGAAGCTGTTTCAACAAAGGGGTTATATGCTCCCTATTAACTGGCCCTGGTCAGCATTCTGGCTGCTGCATTTATATAAATGTATTTTTGTGGACATAACCCATTGGAGTGCAAGTCCTGGGGGCAGGGGGGGGTTCCAACATTTTTTGGTAGTATTCTAGATATACTCATACATTACACAAGCACATGTAAAAATGAATTAGTCGTGATACTTCCTTTGAGTAGGTATCATCTTTTCTTACTGGGAAAAAAGTGTATATGAAATCAACCAATGACCAGCAAATAAAGCTAACACACTTCTTTGAATCCCAGCACCACTCTTAAATTGCTCCATTATATATCACCAGATGATGTCCCATTCTTGTTACTTGTTATGACTCCCCTCTGTTATTCAGAAAATAGCTTTTAAGGAAACACACAAAAATATTTTTGTTCATACAATTAAATACCAACAGCAGCTTTAATAAAATTATATTTTGATTATAACAGAAACTGTCAAATTAACTGAAGCAAGTAATTTAAAGTGATATGCATATTACACATCAGCACAAAAGTATACAGAAAAAGAACAGATACATACTTCGGTCTCTTTTTATGATGTGGTTGCACTGGTAACTTCTTCTCTTCGGGGCTTCTGGATTCATCGTCTCCTCCAGGCAACTCGGGTGGCAGTGGTAGATCTGCAAGTAAGTGGCGCAATTTCTTCTCTACTTCTTTTTTAACTGCTTTCACAGATATACTCCCTTGCAAACTAGAAACAGAAACATATTTTAAGTAGTTTTATATTTTAAAATATAAAAGGCTCACAGAACTGTAGAAATGGAAGGATACCAAGGGTTAATTTAGCTAAACCCCCATTCACTACAGGAATTGACAGTTAAATATCTCTGAAAGGTGGCTACCCAACAATGAAGAGCCCACCCCCTGGTGAAGCACTCCACTCCACTTTCAAACAAGCATTGCCATCAGGAATTTCTGCCTATGGTTAGGCAAAATCTTTTTCATGAAGTTTAAATGGGTTGCTTCAACTCCTGCCCTCTTAAATGCTAGAAAACAAGCTCCTGACATCTTCCACATGACAGCCCCTCAGATGTTTGAAGATGGCTGTCACATCTCTCAGTTTTCTCTTTTTTAGGCTAAGCATACCCAACTACCTCAACTGCTTTTCTTTCCTATGGCTCAATTTCCAAACTTCACTATTTTGGTCACCCTCTCTTCTGGGCACATTCCACCTTATCAATATTCTTAAACTGTGGTACCCAAAACTAGAATTGTTCTCCAAGTGAGATCTGACCAAAAGAGAGCAGTAACACTGTTACCTCCCATATTCTGGACATCATCCTTCTACCTCTCCTAGTCTGATGTCATCCACATAAAAGCATCTCCTTTTTTCAAAGTAATTTGATAAAGTACTTGATAAAGTAAAATAATAAAATTTATTATTATTAATAACTTTTTAAGGAGGCAGGGAAATATATTGTCTTATGTTGTATGCTTTTAATGCTGTAAACCGCCCGGATTGGTTCGCCAAAGGGCGGTATAAAAATAAAATGTATTAAATTTATTATTATTATTAAAGATGTGGAGCAACATCAGGTTTACACAGAACCATGTGGCCATCAGGCAGAATTGTCTAGCACTCCAGGTGCTCTTTTCCAAGATAGCAAGAATTACTGCTGAACACTCTTTGGGTTTATTTGTCAACCAGCTACACATCTCTTTATCAGTAAGATCATACAACAGACATCTTTCCAGCTTGTCTGCAAGAATGAAAGACTACGATGTATTCATAATATTGATAAAGTCTTGCAATCAAAGTCATTTTCCTTCTTATTCTTTTGTTGCAATGCTATGCCCAGACATTTGTTTTGAATAATATATACAGGTATAAATTTATCTAAAAGTATTTACAAATTAGAACATAGCTATGATTTTTGAAGCTTGTCCTCATTATGCACTGACTGCAGAGTACCAAAATATTTCTCCCTGGGAAGATAATCCCAACAAAAAGTGGGGAGATGGGGACATGCATGCAGTGATCTTTTCACTCAGTCCTTCTGATTTATTTTCAACTCTGTTTTTGAACATTTGGTTATTGCCTTTTCATGAGAAGTATTACTGGATGTGAACTGATTCACTACTGCATATTTTATAAATTGTAACAAAACGGTAAATGTTACAGTCCTAAACAAAATTACCAGAGATTAAACCTCACTGACCACAATGAAACTTACTTGTGATATTTACATTTACAGAAAGGTATTGTTCATAAACACATTAAGTGCAAGCCAGATTTTACTTTAATCTAGTTGAACTCCACCTTACCAGTACAATTTTCATCCAGCTGTTCTGTTAACCATTACTTTTTTCATTTCACTGACTACCAATTTAGTAAAGTACCTAATTCTCTATTGTTAAAATGAATTATTCATTTTTCAAAAACAAATGAATAAAAAAATTAACAAGACCTTTTTTTCAAAACAGCTGATCATATCCCCCCTTAAGTCACTGAACTGTATCACTGCTGAACTACCACAAGGATCAGATTTTTTCTCTATGCCCATCATCTTGAGAACTCTGCTCTTAAATCAAAAGCAATGTTGTCAAGAGGATGATCATGAACACTCACCTCAGGAAATTCATGTGAATTTGTTTTACTGGGGTCATTCTGCCTCCCCAAAACCATATTTGGGACACTATGTTTGAATGAAAGCTCTGAAAGTACTATTGTAGGACAAATAACTCAGCTCAGCTAATGTTACACATGTGAGCCACCTTGAATCATTTTGTGAGAAAGGTAGGATATAAATCCAATAAATAAATAAATAAATAAATAAATAAATAAATGTAAACAAAACACAGAGCTGCTAACAGGGTAATTAGTTTCTTCATATTTTCTCCAGATAAGAAAACATGTCACCATTGCGCCTCTCCAACAACATCCAGCATTCAGTAGCTGTGCTCAACATTGCAGGAAAAAAAAATCTTTTGTTCCCTTACTGGCAGATGTTTTCAGCTGTGACCACTACCAGAAGAAGCCTCAAATGGTTTCTCTGCTCCATATGTGGCTACAGTATCTTAAAATACAACTGTTCCTAAAAAGGGTATTCCACTTTCTAGCAAAATATTAAACTGCTGATACCTGTGCTTTCTATATTTAAGTGTCTCAATGGCTCCTCTATTAAGATACTGAGTTGAACTTTGACAGCAAGGGACAAACTGACACATCAACTGAAATCTACATGAGAAAACAACTGCAACTGCTATGACAAGTATACTGATATGTGGTACTATTTTATTGTGGGGTTTTTTGGGGGGGGGGATTATCCCTACATGGGCTTTCATCATAGCTTTTGCACCTCTGCAAAAGGTCATTTTAAGGTTATTGATGATCTCAACAATTAATTTCTAAACACAAAAGAAAAATTGGAATGATATGTTTAAAGTATCTTTGTAGAGACTTGAACTGATAGAATTTAATTCCAAATAAACATGTCTAGTTCAGGAAAGTAAGGGCCTTTGCAGACTGCCAGAAATAGTGCAAATTGAGTCCATTTTAACTGCCCTGACTCAGTGCTAGGGAATCATGGGAACTGTAGTTTATTGGGGCACCAGAGCTCTCTGGCAAAGAAGGCTCAATGTCTCAGAAAAAAAAAAATACAACTCCCATGATTCCCTAGCACTGAGCCAGGGCAGTTAAAGTGGATTCAATTTGCACTATTTCTAGCAGTTTGCAAAGGCCATAAGTCACTCTTGCAAGGCATGCTTGTGTTGAGAGAAATATGGAAGAGAAGCCCCACTCCCAACAGAAGAGAAAGTGGGGGCAAGAAAAAACAAGGCTTGAGGGAAAGTGTTAATTAAGATGCTTGAGCTCCACTTATATGGCTTAACTTCACAAATTTCTTGACTAATACTAAAATTAATCCTACACTTTAATGAATTAATTATTTTAAGTCATTAAAAATCTTTAAGGAATGAGGTGGCTCTCTGTCAGATTCAGTAAGACAAGAAAGCCTGATGAAGAGTTTAGGATTGGAGGAAATGCATCACGTTGTTCTATATCAGGGGTAGGCAACCTAAGGCCCGGGGGCTGGATGTGGCCCCCTGAGGCCTTTGGACCGGCCCCAGGCCAGTCCTGCCGCCGCCGCCGACCCCTGCCCGCCATGATGATATTGATTATTGTTGTTATTACTTGTTCTTGGGGTTTTCTTGGCAAAATCTCCACAGGGGTTTTGCCATGGCTTTTCTGGGGCTGAGAGAGTGTGCATACATATTTTTTAATTTTTTAAACTATTTTTATATTTATTTGTTTGTTTGTTTGTTTGTTTTTGGTGCTTTGGCCCCCCAATTGTCTGAGAGACAGCAATCCGGCCCCCGGCTCAAAAAGGTTGCCTACCCCTGTTCTATACCAACTGGTGTGTTCTAATGAAACAAGAAAATGGCACAGCTTGCCTAAAAAAGAAAAAAAAAAGAGGGGGGTGATTTGTTTGCTCAAGAGGTAGGCTCCAGGCACCCATGGCACTGTCACAATGCCAGATCCTTTAAAAACTGGAGACTGTTGTCCCCAGCAAATAAAACCCCACTGGCATGTACTGAAGTTACTGGAGTCTTTCTAGGTGAGAAGTGTGTGATGGAGTACTGACACTTCAAATCTCTACTTTTTATTGATTTTATTTTCTGTTGTTGTTTATTATTTGGAATGAACTGTAATGAACCCCAACCTAGACCATTGTGGTTTCCACCTTACTCTTCATCAGCAGGTCATGTAATGTTGGAATTAGTAAGAACCCTGGAAGCAAGATTCTCCTAGCTATATTCATGCCCTCCTGCCTCTGTCTAGTAGAATAGTGGGCTTGTTGGATACCATACCTTCAAACTGGGTATGTCACAAAGTGAATTTGGAATTCCTAACTCCTTTATGCAAATCATGTACTCTGTCAGTGATCTCTCTAGATCAGGGGTAGGCAACCTTTTTGAGCCGGGGGCCGGGTTGCTGTCCCTCAGACAATTGACGGGCCGAAGCACCATAAATAAATAAATAAATAAACAAATAAATAAAAATTAAAATTAAAAAAGAATTAAAAAATTTTAAAAAATGCATGCACACTCTCTCAGCCCCAGAAAAGCCATGGCAAAACCCCTGTGAAGATTTTGCCAAGAAAACCCCAAGAACAAGTAATAACAACAATAATCAATATCATCATGGGGGGGGGCGGCGGCGGCAGGACCGGTTTGGGGCCGGTCCAAAGGCCTTGCTGGGCCGCATCCGGCCCCCAGGCCTTAGGTTGCCTACCCCTGCTCTAGATCATGCTTCTTGACATGGAATGGGTAAGCAAAGAGCATATGACTTCATTGCGCAGAAAAATGTTCTACATATGCTCAGAGGCACCCAAAATATTTCTAACAAGGAATTCTCCATCATTAATTCACTAAGTAATCTTTATAGCCAGCTATTTATTGCAGAATTTACACTGGATCACAGGGTGTTTTAAGGATGAATGAAGTGCATGTGTTGGTGTAGGTGAGTGGATGGGGTGAAAAGGAGAAGAGAAATGTAGAATTGTGAAAAAGCTTAACTGAAAATTATAAGATGAGATCCCATGTTTAGGATAACCTTTCCCAATCTGACAATTTCAAGTTTTCTCAAGGTAGCAACTGCAGTTTGAGCTTTATAGTCAATGCGGGGAGGGGGTTTAGTTGGAAGAAGGCTTTTTTAATACAACAAAAATAGCACTTTTGGAAAAAAAACCCATAATATTAGGAATGTGTCTCTAAAGATTGACAGTAATGACCTCAGTGCCATTCTCTACCATCCTATAGCCTGTTTTAAAAAATGAAAGTTTTAAGTAATTACTTCATTAACAATGATTCAAAGAATCAAGCTATTTCAATTATTGATGGTAGTTGCAATGAATTAATCTCCAAATTGCAAACCACTGACAACAATTATTTTTCAAACTTAATACTCCAAGCTCTAAGATAAAAAGATAACTCAACAAGGACAGATTGGGGAGGCAAAAAGAAACAAGAGTGAAACGTTAATCCATAGCCCACCCATTAGGAAAATACAATGAGAGGAGAGCAAAGAGTCACAAGTATTGGACTTTACTAGCAAAAATGATGCAAACACTTCAAATATTTTGTTCTAAAATAGGCTAATACAAAGTGAATATAAAAATCTTCAAGACTATGAGTCATTTTTGTGCAGCATACAGTCTCACCTCCGTTTTAGTAGATTTGAAATCCGCAGTCTTGATTACTCACGGAGGGGTGATCTCCATTGGCTAAAATGGTGTGTGCACCCGCAGCCCACACAGAGGGCCATGCACGGGAGCACGCACCCATTCAAGCCAATGGGGCTTAAATATGCACACGTTTTTATTTTCATGGGGGGTGGGTGGGTCTGGAACAGATCCCCCATGAAAACGAAGCCGCAACTGTACTTAAGACTCAAAGGACACAGCAAACATTTTCTAATGTTTACAGCAGCAAGCAAATCGTACCAAAATGGTTTAACCAATACTTTATTTACAAAGATATGATGAAGACTTGCAAAATACTTTAAATTACAGACATTAGGTTGCTTGCCCACTAGATATAAGGCATCAAGCATTATCCTCACATCAGTTAAGATTAGTTTTTAAAACAGTTTGTAGCTGGAAACTGTAACCTATATATAGATTTCTCACAACCCACCTGACAGTGTCTTTATCTTCTGGCAGCAAAGGAGGAAGAGGCAAGGGTGGCAGCGTAGAAGTTATTAGTGTAACACTGTGATCCTTTTCCTTAGGTGGTGCACATGAGGGTTGTGGCTTGCTTTTCTCTTTCACTGCAACAGGTTGTGTCGGTGTCTTCACTGGGGTTGATTTACTGTCTTTCACCACTGGATTTTTTTGCTTAGGAGCTTTCTCTATAACCAAATTGTTTTCCCCCTTTGTTTCCTGAACAGGATTTTTTGTCTTTGTCTTATCATTTTTCAAAGCTGACACAACTGAAGGGGAAGGTGCAGGTTCAGTCTTCACTTTCTTTATTTCCTTTACATTGTTTGCTTGAGGGATTCCTGTGTCAGTGCTTCCCTTAGTAGGTGTAGAAGTGTTTGAAGCCTTTGCATTGGCTTTGGCTGCTTCTGCTGCTCTAGCTTTTTTGTTCTTGTTCAGTTCTGCAGCCAGACTACTTTTTAGAGTCAGAGTGCTAGGGGAAATGCTCGACTGTCGACTTCTGGACCTTGACAACCTGTGCCTACTACGAGATCTTGAGTGCCGGGATGAATAAGGGCTCCTACTTCTGGATTTTGCTGATCTCCTGCTTAGAAGAATTAAGGAGTAAAGATTTAGACAAACTAAGAAACTTTACTAGTTAGCTAAAGGCCATCAATTCAATTATAATAATACAATAAAAGAACCAAAATTCAATACAAAATATTGACCCAGCATCAGCTCATTTTATAAACCAATAATAGAAATGGGAACACAAAATTTTTCATCTCCCTCCCTTTTCCTCCCTACTTCCATTGGGATGAATCATGTTGGTGGTCTGTCATATGGAGTTCAGCCCATTCCTTTTTAACTGATTGAACTGCCAACAGAAAACTGGTTAAATCAAACATGGCTCTATTGGTCAGGCTTATCAATAAGAACACCAGTATATCCTGTTCTCTCCAGCCACTTCTACCCCTCAACTACTGTGCTACACATTTCTATTTTGGCCTGTATTATTGTTTTCCTATCCCACCTTTTTCCTAGTGTGAGTTATTGAATTATTGATAAAATTAAAAGCAGTTGAAGACAAACCATTAAAATGAACAACAAATATATCAAAATAGCATATGAAAGGCCCTTTTCCCCTGAACTTTCAGCCCTCACAGGGCTCTGCCTGCCTACAAAAAGACAGTGAGGAGAATACCAGCCTAGCCTTTCTAGGAAAATAATTACAGAACCCACAAAGGCCCCCTCCCATGTTGCCACAAAATGTATCTGTGAGGGTGGCAGCAGCCCCATGAACAGCACATTCTGGTAATACAAATGGGATGTAATCAAGGCATCTGTCAAGATGACATCTCAATGAATAGATGCAGCTAGCATATAAGCCTTAACTTTTCAAATGCACAACTGGCTCTTACCAAAATACTCAGGCTTCCAAGCTCAAGGGTGAAACCAGGAATACACCCAAGCTGTGAATCTATTTCCAGAGAGAGTATAACCCCATCCAGCCCAAGTTGAATCCCTATTCCCTGATCTGCCTTTCAATTGATCAGGAGCCTATATCAGAACACTGTGCATCCAAGGTTTCCACAGCTGAAAATCTACACTGGCACTGTCGTTCACTTAAATGGATGTCTGTGAATCTAATTAAGATAAATGCAGAGGGGAAAGTATTCATTCTTGCCCAAATAATTCTTCACTTGCACATGTTGGGTTGTATATCACAGAAGAGCGTTCTTAATGTCTAGTTTTGTGTAAATGGGAAATGTTATTTGTGTACTGATTTGAGCCATCAATTTATGAAAATCTACATATTAATTCACAATCTCAATTGCTTTTTTACCTTGCAGTAATAAAAATTCAGTTGAAAATCCAATATTTAAAATCAAATTATGAACTGATTTCATGCACCCACTATCTCTAATACCCAACAGTGCCCACTGGAAGGTGTTTGGTCCACTCTAAAGGACACTGTAGTCCAATACCCTGGCATCTTACTGTTTATTAAAAAGGCTGCAGTGAAAAAGTAAAAATAATATTGTTACATGTATGTTATACAATAAGGGGGCCACAGTAGCCAATCTTGCCATACCCCTCTAGAAGTAGGGATACTCTTTGATAATTCTAGACCATAATACCCACATTTTTAACAGGGCTTGTGTATGGACCTTTATGATTAGATGGAACATCTTCAATCAATATTTGATTGAGACAATTTATAGCACAAACACTCCTTACTAATCAGATCAAATGCAAAATAACAGGAACCCTTCTTTACAGTAATGTATGTAAGGGACAGTGATACCAGACAAGGCAATAACTCACTTCAGTCTGATACCAGACAGGGCAATAACTCACCTATGTGAGTTATTCACAATATAATGACTATTATATCAATACATAGAAAATGCTTTCCAGCACTACGAAAAGAAAACCATGGCTCATAACAGATGGGCCAAAAGATCTGCCATCGAGCTGTGTTTGGGGGATGTGGAATTTAGACACTGCACAACCTGAATGCAGCCAGAAGTGGCCCCAACGCTACCGCAACTAGGAAGAGCCAGCCTGAAAAGGAGCAGGGGAAAACTACTCCTTTTCAGAGGCTGGTTGGAAACAGTGGTGATGGGCTGGATTGGGGCCGTGCTTGTGTAGTTGCTGTGGCGCTGGGGCGGCCCCAATCCACCCTTTTTGGGCAGTCTGTGTTACCCCTATATGGACCCATCCTGAACCTCAGAACATGGAATTGGCTGACAGAGGAGGAGCCATAGTTATGAACAAATCAGACTACATACAGAAGGCTGAAAAACAACTGTTCAGCTCCACATTTTACAGAATCCTATCTATATATCTTATAGACAGATATCAAAACAAACTACACAAATTACTCAGGAAACCTACAGGACAGTATAACAATTACAAAGGGAGACAGACGTGAGAAAGAAGAACCTGAAAAGGGCCTACAATGGAAATTAGGTCATATAAAATGGATAAAATCCACAGAAAAGCCCATGTAAAAGAGAGGACCGAAGCCAATTTCCCCTCATATTCCTCTGTTCAGAAGCCCTCCACCTATGTACCATGTATGCCCTAACAGTTAGGGCACACCTATGAATGGGTTGGGCTGCTGCCAAGGTGGTTGAGCAGATTGGTAGAATATTCCCAAAGTGGATAAAGACAAATCTCATTTCCACCAGCACCACTGCACGCACCATTTCCTAGACCAAACCTAAAGGGAGTAAATGAAAATACCAATACTGTACATTTAACTACAGATATGCACAAAATCTTTTCTTCTCAGTGTAAGCCTTAATTGATAATGGCAATGATGATACACAAGCAGGAGAGGAACAGTTTGTAACAATTCACTTATAAGCCACAACTTTTAATCTTGGCGACAAAGTAACACCTTGATTCCAAGTTACATATATGCAAGATGCTGCTGAGAAAATGTTGCAATTGTTGAAACTTTATAAAACTTCAGACCTTCTATAGCTATTTCATGTAAGTGTTCTAAAAGTATGATTCTCAACACATTCAAGGGCATCATGACAACCCTCATCAAGGTTGCAAGAATATGCAGGTTACCACTACAAATAGATAAAGACCCAAGGCCAAGTTCCAGTGACTGGAAAATTATCCAAATTGTAAATCTAGTATTTAAGAAATGTCTTGTTGCATAAATAATTTTTTTTTTAAAAAAAAAAAAACTTCTACATTTCTTGGTTTAAGCCTAGTCTCACACTGACATTATCTCCTTCTCCCTCATCAAAGAGATAGGAAACTTTTGCTTCTACTTTTGATTAACAACAGGTTGTCCAAATATGGTAAAATTTGGTTAATCTAGATAAGGTTCAGTTAGTTTTGAACAAACCAATTTTAATCCATGAGCAATGAGATTGTTTTAATTAAAACTTGCTATAGACCTAAATCCTATTATTAGTTCCAACTAGAACAGACTCATGACATCCATGGTAAGCTGCAAAGTCAACACTTACCTAACTTCTACCAATTTACTGGGTCTACTCTAGTAAGAACAGCAGGATCCAAGCTAATGTACTCTGTTCCTCCTTTGCCAGCTGATTAATTCACTGGGAGTTGAGTCCATATACTCCTATGTGGTATTCCTACCTGCTCACCAAGTAAGCAGTGAAACACAAAAGTGAATCAGTTTTGAGTTCATACAGCACAGCCATTTGTGATTAACTAGAAACCAAAGCTGAGCCCCTCCCAGCTGTGTGGAAATAGGAAGGGTGATAGAGACGTGTACAAACCCAGGGAAATTTCCTTCATAGTTTGATAAACCTTGGCATCTAAACCAAACATCTCCACAGTTGCTCAACTCAGGATTTGTCTACAGCAAGTTTTTTAGACACAGTGACCAATATTGGAAGATCCTGCAACACCACCATATTGCAAATTCCAGTCTGCCAATGCCAAGAGACGATGAAGTACGTTATGTTGATCCCATATAATGTTGATGAAAAAGAAAATATCACTCCATAATAACAATAGACATAGTATCAAAAAGGTGGAGACTGCATGTTTGACAGAATTGTTAAATGAAATGTATATTTTCTATTATTGCATGCACAACCCCTCAACACATGTGCATGGCATCTACGCATTGAGAGATCTTGATAAGCATCCTTCCTAGTTCAGGCTGTTATAAGAATCAGAAGTTCTGCATGCATGTGTCCACCATATCCCTACCATACCTCTAGCCTTCTCCCTGTTCAAAGAACACAGACAGTGCATCACTTAAAAAATACTTATACACATACACAAATGCATAATTACTGACACACTAAATCAATACTTGCATAAGCAACAGAATTTACTCTCCTCTGAAGTTCTCCACCTTACAGAATAGCATAATTTAAGAGCCAAAAGTGAATACAACAACAGTAAGCAAAATTTTAAAGGCATATTTTATTTATAGGGATTTTAGTTGAGCACTAGAGAACTACTCTCACTCTCATTCTCTCTCTCCAGCATCAGTTTTCACCAATTGCTCAAATGTATTAGTATTTTCATCATAAGAATCTTAAACTCTCAATTTTCTGTAAAAATGAAAGAGAACCATTCAGCCTGAAGTACTGCATTTATGATTCCTACATGTTTCCAAAATAGTACTGAATCAGGTATACAAGACAAAACCAGGAAAAATAGCTCTCAAATATATCTTGAGCACACATTTGTTTTAAGAATATTATGGACTTTCAATTCAAATGTGAAGTCATAGGCTTTCATGGCTGGCATCCATAGTTTTTTGTGGGTTTTTTGGGCTGTGTGACCATGTTCTAGAAAAGTTTCTTTCTGACGTTTTGCCAACATCAGTGGCTGGCATCTTCAGAGAATACTGGCGAAATGTCAGAAAGAAACTCTTCTAGAACATGGCTACACAGCCCAAAAAACCCACAAAAAAACTATTTCAATACAAATATTTTCAGGGCAGATTACAAATGAAACAATAAAATACCAAGTACAAATAGAGTATAAAACAATTTAGTGAAATTAAAAAGTAAGACGAGCAGAATTAGACTACTTTTTCTGATTTATTTCTTTAGTCTGAAATCTATGAGATTTTGGATGCATCTACACTGTAGAAATAATGTAGTTTGACACCTCTTTAACTGCCATAGCTCCAATCTACAGAATCCTGGGATTTGTAGTTTTGTGAGGGAGCAGCATGCTTTGGCAGGGAAGGCTAAAGACCCCACAAAACATAGAACAGAGCTACTTAAAGTGGTGTCAAACTGCATTATTTCTCCAGTGTAGATGCACCCTCTTATACTTTTTACTTTTGGTAGAACTGTGATAAGTATTTAAATAACTCAACTTCAAATTAGTAAAATCTTATTTGTATATTCCAAAAAGGTTAGTTTTAAAATAGAAAGAATATAAAATATAAAGAATCCAAGAGTCAAGTGAAAAATTAAACTTTCCTAGATGTCCACTTCATCCCTGCATCTCCAAAGCTGCTCCTGACACTTAGGGAAGGGGTAGGCAACCTTTCCCCTTTAAGGGCCGAGGGACTTCAGCTCCCAAAAGCCTCAGCCATGTTGGCCAATAGTCCAATGTTGGCCAATAGCTCCTGGGATTCTGGGAGCTGAAGTCCCTCGGCCCTTAAAGGGGAAAGGTTGCCTACCCCTGACTTAGGGGATCTTCTAGATTTGAGGTTTGAAGGGTTGAAGTTGGAAAGGAAATATCAACATCCCTTTCCACCTTAAAAAAAACTTACCCACAATTTACTAACATCAGGAGAAGCTCTGCTACATACTCTGCTGCCTAGACAGGTTAGACTGATGGGTATTCAGGACAGGTGCTTTTCAGAAGCAACACTCTAATTATAAAATGTCATTCTGAGCAGGTGAGATTGAATCTTTCCTTATTTGTTTTTAGATGGGAAATAAAGACTGCATTACTCCATAAAGGTTTCTGGAGTAACTGTATACTGTCTTGTCATGTTACGGTTTTAATGTTGCTCACAATCTGTACTGTACAGATACTGTAAACATATTTGGTTATGGGTTACTTGTTTTTAGAGACATTTTGCCAGTATTTTTATTGGCACATTGTTCCACATCGTGCAATTTGTCAAGTTTAGTAACTATGTCAACAACAAAATTACATTTAAATTTATATAAACATGTATTCTGAAATGTTCCGGGCTTGACATTTACACTATTAAGAAAAGGTTAATTGAAGGCAAGCCAGGTAGTCATCCACCAGAAAGCCAATTACTTTGTGAAATGTCTCTGGCTACCTTTAATTTTATATGGTATTCCATGTAAATGTACTTGTTATCATCGAAATTACTGCATTCAAGAGGAATGGGGCATTTATGGGCAGATAAGTAGAGTAAACTACAATTTCCCTCCAGTACCAGAATCTTTATTGTGTTCCTTAAAGTAATTTCAGATCTATGGCAACCCTAAGACAACCCTATCACAGGACTCTTGGCAAGATTTATTCAGAGGGGATTTGCCTTTGAAAGAATCTGACTTAATCAAGGTCACCCAGTGGGTTTCCATATCTGAGTAGGGATTCAAACCAATGCTCAAATGACAACATCACTCTGCCTCTCTACCAAAATCTTAAAGTATTCATATTTTAAGAGACGGTGACCTGCAGCACAAACAAAGAGGATGTACACCACAGGTGAAATGGGCTATGAGCTCCTTTCATGCACTCCTCCAGAAGGAAGAAAATCCTTAAAAATAAGGCCACTGTCAAATCTCTTTTTCATCAGTATCTCACAAAGATATTTAGCATGACCAAGGATAATAAGTATTCCTTATTTTTCAAAAGTGATACTTTTATACAATACTTATCCACAAAATTCCAAGAATTAGAAAAAGAACAACTTAGACCTCATATTAACTATGATTAACAGATTAACACCTGTTATAAATGCACCATGAAAACCACTTAAATTTAAGAAAAAGGAAAAAATATATATGAAGAATCAGCAAAACTATGATTATAAAAAGAATTTATCCTTTTGAAAGCACAGGGCTATTTTAAAACAGTGACAAAATAATTGATTCACAGAAGGTACAGTGAACTTGACTGAAAAACTTGATGACAAATATAAATAAATCAGTATAAGAAGATTATTTTAAGAAATACAGTATCACACAAGGCTAACTACTATATATACTCATGTACAAGTCAACCTCACATATAAATTGAGGGAAGGTTTTAGAGCCAAAATCATGGATTTTGACATGACTCATAGATAAGTCAAGGGTGAAACATATGGGCATGTAACAAAGGATATAAAGGGGGAAATAATATTTCACTCTCCTTATCTGCATGTCTCCTGACCACCTAACACCACTTTCCCTGGTGCTAGAAGAGAAGGTTTAAACTTCAGATTGAAAAGAAAAGGAACTGGAGGGAAATGGGGTGTTTGGTGGGGAAAGAAGGTTAACATCAGACTGAAAAGGGAAAGAAGTGGAGTTAAATGGGGTATTTGGTAGGGAGAGAGATCCGGAGGAGGATGGGGAGAGGTTTTAACATTGGATTAAGAAGGGAATTATCTCTTTCACACACATGCACACTCCTACCTGGGCAGCTCTTTCAGAAATCACTGCCAAGGCTTGTAGAGTGGGACATCGGACAGTGCTTCTTTCAGGACCTTTCTAAGGAGTATTACTGTACATAGGTCAACCCAGGATTTTAGGGTCAATTTTGGGGCATAAATTTCTCGACTTGTAGTTAAGTATATATGGTAAGATGACTCTGCACTACAACAAAGAGAAAGAGGAATTGACTTTCATACCTACAACAAAGGCTACAAAGAGTGAGGAGTGTCTGGTGAAGAGAGACTAATATCAAGAAGTATTTCCACCCATCTCTTTGCACCCAACTACCTTGAATCCTCTTAAAACCCTTTGTCTGAAGAACAACCTTTGGTGGAGAATGACCAACATGTCATCTGAGCATCTATGGGGCTTGAAGTAGGACTGGCAACCTTTAACTCTGCAGTGGAAACTGGAAGAAAACTAGGGAAGAAACTGAGACAGGAGGCCAAGATAAGAGATGGGAAGAAAACTGCTGGAACAGAAAGACATAGCCAGCAATCAACAATTGTAAATTACTGCAGAGAACCGCACAAGGCCCTACTGAAATGCAGACTGTTAATTTTTTAATCTTTATAGGTAGTGTATTTTTATTCTTCTGCTGGATTTTATTCTCTCATAATTATTAATGAACTGATTGATTAGGAGTGTATCAGCATTGTAGCAATAATGCAGTTTGACACCCTGTAAGTACTGCAACTCCATCCTACAAGAGTCCTGGGATGTGTAGCTTTACAAGGTCTTACCTTTTCTGCCAGAGTGCTGGTGCCTCACAAAATTACAAATCCCAGGATTCTGTATTGTGGAGCCACGGTAGTTAAAGTTGTGTCCAAACTGCATTATTTCTACAGTTTAGCCTTTTCTGCCAGAGTGCTGGTGCCACACATCCCAGTATTCTGTATGGTGGAGCCAAGGCAGTTAAAGTGGTGTCAAACTGCATTATTTCTACAGTGTAGATGCACCCTAAGTGTGTTTGTACTGTAACATTAAATACTGTATGGATTGATGTGTTACATATCAACACTGAGTGTTATTTAAGTCATTTCCCACTTTTGGCAACTCCAAGGTGATCCTATCATGGGATTTTTTTGGCAAGAATTGTTCAAGAGGGTTTGCCCTTGCCTTTCTAATTGTTTCTGCTTATTTTTTAACTGTTCTATGTAGTTTATTTGAAGTGAGCAGCAATGGTCACTGAAAGTATCATATAAATAAACAAATGGTGATATGGGGTGTAAGCACTTTTACTTGGCAATAAGCCCTACTGAACCTGGGCTTCCGAGTAATTACATACAGGATTGCACTGTAAACCCAAAGCAGACACATGTCAAGATCAAAGCAACAAAAAAAAAAAAAAAAAAAAAGTGGGTAAAAAAGGCACAATGCATGCACCTACCTGTTATTCAACCATTTAAGCAGGGCTGGGTAGTAGTGGTGATTTTGGGCTTACTCCTCGTCATACTCAGGAGTAAGATATATATTTTTTCTTAATATTATTCCTACTCCTGTAAAAACCTCTTACTCCTTTACTCGTTACTCCTACTCCCCAGCCTTGCATTTAAGTGAAGCAGAGAGTTTAAGCAATATTCTTCTAGGAGACAAGAAAAGAGGTGTTACCATGTCCGTAAGGCAACTTCAAAAAGCAAGGAAGGGATGAGTGCTGTTATCTATTATATTTAATTTGGACCATGTTCTGTTTAAAATGAGTGAGATTCAATTATAAGTGATGCATAGGACTGGACCATCTACGTTCTAGAAAACTTTCTGCCATATTATCAAGGTCTTACCTAAATACCCAAGGAAAAGCTAATGAGAAAATATTTCTAGTCCACCTTAACTCCAAATCAACATGATGAAATCTGAACAATAATCAGATAGGTACCTGGCAATTAGGCACAAATCCTAAAGTAATTTTTCAATCGGAGTTTCTATGAAGTGATAATCAAATAATTAACTGTCAATACAGTTGTCCCTCCCCATTCGCAGACTTCCAAATCTGCAGTCCCGTTCTTTTGCAGGAGGGACAAGTGGGAAGGGATATAATGGTGGTGCACACCCCACAGGCACATGTACCATTATTTTCAATGGGGCTCAAATATTTGCGAACCACCATTTTCGTTGGGGGTCTGAAATGGACCCCCCACAAATTAGGAGGGACTATTGTATTTCATGATCAAACTTGTTTATTCATGTTTTACTAATCTCAATGAGGATTATTTGTGCATATGTAATTTATGCCTTCAAGCAATGACAACCTGAATATACAGTACATGTTTGAATCAATGAAAGTTATGTAAGAATTTAAAGGTGAGTGTAAAAAACTGATTTACATCAACATAGTATGAAAAAGCATCTTGTTCTACAAAGCCTATTAAGAAAAGCACTTTAATTCTATCCCAGGAGAAAAACAGGGTATACATTCAATAAATAAATATAAAGAAAAGGTCCTTCTGCATTCCTACCCCCTTAAAAACTTCCCTGAACCATGTAGGCTTTCTGGTAATTCAAGTCCATCACTGCTGTCGTTGCAATTAATTTATTATTTGAACCTTAAACAGGAAATGAACACTTTCTATATCTAAACACCTTAAGTATTTTGTACTTTTCCAAGTTTGTCAGCTGATGTTTTGCTACTCTCAGAAGGCCTGGACAACCAAAGAGTGTCTCTGACTATCCAACTTTGGCACACACACAAAGACAATTCAAGGGAGCTGCTCAGATAGTGGAAAGCATTGCAATTTGCAACTCCATTACAAGTGCTATCTCGAAAATACAGTTGGCTCTCTACATTTGCAGCTTTGACTTTTGCAGTTTTGATTACTTGCAGAATTGATTAATATGTTCTCTCTAGGAATCTCCAAGTCCTCCAGTTGTGCTGGAGAACCTAGACCTAAAAGTTCATAGAGGAAACACTTCTCTGGGCATTTGTAGGTTATCCAGCATGATTATGTAGTCAACCTCTGGCAGATGCTGACCACAGAGTTGCACTGGAGGACCTGGAAATTCCTAGAGGTGTTATCTCAGGCAAAAGGAATATGTTGGGTTTTTTTTATTATTATTATTTGCGGTTTGCCCACATTCATGGGGGTCCTTCATCCCTAACCCCAGAAAATATGGAGGGACCGCTGTATTCTAATTACAAATCTGGACAAGCGTCAAAGGTGAAGAACATCAATGCAGGCAACTTTCTGCTGTGGTTCCAGAGAAGAGTGTGTGGCACCAGAATCCAGCCGTGCATTAGGGGTCCCAGCACTACCCAGCCATTACAATGAGCACACCTGAAGGCAGCTGCCTTACCTGATGGCGGGGCTGTAGGGGCTCCGGGAGCGGCGCCAGGAGGAGCCGTAGGGGGCCCCGGGGGAGGCGTCCCCGCCGCGCTCGAAGGAGCTGTGCCGGCTGTAGCTGGGCGAGCGGCGGCGGTAGGGGCTGAGGGGCGAGCTGGGCGACTTGCGGCTGCGCTGGCCCTGCGAGGCCCGGTGCCCGAGGGGGCTGTCATCCCGGCCGGGGCTCGGGGAGGAGCGCTGCCGGCGGTAGGCCCGGGGCTCGGCCTTCTCCTCCCGGTAGGCCTTGGGCGGCTCCTTGTAGGCCGAGGGGGGCTCCTTGCCGGCCTTCGCCGCCCGGCTCCGGTGGCCTTTGCTCTCCCGCTCCTTCCGGCTGCTGCTGCCGCCGCTGCTGGGCGAAGCAGCCGAACCCTTCCTGCGGCCTTCGCTGCCGCCGCCGCCGCCGCCGCTCCGGGGGCCCTCGCGGTCCGGGCCTCCGCTGTGGTTGTGGCGGCTGCTGCGGGGCTTGGAGGAGGAGGAAGCCGACGACGCGGCGGCCCCGGCGGTCCCCTCCTGCTGCTGCTGCTGCTGGGCCGCCCCCGTCGCCCCCTTAAGCGCCTTCTCCTTCTCCTTCTCCTCCCCCCGCCGGCGGTGCTCGCGGTGCCGCTCCCGGGAGCGCCGCCCGCTGCTGCTGCGGTGCTCCCTCCGCGCCCGCCGGCTGCTCCGGTCCGCCTCGGCGCGGCTCGGCCGCTGCTGGCTGCCCCCGCCGCCGCCGCCGCCGGAGGAGGAAGCCGGGCTGCCCCCGCCGCCGCTCCCCGCCCCGGCCGTCCCGCCGCCCAGAGGGCCCTCCGACTGGGAGCTCACGTCGTCGTAGTCCCCGGCCCCCGTAGTCCCCGCCGCCGCCGCCTCCCCCGCCAGGGACCCCAGGCCCGCCCCGCCCGCGCCCCCGCGCCGCTCCGAGGCGGAGAGGCCCAGCCCGCCGCCAGCAGCGCCAGCACCGCCCCCGCCGCCCCCTAACCTGCCTCTCCTGCGCTTGTGCCGGGGCCCCGAGCGCCGCTTTCCCCGCGGCCGCTTGCGCTCCCCCCCTTCCCCGCAGCAGGAGGCGGAGGCCCCGCCGGTGGCCGCCAGGAACAGCAGGGATTGCGGCGGCAGCGGGGGCTGCAGGAGGGAGGGCTGAGGCTGCAGCAGCGGGAACAGCAGCGAAGGGGTCGGAGGAACGGCCACCGGAGGAAGCGGAGGCGGAGGGGGCAGCGGCAGAGGCAGCGGCGCCGAGGAGTAGCGCTTCCGCCGCCGGTGATGCAACCGCTTCTTCTCCGCCGCCGGAGACTCCCGGCCTCGGCCGCCGCCGCCGCCGCCGCCGCTCCCGCCCCCGGACGTCGCCGCCTCCGAGGTGCTCGGCATCGGGATCCCTCCAAGAATCCGTCAAGGCGCCCACGAGGAGGAAGCCATCGGGTGCGGAGGCCCGGACAGAACCCTCCGCCGGACCGTGACGACGACGACAAGGACGACGACGACGACGACGACGAGTCCGAGGCCTGCTTCCTCACATGGGAAGCCACCGGAGAAACGCCCGGCGAGGCCTCCTCTTCCTCCTCCTCCTCCTCTGTCGCCTCTGAGGGCCTATCTAAGCCCAGCGCCGCCGGCCTCCTCTCCTCCGGGCGCAGTCTCGCCCCATCCCCCGGCTGGGCCCGAGTGCGGCCTAAGCGCCTCTCCCCTCAGAAGGCTCCCGGTCCCCGCTCCGAGGAGGCTGCGTCTCCCTCAGACGACGGCGGCGGCTCCGTGGGTCCTGACCCGGAAAGGGCTGGCTGCGGAGGGAGAAGCGAAGCGGCCCCCAAACGGCTCTCCTCGCCCGCTCCGTCCGCGTCTCTCTCTCTCTTTCCCTCACACACACAGAAAAGAGACAGAAGGGAGACGGCCGGCGCAGGTCCCTCGATTGCGCCTGCGCGCCCTGGCTGGAGGAAGACGAAGGCAGCCTATCTCCAAGCCGGAGGCCTCTGCGATCGTGCCTACTCCGAGCGTAGCCCACGAAACCTCGCGAGATTCCCTTACTCTCTCCTCGCCCTTCCCCTCAGACCGGAAAGCTCCCCAGGAAACTTCCGAACGCACACAAGAGTCTCAGCACCATATAGCTACAGTCCCGTGGTTCCGGCCTATGACTTCCGGTTCCCAAGTGCTAGTTTTGTGTGTAGTACACATGCACACACACAAAAACAAACAAGCACTTGGGAACCGGAAGTATATATATAAGGGGGGGAAATCCTCCATTTGCGGGGCTAGAGAGAGGTACAGCTACGTAGGAACGTAGAAAACATACCGGTTTATGAAATTATAATAAGAATAAGATGAATACGAAGGATGTTTTGCTGGCACAAAAGCTTTTTTTTTTGGTCTTCGGGACTTTTGCTTTTTAAATGTTTGGTGACAATCAAAACTTGCATAGGGCTGTATCTGCACTGCCGAAATAATCCGGTTTGACACCGCTTTAAGCGCCATGGCTCCAATGCTATGGAATTCTGGGAATGCTGGGCCAGAGGGGGCCAGAACAAACCACCACTCCCAGAATTCCATAGCATTGGAGCCATGGCGCTTAAAGCGGTGTCAAACCGGATTATTTCTGCAGTGCGGATGCAACTAGGAGAAGGTGAACGGATGGGAGACACTTCACTCTTCAACTTTGCCTGGTATCTGTCGTTTAAAAGAAGTTCCTTAATATAAAATATTTTCCTCAAGGGATTTAAAATGCTCCTCCTACACACACAACCCAAGAAGCAATTTATTTAACAAAATAAAGCCATCCTCTTATAGGGGCAGCAGTAAGGGAGGCTGCACCTGTTGAATTTCTTCCTTTTAGCTCGCCTTTTAAACTTTAAACGTGGAAAGGGACAGTTGGCTTTCTAGTTGAAGCCCAACGCTGTGTCAAAAGTTACTCCAAATGACCTCTCAGTCATGGCCTTTCTTTAAAACCTCCTCTTCATTCAATCAGTTTTGACAAAACTTTATTCAACACTCCTGCACTGTACAGAACTCTTGAGAGGTCTGCTCTCATGTTTTTGAAGATACATCATAGTCAAAGCAAAAAGGTGTTGCCCTAAAACCAAAAAAAATACAGTATGGCAAACAGAAAGGTCTAGGGAAAAGTAATGGAAAGGTAATACATAAGGAAGTTTTATTATCAGTGTTGCCAACAAGCCTCGAAGATAATTCCCTAAAATGTTTGTCC
>CM034710.1:60380286-60399338 GCA_020142125.1 Phrynosoma platyrhinos
TCGCGGCGCAATCCGTGGAGTGCTGAGCAGACACAATCTGTTGGTCTTCCAAGGCATGAGTCTTTGCTTGGATCACCATAGCCAGAGCCTTGTTTTCATCAGGGATAGAATCCAAAAGGGTCTCAAGCTTCTCCATTAGATGTTGGACATAAGTGCCCATGCATGCTGTGTAATTCGCTACTTTCAAGTCCAATACTGCTGCTGCATGTCTTCTTTACGATTGCATCAAGTTTTTTGCTCTCTGGGTCAGTTGGCAAAGTTGATGTGTGAGGGGTGAAGGCGGTCTGTGAACCTTCCATGATGGGTGAATTAGGACGCGGGTGCTCAAAAAGCCAGCTTGGTCCCGAAGACGAGATGTGGTAGAGGTTCTCAATCTTATGGGATGTCGATGACACAGTAGCTGGCATCACCCACGACTTCTTCGCTATCTTTTCCAGCGAAGGGAGGTATGCAACAGCAGGTGGTGTGGGCACCTTACCATACACCCTCCTCTCCACTGGATCAACAGCTTCTTCATCCGTGCTGGTCACCTCAATTTCAAGCACGTTGACCATCCTAACAATTTGGTCTGTGAAGGACCTGACATCATTGCTTGGGGAAGACAATGCCAGGTTGACCAAAGCAAAAGTTGGTGATGATCTGTTCTCATCCGAATCCGGGGATGGAGATCTGGACTGCAGTGCTGAATGGATCGAGACCGGAGAGTCTTTTGGAGAGCGAGGGAGAGGTGTGTGACTGAACAGAGAAGCATGCCAAGGTGGAAATGGCAGCGCTAGTGAAGTGAGAGGCAACACCTGAGATGCAGCAGCTAGTACAGGACGTTTCCAGTCCTAATGCAAGGATTTGGGGTCAACAGCTAGGTAATATCGGCCCAAAGGTGGATCAAATTGGAGTTCAGGGTACTGCAGCAGAAGAGAGTCCTGTGTAGAAGTCCTCTCAGCCAAAACCCAATCAGCCTCGAGCCAGAGGGAAGCTTGATCCTGAGGTTGGTACTGATCTCCTGAATCCTCTTGAGCCTGAGAGGTGCTGGGGACCAACTGCTCTGCTACCTGAGGTGTCAACTCCATCAGCTCCTCACAAAGTTCACCCTCTGATTTGGACTCGATCTGAATCGGAGGGGAGAGCAGTCTGGCAGCAGGAAACTGTTGGGCCAACTTGGACCTGATGGTGGCTGGAGGCGTTTTTGAAGTCTCAGAAGCCACAAGATGATGGGACCTCTTGGGAGATGAGGACCTGGCCCTCTTAGAGATTTTCATGGCAAAATGAAGTGGGCTCTTTTCGAATGGGGGTGCTCAGCAGAGTCTCTGTCACTGGGTTCAATATGCTTCTTTTTAGAAGTCTTCTTCTCAGCTCCATTGCCCTGGTCCTTATTGGGCTTACAGCCTCTACAGACGGGCAGTCGTGGGCCGCCCCA
Organism: Phrynosoma platyrhinos; assembly: GCA_020142125.1. Lineage (NCBI taxonomy): Eukaryota > Metazoa > Chordata > Lepidosauria > Squamata > Phrynosomatidae > Phrynosoma > Phrynosoma platyrhinos. The sequence goes on from CM034710.1 coordinate 60,381,701, forward strand.
AGAAGCCGAGGATTGGGGTGAAGCTGCCCCACTCCTCAGCCCCAATCCACTCTTCGGTTGGCCCTAGAAGGAGTGCTAAAATAGCACTCCTTCCTCAAGGTGTGCAAGGGCGCCAGAAGAGGAGGTGCACGCCTCTTCCATGTCTCTTCTGTCGCAGCATCTCCAGACGCTGTGATGGAAAGTCATCAGAGCATTTATCATGTGCATCGGCAAACGCTCCGATGTTGTTCTCAGGAAGGGGTTGTGGCGCCTGGCGTCCAGCTGCCCCTCCCCTTCCTTGGCTCAAAGACGGTGCTTTGTGCCATCTGCAAAGCCCCTTAGAAGCCTTTTTTGAGGCTTTCTCTTTAGATCTTCCCCTCTCACTTTTGGTCTCCCTGGAAGTAGATGGTAGAGGCTCCTCTGAGACCTGAGTTGGTGCTGAGGCTAGTCTTGAGGGCCTGCTCCCAAAGGACTGCCTTGAGCTTCAAGTCCCTGTTTTTGAGGGCTTGAGTAGTCATCCCCTTGCACAGGGGGCAAGTCTTGGGGTTATGAGATTCACCCAGGCACAAAACACACTGATCATGCTGACCAGTAGTTAGGATCTTGGTGTTGCATTTCAGGCAATGCTTGAAGGAAACCATCTTACAAAACCGGTACTCATCTGTGAGGCAAAGTCGAAGTCCAAAATACAGTCCATAAGTCAACCGATCCACAAACAACCAGAAAGCTGAAATCTGAAGTAGTCAAAAGCCAGAACTAGAGTCAAAGCTGTAGGTCAAATTGATAAGTTACAGAGCGACTCTAGCAAGCTGATTTCCTTGCTGGCTGCAAACGCGCTGGACGAAAGGAACTGGAGAAAGGGCAGGAATGCCAGGGGCTTTATAAGGGTGGGCAGAGTTACCACCAAAAAGTTTCAACTGAAGTTTTGCCCAGTGATATCAGAACTTTCTGAGCTAGTTGTGCAGGTGCAGACATAACCCATTTGTGTGATTCGCAGAGACCACAAAGAAGAAAAAATGAAATCCCAGACTAGATACAAGCTCTTGGGTTTGCCCTAAGGAGTTGTCTTGATTATGGCCATTTAGGTGCAGACCAGGAGTTGTATTTAGTCAGTGGGATAGTTTTTTTCATTTGCGCCCACATATGTCTAATGTTGCATTGCAAATTCATTTAAATACTGTGGGGAAGGTGTATGCAGGCTGCAATGAGGTATCACAAGCCATATATTTGTCCAGTAAGATGTCAGCAATATTCCAAATAGATCTTGGTATAATGAAAGCATCAGGCCAAAGCAGGATGCAGAAAGTGGAGCAGGGGCGGGGGATTTCCATTTCCTTTGACTCAAATCAGGAAAAATTCATTTTCATTAATGAACGAAAGCTTTCATTGAGATACTGAGTTTTCTATGCTTTTACCAGTTGTGTAAATGAGATATTCAATCTCCTTAAAAGGAAGGCAACCCCGCTTCACCACAGTGATGGTTGGAAGATTCCATGTTAGGAGAGCAGTGACTCCACTCATGGTATTAGTCCAAATTTTACAGGTGCTATCAAAGGCACTGAGGTCTGTCACCCAAACAGGATAAGTACTTTGCTAGCACCGTTAAAAGTTTGGAGTAAAACCCAAAGGAGTAGCTTCACCACCGCGCTGACATAGGAGCCATTAGTTGTATATATATAGACACACTCACCCCCACACAACCCTTTTTTCTATTTTTGATTTCCAGTTGTTTGCTTGTGGTACTTCTACATGAGACAGATGGCCAAGCAAATTGTTCTTTACAAATAATGCCAAAGATCTATATTTATTATTTATTTCAACAACTTCTAGCCCTGCCTTCATCCTGATGCATTACAGGATGGCATCCAATAGTAAATGTACAATGTAACAGCAACACAACACATCAGTCTTCATCTAACAGTTAAGTCTAAAAAGGGAAGGAGATCATAAAACAACCAGGCCAGACAAAAGCAATAAAATCCATTAAGATGTTTTGATTTAGTGTCAAGATTGTAATGTTGACACAAGTCAAAGTGAAGGGATTCCAAAGTAGGGAGTGTCAAAACTGCCAAACAACATTTGTACACATATAATCTACAACTTATCATATTCAGAGGTCTTCATCTGATGTTCATAATACACCAGAAGGAAGTGCTCCTTGAGGTATTTGGATTCAAAGCCATTTTGAGTATTATGAGCACCATGGATTGTGTGAATAGGCTGTCAGTGAAATTCTTTAACTCCATATAGCTACATCAGTCAGAATTCTTGCCAGGTTCTGGGTTAACTGAGACGTATTAACCATCTTCAGGGACAATTCCATATGTAAGGATCGCCCTAACCAAGTTATTCCTATCCAGGAACAGCTGCAGTTTGCAAGCCATCTAAAGCTAGTAAAGAATACTCAAGTGTTAAAGAGGACACTTAGGCCTTCAATGACACTGATGATGAAGTAGTATTCCTGGACAATACAATCATTCTTTTAGAGAGGCCAGTTCTAACACCAAATTCCTAGGCCAAATAGCCATCCATGCAGTGCCTCCATTTTGCCAAGATTGATTCAGCTCCAGTTTATTAGCCCTTATCTAGACCATTATCACATCCAGACAGTTTCAACACCTATATAAATGTACTGGCTAGCTATCTGTAATCCTGACTTCCCTCAAAATCATGTCATAGTGACCAGCAGATGGCAGTGTATTCACGGTCTAGCCATCTTACTACATTTTTAGAAAGAACTTCCTACACATTTCTCCAAAATGTTTACATTTCTAGTCCTTAGTTTCTCAGATTACAAATCCAGATGCACATCAATGAACTGGTCTATGCCTTTGTCTGGACTTGGAGGCCTTTGTCTGGACTGAACATTCCCTTTTTACAGCATTGGTGTGTGTCATAACATAGTGCAATCTTTCTCAACTTTGGTTCTCCTATGTTATAGAAGCCCTAGTCAGAATAACCAATGGTCAAGGATTCTGGGAGATAATTCTAAAAGTAGAATAATTCTAAAAGTAGAATAAAAGTGAGAATAATCTAACAGAAGACATCCTTCATACAGCTATCAATCATCCAATTAAGTGCAATGTTTTTTAACTACGACCAAGTGATAGTTTCCTAGCTCTACAAAAATTCAAAGGGCTCAGAAGAGGCTATATTATACAAGCACCAAAGGAGGGAACTATACTGTCATGATTTTTCACTTTACAAAAGCATTTTTCTTGCCTGTTGAAGATGTTGATTGACTTGGCTGCTGTTGTGAAGAGCTACTGAGAAATGACTATTAAGTATACAGAAACCAAATATTTTGAAATTTAAACCATAATTACATAATAAAAATGAGAATAAATATAGCTATATTGTAGTTGTGAAATGTCTTTGCCTAGGAAACTTTTGTTAACTAACCAGTTTATTTATTTATAAGTTTTCCTTTGAGCAACAGGATCCCACAACATGTTAAACACCCCTCTGTTTCATAAGCTTACCATGCAACAAGGATGGGATGTTGTTTGAGAAGTAACTCTAAATATCTCTCGGCACAAGAAACTTATTGTACAGTCCTTTGGATGCTGGTCAAGTGTATAGAAGCCATGTATAGTAAAATGTTATCATGAGCACTTGCAGTTACTGGAATAATTGGAAATGTCATTTGAAAGTGGAATGTGATTTGTCATAATTAAGGCATAATGAATATCAAGTAACCTTATTTTCAGCAAAGAGCCAGTTTCCAGAAATATGGCAGTGTGAGGCTATGTGAAAAAAATGGGCTTCTGGACAAACAACAGTGGGAACAAGAACACAAAAACAGTCTTTTAGTTACTATACTCTGTTCCTTGCTTTCTTCTTAGGCAAAACATAATAGTCCAACCCCCAACCCCCCATTTTTGGCATGCTCCCAAAATCTGATGGCTTAGGAGAAGACAGGAAGGGAATGGTGTTTTTGAACAATAAAAGCAGGTCAAAACTGTATCCCATAAACAAGCTGCTTAGGCACCTTTATATCTATCAAGAGGATTTTCTTTATGCCATATAGCGAGTGACTGGTACACATTCATTAGCAGTAGCCTACTTGGCAAAAAGTTGCATGTCAAGGCATAGAATGCTCAGCCATTTATTTTCTTCCTCTTACCTCAAACATCACATTATAGAGGTAGTTTGTCTCAGTCTCTAAGACCTGCAGATGGCATTAAAAAATCTGCAGCAATTGGAGAAACTCCAAATCCTTTACCTAAGATGCTCCATGCACCTCTGGCTTAGCACAATTTGCATAAACTTTGTTTCTAGACTCTCCATAAATATGTCCATAATACAATCTGGGACAAGATTTTTACCAAATGGTTCCTTAGCCAAAAACTACATCAAGCATGTCATAATAAAATAAAGTTAACAGGTTGGGTGTTTGCACAGTATGCTAGTCTTGCTATTAGAGAACAATATTTGCTGAAGCCTTTACATCAACCCTGGCCAGGAAGGCTGGAATTATGCAGTATGGGTAAAATGTCTTAAGCCAGACCACAGGAAACTGTCTTACAGATAGTTCAACCCTTGCTGCCAGTAACTTAAATCAGAACCTAGCTGAATCTACTCAAAAACATCTGTAGTACAGCAGTTAAGTAACTGGTATCTTGTGTTACACCAAACCTAAAATATTCTTTCATGGAAAAAGTGAAGAAATAAATAGACATACATGTTATTTCTCATTTTGACAAGGACTGTGAGGCAAAAACAGCAACAGTCATAGGTGTATGAGTATGAAACAGAGAACTGGGCTGGACACAAAGTCCTGATATGCAACTTTCCACATCAGATTGTCCTGGTAGCTTAAGTTACTTTCATACAACTAACACTTATTATTTGCACACTTGCAATAGACTGAAGACTTCAAATCTGTGAAATTTTAAAATTCTATCATTTACAAGTAAGAAATATAATTAATTTATGCACTGGACAAGCTTGAGCTTAACAGAGCAATAGTAAAGTTGCTCTGCTGGAATGTAAAGTTTTATAATTAGCATTCCACAAAGTATCTTTAAAAAAAATGGAAGTTTATTCATAGTCAATGGCTCAAATAGCAAATAAAAAGAATCTGGTAAGGCATCAGCCTACGACAATTGTTTTATGTGTCCACTGGCTTCATAACACCTTGTTTCCCATTACACAAACATCACAATGTTAGTGGTTAAACTCCCTGGGTAGACAGACTGAAAACATATACACAATAAAATGAGGACCAATCTGTTTGATCAGGCACATCAAGAACTAATTCTGCACACGGTATCATCTACTAGAGGATGTGTAGGAAATTTCTGGATAAACAAGTGTTCTCTAAACATATTACTAATGTCTACTTGTTAGCATGTTAAATACAAGTTTCGTTTATGCTGCTCTGACACACCTTGAACAGACAATTTATAAGTTTACACATGTATACGAAAATTATTTTTTGGAACTGATCTAACCTTTACACTCACACCCAAGAGGCTTAAAAGTCTCAAGAGGCAATGGTTTTAATTCAATTCCACATACTAACATTGTGCTAGTATTCTTTCAATTGCAGACGAGTTGAAGACAATACAATGGTAGTGTAATGACAAGGGATTTTGGAAGCACACTGCCAGTCTTTTTACACAGCAGAGTAGGGTGTTTACTTGACTGATATTAAACCAGAAAAAAAGGAGCTGGAATGCTTCCCTATTAGATAATGCACAGTTAATTTTACTAAAGGCTTATAATGGAGAAACACAATAAAAACAGTATTTTTAATTAATCAGTATTTTCCAGACAGCCCTATGAGCAAGACTACATTTGTGCTACTGAAATCCACACTGTTCCCCAACCCCAGGAAAATATCCACCCTAAATATGTAGACATTAAGTATATGAGAGGTCAATGTCAGTATCTGTGCATTAAGGAGAAATGACCACTTCAGAATGAAATGTGCTGTACCCTCTTCACTTTAATCTCAGATGTACATGTATATGTTGGCCCTTTCACTTAAAGCAATCAAGGTAACGGTATGCTCTGGACTGTTTAAGACCCAGAGTATGGCACACTTTCTGATCAGACATACTTCTAGCACAAAGCCAGTTAGCAAAATTGTTCACAAGAACTGCGCTTCACACTGGAAGATATAATTTCATAATGATGCATACACATATCAGTGCATCACAATGAAGATATACCTTTAATTACATTAACATTTTTAGGTTTTTAAATTAAGGCATATTCAAATATTCTCATGAGTTTATACCATTTGTCTACGCTAATTCCATGTATAAATGACTCCCAATAGATGTAGAGAACAGAGCCAGTTTCTCTTCTCTAATTTGCATAATCTTATAACAGCAAAAAAGCTTATATACTACCTTTGCTTAGTTTTGACCATCGCTGTAGTTTTCAAGGCAGTAGAAGACAAAGTGAAGGTTTGGTAATATAAAAATGTATGCTTTCAGAGAAACATAAGTAATGCTTTTTTTTGTTTGTTTACAGTTCTAGGGAGACTGCGCATGAAAAAAACTCTACATTCAGAAGAACCATGGTGAAAGGAGGCAAGTTATGAAATGGGTTGAATTCTGCTTCTCTTGAAGCCAAATTAAACTTTTTCATGAAAGACTTCAGTGCTGTCCCAATTCATGCGTTAAGTGGTACATTACAAATCCCAAACTGCTAAGAGTAATTTCAGTCACAGGAGCCTCCAAATGGCATGCTATAAAGTTATGTATTTTATTAGTATGGTCAAGGTATGAAGATAGTTTGGAACTTTGATTATAAAATGCAACATCTTTCTCTGATTCTCTTAGCTAGACTTTTCCTTTTCTTTTTCCCATTTTTTTCTTTGCTGTCTTCCATCTTTCTTGCTCTGATTTCTCGCATTAAGTCAAAAAATACCTAGAAAGAACAAGACTATTGTTAGTACATGAGCACTTAATGTAAAAGAAGCCCATCTGTTTCTGAGCTTTTATTTCATTATTAAGAAGGCCAAACAGATTTCCTCCATTACATTTGTATAGTGACTGGCAATTATAGGTGCCTGAACTCATTATTGAGATCTTCAACAATTTTACAAGTAAATATCTATATATACACACACACACACATTTTATCTGATACTACAGTACCAGAAGCTGCTAAGAAATTGTCTTGTGTGAGGCTACTGAAGACTTACCCAGGAGACCTATTCTCACACTGAACATAGCACAATTGTTTCCATACTGTAAATGCATAACACAAGCTTTTACCCACATTGAAACCATAAGATATCACCTTTGTGTAATCCTTAACCTATTTTTGCAAAGGTGCTGTTGGCCTTCCATATTCACAGATTCTGCATCCATGGATTCAACCATCTACGTCTTGAAAATATTTTAAATAATACCACCTGCCAGAACATGGCAGCTCAGTATTGCAGAAGAATTAACTGGAGAAACAAAAGATATTGCTACAATGCCAACATGCCTGTCACCACAAAATTTTCATGCATGAAAGTACTACTATGAACTACAAAACCAGTTTCTCAAGTTATGATTCAAGAAGATCTCTAAGAAACAGTTGGTCAAGTCAGTTACAGTTCAGTACAGCGCTGTTCAGAGTAAACAAACCAAGTTACATGTGGTGACCCAATTTCTTACATCTGATCTTTCTAAAGGACTTTCCTGTTATGTAGTCCAGTTAGTATGTAGGTCAGAAAGGAGAGGCTTGCATATCAACTCACTAAGCCCCTTAACCTTCAGCCAAATAGATTTTCTCTAAGGCAAGAGCATATACTTAAAATCAGAGGAGGTTTTAAAAAATCTGCTATTTCTTTAAAAAAATTCTTAAAGGTTTTGTCCCTATATGAATTCACACAAGCATTACCAAAAGCACTTCACAGTCTCTTGTGTTTCAAATCTACCTTTTTAGACAATTGAGCTAGTTTCTTCAGCTGGAACAAATACACAAATGCATAAAAACAACAATTTAAAGGATTTTTAAAAAAATAAAATAAAATAAAATGAGATTCTTTGAAAGCAACAGATTTCTCACACAAAGTTTCGATCCCTATTCTTGTAGGGATTCCAGGTCATATACCCTGCAAGAACAGAAGAGTCAGAACCCACCACTATGGCCTTACAGTGGCAACACAGCTACCAGAAATTATTTCCTCAGACTGGGGTGATGCTGTCATCCATAATGTAAGCTTGGCTCAAAGTGCATCTGTTTTGCTCTGAACAGTAGTTTCCTGGAGATGGAGAAACCCTCTTCTTGTGCAGCACCCTGAGTTTCAATAATGCAGATGACACTGAACTCTACTGGTCCTTTCCACTCCAAGCCAAGGAGACCATCTTGGTCCTATACCAGTGTCTGTTATCAAGTAAGGGATTAGATGAGGGCAGACAAACTGCAACTTCATCCAGACAAGACAGAGATCATTTTGAAAGGCTGATCAGGAAACAGGGATTCAGCTTGTGTTAGAACTCCCCCTGAAGACACAGGCTCATATTTTATGGGAGAGCTTTGAACCTGGAAGCCTAGGATTTAGTGGAGGCCAGGACTGCTTTTCAATATTTAAAGCTTGAGTGCCAAATGTGCCCGTTCCTTGAAACACTGGATCTGGTCACAGTATTGCATGGCTTAGTTACATCCCCTTTGGACTACTGTAACCTACTCTACATGGGGCTGCCTTTGAAGAGTGTTCAGAAACTTGACATAGTACAAAAAGCTGCAGCCAGAGTTTTAACCAGGTTACAAAGATCATCCTACTCTCCTGTTACAACAGCTTCATTGGGTGATAGTTTGTTTCCAGGCACAATTCAAAGTGCTCATTATAACTATAAAGTTCTATGTGACTAAGGTCTGTATCTCCCAATAGGAGCCTGTCTGGGCCCTGAGATATTCAGAAGACACCCTCCCCCTCATCACCATCACAAGCATGGTTGGTGGGGACACAAGGGAGGGTCTTCTCAGAGTCTGACTCTACCTAAAGTCTGGAACTCCCTTCTGGGAAGACCAGAATGGCTCCTCCCTGCTGTCCTTCTGCCACTAGGCAAAAACTTTTTGAAAATTTCATCTGGCTTTTAAATTGGGCCGAAGGAGCTATATTGTTTTAGACAATTATCTTACTTGGTTTTTATCTTTTAATGTACCGGTATTTTATCTTTTGAAATGTAATTTTAAGCATCATATTTTTCATATTTTTTTTAGCCGTTTTTAAGCTGTAAGCCACCTTGAGTCCTAATTTTAGGGAAAATGCAGATATAAATAAATATAATCATAATCATAATCATAACAGCAATTTATTAAATCAAACAACTTCTCTCTAACTGGGATTTCAGGAGGGAGAGTGCAAGCTCAGTGTTCATTTCAAGAGAGAATGTTCAAGTGAGATCTTGAAACTTTCTCTGTTCAGCTACCTCCTGGGGGGGAGGAGAGAGGAAGCTCCAGCCTGGAGGCCTAAAATGGCCCTCAGATTCCCATTTGGCTGCTGAAAGTCTCCAAATTTCTGATCAGTGATTGAGGATAACAGGCATTAAAAGGCATGATTGGGACGGGGGCTGTGAAGTATAATGAGCTCTAGTTTGTCAAATATGAAGTTTTGCATAGAACAGAATTTTGGCCTGCAGAGCTAAAAGATTTTGCATGTCTGTCTGAAAGCTGTTTTGTACTGGGTCAAATTGGTGTCACTTGAATTCAGTTTTGGCCCAAAAAAGATTCCTCATCATTAGGCTATTCACTCTGAAGGATAATGAACTATCCACAAAAAAAATTCAGTGTAAAGCCCATTGATAATTAGACTTGGCAAATAATCCATGAAAAACAGGATCAGACATTTACAAAGATCTATTTGGGAAAAAAAGTAATGTTTTACCTTATCAACATTAGCTCGTGTTTTAGCAGATGTTTCAACATAGTTAACATTCCATTGATCAGCTCTGTTTTTTGCTTCCTCTACAGAAACCTGTCTTTTATCTTCCAAATCAGATTTGTTACCCACTAGTAAAAAGGGAACGTTCTCATCTTCTTTCACTCTTAGAATCTGCTCTCTGAGGGGAAAGAAACACACTTCAGACTCATGCAATTTGGTTTTCATCAGTATAAAATGGTATTTTAAGTACATGTTGAGTCTCTCTTATATGAAATGCTTGGGATCAAAAGTTTTATGGATTTCAGATTTTTGGAATATCTGTATTTGCCTACATATACATGATGAAATATCTTGGAAATGAGATCAGTCTAAACATAAAATTAATTTAGGTTTCATATATACCTTATACACATAACCTGAAAGTAATTTTATACAAATTTTTAAATAATTTTGTGCATGAAACAAAGCTTGTGCACACTGAACCATCAGAAAGCAAAAGTGTCACTATCTTAGTCACTCATGAAAAAAAACATCAGCTTTTTTGGAATATTTTGGATTTTGGAATTCTGGATAAGGGAGACTCAACATGCATGACTATTGCTGAAGCAACCATATGTTTTTGCTGCTTTTTACCACTTGTTAGTACCAACTGTGTACCTGATATACAGAAGGTATAAGTTGCATGGTTTCTGGCCAAAGCAATTATAAAGCTGAGAGAGAAGAAGAGCAGAAGATGGAAACTGGTAAATAAGAAAGGATGAAACTATGGACAGTTTGTTGGTGGTAGAGAAAACTAAAGAAATATGTATGTACTCCAGGAATAGCTTTGAGGTAGGATAAGAAAATGACAGTACGTGAGAGGAAAGAAAGCTGGCAAGAACAAAGACTTGGGAGAATTTGTAAAAAAAGGTTGACTAGCCTATGAAAACTACAAGGAAGTGACTCCAGAAATGAGATGGCATGCAAATGCAAACATTAGCATTTAATATTGATATTAATGCTGGTAGATCAGAGATCTTTAACTGTAAAAAGTTACCTTCAGAACAATTAAGAGGAAAGCATACAAAACTTGCTAGTGTAAAATAGTAGTTAGGTAGAGCTTCCATTATAACATTCAAATTAGTTTTCACATTTTAATTAATTTAAACAGTAATCAGCTACTCCATTATAATATCTCATATCCCTCTCACCTGATAGTTGGGATCCATCAATTACTAGCTCAGTTGGCTCTCCCATACCTTTGTGGTAATGGTTACATGGCTTCCCAAGAACTGCTTGTATCTCAATAAAGATCTTTTTAACAAACCTAGTGCAAATTATTATCTATGACACTGAATTAATCATAGAATCCTTGTAGTACCTACATATTATGTGTAATATTGTGATTATGTATGATAAGTGTAGGATGTTAAACAGGATACAGAACCAAGCTTGTCCATCACACAGAGTTTAGTGAGTTCTCTCACCAGTTGAGGACACTTTTATAACCTATGACTCATGTGATACAGCAAGGAAAGCAGCCACAATGTTTAGCAATTACCATAAATTGTCAATACACATAACAGATAGAATACCGTTTGCAGTTAAGAGTCATAAAGTTCCACTTCCTCAAACTGTTCAGTGCATTACAACAGTATTTTCAATATACTTCAGAAAGGTATCCACCCAGGGATTTTATTTATTTTTGGTTATTGTTCAAAGCTTGCCATGCCAACTGCTCACTGTGTGATCTACATAGCTTTCAGTCTGTGCCTTGATTTATGCTATTGCAGTCATCCCTCCCAATTCGCTGGGGATCAGTTCCGGACCCCCCATGAATCGGAAAAACCACAAATATCCAAAGCCCACTGGTTAAAATGGGAGTGTGTGGTGCTGCGCTTGTGCTATTTCATCCCTCCCTGCTTACCGTCCACAATGGAGCAAGACCATGGACCCCAAGCCCAAGAATGGGGAGGAACGAGTGTATATGATATTGGCAGTATTGTAGCATAATGGGGCTTTCTTAAACCACTATTAGAATTACATTGCTTCAAAGCTCGCTCAACATAATGGTATTTGTCTCATGACATTGTCAATTTTATATTGTGCTCTGTTAGATGTGTTCTGTTTTAAGAACCAGAAGAAGAGATCAGATCATTTCCATAGAAATATGGCGCAGGAAGATCTTCTACTAAGAAACATACTGATAGTACAATGCTATGAAGCTTTCAGTGCCTTACCCCTTTGGTCTCTTCTGTCATAAAGTCAGTAAATAAGATAATATTTGAAGTCCTTGTAACTGTGCATGAAAAATTATTTTATGCACTACTAATCTTATTACAAGTTTCTCACATCTTGGTCAATAACCATCTACATGAGAATAGTACTAGAATAGTAAACCTTAAGCTCAACTTATTTTTTAAGGAAAAGGTGAGCTGCCATGGAGCTATTCAACAAATGACTCATTATCTAAGTAGAAAAGTGAAACTCTTGACATTGTATATTAAATATAGAACCAATCTCCACACCCACAGACAACAAACTAGGGAAAAAGAGGGTAAGAGAGCAGAGATGCTTTGAATCTTTAGGTTTCTTTAGCTAGAAAAGTACTACCGCTAATCTCCTGCAATTTTTTTCCAGAGGAGGGGACAAACTAGGGGAGGGGTAGGCAAAGTGAACTCCTGGTCCCTTAAGTGTTTCTGTAGCCTTCTACCCCTCTAGATTCTGTGCTAGAGAGGGTATCTTCTGTTGCAAGGCCAAATTGATTCAGTGAGCTCAATGTCTCCTTTGTCATAGGAGATCACATGAAGCTTCCCTCCCAATGCTGTTGCGGCTTTTTAAACAAGCAAAACAGCAACTATTCTGTTACATTATCACACAAACTGATAACAGGTTGTCCATGCATCTTATTGCACTACTGTTGTGTTTACTGGTCTGTTATCTGAGATTAACTAAGTAAGTAGTCTTGCCTTCATTGGGAATGGGGTCTATGCAGTGAAACTGGTTTAAATCCCCTTTCTCCTGCCTCCTTGTGAGTAAGAAGTCTTGCCTTCATTGGGAATGGGGGGGGGGGAATTGCAGTGAAATCTGTTTAAATCCCCTTCTCTCTGAATTACCCTGGAATGACCTATGGCACATACTTCAATAACAGGTTAGCTGCAGGATTGACAGCTATTCACAGAATTTTCCCGTGCATTAAAAGCAGCAGCAGAAGCATGGATTGATTACAGGATACTTACTGCCTAGCTATGATGTGCTGCGATAAGATCTGTTGATTACAGTTTCAATCCCACTTCTATCCCATTATTTAAGAACAGTGTGATAATCTCCATAGATGCTGTCCATTTTATCATCCCTGCTCATAACCAGTATATTACCAAACATCTAAGGTTAAAAGACACTAGCTTTCCTTAGAACATTAGTAGAATTGTGGCTGTGACTCTCTCACTGTATCTGATATTAGATTATGAAAGATCATGGCTTTCCCATTACATACCAGACATTCTATTCATATAGAGGAATCTCTCTCTCTCTCTCTCTCTCTCTCTCTCTCTGGTAACTACTGTATATTCAAACTAGGACTAAGATTCCTAGTCTAGAAATAATTGGCTGACTGCTTGTTTCTGCAGTGCACACCTCTTTTGATAAGTTCACTCACTTCAAAATCCTGATCTCAAAAAGCCTGAAATCAAATAGACAACCTATGATACTATGGCCCAAACTCCTGGAAAGTTTCTGTATTGTAGAGCTCTTACATCTGAAGCAATTCTTCAAGTTTTCCCAAGCTCTTAATGAGTTGAGTTCTTTTAGAGTACAAATGATCTCTGCCATGTAGGTCACTCTTATTCTAGAAAAGTAGTAGGAATCATGTAGCCCAGGGGTTGGCAACTTTTTTTGCCAACAGGCCAGGAGGGGGGGGGGGGGAAATGGCGCCGGCAAGCATGCTTGCATGCACGCTTCCCCCCTGCACGCTGCCATTTTGAAAACAAAATGGCAGCCACCCCCCCCGCATCACATGCGCATGCACATGATGGCGGCCACCCCAGGAGGCTTCCTTCCGCAGCGCCGGGCCTCCGAAAGGGCTGTAGGTTGCCGACCCCTGATGTAGCCCTTCAGATACTAATAGTGTGAAGTGCCTAGCAGCTCTAGCCATCATAGTCAATGGTGAGGAATGCTGGGAGTTTTGCATTGTCAATACTCATGGTCAAATGTCCCATTTTTTGGCAACAACTTTCTATTGCTCCCTTCAGCTTTCTGATGAGACTTCTCCCACCCCAAGCCAGGGAAGTGATAATGTGGGTTGACAAACTCATGCACAGATATGAGGAGCAGTATTATACATGTTCTGCATATCTGTAAGTCCACTTTATCCTCCTGAACCACTTGATCAGTTCAAATGGAAAATGTGCAGTGATAAATCTGTGAGAATGCAAAGGGTAATAATTCATATTTAGAGAATGACATTTCATCCTGAAGAACCTCCCATATAGTTCAACTACACTTATGGAGAAAGAAGAGCTGCGTCAGCCATTTTGAATGTTAAACAGGTAAAGTTTAGGACTCCTGATGAACATTAACAATTACAACAATTTAGACAAGCAAGTGTCTGACTTGAATCAAAATTCCCAAATCATGCAGCCCATTATGTGACCATGTATCAGCTGCTCTCGGTTTAAGCTAATGTTGCAAGTAGAAAGGGACTGGGAAACCAAACTGGACAGCGATAAAAATGTAATCAATACACACTAAATCAATGGGCATTTCTGCAGACATGCCAGGTATTAGGATAGCAAAGTGCCCATTCACAGCATGGTTGGCCCTTTTACTCAAAACTAGTGCCATGAGATGTAGGTTTCTGTGTTTTGCCAAGCCCCTCTTGTATAAAGCAGTATCATATTTGTTCTTCAAGGCAGTTAAGAACATCATGCCAAAATGCACTGTCTTTCAGTAAAATAAATGAAAGATGTGACAGTCTGTGTTTTAGATATATGGCACTTGTGACAGTCTGTGTTTTAGGTATATGGACTGCTCCAAGTCATCCAAGGTACAAGTATTCAAAATGTAACAAACAGAAAACACAATCATTCACCTCAGCAAAAATATTATGTTAAAAACACTACACAAATCAGTTTCCCACACACATCCAATTACCTGAAGTCAGCTGTAGCTGCAAAAGATTCAAGTTCTGTAATGGAAAACACACAGAGAAAACCTTCTCCACTTCGAAAATAGTTGTCTCTGATTGCAGCATAATCCTCCTGTCCTGCTGTATCCAAAATATCTATCTGGACTTCTTCCCCATCCAGGACTACCTTTTTTCTGTAGCTATCAGCTTTGGTAGGTTCATAGTCCTCCACAAACTGTTAAGAAAAGAAACAGTCAGTGCCACTTTGAACAGCAATCTACTAACAGTAATTTCATTTCTTGGTAAAATATTAGTAACAACATTTGAAAGCACTTTCAGATATTCAGTGCTTCACATGTACTACCTATCTGTAGTCATTACAGCAATCCTGTAAGGCAAGTTAGTATTATCACACTATATATATATATGCCTCAATTAACAAAGTAGATAGGCTCCTGAGTATTACTTCTCTAACAAACATTTGGTACCAGAGACAGAAATAACATGGAAAGAATAGATAGGTTCCTACACAAAAGAGATGTTTCAACAAACTTTTTATTCCAAATGGAAAGTACACATATGTAAAATGAAACAAGCAGATCAGGTAAATCTTGCATGAGTAAATATAACTTTTTGAACCTTCTAAGGCCCCCTTGAAAGCTTCTTTCAAACTGCATCCAGGGATGATTTTTTTCTTTCACAAGCTTCTGTTTTTATGATTTTCATTTTGCCAATCAAATTTACAGTATCATTGTTTTAACATTCTGGGGAGCAAGGCAGACTAATCTTCTTTCCCCCCTTCTCTCTGTTTTGCTGTTGGTGCATGCTCAGTAAGGGATTCCAGAAGCAGCTCCTGTTCACCTTGTCTGCTGTAGTCAAGCACATATAGCTACGGTACTATGCAAAGGTATCTGTAGCATCTTTGAGAATGAGAGAAAGAAGTTGGTAGCATAAGTTATTGCAGACTTAAGTGTACTTCATATGAATAGCCATCTTGAATTTCATTTTGGGAGAAAGGTGAGGTATAAATCCCATAAATAAATAAATAAGCTATGAATGTGCTGTTTGGTGAGTGAATAGCAATAGAAATACAAACTTTGTAGATATGGTGATGAGGAGACAAATTCAGTTTTAACTATCTCATATGGGGAAGTAGATTTCAGTCTATGAAAGCTCATGCTGCCAACTTATTTCTTTCAGTTAGTCTCAAAGGTGCTACAAGAAAGGTTTTTATGGGTTTTTTGGGCTGTGAGGCCGTGTCCTAGAAGAATTTATTCCTGACATTTCGCCTGCATCTGTGGCTGGCATCCTCAGAGAATCTCGCATATCCTCCCACCCTGAGGCCTTGCCATTCAACAACAGAACAATGCAAATCGCATCCTCTCAACTAAGGGTCACACCGTATATATACCTCATACACCTCCATACCACCATTCTCTGAAGATGCCAGCCACAGATGTAGGCAAAATGTCAGAAATAAATTCTTCTGAAACATGGCCTCACAGCCCGAAAAAACCCACAAAAACCTATGGATGCCGGCTGTGAAAACCGTCAACGTCACAGTGCTACAAGACTGCTCTACATACTGATTCTACAGACTAATATGGCTATATCTTTGAGTTTTAACTATGGTCACTGAGGGACAAAGACAGAACTAAAGATGTTGTTTAAAGTCAAGGTGAATAGATAACTATATGAATGGTGGAAGGAGTTAATGGAATGTAGTGTGATTATGGCTGGGAATCAGAAATCAGATGTAACAAACAAACCAAGAGATCCCTCATGAGGCTCGGGTGTTAATATGTGTAGTGTAGTTTCTATATTCAGATGTTCAAGTTATTAAAATGTTTCTGTTTCTCCCATCTCAGCAACTCCTTAATAAATATTTGTTAATTAGGCAGCCTGAAACATTTCCCAGACAACACGGAATAGTGTAATAGCTTGAAAGTTACCTCATAAACTTTCATGAAGTAAATTAGGCCACATTATATCGTATAAAAATTAACACAAAAATAGTAATAGTAAGTTATCCAAAATTATATTATTTTGTGCTCTACTTTCCAATTTTTGTATGTGCTGCAGTTATTTTTGCCTACTATGTTCAGGTTTAACACAGAATACAATATGCCTCAAATGAATTAATCATTGTTGGATCTCTTTTACATTCATTTACAGAACTAGAGGTACACATATATTAATTCAATTAAAAATTACTATTAAGAAAACATAATAAAAGCTTATTTACTGAAAAACTATCACTGATCCTCATGGGTCCTTAAACATATTTATGGGCAATTAGGCAAATACTGTGTCTTTATTTTTTCCTTCTCTTCACTTGTTAAGTAAGAAAAATCATTCTTTAGTGTTGGAGCTTTCCAGTTACCTTTGCCATAAAAAATAAAATAAAAATCTAACCATAAACAATAGAGCAACTCCTCAAATGATGCAGTACAATATTTAAAAATCTCAACAGAAAGACCTACATTCTTGGCCTGTACTTAAAATTTAGTTACTATTATATGTAAACACAACATAACAGGACAAAAATCTATAAGGTCAAGTGCCAGTTCAAAAATAGCTTGAGAAAATATCTATATATTATAAATGATAAAAGCTAAATGCTTACCTCATCATACATGAATTGCAGAGTTAATGCAGATTTTCCTACGCCCCCACTGCCTACCATGATTACTTTATGCAGAGCCAAAGAATTTTGA
>CM034710.1:60399438-60412602 GCA_020142125.1 Phrynosoma platyrhinos
AGATTGGCTTGCCAGAGGGGCGGTATATAAATAAATCATATTATTATTTATTATTATTAAGTCCAGTGTATTAAAAGTGCACTTTGTTCAGAATGTAATGACAAACATAACATCACACACACACAGACAGAGCTTTATGATCTTGAACTGTATAGAACTCCCCCCCTGCCACCTCCCCCATATAAACAGAAGAAACCATCATTAGTAAAACAGAGAAAATTGTTTTGTCTTCACTAATTCTCCATAGCGTCAGCAGACGTAATGCACTCATTTCCACAAAAGACCTGAGAACAGGAAACCAAAACCAAGAATTGTAACGATTTAATACTGTACATAGTCTTACATAAAAGTCTTCCTCTTACAGTGTTTAGAAAGGGCAGTACACATGTGAATACCTTGTGTACATTTACACATGTCAGTCTAAGGGGGGGTTGCAGACTGCCAGAAATAGTGCAAATTAAGTCCACTTTAAGGGTTAGGGTTAGTGCTAGGGAATCATGGGAACTTTTTTTTCTGAGACATTGAGCCTTCTCTGTCAGAGAGCTCTGGTGCCACAATAAAATACAGTTTCCATGATTCCCTAACCCTAAAAGTGGACTCAATTTGCACTATTTCTGGCAGTCTGCAACCCCCTGAAAATAAAATACAGTCAGCCCCCCCATATCCATGGATTTTTTATCCATGGATTCAAGCATCTAAGGCTTGAAATATTTAAATATATAAATTTCAAAAAGCAAGCCTTGATTTTACCATTTCGTATTAGGGACACCATTTTACTGTGCTACTATATTTAATGGGATTTGAGCATCAACAGACTTTGGTTTCCACAGTGGATCCTGGAACCAAACAGTGGTGGACACCAAGGGTTCATTGTATTCCACAACTCAACTTCACCCATTTTTCTGGGGGAAAAGGCTGCAGGGGAAAATCTCTCATGTTCACTGACTTTTTCTGAGTCTTCATATCTCTAGAGTAGACTTTTTCTTTGAAGGGAATACACTCGTCCCTCCACATTTGTGGCTTTTGACTTTTACGGATTTTATTAATAATGTTCTCTATAGGAATATCTAGGTCCTCTATCACAACTCTATGGCCAACTTCAACCAAAAGTTGTACTGAAGGACCTAGAGAGAACACTCCACTAGGCATCTGAAGAATTTGGTGCTCAGGGCTGGGTGGGGCCCTCTCCCTCCTTAGGATTTAATGCGCAGGCACTGCTGGCTGTGAGAGTCCCTCCTTCCCCTCCTTTGGGAAACTCTATAGTGAAAAGTGAAAGGCTCTCTGAGGAAATAAGAGAGGGAACTGCCCTGAGGGTTGCGGCTGCCTTTCACCCGAGTTCACCCCTCCCTCCACATTTGTGGCTTTGATATATCCCCTCATTTAACTCTTAAATTCCACTGCCCCTTTCACTTTTCTATATCTCGTTAGCTCCATGTGCTGTGTGAGTTACTCTAGTATGAGTATTCTTTTATATCCCTTTTAATAAACTTTCATGTAATTCCCCATACCTGGAGTCTCAATCAGTTATTACTGGTATAGCTGGTGCTTCATTTCTGCATGTTACCCCCTTTCGCAAAGCCAAGCTAAAAATTCTCCAAATTAATTAAAGATAGATTGCAACTGTCAGTGGAGGCTCTACAAGCCACACACATTTGGGGTAATACCTTCACCTGCAGATGTATTAGCAGATTTAAAGCACTACTAATTATAATTCCTGGCTTCTTTTGCTCTGTGGATCTCTACCTGCTTGTCCCTGAGGAGACGGCCTTTGTATCTTGTTCAGCTTCAAATCAAAAAGTTAGGCATCTACAGAAAGAACTTTGTTCAGTTCAAAAATGAAGTTCTGTTTCTTCTTCTTAAACCTAGCTTTAACATGATCTCAGAAAGTTCCTCCACTGCCCATATCTCGTAATTCCCCTTTAATTTCCAACTTCAATGCTGTTTTGCTTGCAATATCTTGTTACTCTGCATAACCACAGAGCTTCATTCCTTGTGAAGCATTTACTGCTAGATTCATGCAAAATCTATTACAATGCTGAAATATATCCACAATGTATATATAGCAGCAGTACTGAGGCAGCAACTGTCATTTAGAGATCCAGGGAATGTGTACTTTGTGCTGGGGGGGGGGTAGTTACAGATTGTTGGCTTTAGAAGATTTCCCAGTACAAGTACGCTTTCCAATGACGACCCTTACTGCTCCCAATTTGGCAGAACTCTCTGCCTTCCTGCTTTCTCTATACTCCATCACTTTTACTAGATCTAGTCAACTGGTCCAACGTTGTATGCTTTCAAGTCATTTCTGACTTATGGCAACCCTAAAACATAACTATCCTGGGGTTTTCTGAGGCTGAGAGTGTATGATTCACTCAAAGTCACCCAATGGGTTTTCATGACTGAGCAGGAAATTGAATCCTGATCTCCAGGGTCATAGCCCAACACCCAAACCACTACACCATACTGGCTCTCTGAGTTTAGGGGTGATATAATGATCAGTTATTTCTTTTCATAAACACTGGTGCAAAATTAAAACTAAAGTTTTTCCCCCCCCAAAATAACAAATGGTATAAAGAAAGTCTACTCATTCCTTTATGACTTTTTAAACTAAATGATGTGTGAAACAAGAAACAGAATAAAATTAAAGAGTTCTGTATTCATGTAGAACTATGAGCAGATATTTATTGGGGCAAGACTTGCACCCATGAAGGAAATCAGGACACTGCAGCTGCACCATGCAGAGCATAAAAGAAGTCAGGCACAGAAAGGATAAAGTAGAAGCAGGCTAATTAAAGACACCTCTTCCCACAACATGAAAGCTGATCTTTTGCACCATCATAATCAGAAACCCTAAAAATTTGCTCAAAAACATTTGTACAAAGAATGGTGTCTGTAGTCCAAATAGACAAATAAACTGGCAACAGTTTACATAAGCCTATCAGGTCCGAGGTCCTTGTAACCTTAAAAGCACAAGTCTCTGCTTGAGTGGGTGCAAATGATAGCACAGGGAGACTAACATGCATCAGGATCCATCATATAGGGGGAGGGGGTTCATCCTTCTCTCCTAGTTGTGGCCCTGATCCCGACTAGGAGCTGATCCCTTCAACTGACCCTGCAAAACTGAAAGGAATGACACCCTTTTTTCTTCCCAATTCCGAATGCCAGGTGGGGACAACTGGAACTGGGCCAGAGGGCTAAAGTCTGTCTGTCTCCCGACTAAGCAGTTTGTTTCTTAATATACTTCGATAAAATGAAGAACACGTAAGAGTATGGAAGATGTTTTTAAAAATTCATTTCAGACAATCCTCCAAACTAGCTTTTTGCAACCTAGTACCCTCATGCTGTTAGAAACTATGACTCCCTTCTCCCTGACCAATGGGCATGCAAGCTAGGGTACTGAAGTCCAAATAGATTCTAGAGGATAAAGTGAAGGAATATTGCTCAAGCCATTTTTTTGCTTGGGCAGAAGCAGGCTTTTACATGAACCATGTAGTCTGATGCCCCTTTTTTATGCACTTGCACGTGCTGTACTGTTTGTTAGCCAACAGAAGTTATTGTTTCAAGTGGGTTTCTGATGCTGGTTGCACTCTATCTCAGGCTGCCTTTGGAAACTGTTTGGAAATTGCAGCAGCCCAAAATGCTGACTGGGACTGTAACTCCCTTGCTAAACAATTTTATTAGCTACCAGATAGTTTCCAGTACAATTTGAAATGTTTGTTATGATATATGAAACCCTACACTGCTTGGCTACAGACTATCTGAAAAATTACTCTGCAGAAATAATCCAGTTTGAGACCACTTTAACTGCCCTGGATCAATGCTAGGGAATTCTGAGAACTGTAGTTTTGTGAGACAATTAGCCTTCTCTGTCAAAGAACTCTGGTGCCACAATAAACTACAATTCCTAGCATTCCCAAGCGCAGAGTCAAGGCAGTTAAAGTGGCCTCAAACTGGATTATTTCTGCAGTCTGTTTCAAATTAATATTTTTAATATGATTGCTTTAACAAGTGCAGTATCAAATGGATTTTGTTTTAATTCAAATTGTGAGTTATCCTGGGCCCTTTATGGGGAGATAGGTAGGGTATAAATTAAATATAATTAATTAATTAAAGGTGCAAAAAGACCATACAGGACACAAAATTACTAATACCATGTTTTTACATGCTCACGTTACATGTAATCTGCTCATTGGGAATGCTAACCTCACAAATACCTTTGAATAAGGACATAATGGCTACTGAATTATTGATTAACAAATCAATAATTTATATCAGCGGTCAGCAAACTATGGCCCACGAGCCAAACCCGGCCCGTCGAGGCCTTGTAACTGGCCTGTGGCCGGTCCTGCTGTCGCCGCTGCACACAATGCGCAGCGCCGTTTTGCTTTCCAAAATAATGATGATAATAATAATAATAATAATAACTTTTATCCCGCCCCTCTCTTGGCAACCAGGGCGGTGTACAACAAGTTAAAACAACAACAGTTAAAAACAATCCTTCAACCCAATCCCTAACCCTCCCACCCCTTAAAAATAAATTAAACTAGAGCAATATTAAAATAACAATTCAAACAGCATACATATTCAAGCAACACAATTCAAACGACACAAAATGGCACCCACGCTCGCATACGCACAACGGCGGGCGCCATTTTGGAATGCAAAATGGCGCCGGCGGCATGCAAGTGCGGGTGCCATTTTGTGTTCCAAAATGGCGCCCGCCATCATGAGCATGCGTGCGTGAGCGCGGGTGCCATTTTGCTTTCCAAAATGGCACCCACGCTCACACGCACATGACGACAGGAGTAGTGCGCAAGCACGCACGTGCACACTCCCCCCTTCGGCCTGCCAACGATCGGGGGACAGCGGAACCAGCCCCACCGGCAAAAGGTATGCCGACCCAATTTATATGAACTAATGTGCACGATCGCTTGTAAGTTATATTTTCAAAACACAGGCATCTAAGTACTAAAATGTAAAGAGAGTCCCTTGACATGAATGTCTAGTCGTAACTGACTGTAGGGATGCGGTGCTCCTCTCCGTTAGTAAGCCAAAGAGCCAGCGTTGACTGAGGACTGCTCTGGTGGTCATGTGGCCAGCATGACTGCACCGAATGCTGTTACCTTCCCACCGAAGTGGTACCTATTTATCTACTTCCATTTGCATGCTTTCAAACTTCTGGGTTGGCAGAAGCTGGACTAGTGACAGGAGCTCACCCCATCATGCAGCACTCAGGCCTCAAACTGCCAACCTTCTGATCGTCAGAACTGGCATCTTAACTACAAGGCCACCACATCCCTAAGTACTGCAAATGTTTAAAATCTTGAGTTTTTAGATTTCCCCCCCCCCCCCCCCAATCTCTGAAGACATGATAGTGAATGCAACTCAATAACAGGCAGTAGGGATTAGAAAAATTAAACCCAACAATAAATGACACAGGGTAAAAAAATGACATGAGAAATGCTATCAGCTGTGTATTTTTGGTAGAAGTGAAGTAATGCTGACCAGAGGATTTAATAGTCTGAGAATCTGGGACTTTGTTTTGGGACACCAAGTTTATAGTCCATATAAATAATATTGTTCAGAAATGAATGGGCAAGGCTGACAGTATTTCACAAATCAGAGAGGCAGCTGAGTAGGTTTCAAGTAGCCCAATTTTTTTGTCTTAAAGACTTCCTTAGCTGTCTGCAAATGGAACAAAAAATTAAAGCAAAATATGCATGCAATTTTGCCTGAATACAACTTTACTGAATAGAGAACTTTGATTAAAAGAACAAGCAAAGTATGCAGAGCACTACAAGATAGGCATGCAGTGCTTCTTTTTTTCAGAATACAATGCTGTCTGTCAACTGAGGTTTTTTTTCTTGCAACCTGTCCCACAGACCCAAAAAGATATCAAGTATATAATGCTGATACATGATTGATCATCATCCTTTCAATGTGTGCTAACTCTGATTATGGCAGGAGCAGGCAGTATGCAGTTAAAAGTAATTCATGAATCCACAGTTTACACTGGTAAATGCTAAACATTTTAAAAAGTTGCTGAATGTATTACTTATTTACTTCTGTTCTATGATTACAAAAGATAAGTAGTGTTTAGAAGATTAGCTAAGTCCTACTTACCTTACACAGGTGAATACCTCTGGATTAGTGAACTGTCACCATCTAGGTATGTTATTCATAAAGGTTTAAAACCCAGATTTATGGCCCAGAATGCATGAACAGCCTCAAAACATATATAGATGCTGCTCCATGAAGATTAAAAGGTCATCTCCAGGAATATTTCTGATTGGGGCATTACCAATGCAAGTAATGGGAAGATCTGTCATCATCAATATAGCAATTAGTGCCAATGCTGTATTCTTAGCTAGCTGTTTGTAATGCAGTACAAGGCATTTGGGGACATGAGGCTATACTGTGCAAGAGAAGATTGGGCTGATTCCAGTCTTCTGGTATCTGCTTTGCTTTTTGAGAACTTTCAAGTTTACCAGCTGTTGCCAGAGGCAAAACAATGTCCAAACATACACCTAGAAGGATTAGACAACAGAGAGATATTTCTGAACACACCTCAAACCAAGAATCTCTTTTCATTATCAGAACCAAGCTTGCATTCTTTTACCCCAAATAAAACAACCACTCTTGATTCTCTCCATGCTCTATTTCTTCATTTCAACAGACCACTTTAGAAGAGGAAAGCCCACTTGTTGTTGTTATTAAACTACCAGTTACAAATCCTTCCAAATGTACTAGACTTCCCAACACCTACTTGTAGATCCCAACTTTGCCTTCTGCCTACCTTGATGGAAGAACTAGCCAAAATGAGGCAAACTATGTCCAAAAGACCACTTACTAGTCATGTAAAATGATCCAACCTGAGTCATGTAATGCAAGAACAGTTAGTTCATAGATGAGGAGACACTACTATTGATAGAATTAATTGTTATAGGGCTCGGGTATATTTTTACATGCTCTAGCATCTACTGGTCTTACTGCTTCTTAGCTGTAACCTCCATAGAAAAGTGATTCTAAATGTCACAAGATGAGGAAATTAAGGGATCATTAACAGAAATTACAATGCAAGATGGTCTGAAATAAAATACAAGATGTTGCTAAAGATTTCTTTAAAAGTACTTGTTTTCTTCCAGAAGATAGAAGAGAAAGTTTAATTTCAAGTATCCGTATTTTATTTATCAGTCAAGTATATAAAAATAAAACAGAATCCTGAAATTAAGATTTTTCTGGCTCCTGCAAAGCACTTTAAAATTACTGCATTTTTAAAAAAATAACTGCTAAATAAAATGTAGTATTTTCAATAACAGAATCACAGGCTTATGCAAATTTCATCAGCTTTAATATTCGATATGCCTATGGGCTGGACACAGATCATGGCTGCTAACAATCTGGCTTGTAAGCTTCTACCTTTGATCAGTGATTGGGCATAAGGGGGTACTCAAAGGCACTGAAACAAAAAATACAATGCACAGAATTGGTTCAACTCTGCATGCCTGCAAGCCAAAAAAGATTGACTGTGCTTTGTATGCTTGTTGGAAAAGTGTCTGAATTGGTATAAATCACCATCATTACAACCACCACCATCCGGCCTCCCAAAAGTGGGAGTCAAGAAGGCTTAAAAATTTAAAGAAACATAATAATAATAATAATAATAATAATAATAATAATAATAATAATAATAATAATAATTTTTATTTATATCCTGCCCTTCTGCCAAGCAATCGGGGCGGCGTACAGTATTCAAAATATCAAAACAAGTCACATCAAATCAGATCCCATCCCTCATTCCCACCCCCGCTCACCCCCCAAAAACAAATCAAACCAAACAAATTAAAGAATATAAGCAAAAGATACAAAGCATTAATAAAAATGTATAACATACTAGTAAAAATAATTACAATGAAAAACAGTACAATAATTAGCAGCACAAGGCACTTTTAAAAGCACTTTCCTCTAAAAAAAAAAAAGCCTGTTGAAATAAAGAAAGGATAGCCAGAGGCTACGTTAGCTTTCTTGTTATGTTTTCACTTTTTGGGGCCACAGAGGTCTGCCCCTTCATATCCTACAGCTGCAGACTGCCGGGCATTCTGATATACGTATCCCTACCCATACAGAGACAGGAATATACCTCACCCAGGCAGGGTCCATATTAATGCTTCAAGGTTCACAACCTATGAAACACTTCATTTGTATAAAAAAATGATAATCTATATCCCACTCTTCAATGAATTATCTTGGCTGCTTCACATTTTATTCAGCTCACCAAATACATGTGAATTTACAGCAATCAAGATGTGATGAGTGAAAGTCCATCCAAAAATGCTCAAGAATTTCCACCACAAAACAACAACTTCTTGGCATATGTGCTCTGGATGTTTTTCTTTATACTCTTTCTCTGCTGCAGTGAACCCTGCACAGTGATAAGAGCCTGATATTTTTCCAAGATGGGAAATATCCTGAAAAAAATTAAGTTTCTAACTCCCCCTCCCAATCTATTTGTAAAAAAAAACACCATTTCATAATATTCATTAGTAAACATGAATGGATGCTAATGTATCATTAGGGAAGCTTGTAAGTTTTGTCAGCAAGACTTGAAAGAGAACTCAGATTAAGAGTGCTCTTGCTGTTAGATTTTTTTCAAGTGGTTTATCGCAAGAAAATGTATGTGAGAACATATGTTTTATTGAAGTTTTTATCCTTACAAACAACCTTGTCAGTCTTTAATGTTAACACTACACTGACTAGTCAGTTAATATTCTGTGGTCTAACAGTGTGTTTTAGATTTATAAAAGAACATAAATTCCCTCCAAGGGTGAAGAAACATCTAAAGCCACGCATGGTCAAATTAGGATTTGAACCCAGGCCTATGAGTTTCAGGTTGAGAGTCTAACCACTGCACTCATTATTTATGTTCAAATGCTCATGGGCTATTGGAACAACAATTTTTTTTAAAACATCCTAAATCAGTACATGCTCCAAAGGGCACTAGAAATTTTTATGTTTCCATAAAACCCACAGTCCTTTGGTGCACCTAGAGTGCAGCATAGTTTGCTACAAGGTCTATATTCTTTAGAAATTAGCTTGATCACACCACTGCTGTGATCAAAATACATACAATATTCTTGAAGCTTAAGAAAACCTAGCAGACTACAATAATAGAAAATTAAGATGCTGCAAGTAGGATTACAGCTTATCACAGGATTGTCCCTAATAGTCTAAAAGTCACATAAGTACCAAGAAAGACAAATACGAACATGTACGAATTAAAAAAAAAAGTATTTACCAGGGAAATCACAGTAGTATACACATTTTTGGTCCTTGCCTCTGCACTGCCACAAGAAATCTAAGTTCAGGTTATACGTAAGTAATAAACTCAAAACAACTTTGCCATGCTGATGGTAGCAGATACAAACAGTGATACTTTTTATTTAAATATCTTTAGTTGTTAGTTTTATTAAAATATTTTATTTCACAAACATTCAAGGCCAGGACAAAAAAGCATACTGTGACGGTAAACAGGAAATATTTGTTTAATGTATATTTAACACCATTAGCAAAGGACTATATAAGTCATTCTTCTATCCTTAACTCTGATAGGAAGTTACATTGCTTCCAACTGTCTAAAACAGAGACAGGCAGAAGGTAGACTGTGATTTACTGGTAAATCTTGGGATAGTTTGCAATAGATCAGAAAGGATTTCTGACTGCCAGCTATTTAACAACAGGAGTATCTGTATTTCTATTGTGAATTTGCAGAAGTGGTAGAGAAATGGAATTCATGATTCTTGTTGACAGGGCCTTGGCTATTTCAAATGACAGCTTAAAGATGAAGTCAGAATGTGGCTTTGGGCCAAGTCTTTCCCAGCTTCAGCTCTTTCTACATGTTCTCATTCTACAAAAAGTAGTGGCTAAGTATCAATGAGGGCAAGTAGCATATTTAACAAGTCATAATTTCAGGCAGTGGTTTGGTTGCATCTGTACACCCATTCGGCCCCTAGCAGGTTCCCATGCTACCTGTTTAATGACACCTGCTATACTGCACATAGCTAAAGGCAGCTTACCAACACTTCACAAAGCTAAAATCACAGGCATCCAACAATAACATAGAACTGCAGAACACTGTTTGTGTCCTGTGGAAAAGTGCAGGAAAGCACATGCATGCACATGCTTCCCCAAACCAAACAATTCCCACTACTTCATCGAATACGTTGATGATTTATGAGAAAAGGAAAAGTGCAATTATTTCATGGTTGTCCGCTGTTGTGTGCCTTCAAGTTGTTTCCGACTTATGGCAACCTTAAGGTGAACCTATCAAGGTGTTGGGCTTTTTGCTTTGTTTTTTGCAATATCTGTACAGAGGAGGTTTGCCATTGTCTTCCACCATGGCTGAGAGCATGTGACTTGCACAAGGTCACCCAGTGGGTTTTATGGCTGAGTGGGAAATCGAACCCTGGTCTCCAGAGTTGTAGTCCAACACTCAAACCTTACATAGTTGTCCATACCTGTCCACAATTGTCAAGAAAGATTGTTTCATATCAGGAGAACTCAAAGATGCCCCCTACCCACAAGAAGGCTGCAGGAGGTAATCAAAACATATTCAGCAGGAAGGCAGAAGCAGCCTGATATTTGCTGACATGTATTGATATATGCGTGTAGTGCTCCTTTTGGTCCTTGTATGGAAATGTTTGACTTATATACACTGTTGTTCAAGCAGGACCTTTTCTCCTTATTAAGAATGCCAAGGATACAAGAAAAAGTAGGGAAAGAATCAGAACATTGGAATTATAATAACTAACATACTGGAAAAACATGTTAAGTGATACATGTAGCCTTCTATTAAATTCAGAAGTATATAAAATAATTTACACTATAACATTTGTTCTAAAAGTAATGGGGAAAAAAATCAAGAATTCTATTTTTCTTTGAGGTCTTTAATTCTTTGGACAGAGGATGGATGGCCATCTGTCAGATATGTTTTGATTGAGAGTTCCTGCATGGCAGGGAGTTGGACTGGATGTCCCTTGTGGTCTCTTCCAACTTTATGATTCTATGATGACCCAAACAACACAGATTAACAACATTCATATTGCTGCCTGTAGGGTTCTTAAAATCCTCAAACCAGTCTCATTCTTAAGACTTCTCTGGACCGTTGAAAACATAAAGTCAGATCTAAGCCCAGAATTTGACATGCAGAACAAGTGCCATATAAATAGCAATTTCTGTATATCATACTCACTGCTGTATAACCTCAGAACAGGACTAGGGAACCTGTAGCCCTATAGATGTTTATTGGGATTCCAACTTCCTTCATCTCCATTCAATATACATCAGGAGGAATTTGAACTGTAGGCCAACATGTGAAGAGCATTTATTTTCCCATGCCTTTTAGATCAGGCATCAAGGAAATGTAAAGCATAATAGTTATATAAATGATAGTATGTAAGTAATAAAATCCAAAAGTGACTGATAAGTATTTGCCATTGACCTAACCATGAAATAATCATTTAGTAGATACTAAGAAACCATTATGCTCAAACTCAATTATTTCTCATGGTTAAACAGGAGAAATAATTAGATAAATTAATAGTATATTTATTTACTGCCACAGACCAATAATAGAAAATACCTTTACAAGATAAATGTTTTTGACATGATTAGTAAACTAAAACAGCAGTCACACCTCGATTGCATCAGAAATGAAATATCCCACCATCTCAGACTGCTCCACCTAAAACTTGTTTCTGCCCAGCAACACTTTGCATCTAAATGTCCAAGGAAGGAAGTGTCTCTACTGTATCTCTATCTTAGCTCTGAGTCTCTTTCCTTATGAAGAAAACTGGAAACCTTTGTAGTTAAAAAACACACCTAACAACGAAGACATTTTATATTTCATATTCCATGATCCAGAAACTACTTAAAATAGTTGTCCTGCACTCCTAACTTCTTATTCATAAGAGAACCATATTTAAATTTTCAAATTACATTACTAATGTTTGTCAAGGAAAAAGTCTGGTAAGAAATCCTTTCAAAGCTTGTAAACCTTGAGTACTCTTGTATTTAGATTGGAGACATTGTATTTTTGGGATGGCTTCTGCTTGAGTGAAACAGCTTAACAAAGCAGAATTTGAAAAAAGAAAGAAAGAAATTCTGTCTCTTTATAGACACCAAATTAGATCACTTCTTCAGAGGGAGCCTTTTAAGCTACTACTAGCATCCTTTCCCCAAAACCTATGAGGAAAAAAAATGAATACAGAATAATTACCCTGAGTTTGGGTAAAACCACAGTGGTGGGTTAGGGGCAAAAAAGAGGAGGCAGTTTCCCCTACATTTTCTCTGGACAAACATAGCTTTATCTCAGCCAGAGACCTCCAACCTGCCACAAAAATTTAGCCCTATTAAGCAGGAATAAGTAGTTTTCTGGGCTTTCAAGGGAAGTAGACAAAGGGCCTTTACAGACTGCCAGAAATAATGCCGCTTGAGGCCACTTTAACTGTCCTGGCTCAGTGCTAGGAATTAATGGGAATTGTATTTTTTTTTTCTGGAACATTGAGCCTTCTCTGTCAGAGAGCTCTGGCCCACAATAAACTCCTTAGCACTGAGCCAGGGCAGTTAAAGCGGCCTCAAGCTGCATTATTTATGGCAGTCTGTAAAGGCCCAAAGTCCGTAAAGCACAGGCCTATCAACAGTTGGCAACCTCAAGAGACCCTCCAGATTCAAAGGCGCTAAATGCACAAAGCCAACAACAGGAGAGAGGTGGCCATCACACTTTGTCCGCACTGCGGAAATAATTCGGCTCGAGGCCGCTTTAACTGCCGCGGCTCCAGGCTATGGAATTCTGGGAATGGTCGTTTGTGGTGGCACCAGAGCGCCGCAGTGCAGATGCAACCCTAATTGTGAGCTTCCCAGAAGCGGCGCCGAGACAAAGGACACCAAAGGGCCCCTCTCCTCCTTTGTTCTCCTCAGAGCCCAGGGCAGCTAACTAAGCTCCTTCTCCTTCTCCTTCGGGAAGGCAGGCCAGGGGCCAACGAAGGAGCCCAGCGCCGCGGAGAAGAGGCCCAGGCCCAGGCCTTCCTTCCTTCTATCCTTTCCGGGAAGGGAAGCCCAGGAGGAGGAGGAAAAAGAGGCCTAGAGGGGAAGGAAGGGGCGGAAAAGGAG
>CM034710.1:60433889-60450708 GCA_020142125.1 Phrynosoma platyrhinos
TCAATTAAAATCAATGTAAACATAGACAATTTAAAATAAAAAAGCAAAATACATCAATTAAAACAGTAGGCCCTCTGGGGTGAGCAAAAATGAAAGAGAGGAGAGCGTCTAACGAGGTGAATTCAGGATTGGAGATGGTTTTATTCTGGATAGGCCTGCCGAAAGAGATGCGCCTTGATGGCTTTTTTAAAGCCATCTATCTGATGGATCTCTTCTGGCGAGGTGTTCCAATGTCTGGGAACGGTGGCGGAGAATGTCCTCTGAGAGGTTGCTGTCAATCCGGTTCTTATCGGTTGAAGAAGCTTCCAGAGGACCTGAGGGAGCAGGGTGGATTATATCGAAGGAGGTGATCCATAAGGTAAGTTGGACCCAGGCCATGTAGGGCTTTAAAGGTCATCACCAACACCTTATACTGTGCTCAGAAACTGATAGGCAGCCAATGGAGAGACTGTAACCTTCTGTCCAGGCCTTCTCTTATTGTCAATTTATTGCAAAGAGAACACTCGTCTGAAACATTATAAGCTTATCACATTTCTCACCTCAATTCCACTTCACTGACAGGATAAGGACAGGATAAGCGCGACGTGAAAATCTTTTGCACAATTGCACATAATTTCACTTGACAGAAAGGATAAGGATGGGAGCGACCCTGTCCTTTTCCTTCCTGTCTGATAATCTCCATAGATGCAAGCACTCTTCAATCTGAGGAATCATAAACTACAGTGGGTCCTCATTATCCACAGGGGTTTGGTTCCAGGACCCCTTCCCCTGCAGATACCAAAAAACTGTAGATGCTCACGTTATTATTTAAAATTAAATTTTACCTGACATTGAGGCATCCAGGCTGACCAGCAGTCTTGAGGAAAGAAGGGAGGCTGGGGCAGGAAGACTCAGGCAACAGGAACACATTCTTTCTGCATATGATATATATATAAGCATGGTGTGCTGGCTGGCCTCCCCCTGCCTCTTGGTTGATTTGAACCTTTGCTGGGAAGGAGTTAACAAGGCAGTCAGAAGCAGCATGTCTCTGACTCTGGGGCTTTGATTTGCAGTGCTGAGTGTCTGATTTGACCCTATCCTGGGAAATGAGGCTTTGGTTTGCAATGCTGTGTGTTGCTTCTGATTGCCTTGTTAACTCCTTCCTGAGATAGGTTCAAATCAAACACTCGCCATTGCAAACCAAAGCCCTATTTCCCAGGATAGGTTCAGATCAGACACTCAGCATTGCAAATCAAAGCTCCAGAATCTCCAATTGTGCTTTACTTTGATAAAGCTGGAAAGGAACTCAAGAGAGCAAACTCCTCTGACAGGAACAGGTAATTCCCTACACAAAACCATCTGATGGGATTCAGAGACCAGAGTATCTAAAGGTGGAGAATCATGTGACTGTCTTAAATTTGAAAAAAATTGTGACTTTGCTTGCTGATTAATAATTCATTTTCATCATAGCAGTGCCCAAATATTTAACATTTTTCTCAGGTTCAGCACGTTTTCTCCATCATCTCAACTTAGAATCATAGAATTATAGAGTTGGAAGAGACCACAAGGGCCATCGAGACCAACCCCCTGCCATGCAGGAACTCTCAATTAAAGCATCCCCGACAGATGGCCATCCATCCTCTGCTTAAAGACCTCCAAGGAAGGAGACTCCATTGCTCTCTGAGGGAGTGTGTTCCACTGTCAAACAGCCCTTACTGTCAGGAAGTTCCCCCTAATGTTGAGGTGGAATCTCTTTTCCTGGAGCTTGCACCCACTGTTCCGGGTCCTCGTTTCTGGGGTGGCAGAAAACAAGCTTGTTCCCTCCTCAATATGACATCCCTTTAAATATTTAAACAAGGCTATCATATCACCTCTTAACCTTCTCTTCTCCAGGCTAAACATCCCCAGCTCCCTAAGTCGTTCCTCATAGGGCTTGGTTTCCAGACCCTTCACCATTTTAGTTGCCCTCCTTTGGACACGCTCCAGTTTCTCCACATCCTTTTTGAATTGTGGTGCCCAGAACTGGACACAGTATTCCAGGTGAGGCCTGATCAAAGCAGAATAGAGTGGCACTATTGTATGCTCATATTTTTATTAACAAATATCCTGACAGTACATCAGAATAGTCCAGGTTTTCCCCACATCTTTTCATTTATAGTTTTAATTTTATTTCCCAAATATTCCCATCTGTCATCAATCTGATTCAGATCTTCATTCAATTCTGCCTTCAACTCTACCTTCCATTTTAAAAAGCTTCTCCCTCATCTTCTTTTCATCTCTTCACAAAGATCAAGCCTCCTCCAAAAATTTCCATAAACTTTCTGGAGAGAGTGTTAGTTCTTCTGTAGCTTTTGACATTCTCCTTTCAATAAATCCACAGTGCAAGTACTACAATAACAGGATTAAAAACAAAAGCAAGCTTCTCATTTCTCTTTTTCCCTGCTTTCTTTTCTCTCTCTTTATTTCTCCCTTTGTTTTTAATCTCTACATCTTACATAGGTGCCTGAGTTTCAAGAAAATTATCTAGCCATTGTTAGTCTTATCTCTTTGTAAGAGGAAAAATAATTTATATTCCATGGAAGACTCTTTAACCCTTTGTTTATCACATTTCAAAACTCCCAAAATACATTCAAATAGTAAAGCTTCTGTCTTCTTTAAAAATCATGGTACCTTTGTCTGTTTAAAACTTTCTTACATCACATTCTTGTTAATGCTTTTTGCTTTTAAATCAACAATTTGTAAATAAGGTTTACTTTTTTACTTCTTGTTTAAAGAAAGAAGGCCAACTCACTGAGGCATCAATCTCACCACTGATACAGAAGATCATTCTTTCTTTCTTTTTTTATGTTTTATTGCGGCCAATGAACATATTCCCAAATTCATATGAATACATAAAATACATAAAGTACAGTGGTACCTCTACTTACGAAATTAATTCGTTCCGACAGCCATTTCGTAAGTAGAAAATTTCGTAAGTAGAAGCAAATTTAACATTGAAATGCCCTAATCCGTTCCAGGCCCCCAGATTCAAACTACAACTCAATACAAATGTAAAAATATCACAAGCCAAAAATACAGTCCTGAATATCAGAAGCCACAGAAGCCAAAAATACAGTCCTGGAGATCAAAAGCCAAAAATATCAGAAGCCAAAAATACAGTCCTGAATATCGGAAGCCACAAATATCAGAAGCCAAAAATACAGTCCTGAATATCAGAAGCCACAAATATCAGAAGCCAAAAATACAGTCCTGAATATCAGAAGCCACAAATATCAGAAGCCAAAAAGCCACAAGCCACAAGTCCTACCTTCCTGGATCTCAGAAGCCACCAATTTCGCTAGTCACATTTCCTTTCCTTTTTTGCAAGCTCAAACAGTGCTGCCTAGCTTAATTTCACTAGGCAAACATTTCCTCTTTCGCTAGCCAATACAGTACTGCTTTGCTAGATTTTGCTAACCAATATCATGCCACGAAATTCAGAGAGCAGCTCGTTCAAGCCAATTTCATAAGTTGGAATGCTTTCTTAAGTCGAAGCAAATTTTTTCTGGAGGCGCGTTTCGTAAGTCGAATTTTTTGGTAGAAGATGCATTCGTAAGTAGAGGTACCACTGTATATACATGCTGTGAACATTAATAAGATACATACACCTATGGACATCAGTAAAATATGAATATACGTAAATGTAAATATAAGTCATAAAAAATATAAAATATAGACATAAAATATAACTGCATACACAAATAATAAAAACCTAATCATTTACTAACACCTTATTTTTGCGGATCTTAACTGCAGCAGCACATCTTAGTCAACATCTCTATATACTGATGGAAAGCCCACCAATACCAAGGACCCACTGAACTTCCAAATGTTACAAAGAATAGAGATATACATGATGGAATGAATCCAAAATATCATTTCCTAAAAACTCTCCATTGACTTGCAGTTTTAAGAAGGATGACCCAACACTAAGGAAAAATTGTAAGGGTGAACAGGCTTGCATACATACATACACACAGTTTATTTAAATTAAATCTGACCATAAAGAACAATGGCTCGATGGAGGAAAGACAGATATAAGATTTGTATTAATATAGTCTATAAGAGGAGACCATTTTTCCTGGAAAGATCTTTGATTTTGTTGTTTTAAGTTACATTTCATATTATCTGTTAATTCAATGAGCCATTCATCCCAAACTCTTTTCCACCAGCTGTCCGAGATACAAAACCTGTTTTCCAGTTATTAGCCACTTCTAATCGGGCTGCTATCAACAATAAATAAATAAATAAATAAATAAATAAATAAAATCAACTCTATATTTTTAAAAGATTCAGTACTTTTTGTATATATTGAGAGTAACAAAAGAGCTGGGCAAAAAAATTATTTTTTATTTTGTAATTGCAGCAATTTGATTGATCACTTCATGCCATTTTGGAACAGTCTAACCACATATGGGTATAAGTCCCTAAGACTGGACATCCTCTCCATTATAGAGGTGATATGGATTTTATTATCTGAGATTTTCTAATAGGGGTCAAATACTATTTATGTACTAGCTTTAAAAAGTTCTCTCTGATTAGAGCTGATCTTGACTTCAACACAGAAGATGACCAAATAGCACGCCAATCTGATTCTAGAATTGATATATTCAGCTCACTTTCCCACAATATTTTGATACACATGGTATCTTGATATGAATTCGTCAAGATAAGAGACTGAACCCTTACTATTTCCAACAGGATCATTGCATAAAATTTTAAAGGGAGTCATAGATCTCAATCTTTCCCCTTTCTTGAATAAGCTAGAGATGAAAGTTCTTATTTGCCTAAATTGATACCATGAAATTGGTAATGGGTCAAGAGTTAATGCTAAATCTTCCATTGATTTGAGTTTGTTATTCTTAAAAAGGTCTTTAATTTGGATGGGATGAGAAACCAAGTAAAGTATCTGGAATATATAAGAAATTGTTAGAAATATATATGGAGGAAGATCTGATAAAAGAAAATATGATTAAGTGGGCTAAAAATTGTGGAAAGCCACTAGAACTTGCACAGTGGGAAAAGTCATGGAAAAAGAGAGTAGGCTATACAGCAAGTCAAGAAATAAAAGAAAATTTCTATAAGATCATATACAGGTGGCATCTCTCACCAGATAAATTAAACAAAGTATATAAGCACACAAATAGTAAATGTTGGAAGTGTGAAAAGGAAAAGGGAACCTTCTTCCATTTATGGTGGGAGTGTATGGAAGCAAAAAAATTCTGGGGAAGTATTAATGAAACCATGGAGGGGATACTCACGGTGAAACTACAGTTTAGACCAGAAGTAATGTTACTGAATATGATAGATGATAAAATAGAAAAGAAATGTGGTAAAACAATTTTCTATATGTTAACTGCTGTGAGGGTTGTCTATGCTAGATACTGGAAAGTTAAGATAGATGTACATATATATGAGTGGATTATTAAATTGTTGGATATGATTGAAGCGGATATTTTGTCAAGAAGATTAAATGGAGAAATAAAGAACCAAGAAGAAGACTGGAAAGAGTTGATAAGATACATAAGAAGGAAATGGCCGAATCTTCTGATTGAAGACTCCATATCAAGAATTGAATGAAGACTGAAGAGTGAAGAAGAAGGATTAGCATGTAAGATATATTATATACGATGTATAGCAAATATTCAATGTATAGTATATAAAAAAATGGTAAAAAGTTTTTTTTTAATTCATAAGTCATATTATAAAATGAAGTGAGAATATATAGACCAGGGGTAGGCAACCTTTCCCCTTTAAGGGCCGAGGGACTTCAGCTCCCAGAAGCCTCAGCCATGTTGGCCAATAGTCCCATGTTGGCCAATAGCTCCTGGGATTCTGGGAGCTGAAGTCCCTCAGCCCTTAAAGGGGAAAGGTTGCCTACCCCTGATATAGACAGAATAGGTTAAAAAAGTAAAATATGACACAGAAAGAGAATTATACATTTAGAATTGCAATATATTAAGGCAAGCTCATTGAAATATGCCGGGAAGACAGGAAAATAATAATATTTTTTTTTGTGTGTGTTTGATATCAGATAAACAATGAGCAAAGGAAAAATTGAAGGAATTGGTGAACGAGTGGTAAATCGGAAGTTTTTTTAATATAAATGTATGTTTGTTGTGATATATGTAAATAGATGTATGTTCTTGTCTTTTTTCCTTTGTTTTGTCTTTCTTTTTTGTGTGAAATGTTTTATTAGTGATGTAATGTTTGTAAATGTTTATATGTTATATGTATATATGAAATTTAATTTAAAAAATTAAAAAAGGTCTTTAATTTGGTAAATTCCTTTTTCTTCCAAGCCTTTATATTGCCAGAATTTATCTATATGAAAAAAAAATTGGGATGATATAAAAATGGACAATTAGGTGACAAATCTGGAGAGAGAATATCTTCCCACTTTTGCCAGATCTCAATAGTAATTTTAAACCGAGGATTGTTTAGTTCTTTAATCTCCTTAACCTGTTACTTTTTAAAAAAAATTACTGTGGGAAGTGTGTAAATCTACATTAAGTTCCGTTTTTACCCATGAAGTATTAATACTTGTTTTCATTAAAGGATTTGCATGAGATAATTGAAAAGCAGTGAAGTATAATTGAAGATCCAGTATGGCTAACCCCCCCCCCCCCATTTTTGAAGGGATAAATCTGATAGATTGAGAAAAATGAGCTTTTTTGTTATCAAAAATATATGAATTAATTAATCCTTGCCACTTTTTGATTCTCAAGTTCGAGGGAGACATAGGTATCATTTGAAATAAAAAAAAGGTGTGAAACAATAAACATTTTCACGAGAGCAATTCTTCCTAACACCGAGGGGAATAACTGTTTCCATCCTTTTAATTTTGCAATAATCCAACTGAAACAGAAGATCTTTCTTCAATTGCAAATTAGATCAAATAGCCAAATAATTAAGTACTTCCGAGAGTAGAGATTTCATAGGCCAAGTATCCTTTGAAAAGCTCATTTGAAATGGCCCAAGCCTGGTGATATTCCCAAGATTCCACACCACTCAAACTCACTTTCCAACCACTACAATCCAGTGCTATCCAAGCAAAGAATGTATATTTCTGGAGCACATGAGGGCAATCACAGTGCTCCTCCCCTTATCTGGAAAAAGAAAGCTGTCTGTAGTTAGTCTCCCAGCTAGTTTTGGCCAGTTCAGATTTCCCTGACTTCAGAGTTTGCAGTTGAGATGTAGCACATGAGATTAGCATGGGGATGGAATGGGGAAGAAGTCCTCATTATAGATCATTCTAGCTAATCATCATGCAGATCTCTTCAGTGCCTTTGCTTGCTCTTAGTTCTAGATGATGTGAAGACCCATATGGGTCTACCTTCTTTTTGTTTGAAGGAACTGTAGTCTATAAATCTAAAACGCGACAAGGAACTTCCTGTACTTCCTTCCTTTCATCAGTATGGGGAAGAAATGGTAAAGAAACACAGTATAAATAGCAAATATTGAACCACACAAGTTGTTTTGTTTCTTGTTTTTATTTTTTTGCTATAATAAATCCTGGAATTTAAAAAAAACAACACTCTCTGGGGCAAAATAAAACTTTGCTCTAGTGCTGCGAATTGCACTGAATACTCTGGGATGAAAAAAAGTCATCTAGTTACCAGTATTTTTTTTAAAAGCTCCAAGCACTACAACAACAATCACAGCAGCCAACAGCAAAATTTATTCTATCCGGATATCTCCTACATTACTGTCAGTTTCCCTGATGAACTCAGATCCACTCACCTTGTTAAGGTCTGCATCCAAGAGAAGATAACAGAGATGTCACTCATCTGGAATGTCATCTGGAGCCAGAGCCACTAGAAGTACCTGAATACTAAAGTAAAGTTGGTCTCCAAAAGAGAATACTGTACAGAGCTGATGGCATTGTGGTGGCAGCAGCTAAGATTTCAGATAGCCAAGAAATTCTTTATTAGTGTTAGGGCCTTTGCAGACTGCCAAAAATAGTGCACATTAAATTGAGGCACTGCCCTGGCTCAGTGCTAGGGTGTTATGGGAATGGTATTTTTTTTCTGAGACATTGAGCCTTCTCTGCCAGAGAGCTCTGGTGCCACAATAAATTACAGTTCCCATGATTCCCTAGCACTGAGCCAGGGCAGTGCCTCAATTTAATGTGCACTATTTCTGGCAGTCTGCAAAGGCCTTAGTTAATTTGTATTTCCCTCACAACCATGTGTTAAAGTACTTCATTTTATATTTTCTTACAAATGACTTTATTACATGTCATTTTAAAATGACTCAAGCCTTGCAGGCTGCAGCCAGGAGGTGAGATGGAGGTGGGGTTTATCGCAAGCTAAATCGCCACCGAATCGTGGGCCACCATCAGCCCAGGTCCAAGCTAGGCTCAGAGAGCACTTTTTAGAAACCAGGATGCTTTCCGTTTTCTAAAAAGGGCCAGCTGAGCCTGGCTGGGACCCGGGCTGATGGCAGCCAGTGATTCATCCGCAATTTAGCTTATGATAATCCTCACCTCCATCCCACCTCCTGGCTGCAGCCCGGAAGGCTTGAGTTGTTTTAAAACAACATGTGATAAAGTTGTATATATCAAGCACACCACTACTAAAGCAGACTCTATCAGGGAAAATTTTTAAATTGTACATTTTCATGACAATAAGCCTGGAAAGGGGTTCCACTCATTAATAAGGAAAAGTGAGTATATAAAGGGACCTAGATTAAATAAGTCTCACTCAAGGGCTCTCCGTAATTTTTATAGCTATCTGAAATTAGGCATGAAGACACTGAGGTTGTACCCTTTCCTTTGTCCCATTATCTTTAGTGGTAAAAGAGCTGGTTAGTAGAAAGAGCTGTGAGCAAAGACTATTCTCACATGAACTAATAATAATAATAATAATAATAATAATAATAATAATAATAATAATAATAATAATTGTTTATATCCTGCCCCTCTGCAGAGCAATCATATTCACTACAGCCAGCAATACCTCCATAATATAAATAAGCAGGAAAGTCAAAATAGGTGAGTGTGTGTGTGTGTGTGTGTGTGTGTGTGTATTTGACATAACCCCCCAAAAGTGGTCATTTTCTTTAGCTTTTATTACCATGTATGGTTGGCTACAATGTTTTACTGGAATATCTACTTTAGTCAGAAGTGAGGGAAAGGTTATCTCCAGACGTTGGTGTATTATAACTGATTTTTCCACAAAATATTTGAGGTGATTATCACACCACATTTCCTTCTCTGGTAGACACAGGATGTAAACTTAAATAAGTGGATTTTATTGCACATCCCCGTGCCTGGGCAGTAGGCATCCTGTATTGGATCCTGGCTTCTCCCACACCTTTTAAAGAATGGGAAAATTCCATTCTTTAAAAGGTGTGCAAGAAGCCTGGATTGGGTACAGGATGCCTACTCCCTGGACATGGGTGTGTGTGATAAAATCCACCTATTTAAGTGCATGGTGGGTGCAGTGGCTCAGGTGGTTAAAATGTTGACTCTGTTGATTGCAAGATTGCCAAGTTGGCAGTTCGAGGCCGGGTGCTGCATGATGGGGTGAGCTCCTGTCACTAGTCCCAACTTCTGCCAACCTAGCAGTTCAAAAGCATGCAAATGAAAGTAGATAAATAGGTACCACTTCAATGGGAAGGTAAACAGCATTCTGTGCAATCATGCTGGCCACGTAATCACAGAGTAGTCTTTGACAATGCTGGCTCTTCGTCTTAGTAACAGAGATGAGCACTGCCTCCTGTGGTCAGACATGACTTGACAACCTTGTCAACAAGGAATACCTTTACCTTTACCTTAAGTTTACATCCCACGTCTAGTGCACTTCTGATAATTAAAATACATTGAATGGACTAATTGAATCAACAAAAGCATAGATTCCTTTTGAATACAAAAAGATATAAAGAGGAAAAAAAGAAAACAATGGCAACTTCTAAAAATGCAATTACACTTCCTCAAGCCCAGAGACAGACACATAGAAGAAAATCTAATGAACAAATATCTATATTGGAAGAGATTAAAAATGCAGGCTGAAATGGAATATAATTTGAAAAGAGAAATAAAAATGTTAAGGGCAGATATAAAACAGGACATGAAGATGGAACTCAAGGACATAAAAACATCATTAGAAGAAGTAACAAAAGATTTAAGTAAGATGAAGGAAAGAATGGACACAGAAGAAAAAACAGGAATCATGGAAGAGGACATAACAAACAAGAAATATCAAAAAACAAGAATTTGAGAAAAGATTGGATCAAAAATCTTTGGAAGGATGTAACGAAAGAGTGAATTATTTGAAAATCAGAGGGGTAAAAGAATTAAAAGGTGAAGATCTATATAATTATTTTCTCCCAATTCTATTGGAATATGCAGAAATACCTCTCCAATATACAAATTGGGAAATAAATAAAATGTTCAGACTTAATTCCCAAGTGGCCAGAGATAAAGGCTGGCCCTGAGATATGGTAATATACTTGTTAAGAAAAAAGATGAAAGACAAAATATTTGAGTTGAGTTACAATAAACCCTTGTTAATTAGTGATGAGGAGGCAAAACTGTTTAAGGATATTCCCAAAAGAATATTAAGGAAGACAAAAGACTATAAATTTCTTATCTCTTTTCTCAACAAGAGCAAAATAATATACAAATAGGGAAAACTGGAAGGAATCTCAGTCTCATATAAACAAAGATGGTATAAACTGAACTCCAAAAAGCTAAAGACTTCTGGAAAAAAATGCAGCAAATAGATAAAGAAGAACTTAGAGAGACAAGATGCACAGGCATATAAAAGCAGACTAAAGTCATCAGTCAAACTCAAAGAAGGAAGAGAAAATGATATATATAACCAATTTGAAAAAGAAGAAAAAGAGGAAGAACTTAACAGTGGAGAGAAAATCTCAAAGAGGAAACATATTTGGAAGTGATAGAACAAATCACTGATTGAACTAAAAAAGGAAAATTCTTAGATTAAAGGGCAAAATGAGGACTGATTTAAAAGACTTGACATTCCTCTCATGGAATGTAAAAGGACTGAATGACAAAAAAGGAGGGGAGGGGAAAAGACATTTTTCATAAAATAGGTCAATTGAATTGTGACTATCCTGGAAAGCTGACAGGAGGGCTGATAGCAGAGGCAAAGGGAAGCCCAAAGCAAAATCCAAGTTACCAATTCAAGGGGTTAGCTAGCGCAGGGTCTAGTAGTCTGAAGGTCTGGGATTCTGGAGAAGCAGAGTGGCCAGGCAGTCTGAAGATCAAGGGTTTCAGTAGTCCAAGATAAGTCAGCAGACCGAGGGTCAAGGATTCTGGTAGTCCAAGATAAGTCAGCAGTCTGAGAGTCAAGGTTTCAGGTCAAGGAAGAAGGAGAGCCAGAGCCAGGATTTCACCAGGAAGCTCAGATAATCTCTGGCATTGAGGCAGCGCTTCCACACCTGCTTAAATCCCTGAGCTGGGTCTGATTACCATGCCATTTTTCATAAAGCCTTCTCTAGCACCAAAGGCCTGCACTTTCTGCTTGACTTTGGCTGAAGGTAGGTACAGTCCCTTGATCCTCTTCCATGCCGGAAGGTTCTGCTGCCAGGAGCCTTTGCTGTGGAGCCTCTTGGGAGGCCTCAGGCTCTCCTGGAGACTCTACTGGAGCTTCTAGAGCTGAGCTGGGGCTGGGCTGGGGCTCCACCGCTGCAGGCTCAGGACCAAGAGGAGGTTCTGGCTCATCCTTCTCATCCTCCAAGTCCTCCTCCAGGCAGGGCATGACAGTGACACAATAAGTTTATAGGAAACCCACATTAGAAATAAAGATAAAAGATTATTGAGAAACCCAAAATTGGGAGTAGAGTATGTTTCAGCATTTAAACAAAAAGAAAAGAAAAGAAAAAGAAAAGAGGAATTGTAACTTATGTTTTAAAAAAATTACCCTCTAAAGAAGTATTTAATGATCAAAATGGCTATTTCTTAGGCATAGAAATAACAGTACAAGATAATAAAATTATACTGGTTGTGATTTATGCTCCTCAAGAAAAGAAGGCAAAGTTCTATAGGAAAATAAAAAAAAATTACAAGAACAAAATGGGAAAGAGATTATACTATGTTGAGACTTTAATGCAGTGATCAACACACAAATAGACAGATTATCCAGCAAAAAAGTGAAAGAGAAACAAGGAAAACTTCCAAAAATATTCTTTGATCTTACACATACATTTAATTTGCTAGATATATGGAGACATAAGAAAGAAAAAGAGAGAGAATACATTTTCTTTTCCAAAAGGCATAAACCATTTGCCAAAATTGATATGTTTCAACAGTAATATATAATAAAGTGAAAAAGATAGAGATACTAGCTTGAACGCATTCAGATCACAGCCCAATTAGCATGAAGATAAAGATCTTAGGAACAGAATATAGATGGCAAATCCAAGATTATTTACTCTAAAATAATAAAATCATAAAAGAAGCTAAAGAAGTATTAAAAGAATATTTTCAAAACAACTTAGGAAATGGAGTAGAACTGGAAACAGTATGGGCAGCAAGTAGGGCCTAAGCAAATGGGTGGCTGTGGGCCACCCCAGGAAGCTGCAGATTGGGGCCGAGGTTGCTGCACTCCTTGACCCCAACCTGCAGCTTCGCAGGCCCTGGAAGGAATGCTAAAATAGCGCTCCTTCCACAAGATGCTGAAGGTGCACCACAAGAGGCCTTGGGCGCACCTTCGGTGCCTCTTCTGCCACAGCGTGTGCAGATGCTGTGGTGGAAGTACGTCATCGGAGCACCGGTTGTGCGGAGCGATGGGTGCTCCAATGACGTGTTCAGAAAGGCATTGGGGCGCCCAGCGTGAGGCTGCCCCTCCCTTTCCTTGCCTTGAAGATGGCGCAAAGCATGGTCTGCTTAGGCCCTAAAGCTGTAATAA
The DNA here is from genome assembly GCA_020142125.1 of Phrynosoma platyrhinos. Lineage (NCBI taxonomy): Eukaryota > Metazoa > Chordata > Lepidosauria > Squamata > Phrynosomatidae > Phrynosoma > Phrynosoma platyrhinos. Next base: position 60,446,786 of record CM034710.1, read on the forward strand.
GGAGTTTCTTTATACAAAAGCATAAACTGATTCAAAAGAATAAGAAGGAAAAAATGAATCAAATTATGGAAGAGATAATTAAAAAAGAAAAAGAATTAATAATCAGTAAGAATAAGATAGAATAATAAAAATAAAAATTCTTTAAAAGCAATATTCAATTGAAAATTTAGAAGAAATGACAAAAATAATGAAACGAGTAAAAGCAAAGCAATTTCAAAATGCTAATAAGATTGGAAAATGGTTGTCTTGGAGACTTAGAAAAGAAAAAGACAAAAACATAACAGTAAAAATAAAAAATGGAGACAAAATATTTACAGAACAGAAAAAGATTAAAGATTTTTTTCATAATCTTTAAAACAAAGGAAATAAAAAGGAAATAGAAAATTACTTAGATCAATGCAATATTCTAATGTTAAAAGAAGAGCTTAGTCTAAAATTAGATCAACCTATTACAAAAGAAGAACTTTTTGAAGTGATAAAAAATGCTAAAAATGACAAAATGCCTGGCCCAGATGGATTCACATCTAAATATTATAACGTGTTTAAAGAAGAACTCTGTAATTCCTTACTATTAACAATGAATAGTATTGGAAAAGGGAAAATCCCCCCAACTTGGGAGGAAGCTAATGTAACATTAATTTTGAAGGAAGGGAAAAATCAAGAAGATCCAAATATAGACCTATTTCCTTGTTGAACACGTATTATAAGCTTTTTGCATATATATTATAAAAACTACTGTAGTAAAATCAATATCTGAAGAACAATGTGATTTCATCCTGAATAGACAGTTAAGAAAAAAAAATATAAGACAAGTATTGAATGCAATAGATTATTTTCTTATTTTCTTATTTTTTTAATTTTTTAATTTTATTAGTTAAAAATTAAAATAACACAACATACAAACTAATATCTTATCATTTAACATTTAACACTTTTGAATTTCAGAACAAGAAGAAATTAGCTTTGATTCTGTTAGATTTAGAAAAAGCCTTTGATAATTTGGATTGGAAATTGATGAAAAGTCTCTTAAATCAGATGAAAATAGGATTACATTTTCAAAATTGGATTAATGCAATATATAAAAGACAAACAGATAAAATATTGATAAATGGAACAAGAACAAAGCCAATAAATATAGGTAAGGGAACAAGACTGGGTATCCCAGTCACCAGTACTATTCTTCCTTACTTTGGATGTCTTACTAAAGAAAATAAAGGAATCATCAGATATTAAGGGAGTCAAAATTAAAGGAGACCAATATAAATTAAGAGCATTCACAGATGATATTGCTTTAACATTAAAAGATCCATTATGTAATATACAACAACTGCTGAAACAATTAAAAGATTTTGAAAAGGTCACAGGGTTAAAAATTAATAAAGATAAAACTAAGGTAATTGTTAAAAATATGACTACTATAGAAGAACTAAACTTAAAAGAACTAACAGGATTTAATATAATCAAAAAAGCTAAATACTTAGGAATAATACTGACCAGTAAAAATTCAGACATATTTGGAAATAATTATGTGAAAAAATGGAACAAAATAAAAAAGGACTTGAAAAATTGGACTGACTTGAAATTATCACTACTACGAAGAATTTCTTTAGTTAAAATGAACATCTTACCAAAATTCTTGTTTCTATTTCAAACCATTCCAATAATAAAAAATGATTGTGTCTTTAAAGATTGGCAAAAGCAATTTTCTGAATATATATGGGTGGGGAAATAACCCAGAATGAAACAAAATTATATTCAGGAAGCAATAGAAAGGGGTGGTTTGGCAGTACCAGACCTAAAATTATATTTTGAAACCAGTTCCTTTCTATGATTGAAGGATTGAATAAAGCTGGAAAATAAAAAAAAAACTGTTAAAACTAGAAGGTTCCAAATTAAGATTGGGGGGAAGCAGACAGGCAGCCGTGGGCCGCCCCGGGAAGCTGCGCCATGGGGCCGAGGTATCCCCACACCTCAGCCCCAAGGCACACCTTTGCTGCCCCTGGAAAGGAGCACTAAATTGGCACTCCTTTCACAAGTCGCTGAAGGTGCGCCGCAAAAGCTTGCGGCGCACCTTCAGTGATTCTTCCTCTGCATTGTGTGTGGATGCTGCAGCGGGACGTCCTCCTTGGAGTGCCGGCTGTGCGGAGGGCCGGCTGATCCGAGGACGACCTGGGGAAGGGGTTGGGGCGCCAATCGTGCGGCTGCCCCTCCCCTTCCCTGCCCCCAAAATGGCCCAATTGGCCGTCTGCTTAGCCCCTTGGTTATCATGCCGATTTATTCTATGAAAAAGTTCATGTTAATTGTGAATTAAACAATCATTTTATTAGAGTGGCTTTATATAGAATATGGACATAACATGAAAGAAGAATTTGTCCTCAAATCCCACTATAGTTATTATCTCCTGAGGCTCCGCTCAGAACAGATCCTCAGAGGAAAGAGAATTGGTTAAAATATAATGAGATTCTAAAGAAAGAATGGAAATAATTTGAAATGAAACCACTACAACAAATTAGATCAGAATGTTTAAACTATAGATGGTTTTTATACCATTGAATGAAGTCTAGATTTCTAATAGATAAAAAAAATAAAAAATAGTGGGAATAGCAAGTGTAATGACTGAACTGGATGGAAGAAATCATATGGATGGAGAAACCAGCTATGTTATCAAGAATATATAAAAATGGTTAGAAATTTATATTGAAGAAGATCTGATAAAATAAGATATGATCTGATGGACAAAAAATTGTGAGAAGGCCCTAGAATTAGCTCAATGGGAGGTGTAAAAGAATTTTTTATAAAATTATGTATAGATGGCATCTCTCGCCGGACAAAATAAGTAGAATATATGGAAATAGAGAAAGTAAATGTTGGAAATGCGGGAGGAGAAAAAGGACCTTTTTTCATTTGTGGTGGAAACGTGTTGAGGCAAAACAATTTTGGAATGTTATAATGGAGGTATAACAGAAATATTAGAAATTGATTTAAAATTTAGTCCAGAAGTTTTACTTCTGAATATGATGGAAGAAAAAAATAGAAAAGAAATATAGTAAGACTATTTTTTATATGTTAAAGCAGCTAGGTTAGTATATGCAAGATACTGGAAAGTGAAAAAAGATATACAAATTGACAAATGGGTCCTAAAGCTGTTTGACATGATAGAAGCTGATATGATGCCAAAAAATTTAAATGAAAATATGAAGGAATGTGACTCAGAAAAATGGGATAAAATATTTACATATAAAGAAGAAATGGCTGAATCTCCTGATCATAGATAAAATTGGAAATAATGGAGAAGAATAAAGAAGAAGGTTGAAGATTATTTAACATATATTATAATCTATAATATATCAAGACATGTAGGTAGTTATAAATTGGGTAGACTGATGTAAAGATTACGTTTCAAGCTGATAAGCAGAAAAGTAAATATATATATGAATCGGTGGTAGGGTGGTAGATAGGAAGTTTTGTTTGTAATGTTTGTAATGTTGGTAATGTTTGTCATATTCTTTTAATGTTTGTAAATGTCTTCAGTGTTATACATCTAATGTCTTGTAAATTATATGTTTTCTTTTATTGTTGTATTGTCTCTTATAGATAAATAAATAAAAAATACCACAAAATCCATGCTGTGCCACTCCAAACACAAAACTTTGACAGTTCAGATATTTCAATGCCACTTCCTACTGCTCACTACCACTTTTGTCACCACTTCACTACCATTTCATTATCACTGCCAATTAGTTTCTCTCCTATCCATCTCTCCAGTGTTCTTGTGAAATTTGTCAATAGCCAAATGGGAGAATGGTCTTGTGTTCAACCAGCAGAAAAAGGAGGAATCTATTCTCTCTGGTTGCTCTCTCTTATTGCCTAGCCAACATTAGCTCCTGGTTGACTAGCTGAATCATAGAATCATAGAATCATAG
>CM034710.1:60469778-60482392 GCA_020142125.1 Phrynosoma platyrhinos
TTCTAATTCTCCCAGAAAAGTTGCTAGTACAGGTATAAAAATAGTACCAAGGCTGAAACATAGAGGTTAAAAAAGGTAATGTTTAAAAATGCAAATTAATAATGTGCATAATTATTATAATTTACATAAATTAGATGTATGGCTCTGAGATGTATGTTTTGGGATAAACCAGATATTATGTTCATTACATAGTTTGCTGGGAAGTACCAATGGAGTCCCCCACCCTCTTGCTTCCCATGAGGAAAGAACTGTGAGCCCTTGCACACTTTGATGCAAGTTAAAAAGTAAAGTTTTCATGTAACCTGCATACTGAGCATAGCATCTAATTTAACCTTACTACAGAATGCACTGTCTTCTGTGTGACTCAGATCACAGATAGAGGTATAATAAATTCCATAAACACAAAGGCACTTTTTATAGCCAATGCACCAATGTGCCCATAGAAACTTCTTCTGGTGCCTGCCAGGCTTCCTGCCTCCTTCTGATTTTTAAAATTAAATTGTTAAAAAATGAGAAGTAAACATATGTACGGCATACAGCAGATACGAACTTGTTTTACAGCACCCCACCCCCAGTTTGCTTATGTAAAATTGTGTTTTTGTTTGCTTTGTAGGGATAAACATAGTACTTGAGGCACAGACTCCATCACAGCTTATACTCAAGTTTCTTGGTCATGTTAATTTTTCTTTGATGAAAGGGCAAGCAAGCTCCTACACCATGGCACACATTTTCAAAGAGCACTTATATTTCTCCAAATTTCAAATGTGCCTACCAACCCCAAAGGGACCTCTGAGCTAGAAAGATATAGCATAAGGTGGCTTTCTGTGTTCCTAAGATGAATGACATGCAGTAAAACACGTCATCAGGATGTGGAGTAATTCTAAGTACTTGGAAGTAGCCAAGTGGGCATGCAGCAAACTGTTGCAGAATGGATGATTCCATCCTTCTCTCATATGGTTTTATTTCTGATTGTTTCCCAACAATCAGTCAGCTTTCAGTGGTCACTACACATCTTCAGTTTTCATTCGGATATTTTGGGGGTACTCCTTTGAATTGTTTTTCTTTAAAAGATATTTTTGTATTTTTGTAAACCCTGGGGTTTCCCATGCACATTGATGGGTCCTATTTTGGCTACATAAGAATGGATGTGGCAGATAATAGTATGTGTAAGTTGTGTGTGTGCCTGTGTTTTAAAGAAACTTGAACAGATATAATAGTGGAAGTCTTCCATCACTACTCAACCTGCCAGAAAACAGTTCAAGAACTTAGTAGGAAATCCTTACTAAATTGATACTCTGTCAATGGTAATGTAGTCCTGGGGTGGGTCTTTCTCCCCCTGATAATACCATAAAAGTCACTTGTGAGGAGTGAGGAAAAGTGAGAAAGCTCCCCTTTCCTCCCAGTACAGTTTGCTCTTCTCTGCCTATTTCCAAATTCCTTTACGTCAGAGCACACTCCATTAAAATCAACAGCATCAACATTGGGAAAAAAATGACTGCACATGTTTGTAGCTGTACAGCATCATCATAATATAGCTACCTAATAACATTGGAAGTGAAAATAGATTTTGGCTATGAACACCAGATGGTGCTAAAGGACTTTGAATACACTGATGAGTGCAGAACTGTGTTAGTGTTATTTTCACTCTTGAGTGACAAAAAGTAACTTAAGGTCTTCATTTCAGGTACTAAAAGAGTTTTGATTTTGGCATAAACAACCAGTTGTAATGTTGTAGTAAATCAGGGAGGTGCTTGTATGTTTATAAGTACTGTTGTGGTGTCAGGGAGGATACAAGGGGGTATTGTAAAGTAATAATTATCACTCTGAAGTTATTCTGGTATATTGATGAAATTGTCATCATTGATCTCTAAATGCAGGATGTTGAGAAAATCAGCTCATTGTGTCCTTTATTTTTGTTACAGGTTGTGCCAGAAGTGACTAAAGTGTAAGATGAAGAAGTATGAGGGGGGTATCATAAAGTAATAATTATCACCTGGAAGTTATTATGGTATATTGATGAAATTTTGTCAGAGGACCTTATCACATTCATTTTAAAACCAGCTTAGCTTTTCCAGATTAAATTTTAAATTGGACAGCATCCTGAAATTATCACAATTATTTAGCTCCCAAATTAGTTGTTCAGGTCCATCTCAGGTCCATCCTTGCTCCTAGCTGGCCACATCAGAGCACCTCTTTTTGAAGCTGTGAGTTTTCCAGCTCAAGAAAATGATTGCCAGAGTGCCCCTGTGAGTGGGGATGGACTCGGGGTGGATCAGGGATGGACCCGGGCAGCGGATTTAGCAGCTAAATCCTTGTGATAATATCAGGATGCTGACCAATTTAAAATTTAATCCAGAAGAGGTAAAATGGTTTTAAAATGAATGCAGTAAGCTTCAATGTCATCATCACTGAGGACTTTTTCTTTTCCCAAAAATGAAAAATCTATTGTGGGGTCACCAATTTGACAACACAGATGACGTTATTCATGAATTGAAAGTGTGGTTTAAGGCACAATCTGCAGACTTCTACAATAATGGTCAAGAAACACTGGGGAAAATGTGTAAATCTGGATGGTGACTACATAGAGCTAAGTTAACAAAGTTGCTAAGTTAACAACTACAAATCAAAACAAACTTTCTGTCAAAAAATTTTAAAGGTGATAATTCAAACTTTACGATAACAACTTGTATGTAGTATGAAGAATGTCCAAAAGTTTCTAGATAATGTGTTTGCACTCTGCCAACCTAGCGGTTCTGCCAACCTAGCAGTTCGAAAGCATGCAAATGCAAGTAGATAAATAGGTACAACTTTGGTGAGAAGGTAAACAGCATTCTGTGTATTTATACTGGCCACATGATCACAGAGTAGTCTCTGATAATGCTGGCTCTTCTTTGGCTTAGTAATGGAGATGAGCACCGCCCCCTATGGTCGGATACGACTTGACAACAGGGAATACCTTTACTTTTATGGAGTTGATAATAGCTTGGTGCATGTGTCAATTTGCTTTACTGGGGGCTAAAATTGTGGTATGGACAAAGTGAGCATGGAAGCCTTGCCTCTCAACATCCCAACATGCTTGGTTTCTCTGGACATTTGTAATTTTCACTTTCATTTGGGACTACCAAATCAGCAGCATCCCAGGCCCCGAAATTTCATGGCCAAACCTTGAGACCTTGGGGCAGTGCCTCATAATACCATGGGGTGAGGCCCAGTGATGTCTACACATATGGTCTATTAATCACCCATTTTTGCTGCTGAGATCATATTATTAAAATAGAAAACACATGTCTAAAAAAGAGACAAAAGGGAATGGAGTGGAGAAGATGAAATCTCTGGAGCATCTACAGGATCTATTTCACACAGGTGATAAAGATGGGGAGAACAGCACACAGTATTTTTAAAAGTATATTTTCTCTCCAGTGTTCTGACCCTGAAATTTTCCTCTTTGTTCTAAGGCTCAGAGAACAGAAGCAAGGCTCTGAGATCTGGGAACCCTACTAAGTACTAAGTTGGGTGTCAAGAGGCTGTTTGTAAGAGTACTCAGCTGGATGTGCTTACAGACATTTCATGATTAGGAATTTTGATAAGGCAAGGTTCCTGCTCCTGGGGAGGTTTGTAAGCATGGTATGTTTAGCTAGGTATTCTTATGAACACCCACAGAGGATTCTGCACCCCTTGGAGAGGCTAAAGGTGGAGACTATGGGGGGGGGGATTGCAGACTCCCAGAAATAGTGCAAATTGAATCCACTTTTAGGGTTAGGGTTAGGGTTAGGGAATCATGGGAACTGTATTTTATTGTGGCACCAGAGCTCTCTGACAGAGAAGGCTCAATGTCTCAGGAAAAAAAACAAACAACCAAACAATTCCCATGAATCCCTAGCACTAACCCTAACCCTAAAAGTAGACTCAATTTGCACTATTTCTGGCAGTCTGCAACCCCCCAGATTAGCCCTTTCATGTGAAGGAAGAGCACAATTAGCAATATATGATCATGCTGTACAAAAATATCATATGCTACTTTCTGCAAATACACAGCTATTAAGAAGTAGAGACACTTCAGAGAGGAAGCACTGACATTGCTGTTATTTTGTTACTGTTGTTGTTGCCTGCCTTCAAGTCATTTCTGGCTTATGGCAACCCTAAGGCAAACATATCATAGAGTTTTCTTGGCATGATTTGTTTAGAGGTTTGCCATTGCCTTCTCCAGAGGCTGAAAACATGTGACCAGCGGGTTTCATGGCTGAGTGGGGATTAAACCCCACTCTAGAGTTTTTAGAGTTGTAGTCCAATATACCTGTGTGATGTATGTGTGTGATGAATAAAAATATTAGACTCTCCTTGAGTAGGTTTAGCTTATTAAAGCATTAGGACTAACTTTCCATATTTACAGGAAAACAATATACAGTACACCCTCCACATTTGCTGGGCTTAAGGGCACAGGACCCCAGTGAAAGTGGAAAAACTGCTAATCAATCAAACAAACAAAACCCCAAACTATTTTTTTAACCTGAGAGAACACCCTCTAGAAATCTCTTAGGTCTTCCAGTATAACACTATGGTCGATTTCTGGTGGAAGTTTACCATATAATTGTGATAGAGGACCTACAAGTGTCCAGGGAAAGGCCCAATCTTTCATTCTTCCTGCTCTAAAGTGAGAAGAGGAGGGGCACTATGACAAGTCTTGGGAAACCATGTCTACTACATGCTCCAAACACATCCACTTGATTCCCAAATTAGGATATTTGCAAAAGCAATCATTTCAATCAGTAAGGAAAAAAATAAACAAACCTCAGCCAATACTCTGACCTAATACAGGCAGGTAAGTGGATGACAATAATAACTAGGCAAGGACATTAGACAGAGTGAGTAACTTCCTCAGGAGTATATACTGAAGCATGAGCAGTAGTCAGAGATCTGTGTGCCATATAGCCTGTGTCTCTAAGGGCCTGCCTTTTGGGGTGGCACAGAGCCGCTCCTGGGAGCGGCGGATTGGGGCTGCGGCAACCACATGCCATGGCCCTGATCCTCCCTTTTGCCACCCCCAAAAAAGCAGCAAAATGTTGCTCCTTTTAGGGGTGGCAAAAGGCCACCCTAAGAGCCAGCATCACAGCTCTTCCATGACCTTTTGGCACAGTGTGTACATGCTGTGCCAGAAGGGTGTCAGGATGACATCAGGGTAGAGTGCCCTGCCCCAACTCCATCCCCAGGCTGGCCCTTTAGGCCAGTCTGTAAAGGCCCTCAGTTAGCCTCCTGCTCTCAGGTGCAGTGGAAGATGCAGGGTGATCATCAACCTGGAGGCACGATTCATCTGCCAGTCAGCTTTTTATATGGAATACGGAGCACTATCATGCTCTTCTTCAGCTCAGACAGCTGAATGTCTTGGGTTAGCCCTGTGACTAGGAGCAGCTGCTGCTGTGGCCTGCTTGCCAGACCTGTCCCTCCAGGTAGCCATATGTACTACTCCTAGAAATGTTTGCATCAAACACTCAAGTGGGAATACAAATGTCAGTGGCAACCAGTCACTTTTGTTTGCCTTTTTCTATTGAAGAAAACAGCGAAGATTCACCAGCTTTTTGTCAAGGGTACCTCAGATCTTTTTTTTTGGGGGGGGGGCAGTGTAAGCTGACAACTAGCCTCCCCAACCCATCCTCTTTAAACTGTCAAGCTCACTGGGAAACTAGTTGCTAGGAATTTATGTACTCCACGTTTCAGTCTTCTGTTTTTAAACTTCAAAACAATTAAAATGTAAAACTGTTACTCCTATCAAACTGAACACCCAATTGCAATATGTTCATAATAATACACTCTAAGCAAAAAGCCCAAAGAATCAATATAGTACTTTTTAAAACGATCAGGCCAAAATTGTCTGGCACTTCTTTTGCTGAGCTGCAGAGAGAGCAAAAAGCCAGCCACTGACCTAATCATCACTGCAGAATTGGTAGACAATATTAATTCATGTTGCTGGACTGATGATAAACCTCCTTTTCACTCTAACATAGGCAGAATCCAGGGTGTTCTTATTGACTGGTTAAAAACTGCTGTCAAATTGGTAATGCAATAAATCTTCAACTCTTCTTTTGTTCCAAGGACACATATGAGAATGTTCTCACTAAAGGAAGCATTCTGGTGGAGTCAGCTCTAATTCCACCTTTTCAAGTAATTTCTAGTAATTTCTATGAATGGTTGGCGCAAGTGTACTCTTTGCCTCCTACTGAATTCAGCTTTTTCTCATGATATCAGGAAGGCACAAGTCACATAATCCTCTGACCAGATAGAAGCAGACAGATGTTAGAATCAACCTCTATTTGCAGTAGCTCACTTTCACTTCCATTTTTACCCTACTTCCACTCTGGAGTTAGTGATGCTCAAGCCTAAACAGAGAGATAATGAGACTGAACAGACCGGCATAAAGAGCCGGCCTGGGGGCAGAGTGGGGGTGATAGTATCAGACATATTTAGCTGCCAAAATTACCACCCAGGTGCAGCCTGGCTGCATTGCTGCTCCAAGGGGTGCTCCTCATGCCTTTTTTTGAAGCCAGGAGTTTTCTGGCTTGACAAAATGGCCGCCAGAGCACCCCTCGGAGCAGTGATGGAGCCGGGCTGCAGCCAGGTGTGATTTTGGTGGCTAAATGTGTCTGATACTATCAAGATGCTGCCCACTTCTAATTTTAAGCTGTCTCAGGTAAGCCAGTTTATAACTAAGTGCGATAATCTTCCAGGATTGTGCTCTAGTTGATCCTACTGCAGCTGTGTATGCCTGTCTGCAACAGGCAAGAAAAACAGCAGTTGCCTCCAGGATCCTTTGCTGAGCATGCAAAAAAACCAAAACAAAATGTACACTGACAGCGCTCTAGAAATAAACTTTAATAATAATAATAATTTTAACAATAATAATAATAATAGAGTAAAAAGAACAGTCAAACCTCTTTCTACAGGTACTCCCAAGAACATAGGAAAGGAAAGGAAAGGAAAGGAAAGGAAAGGAAAGGAAAGGAAAGGAAAGGAAAGATTTCCACCAAAATGGAAATCATAAGAAAAGTGGAGCCTGGTGAAAAAAAAAGTCATCTCTGGATGCATTTTGAAAGAAGCCCTAAAGTAGTCTCAAAAGAGTTCAAAATGTTTTGTTTATTTATGCACAGCTAACTTCACCTGGAAACTGAATAAAGAGTTGTCTGAGACATGAACTGCTTTTCTTTTTGTGATATAGGAATGTGAAGACACACCCAACTAAAGGTGGTGGCAAATATGGGTGTGCAATGCCAGTACCCTGGTGAGATCAATCTCTAACCCCAAAAGGCTCCAAAGCTGAGTGTAAAGTCCAAAAAGAAGGAAATTTATTTTGAAAAACAAAAGAAAAAGAGTTTCTGCTCCCAAGTTCTAATAGGTTTAAAATAAAAGGTACTTTACAGTTCAGGTTTTAATGATCTTCAGTGTTGTCATCTCTCTGGGTTTGTTCTTGGATTGATCTCCTTCTCAATGAAGTTGGTGCAGGGTCTTTCAGCTTCTGGTGCTATTGTCTTCTTTAATGTTGATGTTTACTAGAATTAAATACTACAGGTAACTAAGTGGGGAAGCACACGGGCGGCACGGGGCCTCCCCAGGAAGCTGCAGATCAGGGCCGAGGCATCCGCATTCCACAAATTGCCAAAGGTGCACTGCAAAAGGCTGCCGGTGCACCTCTGGCGGCTTTTCTGCTGCAGCGTGTGCGGACACTGCAGTGGAAAGGCATCGTCGGAGCCCCGGCCGTGCGGAGGGCCAGCTGCTCCAACGACGTCTTCGGGAAGGGGTTGGGGCACCCAGCATGTGGCTGCCCCTCCCCTTCCTTGCCCTGAAGACAGTGCTTTGCGCCATCTGCTTCTCCCCTAAGTTGGCTGAAGGAAAATAATTTGGCTGCAGGTGTAAGAAATGCCCTTTTCCTCTGCCTGAGCCTGTTGCCACCAAACAAATAAAAGCCTGCCTAAGAAAAACTAAAAAATCCCAAGCCAAAGCAGAGCTTGCTGGGAAGGGGCAAACCAAAAAACTAGAAAAATGCAGGGGATTCCTACAACTCAGTGGAACATTCCTATGCTCAAACAATCTAAGGACTGAACTAAATGAGGGAAAATGCAGGGGAGAATTTAAACAGTCCAGGCTGGACATCATAAGGAACCTATCCTTATTCTTGTTGTGTTTAGCCACTTTGAGTCCCTATGTTGGGACAAAGGCAGGATATAAGATAATAATAATAATAATAATAATAATAATAATAATAATAATAATAATGTTATTGCTGCCTCTAAGTATTAAATTTTCTGTTAGAGAAGTAAAGTGTAGGAACAAATCTACTTCGTTAATTGATGTACATGTGTAACTGGCAAAAATAAATAAACAGCATCCAGCTGGCTAAGCTGATTTACAGATAAAATAGACCATCTGAGCATATTAATCTTTTTCTACTCTCATCAGACCATCCATTACCTACCTGGCTGCTATGCTGAGAGAACAAAACATACAAAGTAACAGTTTGGTTTAGTAACTCATTTGAGAATCGGAAACAGAAACTGTGAAGAGACTCAAATGTGTTGCATTAATCACTAATGTTGGTTTCCATTCAGTGTATAAGTAGAAATTTAAACAAACATGGGAGCATATGTGGTTTTCTGAAGTCTGTCTGCAAATACTGACTATGCAGATAGAAATGCTGGTAATGGGAACATAAAAATCCTAAGTGGGGTTACTGTATGAATATTCCTGTTGTCTATAATTCCTGTTCTTTTATGTACGAAGCAGTATGTTTGGCGACTCATTAATTGTGTATTATAAAATATTTATTGCTTCTGTGGCTTTAAAAGTGTGTGCTATTGCTTTTTTTTTAGTAATTTTGTATCATTTTTTAACTTCATTGGTAATTTTGTTATATATATATATATAGAGAGAGAAAGAGAGAGAGAGAGAGATATTTCTGTCTATGCAAGACTGTAGAAACAGCAATTCTCAGATAGCTAGCAGGTCATAATACATGTGTGATTGAGCTGCATTTAGTTTGGTTGATCATGACATGTAATGCTGGCAGTGCACCACAACCACTAGAAATGAATGTGTCGTGCTTGCTTGCTTTCATATTTTATTTTTTTAAAATCTAAATTTCTTCCCATTTTATTTGTGAACTTGGTAAGTTCTCATCACAAATGAACCAAACAAAATTCTTGAACCTTCAGTACTGGCCAGATTAAATGGACACAACTTTTCTCAGTATAGACAGATTATTCTGTACCTGCCCTCTGTGCAGCTATTAAATGGAGGGGAAACTCAGAAAATATGAAAAATGTATCAGAAAAAAAGAGACAGCAACTTTACATAGTGCCACAAATATGGTGAAATACCCAAGGATTCAAACTAAACACTTAAATCAACTGCCTTGATGGGGGAAACTTCAGTTTTATTTTCTCACAAACGTATGTTTTTCAAAATCTAGAGTTCCTACCAATGTATGAAGAAAGGAGTGCATTTTGGGAGGGAAAATCTTGTCAAAAATCCAAATCCAAATCTCACTCATCCCTAGTAAGTACAGCACTGCCAAATTCAGGAGTGCTTAATTGCATCTTAATTTTTTTACTCAGCATTGAACCATAAGGCTTTGGATAATACAGTTCTGCACCATTATGTGAATTATATTTATACTAACATTAACCTCAGTAGAGCTAAATGGGGGGAGAGGTGCTTCTAGTATTCTAAAATATCTTCCTCAGCATTGGTTTCTCGGAGGCATTGAGTAGAATATTGAATGAAACAAAAATGACACCTTACAAAGTGTGAAGAAATTCCACTATGTTTATGAATTCATTATGGCACACTGCACACCGCCACCATAGAACTGAAGTTGGTATCACTATTGTCTTATGTAGCAGTGAGTTGATGTGCTGCTATATTCTACTATCTTAACTGGGGTTGTAGGGTACACATTTTATGAGTAGGTCCTGCCTTACACTTTTACTAACAGAGTGAACATAGAAGGGAGGGAGAGAGAAAGGAGAGAATGTTGCTTTGTGAGATGTTTTGAAACCCAGAATGCTCAGGTCTATGAGATCTTTTCAGGCACATTGGAATAGCCAGTGCATCTCTTGATCTTGAGTTGTTTAACTTCACATCTAGTATCTGCTGCACCCTCCTGTTATAATACAAGCAGACTGCTGTGACTCTATTAGCTGCTCTGCCTGGAATTTCACTACAAAATGATTGCAGGAACAAGGAACATGTGTTGCAGGGGGTAAAGAGACATCCCAGTGTGGATGCTCATGTTGCTAAGACCTATGAAAGCTGCTCTCAAATCAGCAGCTTCGGAATGTATTTTTCCCCATGTTGAAATAACACAGGCCGGTTCAGATATTCATAAGCTCCTCACTGTAGTCGCAAGAATAAAGCAGAAATTGAAGGATTCTCTTTGGAATTCAGATGTTAGCCTCCGGGACTTGATCATTCTTCAGGCTTGCAGCTTTGGCCTCAAATCCCTATTCAGTTACACTTTGGGGCTGTATTTTTCAAAGAAATGAAAGATGGAAGCAACCTGTTAAGTGATAATTTGTCCATCCCCTTGAGTCCAGGACTTTTGTTGTTGTTGTGATTGCAGCATATATGGACTATATTTCAGCAGCTAGATTTAATGAATAATTTCTAACAAGGCAATTGCTCCATTTCCCCAGGATCTCTTTCTTTTTCTTCGTCTTTTTTGCTTGTGTTTCCTTCTTCTCTAGGCCACCTCTCCTTATCTGTGTTTTGATCTTTTGTGTACCTGAAATTACACTTTTTACGACTCATCAAAGAGCTCCTTCTGGGAAAATACCAAAGCTGCTTCTCTGATCTCATCATCTTGAATTCTTCCTCTGCTGTTCACTCAGGCCTGTTAAACTGCACTTTTTATATGTCTTTCATTTCTGGGCTTGTATTGCACCAATCTTTCCTCTCGTAGCACTAGGACAAACATCCTGCTTACAGGGCTGCCCCAAGCCATTTTTCTGCTTGAAGCAAAGGACAAGATGCACTTTCTTCCTTATTCTTTGTACAGGAACTGAGTGGACTGGCAGGTGATGCAATGATATGAGACAGCAGGATAGTGAAGGAGGGTCAGGCCAGATAATGGAGCATACACTCTTACCCTCCATAAGAAGAGAACTGCTGGGAAGCTCAGAGGGAGCAGTCTGGGAATACTGCCGCCACCTCCCATTTTCTGCTGCCTAAGACAAGAGGGCCAACCCTGCCTGCATGTATATGAATGTTTCTGTAGATTCTCCTCTTGGGCCAGAATCATCTTGTTGACATATACTAGCATAACCCATCATTGAGAAAGGAGGTATTCAGTATATCCTCACAGAATGACTTTTCCCAGGCTGTGCAGTGGTAGCCTGACAGTATTCAGGTGCAGCTCTGCCCCCAACCCAAACAATTGGCTATAGGGGGTCCACCTGGTAAGTTCCCATCATGCTGTTACCTGGATGGCAGCTATCCCCTTCCTTGGCCACTATGTAAATAGATGGGTGAACATTTACACTTTGCCCCTATCAATCTCAGCTTAGTTTTCCTACTCTTTCTTTTCTTTCTTTGTTGTTGCTGTTGCTGTAGTAGCAGTAAAAGAGCACTACTGACTTGTGCAATTCTTGCTATGCACTTAGTCCCATTTAGACAAACAGACGTTGTAACTCCATGTTGGCGAATCTATGGCAAGTGTGCCACAGATGGCATGCAAAGCCAGTTGCCCCAGCACATGGAATGGGGAAGAGAAGGAAAAGGCGTGCACCTGTTCCTCCTCCTCCCAGCCATCCCAGGCCTTCATCTGCCTCTGGAGAGGCAGATGAAAGCCCGGGAAGGTGTGGGGTGGAGAGGAGAAACAGATATGTGCCTGTTTCTCCTCCTCTTGGAGAGGCAGCTGAAGGCCAGGGTGGGGACTGGGAGAGAAGGCATGTGCCTGTTCCTCCTCCTCCAGCTGAAGGCCTGGGAAGGTGTGTTGGGGGGGGGGAAGTCCCACCTCTGGCATGGGGTAACCCCCAGTGCCAGATTGTTGTTTAGTTATGGTACTCTGTGCCTAAAAGATTTGCCATCACTGTTGTAACTGATGCTAATCAGAAATTGCACTTTAATGGTGTAATCGAACCTAAATTAGATAGAAAATCTGGAAAAGGAATAGGAGAATCACAAGGGAAATTACCAAAGACTTTATTTAAAATGATGAAAGATTTAACATTGGTGGATTTATGGAGACATCTATATGATCAAAAAGAAGGTTATACCTTTTATTCAGATAGGCATAAATCCCTGGCAAGAATAGATTTAATCTTGATAAATAAAGGGATGACGGATGAAATTGTAAGAATGGAAATACTGCCCAGAACAATCTCGGATCACAATCCTCTAATTTTGGAATGTAAAGAACCTAAGAAATTAAAGCAATGGAGGTTAAATGAGGAATTACTTAAAGATTCGGTAGTAGTAGAGAGAGTAAGAAAGTTAATTAAATATTTTTTTTTGAAGAGAATAGGAATAAAGGAACAAAAGAAACAGTAGCATGGGATGCTTTTAAAGCAGTCATTAGGGGATTTTTAATCCAACAAAATATAATATTACAAAATAACAGAAAAAGGAAA
>CM034710.1:60482492-60496018 GCA_020142125.1 Phrynosoma platyrhinos
GAGGCAAATATAACTTTAATCCCTAAAGAGGAAAAAAACCCAGAAGATGCAGTAAATTATCGACCAATCTCATTGCTTAACGCTGATTATAAGATATTTACGATGACATTAGCAAATAGATTTAAAAATTGCCTAAAGGAAATAATTAGTGAAGATCAAAGAGGATTTTTACTTGAAAGGCAGATAAAAGATAATATAAGATATATTATGAATGTGATTGAATATTATGATAAACATTGTGATAAAAAATTGGGACTAATTTTTTTTTATTTGGAAAAGGCTTTTGATTCGGTCAATTGGATAACTATATTGGTAATTATAAAAAAATGAATCTGCCAGAAATGTAAGGGTGCATTTCATTACCTCCTTGCAACTTGTTCCATGTTCCCAGAACTGTTTTTAAGTGGAGAGTAGACTGGTTGTTATTAATCTTTCCCATTTGCAGGTCAATGCAAGGAGTTGACAAATTACTCTTCCATTATCCATTATCATCCTTAAATATGAAGACCCTTACAAACACAATATGTACTTTGAAGTGCTTTCCATGTTCAACATCACTTACTCCCAAGCATAGGATAGACTGCATGCATCCTTTATTATTCCTGGAAAAGCTCAAGAACAAATCACCATTTTAATCATTCTTAATGTTTGATCATTTAGTACACTTCTGATTGATAATTCTCGAGGGGGCTCAATTACATATCAGTCTTAGAAATCTAATTTTGCCAGATAATTTTCTGTAAGGAGGCTCAGGACATTTTCACACGAGGCTCCTAAAGCCGGCTTGAGCCATTCCGGAACGGCTCGTGCCGCTCACTCCGGAATGGCTCCGGCGGCAAAAACTTAATTCCTTTTAAAAACTGGAATTACCTTTCCGGCGCTTTTGCTGGAGTTAGAGGTGGTTCAGCCGGAGTGACACCGAACTTACTGCTCCGTGCGTTTGAACACACGGAGCAAGAAGCCGGACTGAGGCAGGGATGGCACCGGAAGGGGCAGGGTTTGCTGTGGCATGCGTGTGAACACATGGGAAAAGGAGCCAGAGTGAGGCCGGACGGAGGTAGGATTGTGTCCTCAAATGCCCCATGTGAAAACGCCCTCAGTCTATCCAGCCTAGTTTTGGGTGTTTGAACCTCTCTGCCCCCCTGAAACCAGCCCTCCCAGTTTGGCCCCACCTAATCCAATCTAACTATGCATAAGTGTTGGTGAATGGAGATAGAAGTCTTCCTATGCAGTCTGCGCAGACAATGAAACTACCAGCTAAGCTATGTAACCTCTTAAATGCTTGTTGACAAGGAAATATTCTTCCTCTATACTTCTTTTGAATAAAAGTAAGGACAGTGCTTAATTTGCTTTCCATGGCTCTTTGTGGTATCAACAGGCAACCAAATTTGTTTGACTGTAAGCAGTCTTCGTGTGCACTATGGGCTCATCCAGGTGCATTAAAAATGAACCCTGAAATTTGGAATCACCTCCAAACCTGTGCCAAAGTTTTGCAATATTTTGCAACAAAAACTTCACATTTTGCAACAGCCTCAAAACTGAGATACAGACACCTCAACTTGGGGTTCCAAGGACTCCCCACCCCACAAGAACCTCAGCATTGTTCAAGTGGCTTCAAACCTGTGTCAAAATTTTGCAATTGTTTTATAACATTTTGTAACAGTCCCAAAACTATGACACAGACATCTCAATTCAAGGTTCCAAGTAAATAATTACCAAGAACACCCAAATTTGGAATCACCTCAAAACCTGTGCCATCCTGTCCTCCACCCCCCAACTCAACAATGTCCAATTTCTTCCAAACCTATGTCACATTCTTTTGGGGGAGGTGTGTTCCTTGGAACCTTGAGTTGAAATATTTGTTTCTCAGTTTTGGGGCTGTTGCAAAATAAGAAGTTTATGTTGCAAAATGTCACAAAACAATTACAAAACTTTGGCACAGGTTTGGAGCAACTTGGACAATGTTGCATTTTTTCAGGAGTATGGGACCCTCAGCTGAGGTGCCTGTATCTCAGTTTCGGGACCATTATCAAATGCAGTGATTCATACTAAAGTCACCTACCTCACCCCATGTTTTCCTCTTGAATTTACAGTAGTAACTGTCATTTTTCATTCCTATGTATGCTGTTCTCCTCCCCCCCCCACACACATCCTGGAAGTTTCTGATACAGAGTGAGATAAATGTCACATGCCTCTATTCTTTGTCTCAGTTCCCCCCACTATATTTTTGGGTGGTCCCACTGATGACATTTCAAATGGAGTGGTGATCTTTGCTACAGAGTTTTTCTGTTATTCTTCATTCTTTTATTACACTTCTGGGTACTAGACTGAACTTTTCTTCCCTCCCCCCTTCCTTCCTTTAAATGTTCTAGTGCTAAAATAGTGCTAAAATAGCCTAGACTTATATAACTTTAGATTACGACTAGCACTATGACGTAGCACAATGACTACTTCCAAGGAAAGGTTTTGAGAAGGTGCTGTATAAACTGTATTTTAATCTATTCTATTTATTTTGTTTGCTGCCTTTCTCCCTGAAGGGACCCAAGGAGGCTCACAGATTTAAAAATTCTAAGTGTAAGCTTGAAATAGTTTTAATATTGTTAATAGTCTAATTCTATTTTAATGTTGGCTTTTTGTATGTTTTTAACTATATTGTAATTATTCTAATTTGTAAGCTGCCTTGGGAAATGATGATTATGTTTTAAAAAATCCCTAAAAATTAAAAAAAAAGAAGCAGAAATAATGTGTGAAGAGGAGAAGCTGGATACTGGGGAAGGAAAATACAGGAGAGGAATTGGGTTCAAGGAAGGGTGGTAGGAAACTGTGCCCACACCTACACCCAACCTCAACCACACCTCAAGGGAGAAAAAAGAGTGGATGAAAAGAAATGTATGAAATAAGGGAAAATAAATGTCTTCTCCACTATTGTAATATTGCTTCTTCCCCACTGCCACTTTTGTGGAAAAAGCTATATCCTGCCCTTTCTTCAGTACTCCTGAGACGCCTAAACATCACATTACAAAACATTAAATCATATTTTTGGTACATAATGTTCAGAGCTAGATGCCAAGGGTTTTACAGATATGGTCAAGTCCAGTAAAATAACCTTTACATGTTCTGGGAGCATGTGAGAGATGAGTGTGGACTCTTCCTTCCACTTGGCAACTAACAGTGCAAGATTATACAACTCTACATAGAAGTAAGACCCACTGAATTCACTGAACTGTACTTTCAGATTAGAAGATACAAAATTGCAGCCTATGCAAATTTATTATGCTATTCCATTTCATTTTGTCATTCTTGAGAAGTTCAGTTTTAAATAACCAGCTATTAAAGTGAGCAAACACAAATATTATCAAAGTACTTTAAGTTAGTAAAGGATTGATCTCTTTACTTGACACAACTTTTCTTTGTAGATGTCATTTCTTTTTAAACCTTCTGCAAGATTTTATATTAAAAATGAAGAAAAGTGGTTTAAAAAGTAGCTGTGAAATGTCCTTATCTTTTATTTGATATGAAAATAAAAGAATAAGATACACATCCAAAGAAAAGTTTTCAAAACTGTCAGGTAATAATAGTACATTCTTCACGACATCCCTAGAATTAAGTATTTTTGTCAATTATTTAGTAAGTGTCTAATTTGCTACTGCTTGGAAAGAAAATGACATGGTTGCTTCTAAATTATTAAACAATATTTTGATGGCATTGACAGAACAAGCAGAGAATTATTGACTGGAGTCACCATGCTATAGACAAAGTCTTTTAAATTTCTTTTTATGTGAACTTGGAGAGAAGAAAAATATAATTAACTTATGAACTACTGGTATATACACCAACCATGAAGGCGAAGTTAGGTTTTCTGAAAGCTCATCTTGCTTTAGAGGATCTCTCAAAACCTAAGCACTTCAATAAGCTGTGCAGAACATGTTCTAATGCTCCATATAATTAATTGTTCACAACAATTGTAATCAAATGTGTATGACATCTCTATTCTTTAATTGGTTGGTGGTTTCAGAGATCTGTGTTGATATGTCAGGAATGGCTTTAGCAGCTTTAAAAGCATTGTAATACAGGGGCCTCTGATAAACTAGCTCCACTTCATGGCCTAGTTCTCACAAGGATTTAAACAAATTTAGAGGTCCACAAACATACAGCACAATAAATACAAGTAAAGAGAAATGCATGAAACCTCAGTGAAATAAATTGCAATGACAATTAGAATGATACTATGCTCTGTTGTTTTTTCAGGATAATTTATGTTTAGCTTACAGACATCAACAGAACTATCATGGTTGCACCTGCATGAATATAACAAGACTATGTC
Organism: Phrynosoma platyrhinos; assembly: GCA_020142125.1. NCBI lineage: Eukaryota > Metazoa > Chordata > Lepidosauria > Squamata > Phrynosomatidae > Phrynosoma > Phrynosoma platyrhinos. The sequence continues at coordinate 60,486,817 of CM034710.1, forward strand.
AGTGTCTTCCCTGTTAATTTTTAATATTAGTGTATATGGCATCATGAAATAATAATAATAATAATAATAATAATAATAATAATAATAATAATAATAATAATTCACTTATGTCCCACTGTGTGAATCCCACCCAGATCTCAGGGCCCAGACCCTCTTCCCTGATCCTTAGAGGGAAAGGAATCTCTAAGGCTAATGCCAGTGCTGAAGAACTTAAACAGTTTGACACCACTTTAACTGCCATGACTCAATGCTATGGAATTCAGGGATTTGTAGTTTGGTGGGGCACCATAGCTCTCTGATATAAATATCTCACAAAACTACAAATCTCAAAATTCCATAGCACTGTATCATGGCAGTTAAAGTGGTGTCAAAGTGCTTTATTTCTGCACTGTGGCAGCAGCTTAGGAAATAGTGTTGCTTTGAAAAGTGTGTAATATATATTTTCCTCATCTTTAGACTTCCAGAGGAGGGTGACCAAAGTGGTGAAAGGTCTGGAAATGATGCTTTATGAGGAGAGGCTTAGGGAGCTGGGTATGTTTAGCATGGAAAAGAGAAAGTTAAAAGATGATGTGATAGCCATGGTTAACACATTTGAAAAGATGTCATATTGAAGATGGAGCAAGCTTGTTTTCTGTTGCTCCAGAGACGAAGATATGGAGCAATGGATTCAAGCTACAGGAAAAGAGATTCCACCTAAATGTTAGGAAGAACTTCCTGGCAGTAAGAGCTGTTCAACAGTGGAAGATGCTGTCTTGGAGTGTGGTGGAGTCTCCTTTGGAGGTTTTTAAACAGAGGCTGGATGGCCATATGTTGGGAATGCTTTGATCGTGTGCTTGCATATGGCAGGGGGTTGAACTGGATGGTTCTTGTGCTTGCTTCTAGCTCTATGATTCTCTGTGCTTTTCACTGGTGAAAATGTGGTTGATACTTAATGTATCTCCAGGAGCTGCCTCTTGTTGCATCAACTTTGTTACTTCAACAGGGTCTGCCATCATAATCCCTGTGTCTCAGGTCTTGGCATGTCTTGGAATAATCTTGGTAGAAAGAATCTTTTCATTCTCTGAGTAGCAATGATGTCAATGCAGCAGTAAAACTATCCTGGGTTTTATTTTGAATTTTAAAGGAGGTATGCAAAGCTCTGAACCTGTTTTGTGGACAAAGTCCAGTAGCTTTGATAGCTCCTTTAAAGTTCAGACTAAAAGCCAGAGAGAATTCACCATTTGTCTGAAAGTGGAAGCCATCAGCTGTCCCTAAAATAGGCTGTGTCCCAATTCACACTGGGAAGCTATTTTTAAATCTCTCTAGGACAGGAATGGTGTTGTCCATAGTAACTGATTAAATAAATCCATTGTTTAAATACTTCTGGGATTAGTTACATGTGCCAACACAAAATGTAAAATGTATGTGTGTCAGGGAGCATTATAGAAGGGATTTGAAGAATGGATTGAACACTGGGACATCTGTGTCAGGAATGGGCAATGGTTGAGAGTCACAATCTACATTGACCTCCAGAATGCCTTGGTGGGATGCACCCTTGAAAAAAAATTGTTTTGCCCCCAGTGTCCCTAGGCACAGTGGTAAGGCAATTTCATTGAGTATTTTGGCCCCTTTCAGGTTATTTAGGTCTAGAAGAAACCCTTTTTCCAACAAGAAGTAACCCAGAAGTCAACTTCCACATCACTTCCTATTGATGAAAAGGCTTCTTTCTCCTAGACCTAAAATGGTCCAGGGATAGCCAAAACATGCAAAAATTGCTTCCTTCACTTCTGGAGACTTTGGGGAGCATTTTGGGGTAAAAGAGTTTTGATAAAAAAACATTTTGACCCCTTGCAAAAACAGGACAGGGGGCAGCATGCAGCACATGGGCTGCACTTTCTCTAACCTGATCTGTAGTCCCATTGAGAGTTAATGGAGATTCTTCATGTATTAATTCACCATTCAACACTTGACTCAAGGGTCTATTCCAGTTCAGACTTACCAACAAGATTTAAGTCTATAAAACAAAGCAATCATAAGAGTGTTAAATTAATCATACCACAAACACCTCTTTTTGAATTGAAATTTTGCAAGGGGAGTATTTTACCACTCAAGGAAGTGATTCTGTGATCTGATCAGTCTGAGACTGAAATTAAAGTTTAATGTGCTAACGTCTACTTTTTCCTGATGTGTAAATGTGAACAAATACAAATCAAGGGAAATTATGTTTGGACTTTCACATATTCTGTTCTTCAGGAGTTATCCTATACTTTCCTACATTTTAAAGAAGAAAACCAGGACACATATGGCCAAGCAACATTAAATTGTGGTCAAGATGGCAAAAGTATTAACGAAAAACACACAAGCTTGGAGATGCTGCTGTAGATTGCTTGTGCCTGAGCCTATTGGGAAGGGCAAGTTTCCACCTATCCTCTCCTTTCGTCTCTGCTGAGTTAACTGAGTGCAAACTACTCTTTCATTTTGAACTCAGTTTGCAGTGTTTGGAGGAGAAAGAAACTAGTGACTTTATCTCATATTCTTTTAAATCAGGGGTAGGCAACCTTTCCCCTTTAAGGGCTGAGGGACTTCAGCTCCCAGAATCCCAGGAGCTATTGGCCAACACGGGACTATTGGCCAACATGGCTGAGGCTTCTGGGAGCTGAAATCCCTCGGCCCTTAAAGGGGAAAGGTTGCCTACCCCTGTTTTAAATCGAATCAAGCCTCCTGGGCTGCAGCTGGGAGCAGGATGGAGGCGGGGATTATTGCAAGCTAAATCGTTACCAAATCACCATCAGCCTGGGTCCCAGCCAGGCTCAGCCAGCACTTTTTAGAAGCTGGAAAGTGTTCCGGTTTCTAAAAAGCACCAGCTAAACCTGGCTTGGACCTGGGTTGATGATGGCTGGTGATTTGGCAGTGATTTAGCTTGCAATAATCCCCATCTCCATCCCACCTCCCGTCTGCAGCCTGGGAGCCTTGATTCGATTTAAAACGGCATGCGATAATAGGACACTGGAACAGTGGGGTGGCAGAGGATTAATCTGGACTATCCTCACGAAATTAGGATAATTTGAGAGTATGCTGTCCTTAAGAAAATTAAACTTAAAAGTGTTTGCCAACAATTATTTGACACTAAACCTTGTTTTTTTAACTTGAATTACTATCAAATTCCCCAACAATAGCATACCTCCCAGTTATCTTAATTTGTCAGAGACAGTCACTATTAATAGTATGTTGTTCCAATTTTTAAACTACTTTTGAAATGTTTCAGTTTCTCTCTCTTACTCCCACTTTTACCCTTCATCCTGGGTTTCTGCAATTGCTGCAAAGTACAAAAGTAGTTTGTACTCAATATTGAGGAGGGTGGAAGCGGGGCAGAATCTTGCCCTTCCCTGTAGACTAAAGCAAAGCCACTCTGCTTAGGTCCAAGGAGTCTATGAGGAGAAATTTTTCCTTAAAACTAACAGTACCCCAAATTCAGAGCAAAAAAAGCTGTCTTGTTTGTTAAAAAACCAAAGCCTTCATAGGGCTGATACAGATGGCTAGAAAGAGGCGGCACAGAGCTGCCCCTGGGAGCGGCGGATTTGGACCACAGCAACCACACACCATGGTCCCGATCCTCTTTTTTGCTGCCCCAAAAGAGCGGCAATATGCCGCTCTGGCAAAAGGCTATCATTGCACCCTTTTGGTGCAGAGGCCATCCTGACGCCATGAGCCATGCGGATGGGTGTGCGGCATCAGGATAGTACCAGAGTGGAGTCGGGGCAGCTGGCGTGTGGCTGCCCTGCCCCAATTCCATCCCTAGGCCGGCCCTTTGTGCTGGTCTGCATTGGCCCATAGTAACTCTGGATGTTACTACTCCACGCTTCAGTCTTGTTCCTCAACAGCTCTGTTTGCTGTGCTGAAGCCATTTTAACTGAGCTACCAGTAGTGACAGGTGACCTCCCCGTTCCTCTACTATGAAGTATTTACATATGCTTGACCAAGAGATCACCACAGAAATGGATGAATTGCCTATTTGAAAAAGTCTATGCACCAAGAGGTTAGATTCACCTTGGTAAATCTGTATCAGACCAATAACAACAAATATGTCATGACCTTCCTGTTACACATATTCAGCATGTTCCTGTACAGCCCAGAATAAATAAACAAAGAGATTAAAATGCCCTTTTTTATTCTAGGGGTCAGTACCTCACTTTCCATGGCATATGTGGGTGCAGGCAGTTTTGGAAACAATGACAATGCAAAAGCCACCTGTCCAATTAAGGCTGGGTTGTTTTTAAAATCATTGCAGAGAACCCATGAACACTGAAACAATGAAAAGTATAAGTGAAATATTTGTCTTTAGTCTCTTCAAAGTTTCTTTAAAGAAAGAAAAGGACAATAACAACAACAATAACACACTAGTGTGTCCAGGGACTGGGAAGATAGTGTTATTTTATATATGGCCAATGAATTACATTGACATTAATATTGCAAGCCCTCTTTACTTTTAAAAAAACTTTGAGCAAAAATCCCTGCTTTATTTTAAGGCCTTTTTTTCTGTTAGTATGGTTTATTCTGAGATTCAGAAAACACAAGAGAGTCAGGCCTTCCAGACAAATGCATTTGCCTTGACTGAATGCATTTGCAATAGCTTTACAACAATGGCCTGGAGAATACTTGCAATTCACATTGGACTTCTTTTTTTAAAAAAAAATCTGCTTGGAAAATGGACCTGGTTCACAGGACTAATTCTCAGTTACCACACCTACTTTTTCTGCCCAGAGAGCGAACAGAATGAATGGGTCAATCACCTGACATATTTCCATCCAATTTCAAGGGTAGAATGTGTTCATTTTCTGACTAATGGCATGTCATTTTGCAGAAGCCTTTGGTCGCGAATTAATCCTGGAATCAAAACAGATTTTCCGGGGAGCAATCTTCCATCAAGTATTGATTTTTTTACACTCATGGAGTCTGTACTCCCTAATTTAACCTGACAATGATTCTGCACAATGGTCTGGGAGCACCTTGGCAACTCACAGAAGGAACTTTTACTGTCTTTTTCTGTCTTTGAGTCGAAAGGAAGGGAGGGAGGTGGAAAAACAAAACAAAGAAACCACCCAAACAGTATAGTCAGTCACTGGTGGGGGAGCATTTTGCAATTTCCTTTTTATTTTTGATTGAGGCAGAAGTGTAGATGTAGGCAGAAGAGAGAGATGCCTGGTTCACACTCATCTGAGGACTGCTGTTTCAAATGGGTGCCTGCATGTGTGAGTAAGCCAGTGTGGTCAGCTCACATACAGCGTTGTGTCACCAAGTACTGAGAAACCCAGTGGTATATGTGCATTCATGGAGCTTGCCCTATCTGAGGAATTAATGCATGCGGGTATGAATTCTTCTTCTTAGCATCTTTCCTCTTTCATTTTCACCTCCATTTCCAATCATATGCAAAGGGATTGTCATGACAAACATGAGTGAATTCTATTAAATCGGCAGGCTTTGAGCCAAATCTCACTTTACACATTGAACTTTGGCATCAAAAAGTACCTGACTTTAAATGGAAAAAGACATGTGTGTTGCCAACACTACACATCAATTGAAGCCTGTAATTGTAAACACACTTCCTAGAGAGTTTTAGTCCCATTGAATTTAGATGGATTTAAGTTTCAGTAAACATGATTATGATTGAATTGCATATAACCAGATTTCTCCATGGGAGTGGTGATCAGGAAAGGATTGGGAAGCCTTCCTTCTGTGCTCACTGTGCTATTCAATCACACCCACACCATCCACAATGACAGTTGTTGTATATGCAAATTGTCAATTAAATCTGAGTAGCTTTTGCACCTGAGTTCAAACATAAAATGGGAACTGGCTCTTAATTACAAATAAGTATGCTTACAGTCTTCAGGGGTAGTTATGAGTACAGCTCAAGCATTTCTTGATCATTTGTGGAATGGGTTCTGACATAGTGTAACATACAAACCATGTCAACCTTGCTGTTCCTTCAGGGAACCCATTTCCCTGAAAACTACATGGAGGAATAATAAGTTTAGTTTTTCCCCAACTGCATTTTCCTTAGTGGTTATTTCTGGACTTACTATATATTTATTTTTTTATATGTTTTTGACAGGTAAGAGAGGATAATGGAGGCTTTCTGGCATGGGAGAAGCTGGTTTCCCATGGTTAGTACTGCTGCCGTAGGCCTCATTTAGATCTTTAGGCCTGGTTCCTCTTATCCAGTCCTCAGGATGGGGGGAGGGATCTCAGGGCAAGTGTACTATCTTGAAAAGTGTGTGTTGTATCCAGTTTTATAAAATCATAGAATCATAGGGTTGGAAGAGACCACAAGGGCCATCCAGTCCAACCCCCTGCCATGCAGGAACTCACAATCAAAGCACCCCCAACAGATGGCCATCCAGATTCTGTTCAAAGACCTCCAAAGAAGGAGACTCCACCACCCTCCGAGGGAGTGTGTTCAACTTTCGAACAGCTCTCACTGTCAGGAAGTTCCACCTAAAATGTTTAGATGGAATCTCTTTTCCTGTAGCTTGCATCCATTGTTCCAGGTCCTATTCTCTGGAGTAGCAGAAAATAAGTTTACTTCATTCACAATATGACACCCCTTCAAATATTTAAATAGGGCTATCATATCACCTCTTAACCATCTCTTCCTGAGGCTAAACATACCCAGCTCCCTAAATCTCTTCTCTTAGGGCATGGTTTCCAGACCTTTCACCATGTTTGTCATGTGTTAGACTTAATATATTTGTTTAATTTGAATGGCACACTCTGTGCAACTGTGGTTTATGCCAAATGACATCATTGTACCCTTGTAACATCACCAGGACCCTCATCTTGTGACTTCACAAGTAATAGTGCCAAAGTTTCTGACATTGGTTTTGACATTTTAGGGCCTGAAATATCCCTGGCCTGGCAGGGATGGGTGTGGAAAAAACAACAGGGGTATGGAAATAGTAGTGCTAAGTGGGCAGTAGCTTCAACAGACAGTACCCATCTTTCACCTGTAGCAGAGCTAGATGTTTGAAGTTCACCATCTAGATGAAACATGGGTAAAGGTAAAGGTATTCACCATTGACAAGGTTGTCAAGTCATGTCTGACTGTCGGGGGTGGTGCTCATCTCCATTACTAAGGCAAAGCCAGTGTTGTCAGAGGACTTTATCACATGGGGGCAAACTGCAGAAATCCTGTGCACAAACAGGAATTAAAAGCTGGAACCCCCCCCCCCCCAAGCAGGTTGTTTTTCAGACATAATGGGGTTAATATGACATTAACCTGAATGGAAACTAGATAAAACCTACTCCTTTTTACTTTTGGGATTTTCTGAAAGTAAAAAGAAGTGGGTTTTGTTAGTTTCCATTTGGGTTAATGTTGCATTAATGCTCATTAATGCTAACGTCATGTGAAAACGTTTTTGTAGGTTTTGTCTACTTTCTTTTTGGGTTAATCTCTGATGTCATTGTGGAGAGAAGAGCTGTAAAGGGAAATTTCTGTTAGGAACAGTTGGGGAAGTCAGATAGAGTTTGGATTCCAGACAGTGAGAATCTGGTGGTGAAGGTTCCAGAGTGGAAGAGGGTTAAGGTCCAGAAGAGAGGGGCCTAATGCCCATACAAAGCTCCAAGTGAGGGAGTCAATAAAGAGAATATCCTGAGGGGTATTGTGAGGGGTATTGAAAGCCTTAGAGGCGGTTAATAAGTGGGGGTAAAGGTACCCAAAGAAGGGCTAAGAGTGTCCTGTGGGGGTATTATTATTTGTAACTGTAACCAATTATAACAAGTGCAGCAAGACCTAGTGAAACATTGTTACTTGTATTGTAAATAAAATTTTGTTGTTACTTTAAACACTTGTATACAGTGTGAATGAATCTCCACGCTACTAAACCTCATACAAGATAGGTTATACCAAAGAGTTTTAGAAGAGAAGGTTGGTGAAAGAGTGGCTCTTTGCATAGGGTGGTAGCAGCTGTGGAACGAAACGCGTCCATGGTGTGGCCACAAATGAAAGAAAAGAAAAAGTATATGTGACAGTCATCTGAAAATTTACCTGCTTTTGAGGGTTTTTTCAAGTTTAAATTCAGTTTCTGCAAGGGATCCATCTCATGTGATAAAGTCCAGAGACTATTCTGTCATCATGTGGCCAGCATGATTGCACAGAATGCTGTTTACCTTCCTTTCAAAATGGAACCCATTTATCTACTTGCATTTGTATGCTTTCGAACTGCTAGTATGGCAGAAGCTGGGACTAGTGACAGGAGCTCATCCCATCATGCAGCACCCGGGCCCTAAACTGCTAACCTGCCCATCTTGCAATCAACAGAAAGTCAGCATCTTGTTGGATTAACAGAAAAAAGAAAGAAAAAAAGAGTCAATTTATTAAGATCAAACAGCTGAAAGTCTGTAGTAGGTGCAACCCCTGCCATTAGGCAGATGAGTTCTAAAATCCTTGTCAGCATCATGGTCAAAGACTGACAACTGTCCAGTGGCATAAAGGGAGTTATTTTAGGTGTTGTTGTTCATGTGCGCCTTCAAGACATTTCCAACTTATGAGAACTATATAGGTGACCCTATTACAGGCAATTGTTCAGACGAGGTTTTCCATTGCCTTCCCCTGAGGTTGAGAGCATGTGACTTGAGCAAGGTCACCCAGTGGGTTTCATGGCAGAGCTTAGAATTGAACCCTGGTCTCCAGTGTTATAGTACAGCACTCAAACCACTATGTTGTGTGGGCTAGTAGTATGCCACACTGTAGTAGTAGCTACACTGGCTAGTAGTAGGCCCTATTAGCTATTTTCTCTTAATCCTGGCATTTCAATGCTTGGAATGGATTTGGTACAATTATCCTTTTAGCAACTTGCCTGTATAGTTCTCATAGGATGAAAAATGTCACACTTACACAATTCCTTGTTTGGATTTGCTCTATATAACCCTATGAATCTATTTTCTGGTGTACCAAAGCCCAAGGGACCTATTATTCAGCCATTAGCATAATGAGTGTTGACCCTGGGATAGCCTAGCTAGAACTTGTTTATGGGCCCATTTCTACCTCTTGCTGCAAGGGGATGCTGGAGCCCATAAGTTGTAGATAATCTTTTCCATAACTCAGTCAGTGTGGTCTAAAGAGTGTGCTACAGAAGAGGCAAATCTAAAAAGGCCTCTGGCTCCAGGTGACAGCTTCCCACCTCACAAATTTGAGCAGCTAATGGCAGAGGCAGCTGATGAGGAA
>CM034710.1:60500403-60514867 GCA_020142125.1 Phrynosoma platyrhinos
CCACTTTATTTTCAGTTTCTGGGCCACGTGTGATAACGTCCTAGGAGAGCAGCAGAAAAGACATATCCCCAGAGCTCAGGGTGTGTTTGTTTTTCAGAGGGGGAAAAGGACAGCAAATGTGTTAAGCAATGGGCTGTTTGAGGACACAATGCAAATGTTGAAAGGTTCCCCCCCCCGCCTTACTTTCAGCACAATGGATAAATGAAAGAAATAATTTACATGTGAAGGTTCATTACTAGAATAGTACCATTTTAAGCCTCTGTCTTGTTCAGAGTTCTGTTGGAAGTATATTGGAAGCCAACAAGGCATTTTCATGAAGATATGTTCATCAGAAAAATATGACTGAATGCATAATAAAATACAGTATATGTAATGTAGCTGTCAATAAACCATATGAAATGAATTTAGCTTTATATTAGTGTTTTTAGCTTTTATTTTGTAATGCCCTACTTTTTTCTTGAATGTCCTACATTTTGTGGTACCTTTTCCTCCTTTGTGGTTATGACATCTGGTCATTGGGGGGCATGCCCCCAAATTAGTGTTGGCCACAGCAGGGAATATAGGAATAATGAAAACAACCTTCCTGGGGCAAAGGGGAGCTGAGGGAACATGTTCACTAGTTCTGTTACAAAGGGAGAAATGGTTATTAGCCTTCTGCCTCATCTCATCTGGTTTGTGTGGGGGAACCCAGAGAAAGGTCTCAGAAGACTCTCTAGACAGATCTATACCATGGGTAGGCAAAGTGCAGCTCATGACCAGATGTGGTCTTTGTGGCCTTGAATGCCTCCAGGATCTGAGGACCAGCCCTTTTCTGCCCCCAGGTGAATTACTTTTCCTGGAAGTCTCCAGGAATAATAGTCCACTTTTTAAAAACATTGCAGGCCACTCCTGCACCTCTTAACATAAACTCCCCAATTTTCCCAAAACAACAACATTAACTACTGGCTATTTATGCCCCTCTGACATTTGTGGCAATCCATGCAGCCCCTGGAGAGACACAGGACACAATACTGGACCCTTGGCAATTGCTCACGCCTGGTGTATAAAACTTTGGTGTAGTGATCTGAGTATTAGAATAGGACTCTGGGAAAACAGGATTTGAATACTTAATCAGCCATGGAAACCTATTGATTTATCTCGGGCAAGTCATACTGTCTTAGTCTCAAAGGAAGGCAATAGCAAACTCTCTGCCCAGAAATCCCCATGATAAGTTCACCTTAGGGTTGTCTTAAGTCTGAGATGACTTGAAGGCACACAACAAGCAACAAGCAATACCACTGGGATAAAGTTTGTAGCTCTCTCTCTCTTTCTCTCTCTTACTTTCCCATTCTAGCACACTGCAAACCAAGTTCTAGGAATGCTGAGAAATATAATTGCTCAATGCTACTGACATGTCAGGATAAAAAGAGAAAGGACATGCAATCTTTAGACTGAATTCTGAATCAGAAAGAACTTTTGGAACCGTAATGGCTTTTAGAATGTCACTGAGGCATGCATTAGGAGCACCCATGATTTGTATTTTGAGTTCAAAAAAATAAAAATTAGCAACATCACTAATTACATGTTCTAATAAAGCTCATTTTTCTAGGAATCCTTTGCACAAGGAGTATGTTCCTTTTTTGTTTTTCTCCTTGCAGGAGAAAACAAATGGAAAAGAAGTTTTTGGATTTTTCTATAGCTTGTTTTATGATTTTAATTTTAATTTATTATTAATTTTTTTGTTACAGGCTGTGACTGAAGCAACCTCAATCCATATTTGTATGAAATTTTAAAAAAAATAATAAGAAAATCCCTCCAAAATTATTAACTTGTTTTATTGTACTACTTAAAATGCATAAACATACAAACAGAAACAATTCATAAGATCCTGAGTGATCTTGCTTTATAAGACAACTTACAGTTTGTCTTTATTCTTCAAACCTTGTGAGTTCTAATTTAAGAGTTTAAAACTTTACAAATTCAGCTATAGCCAAAAATAACACAGAAAAAATTCTTTTAAATGAATAAGTGGGTCAGCCATCATTCCAGAATGGATTTTAAAGTTAACTCCATTGACCACATCTGAAAAGGTCATCTTCTCTCTGGCTGAGTGTTTTATTGTACAACACATATAAGTAAATATATACAAGCTCATGCACCAAATGGTGACACTTTTAAAAGATTGCAAAATTGTCATACCTACAGTGACTATAAAAACTTGGTAAGGGGAGGTCGGTAGAAAAAGAAAACTGATTTAATATTTTCCCACAAGAAACTTGTAGGAAGTGGCTTAGGAGTTTATCACACTCTAAATAAACCAACTTATCCCTGACGGGATACATTTACTTTTGGGGTTAACAGTGGGTATTATTGCACATAAAATTGTCTCTGTTGCCACCAGGCTACTGCAACCTGGGTCCCAGCCACACTTAGCTGGCTGCTTTGCAAAAACGGCAAGCTCCTGTTTTTGCAAAGCATCCAGCTGAGTGTGGCTGGGACCTGGCTTGCAGTCGCCTGGTGGCAGCAGCGAAGATTTCATGTGCAATAATGCCTGCTGTTAACCCTCAAAGTGAGTGTATCCTGTTGGAGATAAGTTGATTTATTTAGAGTGTGTTAAGCTCCTCAGTTAAGTTGAATACTTTATAACTGAATACTTTATAACTGGGTTCCAAAATACCATGTGGTTTCTTCTCCAGCCCTAAGAAGCATATAAACTGCAGAGGTGCAGAACAAGTTGAAGGCTTCAGTCTTCCGTCCACCTATCTCTGAACTTGTCTACACCAGTGAAAAACACCACACTCACCCCTGAAGTTGATGCTGGCAATCTTCATGATGTTTGGCTACTTCCAGGGAGGATCTATGGATTTTTGCCCTTATCCCGACTTTGCCTCAAACTAAACAAATTTGGGGAAAACCCTAGGATGATCTTGGGTTTGTTGTGCATGTGGGCAGCTGGATCAGATCCAATTCTGCCTGATCCAGTTGTCTACACACCAAGAGCTATGCCCCCCCCCTTCTTGTGGTCACTGCAGGGAAAGAGGATAGCCTGTTGCTTCCTTTCAGGCACGAGCTCTGTGTAAAATCTGCCTGTGTAAAACCTGCCATACCATTGCTTCTGCTGAGTTCAGAATGGGATGCCCCTGTGATTAATGAGGAGGGGGTAGAGCTATCCCATTTGTTGATCACACAACAGGGCGCCTGGATTTTCTGGGCTAGGGAAGCTGAGTCTCTGAATTGTTTACTGTGTAGTACAGGCACTGGAACTGACACAGCCCTCCAAAATGATCCATACCACATGAGCTGTTGCCATGTACTATCTACTGTGTCAGAAAGCATAAAGAAAATGTGTGATTTTATGATGCAATGAAGAGGATGCTAGATACCCATGCTAGGTGTATATATGGAAGACTGCTCATGGCTGAATAGAATGCCCATCTCAGGTCATTAATTATGATATGGTTCCCTAGGCTCTTGACCAAGAAAAATAGATCTGATATTGATATTTGACACAGAACCACCACAGCTGGAGGCAGCATATCTGTGAGGAAAAGCAACCAGTGGCAACCTGCATCATGCAGTGTTTTGGAATTTCCCATGATTATTTGGATGATTACTTTTTTTAAAAAAAATATTTTTATTGTTATTGAACAAACATGTACACAGAACAACAAAACAAAACAAAACAATTAAGCGTACAATTTTAGATTACTGTCCTCCTTCTGTTCTCATGGGAGATCTGTTCTGGACCCCCCCCCCCCAAAAAAAATCCTGGAAAATCACGTATATTCAAGCCCTATTGGCTTGAATGGAGGCATGCCTCTACAGCCGCATGCAGGCATGCACCACGGGCATGATCCCGTTCTATTCCCTTCCGTTCACCCCTCGTGCATAAGCGAGGGACACAGATTCTCAAGTCCACGAGAACAGAGGGGCAACTATACAGTTAAAAGATTAGGGTTTTCTTCTTGAGTTCTGTTTCATTTGAAATGAGTAGTTGTTCTGAGATCCAGTGTTGTTCATGTGTAGATCTGTTTCAAAATGTCTGACCAAAGATTCAAATGGAATGGAGGTTGTCTTTTTTTAATTCTGTCATTTACAAAATTGATGAGTAGGAACCATTTATCAAAGAAGAGTTCTGGTTTTGGTTGTCGTGAATAACTTGCTATTCTATTAGACAGTTTTTTTCAAGTAGCCATAAATCCCACACTTTCTTCTACCACATATCCAGAGACACCTCCCCTGTTTCCCAACATCTGGCAATTTCTACATAGGCTGCTGTAGTGAGAAAATCTATGAGAGATTTATGCTTTAAATTTGAGTTTGTGCCTACCTACAGTGATGGCAAAAGCATTTCTGGACAGAGTTTTACCTCTTGGTTGGTAATCAATGAAATTTGCTCAAGCACCAATTGACAAAATGTATTGATTTTGGGACAGTCTAACCACATGTGTAGAAATGTGCCATTATCATTACAATCTTGCAAATATTTGGGGGAGACATTTTTTTTTACCATTCTTGCTAGTTTTACCAGAGTCAAATACCACTTCTGTAAGATTTTCAAAGTATTTTCTCTAATCAGTGCTGATCTAGATTCAGTGGTGTTCCCTGACTAGATGACACCTGGTGTGGAGGACAGGGCTTCTGAGGAGTGGGACTTCTAGAGTGGGGCTTTCGGTGGACTTCTGGGGTGTGGCAGTGTGTGCCACATGGGAGCATGTATGGGATCAGACACCAGCCCTGCCACCCTCAAAGTCTGGGGAGAAGCCCTGATGCCTCGTGAAGGTCCTGCATGGGGCCAAGGAAAGCCAGCATGGCCCCCAAAGCACCTGGGTGGGGTTAAAAATCACCCGCAAGGGGATGAGGAGATCTGACACAACTCCCAAAACACCTGGGTGGGGCCAAGGAAAGACGGTGGGGGGCAGGGAGCTGACCTGGTGTCACTCTCCCCTTCTTGGGTGTCATCCTCCTTCTGGGGTTTCACCTGGTGCAGCCCGCACCCCCCAGTTACACTACGGTCTAGATTTAAAAGGGATAGAAGACCAAACTCCATTTAGAAGTAGGGACTGAAAGATTCAAATCTTTCTAGGTTAGTTCTAAGTAAGAATGATCAATTAAGCAGTTATAGATTAAATCCATTAGTACTTTGGGAGGAGGAATTGCATTGCACCCCAAATAAGGTGATAAGGTTGATGGCTACTTTAAAAGATAGAGACTGCAATAGCCAGGCAGTCCAGCAAAGCAATTCTAATGCTTATGACCAAGAGAGGAAGAGACAGGGTGGTGAAGGGGTTTCACTAGGACTCTAGGAGACAAGAGTTGGACTCAGTCATGGAAATCCACTAGGTGACCCTGGGCAAGTCACACACTCTCAGCCTTGGAAGAAGGCAATGGCAAACATTCTCAGAATAAAACTTGCCAAGAAAACCCTACAGTAGCTTCATCATAAGTCAGAGTGAACTTGAAGACATAATCCAGAGAGGCCGTGCTAGCTCCATCTCTTTTTTTCTGAAAGCAAGCAAAACCATATTAATTGATAAAGGCTTTTTAAAAAATCAAAGATGACTTGCTGTTGAAGTAATCCTCAATTTAGTAGGATGAAAAGATAGGTTTTTTAAATTGATGTATCTCTATTTTATGTTTTTAATCTGACTTTCAGTGTTTTAATCTTTACTTATTTACCCTGTATTTTATTATTAGTTTTCTTCAACATGTTTGTGGAAAAGCCCTTATGGTTGGACATGACTTGACAACCTTGTCAACGGGGAATACCTTTACCTTTGCCTTTTAAATTTTACATTGTTTTTAACTGATGTTTTTAATTGTTTTATTGTAATATGTTTGTTAATTTTTTTTATTTCTGAGCAACCTTGGGTCCCTTTCTGGGACAAAGGCAGCACATAAATCAGATAAATAAATAATAAAATAATAATAATTGAACCATGTGATATTCTTCTCCTAGCTGTTAGTTATCCCGTAAAAGTAATGCAAACATGATGTTTGTGAGCCACCTTGGGTCATTTGTGAGTCAACTTGGGTCCATTCTGGGATAAAGGTGACATAGAAATTAAATAAATAAATAAATAAATAAATAAATACATAAATAAATAAATAACAGCTGTACAATAGAGACTGGGTGCATATGGGTCAGAATACTGAAGCTGCCCTGACATCCCTCCATGACTTGGGGTCCTCTGTTGCAACAGCAGGTGGCTTTTCTTATCTGCATTCTGCTGTATGGCCTGGTGCTGACACTTCTGCCATATCGAGATGAGTCACTCACTCTGAGGGCAGAACAGGGTGCTCAACAGAATGAGTGATGTGCCATGGCTGGGTGGTGCAACAGAACATATTGTACACAGCTGCCACAAATCTCAATGGAGGGCTTCAGACCTTCTTATTAAGTTACAATAGAAATGTAAAATAGATCCAAACACATGAGCCAAAAGAAGCAGCTTCTGGATGGTTTGAGAGTGTGGCATTTAGATGAATGGAGTCCGCAGCCACCGCAAAAAGGAGTCAGTTTAAACTGACACCTGGTCAGCATGGTTTGGAACCTATGATGGCAGCGTGCTGTCACTGCAGTCCCAGCCCAATCATGTTCAGAGCAGCCAGAGGATGCTCCTTCCTGGCCTTCTGCTTCTCCTTTAGTGATACTTGGTGACATCTTAATTATTGCCAAAACTGAAATGGGGAACTAGTTATATGTAACTAGCAAGCAATGCTCCCTAATCCCCAGTTTCATACAAACCAAATTTCTTCCAGATTATTAGGTAGATGTGTAAATCTGCAGGGATACATAGCACCTTGTGGAATTATTGGAGCACTTTTTGCCCTGGGAGCTGCTGTTAGTGACTTAAAGGCTTCTCTATGAGATGCTGAAGAAATTCAAGGAGGAAGAGGTGAAGATCTGAGAAAGGAAAAGTGGAGAAAGAAGGCAAGAGAAAAGAGGGGATTTATTTGTGTTTTCATTTCTGTTTATTGACTTATATTAAATTATGTATTCATCTGAAATTTTTCTCATGATTCTTTCTCCTGCTCTTTCTTCTTTTTGTTAAAATAGTTCTAGTTGTCCTTCCATTTTCTTAACCTGTCTGCTGATCATCCCCTTTAGCCTGACAAGAAATGTGCCAATAGCAGCTTCAGAATGGGTGTGGAGCTTTCTCCTGGTGTTACAGTGCAGGAGGAAAGGATTAGGTTCCTGTCTCTCATACACAGTCCCAATACTGATTCTCCCTGCCCCCTGCAGACATGTAGAGCAGTTATTTTGAAAGTAAAAAAAAGAGCTGTTTAATGAATACACAGATCCATTGTCCACTTTATCCTTCTGATGCTCAGTGCCCAAGGACTACATGGGCAGAACCCACGCAAAAGGTCAGCTAGCATTAGCCACTAAACAGACATCTTCAGTCTTGTAAACTGCTTTTCCCTGCCTATTAAGAACAGAGTTGGTGAAGAATGTAAATCCTTCCATAAGTAGGGAGCACACCTCCCTTCTCTGCAGAGGTCTCTATACATGGACAAGTCACCATATGGGAACAGCATAGGAACCAGGGAAACAACATGGTAAATTGTTTCTAATGTATGTGTATGTATGATAAAGAACATCATGTTATACCACATTATGTACTCTTCAGACATGATGTGTTGATGGGAATTTGCCTTTCTTTGGATATGGTCATCAAACGTCCATTCAGCATAGAGCTGTGTCCAGTCCTAGTTTCTCGATGAATATACTCATGGCTCTTCCACATTGGTCTGAGAAAACATGATGTCTTGTGATATAGCTGCTTGGTTTTTTTTTCTTTCTGTTTTTTACCACTTATCATCTCCTCATCCATTCTTTCCATTCTTTTGGGAGCTTTTTGGGAGGCTGTTTGAAGGATTTAAAACAATAAACAAACAAACAAAGGTTGTGGTTTTCTGAGGTGATCGTGTGGTTTGAAGGGTGAATGTTGTCCACAAGCCTCCTTTCCTGACTCTGTGGAATTATGATTCTCAGTGTGAAAGTTCAATAGCACTTGTATAGCAATTTGGAGTGGTCATATCTTGTCAGTGAGTGGGAAGTAGGAGAAAAAAATGGCAGTCCATCTCCAATGGTCAGAGGAGAAAGAGAAGGAGTGGGAAATTCAGTTTGGTCTGTCAATGGAAACTTTCTCCTCTAACCCTGCTTCCACCACAGAAGGACTGTAATGCAGAGTTCATGTGCCTTCTTTTATGGTCAAATCCCATACCCTTCAGGATTTCACAGATGTGCAGTCAATCAACATTAGTTTGTGGCCAATATGGAAAAATTAGGAATGAGGAGGAACAGACAAGCTAGGAGAAGCTTCAGTGCTTTCCTAAATATTTAGACTTTCCTCCTCTTTATAGAAAAATCCATTGTCGAACAATCACTCCCTCCCACATCTTCAACTAGAGCTTGTCAGAGAAGCCAAAACTTTGCTCACTGCCCCCACCCTTCCACCTTTTCCAGTCCCATTTGTTATAGTGCTCTATAGCATTATACAGGGCTATAATGCTATAATGCCTTAGGTGCAATCCTGAGGAGAGCAGTAGTGATTGAATAGCACGTTTGAAAAAACAAAATGCCATTTTAATGCTAGGAATGTCTTGTGTTATCACACAAGTCCTTTTTAGCATTAAAATAGCATTTTATTTTTTCAAAACTAATATACAGTCAGGCTCTTGAATGCAACAAGTGATACTGTACTCAAGGAGCATGTAGACGTAATTCCCTGCAAGACCCAGCCAACATGGCCCATGGCCAGAGTGGTTGGGATATTAAGGGAACTGTACAGAAAAAAAAAGTAAATTTTCCAAGGTCTGTGATTTTGTTTTTGATCTAGATTGGGGGCGGTAAGTATGTTGCTTCAGAAGTTATTAGACTCTAAAGCTCAGCAGCCCTACTCACTGTAGTCATTCATGAGGAATGCTAGGGATTATAGTTCAACAATATCTGAGGGGCTGCATGAATCTGATCCCCACCCTACGGTGTAGCTATAGGAGAGGATGGGGACATTGCCCTCAAATAAGAATTCATGTAATTTTCCTTCAGCTATCTAACAGTGCAGTAACTTAAAATTTCAGTTGAGCATTTAGAAATAGCTTAGGCACTAAAGAAAAGAGACAGGCAAGATTACCAAGGGAATGTGAAGAAAACAAGTACAGTTGCTCCTCCATTTTCATGGGGGATCCTTTCTGGAAAGGAATGGAAAACTGCAAATATTCAAGCCCCATAGGCTTGAATGGGGGCATGCCCCATTTTATCCCCCTCCATTTCCTGCCCGCAAAAGTGGAAGGGCAATTGTAAAGTATTCTAGGTGTGAAAAATTTTCAGTGACTCACTCTCTGCAGTGCTAGAAATTTGGGAAAGGAAAACCATGGTGATGCAGAAATGTTATTTGGGAGAAGTAATACCCTCATTTTGCCCCCTCCCTAGCAACATCCCTGTTCCCACTCCTGATCTAGATACTCTTGCACTATCTTACTTTTTAAGCCTTGTCTCTCCTCTCCTTTTTCATTGCTGGAGCTCTTTTCTTTTTTGAATGGTAAATGTGTGCAATTGCACAAGAGCATGAATCTACCATGTTAATTTAATTTTTGCTGCAGCTCTACAATTCTTTTGAGTACAATGTGTCTCTCTTTTTCTCTTTTTTGCATTGTGCAGTTTGTGTTCTCACAAAAATGTAGTGTTTAAGAACAAACATTTACAAGTTGGGATAGGAAAGTGACGATGAACAGAACGTGCTTAAGAGTAGGACATGTAAAGGGGAAAAAAACCACATTAATCTGTGTTCAAATCATAAGGGAGCACTCTAGTTATCATATTTGCTGAAGTCAATAAACAAATATCTAACATTCCAGATGTTGGACTACAGCACCCATCAGCACTAGCTGGTGAGGAATGATGGAAGCTTCAGTTCAACATCTGGAGGAACCTAAGAACCGTTTTACACCCATTTTAAGACATCAGTGTCTACCATGATTAACATTCTCTAGCATTCTCTGACACAGGATGAGGAGAAACAAAAATACCTTTGTAGAGTAGATTCAAGTTGGAGTGCTCATTTATCCTCTGTGCAAATGGTCTTCAGTCATGTAAGAATGGCTCCTGGCCCTTTGCACTGTATGCCACCTTTCATATAATTAAATAAATAAAATAGATCAGGCCAGCAGTATGATAGAACCACTATTATTGATGTAATCTACTCTACAAGCTGTCATCAAAGAGTTCTACAGGTTTGTATGCAAAAGCTTACAAAAGCTATTTGCCCAGAAATAATAATGGGTTAAAATAGTGTGTGCAACAATGTCTCTTTTGCACCATGTTTGACTTACTTTTAAAAAGTACTTCTCTAACTGTAGAAAGCAGCTTTCAATTTTTTTCACGCATTTTGAAACTGTTTTTGTATTGAACTGATGTAAAATAACATGAGATTTGATCCTGTGAATAATTCATGAGTCTTAGGGACAAGCTAGGATGGAAGCTTATTTTTCATGTCAAACAGTTCTTTATTTTTTTATGGTACAAATTAAAAGTGACAGATTTGAAGCTGTTAAGAAATACACAAAGTGCAGCTTTACTGACCATACAGATATTGCTCTAGTTTAAGTACAGTTTTTGTCAGTTTTTAATTTTTTTTAATGTTAAGCAACCTGTGCAGATAAATCAGCTTTGGTTTCAAAGTCAGAACAGTAAGGAGCTTGAAATAACCAGTTTGGCTTCTTGGTCACAAGTCCTCCACATTTTTTTCCTTTAAAAAACAAACAAACAAATGAAGAACACAATACAGTCCACTTCATACTCTGCCATCTTTCCAGCTGCATGTCCCATGCATGGAAAAGCAGGTCTCTTTTGCAGTGCTTCATAAGTAACCCTGGTGACCATTCTGTAGATTCTGGGAGCAAGACACTATGCGCTACTGCTAGATAGCCTGTATTCACTTTAAAGGAGTTTTTGGTGTGGGAGTCTCACATACACTCCAATAAAATGAATGCGGGATATGCAGCAACAGTGTTTCTGGACTGCACCCAATAGCACATAGAACCAAAATATATATTTAGATATTTATAAAATTAAAGTTTAAAAAAAGAATCACTTTCCCAACAATAAATAAACAAATGTGCCCCACATAATCTCAGGTTGGAAACAAAGCAAACTACATGACAAAAAGCTCAGTACAAAATGTTACTGAAACAGATTTTTTTTTTTACAGTAAAACATTTACATGGAAATCAGTTTCCCTTATTTTTATTTTATTTTTTTTAAATTCCTTAATTCAGTGTTGCTCATGAGCTGGGTACAAGGAGAGTGCTGAGGTAAAACACTGATGAACAGTTTTCTTTCTGTATTTCTTCTTTCCCCCCCTTAAAATAGTAACAGTTTAGTATTGCAAGATTGTCAGCAACATTTAGCCATATCTATACAATGTGCATATACCTACATACATTGAGCTTTGGTCCAGCATTGAGAAGACGAGCAAAGGCATTATACATATTTCTTTTTGGTTATAGCTTGAGTACCTTGACACGCCTCTACTTGTTCCTTCTTAGCTCCATATTGTTTTCTTGGTCTGTTTACCTCTTTCTGATTATTACATAAACAGAAAACCTCTGAATGGATTTGGTATCTTTTTTTCTGTTCAGTGAAGCTCATACGCTCCAAACCTAAATATTTCTGGCATAATATTAGTTTTATACACCAACCTAATATCCTTACTATACTGATATAGCATAGTGGTTTGTGACAGAGAATTGTTCCAGAGGTGTGTCCCATC
This sequence comes from Phrynosoma platyrhinos, assembly GCA_020142125.1. Taxonomy (NCBI): domain Eukaryota; kingdom Metazoa; phylum Chordata; class Lepidosauria; order Squamata; family Phrynosomatidae; genus Phrynosoma; species Phrynosoma platyrhinos. The sequence goes on from CM034710.1 coordinate 60,512,160, forward strand.
CTTAGCCAATTTTTTTGTAGGACAGCAAACCTCAGGATAAGGACTTCAGTGAGAGGGAAAGACACACCTATAAATAAAGCACAACAATCAGTATATTCATTTCTCTTCTTAGAACTAGCTAATTTATTTTTAGCCTTTTAGGCAAAATTCACTCTGTTCTTCACAGAAATTAAAATAAACATATTACTGTGCTGGTTTGGCTATAATGTGACACTACAATTCAGTGTTAAGAGAATTAGTCTAGCTTCCTCATGCGTTTATCAACTTCCACTTCCTCCATCACAGAGGACACTTGTTTTTTTCCAGTTTTGATTCTGCTCAGGTTATCATGTCATCTGAACCCTGACAAACTGGAGTAAAACATAGACAGTGGAATGAAGCCAGCTTAAAAGCACAGTTTGTGAAGCTGGCTTTTCACCACTTACCATACTTAAATTTAAACAGTTTAGTGTTGGAGAAAAACTTTGAACTGTGGTTCATATAAAACAAAAGGAGAGGTTTCTGATCTACTTCTGACCATGCCAGATGATCAGAAGGAAGAGTGATTGTGCAATCTGAGAGGGAAGCTACACTCATCCTCATAATGGTCAAGTAAGATTTAGCATTACTTGTGAAAGTAGTAGCCATTGTGGAGTACAAGAGGAGATGGGTGGATTGTTGAGGCTGTCTTTTTTTAACCATAGTTTCGTAGAGATCTAGTCTATTTTCCCACCTGGAAATATAAATGGTGAAAAGGACAGCTCGTGGAAATCATAGGCTTTTCAGGAACACTTCCCTGCTGCAGTTCCTAATGCTCTCGAAAAGTGGCTTCAAATGAAGCATGATGGGCTGTATGGAAAAGAAAACTGGCAGAATCCCAATATGTGGAAATGTTTAAAAATGGAAATTATAAATATTCAACAGAATTCTATATGACCTGTTACATTACATAACTTTACATATATTATGTAGCAGAGGTGCTGAGAAACCCCTTTACTGGATTGGGAAGATGCATAATGGGATACCAGCATGAGTGCCTGATTTGCATTGGTGCCAACGTGCATCAGGGCCAATAAACATTGGTCCCATTGTCCATTGGGCACCAACACTTTGGGGACTTTGCTGGCTCTGCTATGTAGTAACATAACAGCAGCCGTCTCCTGGATATGGATGTCACACAACTGCACAATTCTAACTCTCACATATCTAAGGACCTTATCCCACGCTGCTCTCAAAAGTGGCAAGAAAGCGATATGAGCATCATTGCAGTACTATAGCGCTAGTATAAATATGGCGCTAGCGCTATAATAGCGCTATGTATAAGCTAGCGCTATTGCAATGCCCGCTGAAACCGACATTCAAAAGAACCCGAATGATGCTGCATTCCGAGCGGTTTCTTGTTGGATTCTGAGCGACGTCGTGTAATCACCCGGAAAACTATAGCGCTATAGCGCCTGATTCTTAGCGGATTCTGAGCGACGTCGTGTGATCACCCGGAAAACTATAGCGCTATAGCGCCTGATTCTTAGCCAATTCTGAGCGACGTCGTGTGATCACCCGGGAATGTATAGCGCTATAGCGCCTGATTCTTAGTGGATTCTTGCTGCTTTTGGCCCCGTGGGATAAGGTCCTAAGTCCACTTACAAAGATCTAAGTCCCCAACAGGATTCCGGGCATTATTTGGAATGGGATAAGGAATCTCCCTTTACCTGCAGCCTTTATTATACACATGTATAAGAATTTGGTCAGGCATTCTTTTATGCCCCCTAGCAAAAAAGAAAGGATTGTTAAAAAAAAGAAGAAGAAAGAATACAACACCTTTTCTTTTATAAACCAATTACAAAACAATGCAAAACTAGAAAACTTTTTTTTTAAAAAAATATGGAATATTCTGGCATATAAATGGTTTCAGGAATGCAGCAAACAGCTATGGAAATAACATATGTTGCATGCTGGCAGTTTATTTCACTTCACATTAACACTCACCTAAGTTACACCATTTCAGTGTGAAGTTCAGAAAGAAAATTCTTTTCATCTACCTACTGTTCTGATAGCTGTGTTTTAGATTTCTTCTTGTGATCTTTGGTTCATGCTCCTTCCTGGGATTTTGTTTTCTCTTTTGTTTTTGCTCCATTGCAGGTTTTATAACAGTTTAATGGAGAATCTGACATCTAGGTTTGTAAACAGCAAAATACTGGTAGAGTTTGCTTTCAGGAATGATGTTTAGGCTTTGGTGCCATTTGAAAATTGAAAATATGTGTTCTAGAAGACTGAATGTCAAAATAAAAACAGTTCTTGACCATTATCTTTGTGGATAATACCCTGGCTATTTCAACATTTTAATAAATTGCAAGTTTGTTATATAACCAACAAAAATTGCACATTTATAATTTGGCACAGGAATTTAGGAAGAGATTTTTGAATTTTTTAAAAGAAAAATTGTAGTTAAAATTGTAGCTATCTATTGATTACAGGTTGAATCTCCCTTATCTGGAATTCTGAAATCTGAAATACAGTGGGCCCTTGGTATCCTCTGGAGGTTGGTTCCAGGACCCTCTGTGGATACCAAAGTCAAGTCCCATTAAATAAAATGGATAGTGAAATGGTGCCCCTTATATAAAATATCGTTTTCAAACTGTGGATTAAAAAACTCTGTGGATATGGAGGGCTGACTGTATTCCAAAATCCAAGATTGTCCATATGGGTGACTGAGATAGTGACACCTTTGC
>CM034710.1:60520410-60538113 GCA_020142125.1 Phrynosoma platyrhinos
ATCTTGTAGCACCTTTGAGACTAACTGAAATAAAGAAGTTGGCAGTAGACTTCAGTCTACTTCCTCAAATGCATCTGAGAAATGCATCTGAGGAAGTACCTGAAGTCTACAAAATGCATATTGCCAACTTCTTTCATTCAGTTAGTCTCAGAGGTGCTACAAGATCTCTCTACATATTGATTCTACAGACTAACATGGTTATATCTTTGATTCTATGCTGTGGGAACAGATTCTGGGATCACTAAGCTAGAGCTGATCTTAAAATTTTTCACTCAAAATATTGTACAGTCATTCCTATGTTCCTATTGAACTGTGGTACCCCTGAATTTGACAACCCCATGATTATCCATTCTCCTTAAGCAATGGATGAATTATCTTCTACCTCTGTGCTCCCTGAAGTGGTTAAAGCAATTGCTCTCTGCTATGCTCCCAGGCCCATAATATCTATCTATACCTTACAAGCCTACCAGATCTTTGCATAACTCATCATAATGCATCCATGACCCATCTTCCATGTCACCATTTCTCTTGATTTCTAAGCAACAGGATCCCATGTACTCTAAGATGGCAGCATGGGGAGAGAAATCCATTCTCTCTCATCCTCTCAAAACTGCTGAACCCATGAAGGACTAGGCAAGCTGAAATTTCTCATTGCTTAGTAAGGAAATAAATCCTGCTATCACCATCTTGCCTTGTCTCAAATACAGGGACTCAACAAACATAGGTTGAATATTCCTTATCTGGAATTAATCTGAAATACTCCAAAATCCAAAATTGTCCACATAGGTGGCTGAGATACGGCATCTTTACTTACTGATAGTTCAGAGTACAAACACTTTTTGTTTCATGCACAAAATTATTTAAAATATTATATATAAAATTACCTTCAGGCTATTTGTATAAGGTGTATATAAAATATAAGTAAATTTCATTTTTAGATTTGCGTACCCTCTCCAAGAGACCTCATAATGCAAACATTCCAAAATCCAGAAAAATTCTGAAATCCCAAACACTTTTGGTCCCAAATATTTCAGATGAGGGAGACTCAACCAGTAAAGCAAATGCACTATTTTTGTCCCATATTACTAAACTGATCCCTATTTTGTGACATGGTGATGTATTATAATAATTTACTTATTTATTAATATCTATCTTTCTAATATCATGGTTGCATTTTTCATAATAACTTTTTTTGTAATTTTCTACACTTATGCAATGGCATGTGACTGTGTCTTTTTTCAATATGGAATTGATTTGAATCATATTATCTGTTCATCCTATATGTAACTGATGAAATTGAGCATCATAAAAATCCTTGACAGATTTGCTGTGGACTTTAGAAGGCTATGGGTATCAATCTACATCAGTGGTATCTGCCCATTAAACAAAACAAAATCCCATGAAAAGATAAACCCAAACCACTAATTCTAACTGTATTTATTTATAGCATTGTGTTACAGTGGAGTAAAAAAATATCACACACTAACAGTTCTTGGTCTTTTGTGTTGTTGTGTTTTTAAAAACAAACTGTCTGGTTGTTTAGGTTCATTTTACCAATTGGCAACTAAAATGAAACAAAATTAGAGTTGAACAGTGCCACGGGGTGGTGGGGGTGGGGGTCATATCCATAACATTTTTGTGGTTTGTTAGGTTTGGCCTTTTGTAGGCAATGTTTGTATAAGGATATACAAGTCTTGCAACACATTTCACAGCAGTGGTATCCTTGTATAGACTGAATAAAGGTTATTTTCTACAGGGAGGTATCTTATAAGAAAAAACAGTAGGGGAGGCCATAGAAGTGAGAGGATCCTATGGAGCTTTTTGTATTTAACAACAATCAATGGTTTTTATGGAAAATCATTGAGCAAAATGTGAGCTGCAAGCTCACTACCCCATACTGATGTTATTTATAACCTAAGTCTTAAACTGCAGGAAAAGTACACTTCCGTTCTATGGGGAATACATTAAAAGTATAAAGAGCAGATAAAAAGACAGAGCATTTCATGGATCACCAAGAACAAAATCCACTTAAATGAGCTTAGAGTTGGTTTTCTGGCTTTCACTGATGGAGGAGGACTGCAAGGCATTGCCCAAGAGGAAAAAGCTGTTACCTAAGTGTGTTTGTTACCTCATGCATAAACATGGGATTAGTGTAACACACATACATGAAGACATAGGGGCCTCACTCTAAAGACCTTTAACTCTATCAAGACGGCTTTGTTTTCATTATATTCTCATGCTCTGAGCACAATTCCCCCTCATTCTGAATACCTGTTCTTAAAAAAAAAAAACCTGCGAGAGATACATGATTAATCTTAAAAAGTCTGCAAAAATTGCCATTGATAAGGCATTCATGCACACACGCATGTACAAACACACACACACACATCCCCCCATCTCTTCAGCATTGCTCAAGAAAATCATCATTAACATCTTAGATGTGAAGTGCAAGCTATAGTAGTACAGGCTTAAACCTAGCAGGGAGGCATCCATGAAATATTTGTTCACTAACCCCATCTGTAGAAAATGGCACAGTATGAAGAGGGTCAGCTGGTGCTTATGCAGCAGCAGCGGGGTCTCCAGCTCCAGGATTGCATTAAGTCTCAAGGCCAGGAACATATTTATTGTTCCTTACTTGTTACAAAAAGGAAAGTGGGCAGGGGAAGGGCAGCCAGGGAGAGATGAAAGTTATTTTAAGGACAGGTGGTGAAATATATTTTATCTGTTCAATAACAACAGCAATCACTCCTCTGTCTCTTCCATACGAAGCAGCTCTTTTCTATGGACATGTGATTAAAGGCAGCAAACAGTAATAGCAAACCCTAAGAGAACAGGAAGAGGGAAACAAAAGGAACATTTACTGTGTATCTTGTTACCTGCAGATAGCAGATTGACTGTAGGCTGGACCTTCTGTGGCACTTAGAGCTTGACCAACTTGTGTCTGGGTAAGACCAAGGGACAGGCGTCGGATTTTAAAAGCTTTGGCAAATTCTCGGATTTCCTCAAGGTTTACTCCATCCACCTCACTGGAGGCTGTCTGGGGATCTGGGGAAAAACAAAAAGTGATTCAAATACTCCACACTATACAGAATTGAATTAATGTAATTATTTCCTCTAGAACAGTATAACCTCTTTTATCCAGATGTCTTTCGAAAGCAATTAAATATTTCAAACTGAGTTCCCATCTGCGAGTTTGAAAGAGGGTTATGGGAAGAAAGAAGAGGCAGCCAAATGGATGTCTTGATTTAGTTCTTATATTTATAACTAACCATTTTGTCGGGAGCTGAAGATGCTATTTAAGAAATTTCTATCATGTTCTTTAAACAGGGTTCCACTTACAGACCGGAGTTCTTTGAAAAATTCTGTTCTGCATCATTGCAAATAGTGGCCAATGAGGGTACTGAACATTCTCAAGTCCAACTATCCTCTGGTAAAGCTGACACATGTTTTATTTTCTCTTTGGCCTCTTGGAAGATAATGCTTTTGATGCCATGAGAATAAATTGGCCTTCTTCCTCTGTTTCTCTGTACTGGTACAGCTTTTGTCCATAGAAGAGCACATAATAAAAGCTGTGCTCCAGAGGAAAGCTCTTTTGGTGCTGGAAACATTGTCAATTTAGGACTTATCAAGGGAAATGACACAACAGCTGGAGAATGGTATCTCCTCTCCCTTTCAGCAACTGATCCCTTGCTAAATGAAAGCATTCTCCAAGCTGGTGGAGACAGCATGGGAATGGGATGGTGGAAGATTTCAAAGGATTGTTCAATTCTGCGTGTAGCAAAGCCGTTCCCTTGGCATGATGTTGCTATTGTTTTCTATCTCATTCCCAAGCCTTTCTGATGTGAAATGTTTTATCACAATAATCCACCCATGTCTCTAAATGCAGGTCATTAGAGGTCCACACGTGACTATGTTGGTAATGTGTGGAACAATATGTTATAATGTCTGATGACTGTAACTGTTGCGAGTTCAGTATTGTCACAGAACTACTGTAGTAAAATTCCTATTTAGCAGCATTATGCAAAATATCTTACTCAGATCAGAATTTCCTATAAATCCTCCTAATTCAGTAGCAAAAGCCTGAAATCAAGTAGCAATTTTTAAATCAAGGGGGACCAGGATAGAGCTAGAATTCTAACCATGAAGCAAACTCCTCTTGCTTTCCTTCTGTATGGAAGGACCATTGAAAATTTACAAAAACTTGTGCTCCCCTTTTAAACTGTTCCTACTACACATTTACTCCAGTCTTACTATTAGGAGTGCAGACAAATGATTCTAAGCCATCTCTTTTCTAGCCATTATATCAGTTCAGAACTGATTGACTTTAGCTTGTTCTGAACTGCTTTTAGGGTGACCATTCTCTAAGTCGGAGAGAGAGGATGCTTGGCCTTCCATATTTTGCTGTACTGTAGTTCCCATTAGTCTTCACCACTAGCTACACTGTCTAGAGAGGACCATAGATGCCCACCTCTGGCCTTATGATTGTTGCTGCTGCTGCAACAACCGTCACTACCATGCATTTGTTGACTTGTAATATATGCTACTTCAGATCACATAGAGATAATTTTAAAGCGGTATTGTAGCATTATTTTGAAATTTATTTTTAGCTGTCTTCGCAAGAAGGCAAGAAACCAGGCTTGGACATTTTCTAATATTTAGCAGTTAATAGCACTTTGGTTTTTCCACTTAGCAATAGGAAGGAAGAAGGTTTGGAGAGAATTGCTGAGAGAAAGAGGGTAGAATTAGGCTGAGAGAACTATACTTACTGCTAACTAACTGGCCAACACTCAGAGCAGAAGAGGAGGAGGAGGAGGAGGAGGAAGAGGAAGAAGCCTGACGCACAGGACTTTGAGACATGGATGCCTGACTGTGAGCCAAATGTAGAAGATTGGACTGTGATGCTGCTTGTCCCACTTGTGTCTGAGATGGCTGATGGAGCTAAATGCAAAACAAACACAACTTCAGGGAAGAAATAAGTAATAAGATGTCATCATTGTGCTGTATGTTACATTTGTCACAATGCATAGGAAATGATGGAATTCTTTTTATTTTTTAAAACAGCCCTCAGAAGGGCTAACAAACCAGCAGCAAACAATTCTGAATCACAGTAAATAAATAAGCAGTAAAACACACACACACACACGAAACTAATTCATCAGCAAAGTATCGGATAAAACTGAAGGCAATGAATTAACAAAAGCCAAAGACAATTACCAGTTTAAACATGTTTCTTGGTTGCTTTCATTTCACTCTAAACACACCTAATACAGGGAGATGCTAGACTGCTCAGCCACTGAATTCTACAGCTGATGGTGCTGCTACAGAGAAGACCCTATTTTCTTTCCTCACCCTCCACACAATGGCATTTACAGAGGTGCTCAAAAACTCCTCTCCAGTGACTAGAGTTTGCAAGCAGGTATACAAGTGTGGTATAGTGGTTTGAGTGCTGGAATAAGGCACTGAGAGACCAGTGTTCGAAATCCACGCTTGGCCTTGCAAACTTACTAGATGACCTTGAGCAAGTCATACTCTCTTAGAGCAAAGAGCAAAGTCCCCTCTGAAAAATTCTGCCAAGAAAACCCTGACAGGGTTGCCTTAGGATTGCAATAAAACAGAAATGATGGAGAACATGTCTACACAGGCCAAATGAAGCCGTTTCCCCCGTCTGCATGGTGACCTGTTTACAGGGCCAAATCTCCAATTCAAGTGTGGACTGTCTTCATGACACAAGGCCAGTTCTTCACTGAACCCACATCATACCAGCCTTAAATTGGTTTAAAATAACTAGAAAATCTGGAGCACTCCATAGCAATGCTGGGTGTCTGTCTATACACATCCATTCTGTTGTACAGTGCCACCTCTGTAGGGGCCACAATGAGGCATCCAGCCATTAGATCAATGGTGGGTACCTCATTTCTGACCTCAGAGGGAGTGACTTGTACCAGTAATGGCAACACTAGGCAACACAATGGGATACCTGGTATCACTCTGGACTCCAGGAACAGCCCAAGGTATTCAGGGCAGTGTAGACTAGCCCTTGAACATAATAACAAATAGAAGGAAGAAGATGACCCTGCAGACACCTTGTCATTTTCAAGTTTCTTCATGTACAGCCAAGTAATTTCATGGTTGATGGGATAAAATATGTAGGGCAGCAGAAATTTGGTTCACTATTGGAGCTGAAGGGATACAATGGACAGAGGAGTTTGTTTATGTGTTATAAGCAGTAACAGAAATTGATCATTTTAAATTATCTAAGTTTTGCCAAGTATCAGATAGTTATGAACATGCTGTTTGCATAAACATGGTGGTTGTGTTACGCAGAGGGGCGGGACAGAAATAAATTTTATTTATTTATTTGTTGTTGTTGTTGTTGTTCTTATCTACAGTGTGATTGCCATGAAATGGATCTTACTTGTAACATAGCCTCTATCAGAATGGCTGATTTCACATGCAGCCAGCAACCAAATTCTATATTTACAGTTGTGTAGCCACTGCTAGAAATTAACTTGCTTATGAGAGTCAGCATGGTGTAGGGGTATGAGCATTGGACTATGACTCTGGAGATTAGGGTTCAATTGCCCACTCAGCCATTGAAACTCACCTTGGGTGAGACATACTCTCTCAGCCCCAGAAAACCCTGTGGTAGGTTCACCTTAGAGTCGGAAATGACTTGAAGGTGCAAAACAGCAATGAATAGTGACCTTCTGTTGGGAACTAAATTTTAAGAATTAACTTACTGTCTTCATTCTGAATTTAAAACTTCTATTTAATGCAGCATTTGAGTTTTACCTTAGAATAGCCTTATTTGATATTTCTTAAACAATACCAGAAAGCAAATGAATGATCATCCAAACTTAAGCACTTTCAAGTTCAGTTGATTTCAACAGGCAAGATAAACATTGTGTTGAAATATCTTCTATTGAAATCAATTAGATTTCAAAGTGACTTAACTTGGATTGTATCTTTGCTGACTTTTTAATAGAGCCCCATGCTAGCAGAATATAAATTAAATTAAATTAAAAAAATAAGCAAATAAATGTTAAAATATTTACTTTATTACCTTTATGCAAAAATGAGTTAAGATCAAACTTCCTTCTGGCAACAGTCATATCATAAATGTGACTGTATTACAAATAAAGGATAGTAGGTTGTAACCCAAAACAACATAAAATGCACAGCCAGTCTAATATGTGTTTTATGAATTTAATATGATCCAAAATGGCTAACCAGATGCTGTTGAAAAACATCAGCTTTAAAACATACTTTTGAGCTACTCAGATACAGATCAGTTCAAGCACTGAAAATTTGATTGTTTGATGGGTATCCCTGCAACCTTTTCACTATGAAATCTTTGTGAGGAGAAAAGTAGTTACTTTAGCTTTTTGGGATTCATGTAACAAAATCTGCTTCCTCCTTCCCACTAGATCTTTCTTTGGAACTGGATGCATTGGGCACATCATTCTGTTAGACTGTAAGGGTGAAACCAGATGCTGTAATGAGTTAATTTATGTAATTTTATGTGCAATGTAATTGCATCTTTTTATGGTTTAGTCCAAACTCACATTAAGGTAGCTGCCTCATTATGACAGTAAAGTTGTGAAACCATACCATGAGTTGCAATTTGACTAGAATGTTATCATTTCCCAGTATTATTCTAGATTTGGAGTGGCTGGCAAAAGACCCAGTTTGCACTTTATGTTTTGAGTAAAAATTCAGATTCTAAACAATGTTCAACATGTGGTTGTAGCTGAGTGCCTCATTCTGACCTCAGATGTGAGCATCCAGGGTGGCAACAATGTGTTTGGTGGCCCAGTAAGATGCCTGACAGACAGTTGCCACACTGCAGAAAAGGTGGGCCAGGTAATGGGGAGACAAGGCAGTTGTGTGGCCAGTCAAACAAGGCCTGAGTTTCTGAAGTGGTAGTCTACAAAAGGGCTACCCAAAGTAGTGGTCAATGGTGAGTCTCCAGGAAAGAAAGAAACATCTATAGCTTTTGAACTATGGTGCTGGTCCTTTGCACACTGGAAAAAAAATAATTACCTGTCACTCATATCTCATAGCCTGAGAAGCACTAATCTAGAAAGTAACATTTGCAAGTGCCTAATATCCCAAAGGCACCAGATCCTGTCTGATATTGGAAGCTAAGCAGGGAACGCCCTTGGATGGGAGATCACCAGGTGGTGATGGTTATATATTTCAGATGAAGAATTGGCAAAACTACCTTTGAGTATTCCTTGCCTTTAAGAAAACCTGTCAGGATCTGAGTCCATCAGTTTGTCTGTTATAGTTAATAGAGACCTGCTTTGCTTGCTTTCAGTATATTGCATTGTATTAATACTGGATGATTTGTTGTGTAGCAATGTTAATTGCTAAAGCTGTTGCCCACATTCCTTTGGTAGTTAATGAGCAGATGTGAGGAGAGGAGATGCTGTGCTGAGAGCTTCAAGATCAGTCTCAGAAGAACGGATGGTACAGGGCTGGAAGGAGGGGCAACCCTGGGATAGAAGGAAAATGAGAGAATTTGGTTTAATGGGCAAATGGGATATCAGTCAACTCAAAATTTGAATTACTGTATACTTTAATTATACTGGGCTAAGACTGGCTTCTCAGTCTTGACAACATAGTTTATGCTGAACTTCTTTAGGTTTTGAATAAAGTTTTCTGGTTTAACCACTGAGACTTGGATTTCTGTACTGAAGTAATCCTATGCATGACAAAACCCGAGGAAATTCATGGGGCTGCCATAAGTCAACAGGTGACTGAAGGGCACACACACACACACACACACACACAAACACACATACTTCTTTCCCAGATGTTGATGTTTCTTTCTTTCAGTAATCTTGCTACTATCTTATGGTGGTGACAGACTGCTCCATAGCCTCAGAAGCCCTTTCCTTTCCTTTCCTTTCCTTTCCTTTCCTTTCCTTTCCTTTCCTTTCCTTTCCTTTCCTTTCCTTTCCTTTCCTTTCCTTTCCTTTCCTTTCCTTTCCTTTCCTTTCCTTTCCCATTTCCCTTTATAATTGACCTCACAATTTAAAGATCTGCCACCAAGATTTCCCTCATATTCACTCTTCTTTTAATAAGGAGTGGGATTTCTAGTAAGTCCTTGCAATGGAAAGTTTAAAATAAAGAAAGTAGGTGGGGTGAAGAGAAGGGGACTGTTGCCATTACTAAAAGAAAGCTGCAAAGCAAATATGTGTGTGTGTATTCTACCTATTATATATATTAGATTCAAAAAGGCAATTAATGATGGCTTTGTAGGGTCCATGTGATTTACGAAGTCATTTAATATCCCACCTTTTTCCCAATACCAAAATCCAAGTTAGCTTGCAACATGTTTATAAGCAGATATAATTCGAACACAGCATAAAGTATAATATCAGATACAACTAGCAGATTATCATGTTAACATAATAAAATTATAAAAAATTCCAAAGCAGAACAGTGAACAGATAAAGTAAATGTACAACACATTAAAATCCTATTTTCAAAAGCCCTGTATTAATAAAAAGGTCTTTGCACCCTGGGGAAATACAACAATGTGGGGTGAGGTGTGGGCAGATTGGCTTCCCACAGAAAGCAGTGCCACAATCTGGGAACAGTAATCAGAAGTCCATCTGTACTACAGATGTATAGCACTATTATTCTATTACAACTGCCATGGCAACATCCTATGGAATAGTATAGTGGGTCCTCAGTATCCAAAATCCATGGATGTGAGCAACTGCAGATTGAAATTAAGAAATATTTAATTTTTTAAAACTTGCAATGGCCAGGCTGAGAAATAGTCCCAGGGCAATAGTAGAGGCTGCTGCCGCAAGACCTGGGCAAGCAGATGCCTCTCTCCCCAGTGGAAGTCAATCTCACCACAAAGCCACAGTCAGAATTTAGGAGAATATTGCACATCTTTTTTCATCCAATCTGGGCATGAGCTGGGCATGGGCTTAAATGGGTAAAAATGGATCTTATCACACGCCTCTGTGCCCAACTCTGCTGCATTATGAACCCCATCCAGAGTCCTGGCGTACCTTTCTTGTGAAAGTAATGAAAGTAGTGAAAGTATCGTTCTTCAAAAATTACATCAGGAGTCTGGATCGAGTTCACGATGCAGCTGAGCTGGACATGGAGGCATGCAATAAAAACCGTTTTCACCCATTTAATCCTGTGCCCAGCCTGTGCCCAGATCAGGCAAAAAAAGGTATGTGATAATCTCCTTAAAACCTTTTTCTCACTCTTCTTCCCACCTTCACATCACAAAGCCACTGCCAGAATTTAAACCTCTGCTCACTCAGTTTCCCATCCTCTCACTAGGAAGCCTCTGCCAAAATTTAAACTGCTGCTTCTCACTTTCTTACAAGGAAGCCTCTTCCAGAATTTAAACTCCTGCCTCATTTCATTTCCCACTTTCTCACTAAGAAGCCCCTTCCAGAATTTAAATTCCTGCCTCACTTTGTTTCCTTTATTCACACAAGGAAGGCTCTCACAAAATTTAAACTTCTTTCCTGCTGGTGCACCTCCTTGCCTCACTCCTTCTACTGCCCTCCCTGAGGTAGATTGGTGGCAAAGGGGCTTAAAATCTGAGTCAGGAAAGGGTTTAAATTCTGGCAGAGTGGGAAACAGTGCAGGAAGACTGCCTTTCTGGTGCCTGGATTTTCTATTCTTATCAGATGTGGCTGGGAAGATGATGGAACCAAAAGATGAGCATCTCTGGAGATGTTAGGTTCTGGGAAGACTTCTGTGGGAAGATGGGGTCCTTAAAATAACTGGGACCCAAATCCTGTGGATGTTAAGAGCATGGCTGGCATTGGAACAATCCAGATTAGAGGATTTGTGATGATTTTCAAAATGCAATGCATCTGAACATCAAATGCTGAGGAACACTTTCAGCATCTCTCTTTGTAAGACCATTAAGGCACTGGGATGGTCACACCTAGAAAAAGAGTCTGGAGGCCCTTTCACAATAGTACTATAGCACAATGATTCAATTTTAATTGCCATGGTTCCAGTTTAGGGAGGGACATTTAAAATTATCAGACAGAGAGGTCCAGTTCTTTGCCAAACTACAAACCTCAGAATTCTGTAGGATATAGCTGTGGCAGTTAAAGTAGATAGAGAGAGAAAATGGGAGCTGGAGATATTTGAAAAAATTAGAAAGATAAAAGTCTTGCTCAACACTTTCTGACTGGTTTAGTGTCTGGAAGCTTGATCCCTGAAGAGGGGAAAAATGGCATTGGGACTTCTCTCCAATATAAGATGAATCATTTCAAAAGCATATCTGATTGAAAATGGAATATAATCTTTATTGCTTAACATATTAAATTGGTTGTGAACAAGGAGAAAAAACAATCACATCTAATAAAGATATTCCCACTATTCAACAATTAATTTAGGAACTAAAATCTGTTACACATTACCTGCTGGCCTGGTTTAAGTGGTGAGAGTGTGATTCCCTGTGTGTTGATCACTGGCAAAATTTGGTTTCCAATGACAGTTGCAATGATTTGACCCTGGGCATTGGTCAATAACTGTGGTGTGATTGGCTGCACTTGAAGGCCCTGAGCTCCTCCTGCTGCCTGACTGGATGGGACTGGATTAGGCATCAATGGAATCGTTCCAATAATCTAAGAGAGACAAAATGTGACATTCTATAGGTTACAAATGTTTTATTGTTAAATTGCGTGACCATAGAACACATGTCAGCATAGAACATTCATTTTGACCCAAAGCACACTTTAACTAATAAAAAACTTGGATTGTGTAACCACTATTTCTAGCTGTGCCTATGTATAATTCAAATTTGCAGACTACAGAGGTATTTGAACATATTCGGTGGAGCCCTGGGTTGCATAGACAGCTTGCCTACTGCTATGAATCTTCCGACCTTAGAAAATGTACTTTTTTGGATTACATCTCACAAGATTCCCAGCTAGCACAGACAGGGAATCCCAAAGCTCCCTTTTTCAGTGAAAGGATTTTCCAGGGTGCTAGGGAACACTTCAGTATAGATGGGTGTTTACCTTTATATTGAGTTTGCAAACAATTTAAAAACATTTTCCTGTGTCTTTATTCTATAGTGGCTTCTTGAGATAGACTATTTTGACAGAAAGGGCTGTGATAAATCACTTAAAACCTGCTACTCCTGTCTTCTCCATATGAATTTGCATCAGCATTACGGAAGTAAGGGTGACTGGATGATCTCTAAGATGCAACGGATGGTGCTATTATTGCACTGCTCCTGTATACATTTTCAGTGTGCATCCAAATTATGACTCACTACATTGCAAAAAATGTCTGAGAAAGATGTTTATCTAAGCCACAGATTTCTACAGTATGGAAATCTACATGCCCTCACCACATGCATATCTACCCCACATCAAAGAAAGAAAACACTGTATATTATAAACGATACCGTAAGCTAGTAAGCTCATATTATTGTATGCAGAGAGTTTCGTACAATATGTTCTTCATATTGATGAGGAAGCTAATTACCTTTACTAAAAATATATCATAATTTGTGAGTTATTTACCCATCAAAGTCATGAAGTGGATGACATTTTACAGATAGCCCACTTTTTACAGATCCAAATCCACTGCCATCCTTCAGGTTATAAGTTAATAGTTGATACTTTCAGGATTCTGCAAATTACAACTGTTGCAAGATTCAGCATCATGATGGAAACAAGGGACATATGACTCCTCCCCATGTATGGTGTCTGAATATTTATTATCCAAGATATTGGTAGTAATGAATTCCGGCATTCCTGGAGGGTTTTTCTTTTAGTTTTTTTGCAGCCTAACAATCCCCACTTGTGATGACAAAGCTGAAGTGAGAGAATTCCATATTTCAAATCATGCTTGTTCTCCCCATACCCCCATTTAGACTGTAAATTATTCACAGCTATATTCCACCAGCCTCTTTCTGGATACAGCTATCCAGAATAACTCAGGGCTTGGCTCTCCTGAGTTAAATTTAACCACCCAGTCACATTAGACATTCACTCCATTACACTTAGAAGACTGTTGCCATTCTGTGGAGACTCCTTTGGTGGTTGAGATTGTTGTCCTCAAGATAAGCACCTTATGATCTTTATGCTCTCTGTGTTAATTCTGCCATGCCAAAGTGCTTTTCTGTCAGTCACTAGGGTAGTACATAACATCTGAATCAGAGGAAGTAATTGGAGTTTCTAACCAATCCATTGAAATATTGTCATGCTCAAATTTGACTTAATACAGTTTCTGAACTAGGCACACTCAACAATTCTCCATTGTTGAAAAAGCAAGACATTCACCTTTTAAAATCTCCTGCAGGAAAACAAAAATCTATGGCAACTTGCACTGACATTTATGTAAGTATTTTGGAAAGATGAAGAGCAGGGATTACAGTTTGGCATTTGAAGCTATGGTTTGCTTGTTCAAAATTTAGCTTAGTGAACTAAGCTGTCTCCTTTAATATTTTGCACCCTGTAAAACTGAAAGAAGACTAAACTGTAAAGTGTGTACAGTATGAGCAATGGAAACTGAAAATCAGAAGCAGCAAGAGTGGGTATGTCTTGGGGTTCTCAAAACGTTCTTGGCCTGCAGCTCCCATCAGTCCTAGTCAGAATAGTCAATGATGAGGGGAATTGGGATATGGAGTCCAACAGCATCTGGGGAGACCATGAGCTGGCCACCCAATATACTAATGGGGGAGGGAGTAAAGAAAGACTTATGAAG
This sequence comes from Phrynosoma platyrhinos, assembly GCA_020142125.1. Taxonomy (NCBI): domain Eukaryota; kingdom Metazoa; phylum Chordata; class Lepidosauria; order Squamata; family Phrynosomatidae; genus Phrynosoma; species Phrynosoma platyrhinos. The sequence goes on from CM034710.1 coordinate 60,534,130, forward strand.
GGGTTACCTTTTGTATCACCCTGAGAACTCTGTTATAGGGCAGTCTATTAATTCTGCAAACTAACTTGCTAGCTAGCTAACTAACATGTACTCTGACTTAACTGGACTAACAGCCACATCCTCCAGTTAGCTCTTGTATTATTTGTTTGCAAGCAAGAAGTCAGAAAAACAACAACAACAAAATAAATTCTGATATGTGAACACAGTTATGAAATATTATGAATGGAAATAAGCATGCAGCTATGCTGGTGACATAATATTGCCTTTGTATATCCTGAGTTATATCCTGGGAGCTGGTGATGTATTTGAGGAAGGTGATCTTGGGAAGATATAAATATGACTGCCTTTTGACAGCTAATGTGGTCAACTCTACCAATTCAGAATGCAAATGATCAGGACTGTGTAACTATAACTTGAAAGGCTTGGAGTCAGATATTACCAAATTAGAAGAATTACATTTATTTTTATGCTGTTAGCAACTGGCTTGCAAATATATATATATATATATATATATATATATATATATAGGCAGCTCTCTCTCTCTCTCTCTCTCTCTGTGTGTGTGTGTGTGTGTGTGTGTGTGTGTGTGTGTGTGTATATATATATATATATATATATAGGCAGCTCTCTCTCTCTCTGTGTAGGAATCTTTGCTTCACATGTCACAAAGGACATGGCCTTGAAGTGTCACTTCTGGGCCTGTAACTTCAGCCAGCAAGACTCCAGTCCCCACAAGGCAAAAAACTGCTGTGCTAGTTTTATCAGTAATAGAAATGTTTGCATCCACATTTAAAATGCATTTCTTGGATTGCAGTCAGGCATTTCAAGAATGATATTGCTGAAGTGAACAGTTTGTAAGGTCAGAAGCCAGAAGATGGGCCCTTGTTCTGAAGTGTTGTTTTTACTATGAATGAGTTAGTGTGCAGTCAAGAAGTGCAGGGAGATGACCAAAGCCTTCACCCCAATTGGAAAATTTAAAAATGAAACATTGTAACCATCTCCTTTCTCCAAAGTGTCCCTACAAAAAGAATTACTGTATATTCTCGACTATAAGTTGACCTTATGTATATGTTGAGGGCAAATTTGGGGACTAAAATTATGGATTTTTATATGAGCTGTGGATAAGCTGAGGGTAAAACCTAGGAGTAGGTAGCAAAGGATATGATTGACGAAGCAAAGGAAAATGATGACAAAAAATTTAGAAAATTAAAGCAGGCATAACTATTATGCTGACACTAAAAGCTGGATGGATGAGAGAGTAGAGGGGAGTCAGTGCTTCTGGGACAGTTTACACTCTTGTCTTTCACTAGGGGATGGTTCCTTTTTAAATAAGAGTTAAATATACATGAGCATATACAGCACACTCCATGAATGGCATAGATGTTAATCTGGCAATTCACTTCTAAAATGCTGCAAGGACTAATCCTACAGTTATGGTGAAAATTCTCTCTTTCTCTGTTGTGAAAGCCGGAAGTCTTCCATTTTTTATATGAAATGTGGTGAAGTTTGCTCCTCCCCAACCTTAAATGTACCCTCAATACACCTCCAGGAGCCTTGAAGTGATACATCACATAGGCAGTGTGGGAGTTTCTATAAGGGGGGAATTTACACTCACATCCCAGGAAGGCTAGGTAATTCATCACAAGATGTTTGGCACCCAAACCAGAGAGTGCCCCACTTCAAAGGCCTCCATCTTGTGTGACCATTTCCATGCCATTCAGACCCTTTGATGTAGGATACCTGGCCTTTGCCCCAGGCTAATTTTGCCTTATAAAAGATCCCACATTTCCTTTGTTCCCTGGTCTAGTTTGGATTTCAGGTTGACTCCATTATCACTCTGGATTCCTTTAGTTTCAGTGTGCTGCTGCCTCACTCTCATTGCTCTGGAGCAGCTGGGTTTCACATTCCACCATTATATCTCATCTTGAGGAGCAACCTCAATGGTAATTATCACTGTTAGTGAAGCCTCTTAATCTATTCCAATGCTCACCTCTTTATTTCCTAGCTCTTGTGTGCATGTGTCTGCATGTATGCATTTGGTGTGTGTTCCCCTTAATAAAATACAATTGATTAAAGAATCCTGCCTCTGCAATCCTTTATCTCCCCCCCTCCCTCCATAAACATTGAGAAGTATCCCAGGGCTGCCTGTAACTCAGCCCATATATTGAGCTAATTAATATTCTCCTCAGACTCTTTGTGTGGGCGGCATGAGGATAATGTGGTGGTGGGGTCAGAGCAGCCGGCATGCTGTCGCCATGCCCCTGCTCCACCCCCAGGGTGGCCCTTGTGGCTGGTTTGTACAGGTCCTTAGTTACACTGTCTCTCTCTCTCCCCCTCCCCTAAACCTATACAGACAAGAAATGTATTTTGGGAAGGGAAGGGAAACACTTTTAACCTTTTTAGATATTCAGCAATCTACACTGCAGTAATAATTTAGTTTGACACGCTTTAACTGCTACGGTTAAATGCTATGGAATTCTGGGAACTGTGATTTGTTGTGGCACCAGAGGTCTCTGACAGAAAAGGCTAAATTTTTCACAAAGCTACAATTCCCAGAATTCCATAGCATTGAACAATGGCAGTTAAAGCAATGTCAAACTGCATTAATTCTGCAGTGTGGATACAGCCTCTGTCTTAATCTCTTTCACCTCCAAATAGGGATTGGTGAAATATCTGTCCCTCAACCCAAGTCCCAAACCTTGTAAAAGTTACTTTTTGGGTTATGATAACCAGAAAACACAGTGAGCATGGCCAGCAGCTGCACTGCACAGAAGATTCCAAAAAACAACTTTGCCAAGCTGTATCTCAACCACTGCAGATAGAAAAGAAATAAGAACTGCAGTAAGGTGTTGTCATGCTTCTCCAAAGTATGTGAATTGGAATATTAATTTGAAACCATTGCTGTGGGATTAATATGTAAAATGGTTCTTTCTCTGGGGTTGCTCCAAGACTCTGGAGTCATTTGCAAGCCTACATTTATTAAAGTTTTAATTGTATTTTGATTGATGGGTTTTAACTGATCTGTTTCTATGTTTTAATTATAATTTTGTATTGTATCTGTATTTTGCTATTGCTACCTCCTCTAAACACTGTGTTTAAAGAAAGCAGTATTAAGCGCTTGCGTTTAGATGGATTTTCAGTGTTTTATTTCTTAATTTATTTGCGTACTTAAAAAGGAAAAAAAGAAATGTATTAGAGAGAGCTTAGGCTAAAAGTCTTTTGTCCTGGATATGGCAGTTTTTTTATGGGTATGTACTTCATTTTATTTGCATGGAAGCATTGGCAGATCATAGTGCCTGCCTTGAAATTTAATTCACTGGTTATTTAAAGCCAAACATTTTTGTCTGAAAGTTTTGGAGGTATAGCAGAAGGAAATATTTTATTAATAGTAAAGATGCCTTTGGGCTATTATTTGTTCTTTCAATTATTCAGGCATAGCTCAAAGTAAAGGCTCAGTTTTCTATCTTGTTATTTCCTAAATTCATTTCATAATGAAGCTTCAAGTCTAGGACCTTATCCTTTTCACTTAGCTATTCAAAGAGCAGAGTTTGGAAGTGTAAAGATTATGAAGTATGAACCTTGAGGGCAACATGGGAATAACAAAAAGAGAAACATCATGCTCGGGTCTAAAGCTCATTTTATCATATAGATCTTCCTAATATCAAAAATAATTTAAATTCATTTAGAAATTTGGCATGATATTGTTACATAGCTGTCATTATTTGCATTCTGAGGCCATCACTGTGAATCATGATATTCTACATTGGGAGATTTTAACATCTAAATTTCAATTCAGTCTTCTAACAGGAAAACATCCAGTTACTAATAATGTTGGTATAGTAGTTGAATGACACTGCCCTATGGAATGTAAAGAGATTGACTTTTCTTTCTCCTTTGCTACTTTAAAGGTAAAGATATTCCCCATTGACAAGGTTGTCATACTCATACTCATACTTTATTAGTGCTTAAGCCAAAGGCCATTCG
>CM034710.1:60538213-60550022 GCA_020142125.1 Phrynosoma platyrhinos
TCTCCAACTTATCCAATTGGGAATCATCCCAACCCCACACTGCGGCACGACAAGGTTGTCGTGTCTGACCATAGGGGCTGGTGCTCATCTCCATTACTAAGCCGAAGAGCCAGCGTTGTCAGAGACTACTTTGTGATCATGTGGCCTACATGATTGCACAGGATGCTGTTTACCTTCCCACTGAAGTGGTACCTATTTATCTACTTGCATTTACATGCTTTCAAACTGCTAGGTTGGCAGAAGCTGGGACTAGTCACAGGAGCTCACCCCATCATGCAGCACCCGGGCCTTGAACTGCCAACCTGCCAATCTTGCAATCAATAGAATCAGCATCTTTACCACTTGAGACACTGCTTTAGTTAGGACTATAACTATAAATCACAGTCCTGGTTTCCTTAAAATCTAAAGTGCTTGTCTTATTTACTATGTCTATAGCAACATGCCATCAATCTAGAGCAGGGGTAGGCAACCTTTCCCCTTTAAGGGCCGAGGGACTTCAGCTCCCAGAAGCCTCAGCCATGTTGGCCAATAGTCCCATGTTGGCCAATAGCTCCTGGGATTCTGGGAGCTGAAGTCCCTTGGCTCTTAAAGGGGAAAGATTGCCTACCCCTGATCTAGAGTCTTTGATGTTTGTGTGTGTCTCTCTGTGTAAAACCTAGAACCCAGGGGGATTTGTTTTGCATAATGAAAGCTTTCTGCATCTTGCTATACCATTAGCTTCAAGCCACCAGGACTCAACATGAATTACTGGCTTTATGGATTTAGGAGCTATGTGAACCAGCAACCTTATCCTTATTACAAACATCAAATTTGCTATGATGCTGTTCTGATATGCAAATAATAAATATTTCTTGGATAATCAGGGAAGTAACAAAGCTTTTGTGGCAGAAGTTGTGAAACTGTTGTCTATTCTGATATGACAAGAGGTATTTTGTGTTGTAGTGGTTTCAGCATTGGATTACAACTTTGAAGACTAGAATTTGAATCCCTGCTCAGCCATGGAAACCCATTGAGTGACCTTGGTCAAGTCACACTTGCTCAGCCTCTCTCAGCAAAGGTAAAAACTCTCCCAAATAAATCATGCTAAGAAAATGCAGTGATAGGTTTGCTTTAGGGTTGTCATAAGTTGGAAGCAATGTGAAGGCACATGACAACAACAATTTTATGGAAGGTAAAAACACTGTGTCTGGGGACCTTAACACTGTAGCTTTTCTTGCAAAATGGCTGTCTCTAATTCTTGGCATTAGGACTTCTCACTGAAACTGTAGAAAACCACCAGCAGTTAGTATGCGCAATCTTGAATGACAGGGACCAATTGTCTAAGACAAAAAACCAAAATGCACAGTTTTATGTCAGTGAATCTCAAATCTACATATGTATTATAACTACTGAAAGGACTGTAGAGAGAACCAGGCTACTGAGAAACAGGAGGGATGTATCAGTATGTTCAGTATCTATTGCAATATGTAGAACAAAATGAAATGCAACATAAATAACCTCAAAACCTAGGAGGCACATGTGGCCCATCATGGCCCAATGAATATGGAACATGCTCAGTTGCCACAGAATGTTGGTCATGAGGTGGAAATGAAAACCGGGGTGGCTGGATGGAAGTGATGGATAAAATGGCCTTTTTGGCTAGAACACTGAACGGGAATAATCCTATCTGAAAATGACTGTTCATTTTTGTTGCAGATCTCATGTGTGAAATTGTATTTGTTTCAAAAAGCCCATTGAGCCCCCTTTCCCTTAAAGAAAGTCTCTTCAAAGTCCTATGCATGGACAGATAAGGCTCACTCCACGCAGTCCAAATTCAGGCGATTAGATAATATTCACTTCTGATTTCTAGTGTATGAAATTTGCCCCATTCATAAAATCATTCAGATTGTCAAGGATTTGAATGAAGCATAATAACTGGGCCTCAATTCATATCAAAGAGGACAAACAACTCCTTTGTCACTTGTCCAGTTTCCCATTAGACCTAAAGGTATATAGCACCTGAGATGACAGTTTTCAGAATCTTTATGACAGATTATGTTAAATCTAGGTACAATGTTAAACATTTGTCCCACTACTTTTCAGCATACCTTATATTCTTGTCAGGCATAGTTAGGACATAATGGAACCATAGTTTCCTACCATGTGAGTGTGTGCCATTGAACTTTGGACATCCATACTCACTTCCTTCTCTTTCATGCTGATGAGGACAGAGAAGATAGAAAGATTCTAAAAGTAGAGTAAAAATTACTTTTGATTTTAAACTAATCATTATCCCTTTGGTATTTGTAAAGAACTATGGTTAGTGAAAGTAAACCAGCCTTGTTCTTAACCACAGAGAACACAATTTATGATACTTCAGATATATTTGGGCTTTGGCTTCCATCAGTGTTACCAAGCATAGCCAATGGTAAATGATAATGAGGGCTACATTCCAACACCACAGGCCACATGCTTCTCTCCCTCCTCTCCATTAAACATATTTTGTTTATTTCTCTGGATTAGGATGTTGTGGGGAACTATGGTTAGTTTCAAAGCAGGAGCTTTTGTTCTCATCCTCATGGTCACAAAAGAGGAGAGAGAATATGGAAAATCCTAAGGCTTAGCACAGCACATTTTTACAGCAGGAAACTATGGTTTCTTACAGAACTTGAAACAAGGGGCTCATTCCCACTTACATTTAAACCAGTTTGTGAATTGCCTTGACACCGGGTCACGGGTTTGATTGAGGCCAATGCGTAATTCCCACTATGGAATCGAATTGTGCCCATTTTCCATATAGTTCCCACTAGGAAGGGGCTCAGCTACTGCAAGGTGGAGGAGCACAGAGGGTTAAGTCACTGGTGGCAGAGGATCCAGCAGGAAGGTGGAACCTTCCTCCCCTCCGCTGCCCGGGGTGAAACCCTTGTTTTTTTGGAGGGGAGACCCCATGTGTTTGGTCAAGTGGGATTGGTAGGAAAATTGGGGGAGTGTGAGCGAGTGGGACAGTGTTCCTACTAGTTACTTTCTGGTTTTGGGTTGTCAACCCCAGTGCCAGCAGCAAAGCCTCCACAGCACCTGCCACCCCCTCCTCCTCTTCTCTACGGGCAGAGGGGCTATTGCAAAAGCCCCCCCCCCATAGCAGCCTCAAGCACCCGGAGCCCAGGGGTCACAATGGAGCCCTCACGCTCTCCTGCTACGGTAATATAGTGACTGGGCAGAAAATGGAGGGCAGCTCATCAGTGAGTATTGCCATTGGTCTGTGTGTGTGTGTGTGTGTGTGTGTGTACACGCACACATCAGAGTTTGTGAGGCCAAGAAAGCCCAGCTCACCTCCCTCAACTTCAGGGAGCTGGACTTTGGCAAGATGCAATTCAGATCCATCATTCCCACTGGTTGAACACTCATCTGAATTGCTTCTTTTCAAAAGAACCGCCAAAAAACTAGTGTCTGAAGAAAGTGTTTTTGCATTTGTCTCACTTCCAAGTGAGTCCAAACGATCGCAGTTGCATCTGAAACTGTTCCCAATAGGAATGAAGCACATATAAAATAACCAGCAATTTGCTTCAAATCATAGTGGGAATGAGCCCTAGGCTTTCCCATGTATGTATAGATTCAGAGGGACTCATTCACCCATTTATGCAATGCGTACTATGCAGTTTCCAAAGCCAGTTTATTTCTTTGATTCTTTGATTCAAATGTAGACATAAATTATTCAATATGTACAGTGATTCTAAAAAAGCAAACAATACCTTACAGCAAATGTTAAGTAAATGTATTGAAGGCTATACCAAGATGAGGGACCTAAACTGGTACTTTTACTCTCATTAAAAAAGATCATTTAAAGTTTGTGTAGAACTGAAGACCAGAAAGAGCCAGGTTGGGCTGGGGTGGGGAGCGAGGAACAGATAACTTTTTTTTAAAAGGCATGTTATCAAATATGCATTTGTTTATCACTGTGAAGTTTTATGATTCAAAGCTGATTCATATATATTTTATGAAGAGAATATCCATTGTGGTAGCAAAATTAAATGTATTTTGAAACCTGTAGGTGACATTTATCTGTCTGCTCTATCAGAAAAAAAGTTGTCATATTCCATCTAACATATATTACTTTTTCAATTTCCTGCCAGTAATGTTTCTTTAATGTTCTTTAAAGTGAGACTACAGGATTTCTCATTTCTCACAACAAAGACCATAACTCATTATAATGATGCTAATGAGAGTTGACCATGAAAAACTTTATCATCCTTTTCATAGGCGAACAAGCCTTTATCCATGACCATCATGGCATTTTGTCTCTCTCTCTCTCTCTCTCACACACACACGTAAAAGGAAGCTTAAGGTATCCTTGCAAATGCTCTTCCCATTCTTCTGCTTCTCTCTTCAGATGTGCATCGAACCAAAAATGTAGTCACCATTTCTGTGATGATTTAGGCTCTTTTGGAAGGCATATGTGATGAGATAACAGCGATAGCAAATCTATTGAAAGTAGCAATCTTTGATCTCCCTTTCTGATGTTGGCATCTTGTCTGCTTATTTACTTAAATTAAAAATGAAGAAACAAAGTACACTTTTGTATGGCCAGCAGTATAACAGGTGTGATTCTGGCAAAGCCTGACTTATGGATGCTTGTAGGCCCCCAGCACCATCAATCAAAAGGCATTCTCTGGCTACTCTGTCTCTTTCTCCATAACATAACATGGAACAGACAAGCAGAAGTTGTGGAAAAACTCAGGACAGGAGGACTACAAATGGAGGATGTTGCCTAAACCCATCCTACACTTCTGTGAAAGAGGCAGGGCAATAGCATGATCAAGGCCTTATCTGGAAGTTTCTGTTGATTTTATTAGGGTTGCAGTCACACCTCAAAACTACAGAACAGTCTGACAGACCTATATCATCTTACACAAGCATCTGAAGGTTTCTGGGCAGTGTCACAAACTGCACTTCTCTGTATCCTATTTGATCACACCTCACAATTATTTAATATACCTGTGATTTGATTTTAACTTCTGCAGTGTGTCTGAAGAAGTGGATTTAAATCCATGAAAGCTTGTCCTTTGCCCTCCCTCTTTTTTTTATTCTTAACACTGAATTAGAATGGATTTAAATGTGCCCAGAAACAGAAGGAAGTTGAACATTTTTATATTTAGAATCATTCATCGTTCTGAAAAGGCCAACAAATACAGTTGACAGGAATATAATTATTGTTGAGATTATCAGAAGTATACAGCTTCTTAATGAAAAATTAATTGGGGCTCCTAAGTAATTCCATGGGAACCTCTTATATTGACTTAAGGATTCTGTATGAAGGAGCCATATATAGTTTCATGGAAAGGGCAACCATTTCCTCTTGACTTCAGCAGTGTAATGTGGTAACTGACACTTAACACCATAAAATAAAAATGAAATAACCTTAAGGATAACATTTTCTTCTGCTGTTTAATGAGACCCACTCTATTAACTTCAAAGAGCTTGACAATGTTTGCTTCCCCTTTAGTTGATCAATTTTTAATTCCTTGGTATTTGGGGTGCCATGACCCTGCTAAGTCTCTATTTGTCTATATCAAAAAGTAACTTTTAATGTTGCTTTTTTTGGACAACATGAATGCAGAATGGAAGAAATGTCCTCTTCTCTGAAAGTCAATGTGCCCAAGCAGGGACATGGGGAGCCCGACTGCCAAACACTCATGTTTTTCTGGTCATAGAATAATACAAAAGAAGTCACTCTACACCCAGGAACACAGTGGGTTGCAGCCTTGCAGGAGAGAAATGAATCCTGGAGTTACTTATTGTATATCCAGAGTATGCCACCATGTGGATTGTCTCTGAAAGGGGTATAGGGGGAGACATCTAGAGTAATGCAAGGAAATAAAGTTGAATTTATTGCTATGATGGGATCCAATCAATAAGATGAAATCTCTGCAGAGGGGATGTCTATTTCTAATCCAGCCCCGCCTGTTAACATTATGTAGATTCACTTTCACTGTTTTCCTATCACGTTAAGTCTATCTGTCTGTCTGTCCATCCATCTGTCTGTTCACCCATTGTCCCACCCTCCCACCCATTTTGTTGATTAAGTCACATCATAGCTTGATAAATATATCTTTGAGAGATCATGCCTCTAAAGGCTATAGTCAACAAGTTAAAATTAAACTTTTTTAAAGTTGGCTGCAATGACCTATTTATATTTTTCTTCCTTGCCTGCTTCAACTCTCTCTCTATATATATTTATTTTTACATTTTCTCGGGTAACTGGCCTCTCTCATCTCTCTCTAAACTGTCTCCCTGATGTCCTGATCACTCTCTGATCTATTTCTCTTTTCTTATCTCCTGTGTGGATGTTAATATGACACATCCAACCTCTAAAACAAACTATTCTGAGAACTGGCGATGTCAGAGTATTTGATGCACCCAACACTAAAATGAATGTTTATTTGGATATTGGCTGCTTTGTGCCTGGAGAGAGAGAGAGAGTGCTGTTTTTAAAACATGCTACTGCAAGGAAATGGGAAGGTATGATTTTTTTCTTCAATGACGAAGAAATGCTGAGTAAAAGTAGAGTGCTGTGGGCAGACCCAGCTGAACGTTTAGGGAGAATGAACATAGTTAGCTTTGGGTGCTACACACTTTGAATGGATGAGGAAGGGTGCTGTCCCATTTTCTGTCTCTGCTTCAGGCAGCACAATTACTTGGGATACCACATGACTTGACAATCTAGCTGTTTCCCCCAGTTTTTCATATACTGACAAGGAAGTACATGAACAAACAGCTGCTGTGTGTGTGGTTCCCTATTGCCCCTGAGATCTCTAAAAATTCTGCCAATGAGTTCTTCAGAAAAGGGAGTAAGGGCCTGGATTTAGTGCTCCTCTTTAGCAATATTTAAGGTTAATTAGGGCTACATATGCAAAAATGGGTCCAGTCTGGTATCTATCAATGTAGAGAACTAATTTGTATTATAACAAATTAGATATGCCCTTTAAAAAAGTCCTTATGTAACTATGTCACAGCTTAAATACCCTAAAGGCACCAGATCCTGTCTCATCTTGGAAACGAAGCAGGGCCAGGTAGGGTTAATAGGATTTTGTAATATTCAGTGGAGGAGGACCACTATTTGTTGGGAAAGCATATTGGTTGCATGTAATTATTCCAAGTTCAGTTCCCAGCATCTCCAGCTATGGCTGGGAAAGACTCCCACCAGCAACCCTGCCAGCCACTAGCAGCCCAAGGGCCTGAACAGTTGGATCAAATGAAGTGGCTTCTGGCTGCTTTGGAGGGGTGATGTTTAAATGGCGCATGGCTCCAAAGTGGCTGGAAGCCACACTGAAGCCACACTCCAGTCCTTAGGACAGGAGCAAAAAGGAGCCAAGATAGTCCAAACTCCTAGTGGCACTGGTTGGCCCCTATGTCTGCAGCCTGCCTTGAGAGCAGGCCATGTCAACAACGGAGTTCTGACCTGCTTCTGGCTGGAACATACTTGGGCTGCTCTTTCATACCCATCTGTTCCACCACCAAATGAATAATGCTGACCTGACCCAACATAAGAGAGTGTCATTTAGTTACTAGTTCACTTTTATCTATGGGCCTCGGCAGACGGCTTATTAAGCCATCCTCGAGGCAGGGAAGAGGAGGGGCAGCCGCACGCTTGGCGCCCCTTCCTCCTTCCGAGGTTGCCCTCGGAGCCGCCGGCCCTCCACACAGCCGGCGCTCCAGGGGCAACCTCCCGCCGCAGCGTCCGCACACGCTGCGGCGGATAAGTCAGTGAAAGTGCGCCTCACACTTTTGAGGCGCACTTTTGCTGACTTGTGAAAGGAGTGCTATTTTAGTGCTCCTTTTAGGGGCGGCGCACCTTCCCAGGGCGGCCCCGTGACGCCAGTCTGCTTCTCCCCTATGTCTACCAGTGATTGCCTTCCAGGTGCTTTGGATTTTGGCTCACAGAATCCCAGACCATTGACCAAGATAGCTGAGGCTTCTGGGAGATGAAGTCCAAAACATCTGGGAAACCAGAGTTTGGGAATCACTGAGCCTTGGGAACTGAGCATGAAATCTCAAACAAATAAAAAGGCATGTGTAGGCTTCCGTGTCGATTTATCATTGTATTTATCTCACATTCCTTTTATTTCCCTGTTGTTGGTTTAATCAGATACATGTGACAGTTTACCAAGGAATAACTTACCATGATGGGCATAACATGTGGAATCCTGGTATTCTATAGTATATGTTCATATAACTACTTCTGTATAAAGAAAAATCCTATTTTTGTTCTCAAATAATTTTAACTAGAGCCAAATTTTATAATAAAATCAACCTCACCACTTACTAGATTAATGCCATTAATGCCCACTGTGGAGGTTATACTGTAAATCAACTAAATGTAAATTTAAATGTCATAATAGTAATGCTACCCCAGTAAATGTTATGAACATTTGCTGTCAGATTTGGTCTGTTCTAAATCTGATCAATCACTTAATAAGATTAACAAAATTATATCCATTTTTAAATCGTTATTGTTGTCATTGTGTATTTATATATTTATTTATGTTCTGTTCTTAAGCTAAAAGCAGAGCAGCATATAATAATCACAATTCATAAAGCCATATAAAGGAATCCATGAAAATGGAAGTAAAACAAATCAGCCAGAATCAGATCAAACCCGATGGAGAAATAATTTATCTATGCTTTAATGGCTGGCAGATCTTCTTCTCCCCATGAAGCTGCTGCCTTGTAAAGTAGGTTTTTTTTCGGGGGGTGGGGATTATGAATATGAATACCATGAATATGAAACAGTTATAGATAAGTAAACCTATTCACAATGACTAAGTACTGAATAGGTTTTACTCATCGATATTCACGATTAATACTTAAGGCCTTCGCAGACTGCCAGAAATAGTGCAAATTGAGTCCACTTTAACTGCCCTGGCTCAGTGCTAGGGAATCATGGGAACTATAGTTTTTTCTGAGACATTGAGCCTTCTCTGTCAGAGAACTCTGGTGCCACAATAAACTACAGTTTTTTCTGAGACATTGAGCCTTCTCTGTCAGAGAACTCTGGTGCCACAATAAACTACAGTTCCCATTATTCCCTAGCACTGAGTCAGGGCAGTTAATGTGGACTCAGTTTGCACTATTTCTGGCAGTCTGCAAAGGCTTTTAGTCATGATTGTGACACTATTGCCCAGACTGTAACTGCACTCAAATCTATGTTATTGGGTATCAACTGCATGGGGAGAAGAAGATCCACTTCTTTGGTGACTGGAACACTGGTGAATGATTTTTCCAATACGTTTGGGAGGGGGGCTGGGCCAGGAGAGGGTGCTTTCCTTTCACCTCCAAACATGTCAACAGCTGAATGTCCTTTTGACTTGTGTCATTAGCCACAGTGCCACTTGTAGGGAGCCTTTGTGACACAGTGATCAAATGTCAGTCCTACAGCCACAATGTTGTGAGTTCAATCTCAGGCAGGGCTCCAAGGTTGACTTAGCCTTACATACTTCTGTAGGTCAGTAAAATGAGTACCCAGCTTGTTGGGGGCTTACACTTTGTAAACTGCTTAGGGAGTGCTAGTTCAATGTTAAGCGGTATAGAAATGTACTTGCTATTGCTACTGCTACTTGTTCTCTGCTGTACAACAGGAGGTCACTGAGTGCCATCTGACCTGGGAATGTCCTCTTCTGACTCAATCTCTTCATAGAATCATAGAATCATAGAGTTGGAAGAGACCACAAGGGCCATCCAGTCCAACCCCCTGCCATGCAGGAACTCTTGTTTCATTTTGGATTGTCTCATCATAGAGTTTGCATGTTAAAAGACATTCAAAATGGGGTTATCATGTGGCCTTCTGCACAGTACTAACAAGTGTTAGCTATAGTGCCACTGCCATTGTCTCTGGGAGATCTTCTGCCAGTGTCACACCTCACTACTGCTGCTGCCCAGAAGCTGCTTGGCACATTTAGTCTGGTGCCTCAGCAAAGGCCTGTCTAACAAGGGAGATTCTACCAGCAGCACTGCTTCCATCAACATAGCCTCTTGTCTCACAGGAATACATAAGCCCACCACCATGGAAAGTTAAAAAACAATTAAACAATCAGATTTTTTAAAACTCTGTATTAAAAGTCCATTTACATTTCTTTTCAATTTCTGGTGAATTTTAGCTGGCAATATCATAGAGGAGGCCCCATCTCACACTCGATGAATCCTTTGAGACAACACTAAGAGGAAGGTTTCTGACTTTGATCTTAATTCTCCAGCAGGCCTATATGGGAGAAAATGACCTCTAAGGAAGCCAGGTGCTAATCTATATAAGACTTTAAAGGGTTGAACCAGTGCATTGATTTGAACATGGAAGTAAATGGAAAGTTGATGAACTTGACATAAGACTGGAATTATGTGCACTTATCTATGACAACAGGGAAAAGTCTGTTTGCTTCATTTTGAAACAATGGAAGCATCATAGGCAGCCCTGCATAGGATGCATTACAACAATTCAGCCTGGAGATAAATGAAGTTTAATGACTGAAGCCAAGTCCATATTCTGATGTAGCACATGAAACTGATAGAGGGAATGCTTAGAAACTGCTGTTGAGAGTGCATAGAAAATGACAGATTAAGGGCAAACCCAAGCTATGTACCCACACCTTCAAAGTAATGCAACCCAGCCATAACAGTTTGAATTATCTCACCTTAGACCGCAAATGAGCTTGATAGTAATTTGTTGAGACTACAGTTCAGCTTAACTTTCATCAGCTCCTGAACTGACTCCAAACACTGGTTTATCTTCCTGTGATCAGACAATGGGAATCCATATCATTTATTCAAAAATGATATGCATTCCATTTATGCAGATATAAAACTACAGAAATACACCTCTCACTATTAAAAACTGGGATATGGGGACTAGGTAAGGCTGCTGTACTTAAATGGCATAGGACAGTGATGGTGAACCTTTTAGAGATCAAGTGCCCAAACTCAGTTGCGTTCCCACACTGGGTGTCATCTGGTGCTGGGAGGGGGGTGACTTCCAGGGGGCAGGACTTCTGGGGGGGGGGAAACAAGGCATACTCTCAGCCTCAGGATAGCAATAGCACCCCCTCCCCATGAAACTTACCAAGAACATTCCATGATCGTTTCACCTTAGGGTCACCATAAGTTGGAAATGACTTAGAGGCACACAACAACAACAGTTGCTATCATCATCACCATCATCATTGCCATCATCATCATCATCATCATCATCACCACCACCACCACCCAGTTAGGATTAACATGATTTAGGAACAGGTGAACAGACATCTGCCTTTTCTAGGCCATTATCTACTAAACTTAATCGAAATTCATCAAAAAAATCTAAATAAAAAATTGGCATTGGTTTTTCTTGATGCAGAGAAAGCCTTTGATAAAATCAGATGGAATTTCATGTTTGGGGTTCTTGAAAGAATTGATGTTGGTGAAAATTTTATGAATTGGATTACAAAAATATATCTCAAACAAAACGGCTCCCTTTTGATTAATAGGAATTTCTCTCTAACCTTTACCATTGGAAAGGGAGTGAGACAAGGGTGCCCCCTTGCTCCACTCCTCTTCATTCTAACTTTGGAAATCTTGTTAAATAAGATAAGGAAGGAGAACTCTATAAAGGGAGTTGAGTTCAAAAAATGAATTTATAAATTAAGAGCATAATTGAATAAGGATATCATGAGTTTTATCTGGCAGAAGAAAAAGCCGAGGGTTAAACTCAAAATTCTATTTGATTCGATTGAGAAGGGAGGTCTAGCAGTCCCCAATGTTCTATGGTATTTTGAAGCATGTTCCTTAGACTGGCTCTCAGATTGGC
>CM034710.1:60550122-60571158 GCA_020142125.1 Phrynosoma platyrhinos
CACGCCTACCTATTCTATGATAAATTTAAATCGGATAGTAACTTCAAATTCATTTTATTCGAAAAGCCCTTTTAAGAGTTTGGATGAAATACAAGAAAAAGTGGTGTATAAAAATTCCGTTGTGGGCCTCTCCGGCTGAGGCCATTCTACTTAAAGGGCTATATAAAGAAGGGTCTTGGTTAAGATATAAAGATTTGATTAAAAGCGAAGGAAATAGAATGACTATTAAACCCCAGGAAGACCTGATACAAATGGGTTTTCAAACCAATTGGTTTATGTATCTGCAATTATCAGAGAGATTTAGATCTGATCTACGAGCAGACCAAATTGGGCCTGCTGACAAAGGCTTTGAAAAAGTCCTTGAAAGTCAACCTAAAAAGATAATATCTAAATTCTATAACCTATTAAGAAACTGCGAACTTGAAGATAATTTCGTTAAAGATTACATGATTAATTGGGCTTCTGATTTAAACCAAGTGATAGTAATTGATAATTGGGAAAAGATATGGAAAAAACCCGATATCATATATTGTGAATGTAGATTTAAAAGAAAATTTATATAAATCCTTATTTCGATGGTATTTGACCCCACTAAGACTCTCCAAAATGTACAATAGTTTCAACCCAACCTGCTGGAAATGTAAAGCCAAAGTTGATTCCTACTTACATATGTGGTGGAACTGTAAATTTGCTAAAAATTATTGGAAAAAGATAAATACTGAAATTAGAGAGATTACCAGTATTCAATTTTATCTGGATCCCAAAATGTATCTTTTGAATATAATTAACACTGAAGCTGAAAAGAAGTATGGAAAGTTACTTTTTCTATTGATTACAACAGCAAGATTATTATTTGCCAAATATTGGAGGAAGCAGGATATCCCAACAATTCATGAATGGAAGATGAAAACTCTTGATGTTTATGAAATGGAGAAGTTGACTTATTTGTTAAGAAATAACATGGCAAATGAAGTCCATGAAACATGGGAACCCTGGAGACAATATATGAAAGTTAAGATGTGAACCCATAACAGATATCTGGTTCTGATGTAAAGTCATCTAAGTTGGAATGACATAAAGGGTCTCCCTTTTCCTTTCTATTTATGATATCTAGTCGCTTCTTTCTCTTTTCCTTTTTCTTCCTCTTCCAGTTGGACTGATTGAATAATAGTTACTCCTTTAAATAAAGCAAAGCAGCTTCATTTATATACTGCTTCATACCATGTTATGGGGTGTCTAAGCGGTTTACAACTGTGAGCTGATTGCCCCCCAACAAGTTGGGTACTCATTTTAGCGACCTCGGAAGGATGCAGGCCTGAGTCGAGCCTCAGCCCTGGCTGGTATTGAACTCGCAACCTTGTGGTCTATGAGTGAGTGACTGCAGTACAGGCATTTAACCACTAGATGTACTGTAGATAACCTGTATATCAGAGGACGTTTTCACACGGGGCTTTAGGAGGACGCTAGCCGGCCTCCGTCCGGCCCCACTCCGGCTCCATTTCCAGGTCGTTCACACGCGCGCAGCGGCAAACCCCGCCCCTTCCGGTGCCATCCCTGCGTCAGTCCGGCTCGTCGCTCCGTGTGTTCAGACACACGGAGCCATAAGTCCGGCCTCACTCCGGCAAAAGGCCTCTAATTCCGGCTTCAGCGGCGGAAAGGTAATTCTGGGTGGCAAAAGGAATTAGCCTGCCGCCGCCGGAGCCATTTCGGAATCAGCGGCACGAGCCGTTCCGGAATGGCTCCAGCCGGCTTTAGGGACCCCCGTGTGAAAACGTCCTTAGACTTGCGATGTAGCTATAGTGGATTTCTGGATGAATAGCCTCTCTTTATAGCTATGGAAGAACTTTTATTTTCTCTCTACTTACCTTTTATTCTTTATTCTTCATCTCGGTTTTTTCTTTTTTCCCTCTTTTTTTTCTTCCTTCCTTTTTGATTCCTTTCTTCCTGACTTTTCTCTCTTTCTCCCTTTCCTCTCCTCTCTTCTTTTGTTCCTCATCTTACTATCTTTTCCTACCTTACTCTTTTAACTTTCTATTCTCTTGCTGATTTCTCACATGCTGATATCTATTTTTATTCACATTTGTATCTGTACTTGTGTTACATGTGTCATTTTGGTTTTTTTTTTAAATAAATATTTTTTTTAAAAAAAAATCTGCCTTCAGTCCCCATCCTGCTCATAGTTACTATGTTCTTGTCTGTCTCAAGTCCAACCTTGATATGTAAGAGATTCAAATATGCTTTTTAATTACATTTTGAGTTAATCTGATTTCTTTCCTATAACACTATGATTATTAGTGACTCAGTCAAACAGTTTTTCTTTAATATAGATACTTTCTCCTATAATACTCTCCATTATTTTAATTTTCATACAGCTGTGGTTTTTGCAAGTCATTTTGTCCTGCATTTTATTTTATCCTTCATGTTTCAAGTGCATAGGAAATGTTTTGTATATGTTCAATTATATTTTCTTGAGTGATCATCATCACTGAGACACTGGGACACATGAATGTTCTCCATAGGTAAACTGATGTCTATTGTTCATTATTTCTTTTTCAAGAAGGAGCTTGTGAGTGTAGTGACATTATTAAGATTGAAACCACAAGCCATTTGTGCAATTGGAAGTAGTAGCAAGCCAAGGCCAAGGTGCTCACATGAAGTTTACAGTACACTCAAGTACCTATATTATATTTGGTTTAACCTTGGATTATGAATGTAAAGTCAAGCATAGGAGACAAAACAGTACTGAATTTATAGATTGGACTTAATGGGAGTAGGCATTGTTAAATGCATTGAAGGACAGAATTTACTACAATCTCCCGCTTTCTGGGAGGAGTTGATTCACCGAGTTTAGTGCAGCAAATGTTCCTCATCTATTCTCTCCACCCCCTGGAACTCTTCACCAAACAACACACTCTCCATTTCATGGGTCATTCCACTTTTTTACTTTGAGGCCAGGAAGTAATCACTATTATGTTCAACACACTCTTCTTCCTCAACAGAATGCAGATGTCACAAACAATCTCTCTCACTCTCTCTTTTTGAGGGTCAGTACAAACAGCATGTCCTTCTGTGCTGAAAACCACTATGGGCCACACTGTATGAGTGTCTATAAAGTTTGAAAGCTTATTGCATGTGCAGTCCAATCTGTTGAGACCTCCCTCCAGGTAGTGTCACACATATTCTGTGTTTGGACTTTGCAAAATCATGACAGCCCATTCAATGAGAGGTTCCCAGATATAATGGCATCAGTCTGGAGCAATGACACAAATAAGTATTCTTTTGTGATTTCTCTAGAGAGTTGGCTGTCCTGATGTTTTGTCCTACAGATTTTGAGGAACAATCATGGTAGCAATCATGTGCAACATGTCCATGCTGAGCCTCAAGACAGTTTTGGTCCTCATCCTTATTTTTATAACCTTTTAAAAATTGAATTCAACCAAGGGGTAATACAAAATCCCTCAAAACAGAGGGTTCTCCTTATGTTCAATGCCAAGTTCCATGTAATTTACACTAAATAACAAAACTGCTTTACAGGATTAAGATATGTTAAATAATAGGTTATGCACATATTGAAAATGTATTTAAGAAATTTTCATAAGCAATTACTTCCTAATTTGGATATTTTATGTGATTTTTGAATTATTATTATTATAGTACTCATTTATTAGATGTATATTCAGTTTTAACTGCAGTAATCATCAGTTCACAGCATTTATAAATACATAATAGATAAACCAAGAATATCAATATTACAAGCTAATCAGATGTGTACATTTCATAACTGCTTATACAATTGTGATCAATCTGTTTAAATGGAATTTAGTGGGCTAAATGTTTTGTGCCATTTTGATGGAGACCCCTAAGTTACAAACAGTAGAAGATTGATTGGGGGCTCTTTCACACTACATAATTATAACACTATGATTCCACTTTAATTGTCATGATTGTATCCCACAGAATCCTGGGATTTATAGTTTGGGGAAGCATCAGGCCTCTCTGCAAGAGAATTCAAAATAACTCTTCTTAAACTGCACATCATAGCATTTTACAGAAAGAAGCCATGGCAGTTAAAGTGGAATCATTGCAGTATAATTGTGTGTTGTGAAAGGTCATGGATCTTGCTTTAAAATAAATGAAACAACAACAACAACAACAACAACAACCAAAAATGAATGAATTAGTTATTCAAATAAATAAATATCTAACAAGTAAATTTTCCATAATGAAAATGAATGGAACAACTAAAACAACTTTCAGTCTCTTGTGCAAAATTTATAGGAGTATTTGTACAAGCGTTGTGGAACTTCACAGACCTGCTGTGTTGTCTTCTGCAGGTCAGCTCTCACAGTTTGTTCCCCACACCTCAGGGTTCCACAACTGGAATGAAGCCAGGTGAGAGAAAACAGCCGTAGTGGAGGAAATACACAATAAAATACAGTAGGAGAGAGAAGGTGGAAACTCCTCACCCTCCCAAAACCAAATTTGGCTCTAAATCATGCACTTTTGATATGATTGGGAAAAATGGTTTTGAAGACGCATGCAGATGCCCTGTCCCATTTTGCATCTAGCCACCCTAATTGCAACCAACAGATCAAAATAATGTATGGAATAGTGTATGTCTATAATGTGTACATAGAAATTAAGTCTCAGTGCAATAGGCCTTACTTCCAAGTTGTGGAACCCATTAATTAAGTCAGTGCAGCCTTAATTTATTTTCTTCATGACAATATAATAATGGTGGCAGTGGTTATGATTATTCATCTGACCTTTTAAATGGAAGTTGTCAATATGACAAAACATGCAATCAGAACTTGCATATATGCATCTTAATCTGCCTCCTTCACACTTATGAATGCACTATACCTTAACAGACTCAATAGCCCTGAAATCTCCTTGGCAATAATTACAACTTCTTGTTGTTGTCGTCGTCATGTGCCTTCAAGGTGTTTCTGACTTATGGAAACCTTAAGGCAAATCTATCATGGGATTTTCTAGGGCTGAATGTGTGACTTGCCCAGTGGATATCCATGGTTGAGTGAAGAACTGAACTCTAATCTCCAGAGTCATAGTCCAGCACTCAAACTACTATACCACGCTGGCTCTCCAGTAAAACTCTAGCCTATGGTTATTTAGTACCATTGTTTAGATCTGCTATGAAAAGTTTGGGTCCCATATTCCTTGAATTACCCAAGCACTGAGGAAAATGTGATTCTTTTATCATCCAAGCTACTTGTGGAACTTAACTGGTGACAGGGGTGGTAAAAACATTATCTGAAATAAAAGGCCAAAGCAGAGAGCTCCTAAGGCAGTGAGGGTAAAATGGGACTAACCTGCCTTAGAGGAGTTTCTGTGAGGCAATCCTGCCTCAGGCAAGTAGACCAATTTTAAATCTCCCAGAAGACTAGCAAGAACCTGGTCACAGTTTTGCTCCTTAAGGATACACGGCATACTTTCCTGAGCCATAGTATATGATGCAGGGCATGTTGAGCAATAAATTAGCTTATTCTTTCTACCCACATGGTGGGAAAGAGGCTACATCAATTCCCCCAATCATTTATTCCTTCTTTCTCCCTAGTATTTGTGTCCTGCCTTTTGGTATAAATAATGAAGGCATTTAACAAGACCAGATAATTAATTCATGTAATAGCAATAGAGCAAATATAAGTACCGTAACCATAATTATCTACAATGGCTAAAAATAAAAACAGGAGCAATCTTATTTAAAAGCAGCATCCCTAAAGCCCACTGGAATAAAATAGTCTGATAGCTCCTAAAAGGCAAGCAGCAGTGAATCTTTCTTGAGGCACTATCCCAAATTACACAAGCCATCACTGAAAATGTCTTATTTATTTTACATTCATTCATCTTATTTTATTCATCCTCCTCTTTCTCCCATCATGAGACCTATCTCTTATCTTATCTTATTTTTTAATCAAGTCTTAGCTCTAGTGGTCACTGTCTACACATCTGAAAGTGCAGGGTTCACTGGAGGACCTTGGGCAGCTCATATGGGGGGGCAGTTCTTGGGTTGCTCTGGTCACATGCTCTATTAGAATTTGAAGGTCATAAGCCACTTGATTTTAGAGTGGAAAGAGATTGGTAACTAACTAAGATGGCAGAGGAAGAGAATAAAAAGACCTGATCTTCCATCTCCAGACAAATCCTGGTAGCAGCATTTTGAACAAAAGACCTGTCCTCAAGTGCAGTCCAGCTATGCAGGGATCTAATGTGACTTCTTGTATTATCAGTAGAAAAGTACAGAAAAAAAATATCTTTTAATCCAATTAATTTGGCCCAGTCATTAATTCTGTATGTGTGGCAAAATTAATAGGACACCAAAGGATTTCTAAAATTAATAGGACACCAAAGTATACATATACATATGTATTCATGATTCTCCTAATTATCATCATAATTATATGCTATAAAGTGAAAAGTAATTAGTTAATGCCTTTGCTCTTTGCTGAAAGCAACATTGGAGGTTGTTTAAACGCTCAGTTCCAACTTCACAAAATAACAGGCAAATGCCATACATTTAAAAAAGGTCATCACAAGTTTTTACTGTGAAAGATGGTGATGTTGCTAGTGATAGTAGTGGTGAGGCTAGCAACCACCACTTCACTTTTCTTCCATATCATACATGACTGGAGCACAGATTGAAGGGAGAGCAACGCATGTTTGGCAGCACCATGTGTCACAAAGAGACTGAGTATAGTGAACACAAGCATCTATATCACACCTTGCTAAAGCTCCAGGGCAGACTCACTTCTGTGCTTTAAGTATCAGCACAGTAAGATCTCAGTCCTGTAGATTGCATTCAGTAGATTTTTGAATAAAAGCCTTCCAGGACTAAAGTGAAATTTTTGACATTTTGGTTTTCTGGCAGCTATACCTGAGCATAAAATAGGCAGAACATAGAAAGAAATAAAATAATTTTTGCAATGAGTTGCACTTTTTGGTGACAAAGGCATAAAAAAAATGTATCCCAAGACTAATGTAACACATTTTATTTATTTATTTATTTATGTAATTTATACCCTTCTTTTCTCCCAGGATGGGATTCAAGGCGGCTTCCAGGGCTTCCAGAAGTTTAAAATAAGATTAAATTAATATCTTATTTCACAAAAGTTACAAAATTATTAAATAATAATACTATGAAAAACCATGGATAAAACAGATTGCCTGAGACCAAGGAACTGTCAAATTAACAACTGTAAGCCACTCATGTATACTGCTGGCGCTACATCTGAATAAATTAATTGATGATGATGATGATGATGATGATTTACTAATTTTTAGTAAAATATTTTAAAAATAAGATAAGATAAAATAAATCATTCCACTACACATGCACTACTGCTATGCAAATTACAACTCAGAGGCATGCCTGAATAAAAAAATCTTCATAATAGGTGAGAACTGACTTTATTAATTTAATAGGGGAGTAAGCTTTCAAACCCACTTTAACAAATTTCTAAACGAATACACAATAGGGCTCTGAGCTCCCCCCCACCCTGATTGTAATGAAAATAAAAATAAACAGAGAAAAAAAGTCTATCATTAAAGATCCAACTAAATAATCCTACTAAATTTACTAATACTAACAGCCACAGATTATTACATTGTTACAGAAGTAGAACTTCCTGCTGCCACTGTTGTTTCCCTATCCTATATTACACTGGATAGCAAATATGCATTTTGAGTGAGGGGCTCTATAGTAAACCTTCATGACCAAGGATCAACTAAATATTAAAGCAACAAGAGCCCTGTCTTATATTCAACCCGGCAATCCTATTTGTATTACGTATTTATTAAATTCTTACCTAAATTTCTGCCGGAAAACACAACTCAAGGCAGCTTACAGCAAAATTCAAATTTTAAGTAGGTTAAATTAAAACACAAGCACAAGTGAAAAACACAACTCAAATATGAGTTGAAAGTGTTTTAAGATTTAGAATCCCTTCCCATGTTGGATAGAGTACAAGCTGAGTCTCCCTTATTTGAAATGCTTGGGACTAGGGATGTTTGGAGTTAGGAATACCTATATTTGCATACATGTAAATAATGAGATATCTTAGAGATAGGACCCAAGTCTAAACAGAACATTCATTTATGTTTCATATATGCAGTACCTTATACACATAGCCTGAAGGTATTTTTATACAATATTTTAAAATAATTTTGTCCTGGAAACAAAGTTTGAGTACACTGAACCAGCAGAAAGTAAAGGTGTCACTGTCTCAGCTTCCCATGAAAAAAAGTTTTGGTTTTTGAAACATTTCAGATTGCAAAGTTTTGGATAAAGGGGACTCAACCTGTATACACATGTATTTTTACCAATGTTTTTACAGGTTGTAGAAACACAAGAACCCATGGACCTGAGATGTTTGTGTGGGGAGTATCAAGTGGCTTGCATCCCTAAGACTAGACTGGGGTGTGTGTGTTAAGCCTCCTTGAAAGGATCGGGGAAAATTGGATCACCAAGACTCCTATGTAGTTAAGTCTCCTTAAGAATTATTCATTAAAAATATACCAAATGTTCAAGCACTGAGAAAGATTAAGGCAGCTTTTGTTGTTGAACCAGTTCAGAAAGCCTGTAGTCTATCCTATGTACTTACTTGGGAATAAGCTACACTGAACTCATGAAGAGCACTTCTAAATACACACTGTGCTTGTAAGAGTCTTCATATTTAAGGATGTTTAAGTGATAATGGATGGGAAAAGTAAACTGCCCTCCCTCTGCAAGGACCTCTAAGTAGCAAAATTTAATAACAACCTGTCTGCCAATGTTGATTCCCACAACATAAAAACAGTTCTATGATGCCTGCAAGAAGCTGTATAATACCTATAGCAGCACATGAAGAAATTAGAAAAGTGTACATAACCCTCTTTCATTTATTTTAATCTCTCTGATGTGTGTGTGTGTGTGTGTGTTAGAGAGAAAGAGAAAGAGAAAACCCACTTCCACTCTGAATCTGTATTACTTTGAAAATTTTACTTGGAATAGTCCTATGGAGTGTTGTGGAACTCTGGAGTGTATTGCCAAAGTTACATCCCCTTTATTCTGTGAAAATATATGTAGAACTATAGGAAAATAAAAGCAGTTGTGAGGAAACAGGACCTGGGCATGTTAAAAAGTGGTCACCCAGAGTCTCTTCAAGGGGGACATGCTTTGGTAGTTTACAAATCAATCCATAAAGAGAGTCAGGTCCTATTTTGTAATCCCTTCCATTCCTTTTATTACACATGACATATTACATTGCACCATGCAGTGCGCACCGTGACAAAAAATGCCCCTTCTTATTTAATTGTGATCCCTTCACTGGTCTGAAATGGGCTGCTTTATTTCCTCTGCTTTAAAATATACGACTGGCTCTTTAGCTGATGAAGTATTTTATTTTATGAGCTAGGAGCGGATGCTTAGACAAAGCAGAACAGCAAGGCAGGGGAAGACATACAGATATTATATGTATATAAAAGAAATGAAAAGGCCCTTGGCAGTGTTAGAAAGGCCTGGGACAGAATAATACACTTTAATAATGAGGGATAGAGCCACGGCTTTTGCTGATGGCTGTGACTGGCTCTGTGACCTGATTATGTCGCAGAGTGTCAGCAGCTGAGACACTACAAAAGCGAGTGCATCCCATCAAATCTATCTCCATTGTAATCACTCTCGCTGCTGAGAGGCTTGTTAGGAGGAGAGAACCATCAGGCCTTATTAGCACCATTTACCATCAAGATGCTCAGAGAGCCAATGGATGCCCTCTCATCAGAATAATGAGAACCAAAGTACTCCCATTAGCCAACTGGATCAACAACAACTACCTGCTTAGTCTGCAGGCATTGTGGATTAAACCTTTCTGAAGGCAGTTAATGTTTGCTAATTAGTGAAGCTATACACAAAGCTATCTTCTCCCACACAAAGGAGATGTCAATGAAGAAGGGCATATGTTCAGTGCCGAATGAATCCTTTGGCTAACTCACAAGCTACATTACACACTGTGACTCTACAGTGCAATTAAAATTATGTGATGTAAAAATCCATTAAATAATTCTTTTCATTTCCTTTTTCAGTCCTTGTACTATTCAAAAAATATAAGCTTTAATATGTCACAGCCTTGCTAGTTGATAAAATGAATATTCTTTTAAAACTGTTTATTCAAATAGACAAATTTCAGAAACCAGCCTGTAGCCCTCACATCAAACAAAGTGTCACTCAAGTCAATTTGATTACTAAAGAGGATTCAGTAATAAAAGATTTCCACTGCATGGTTTAGTCAAAACTGTGGGTCTGGTAACATTTTAAAGAATTTTCATTGCAGTTGTGTTTTCCTAGTTCTCCCCCCAAACTATGCAAGTTTAGATGAGCACAAGGTCTATACCATCAACAAAATAATGAAGTTTGTGTGAAAGTTCATATCATGGGAAAAGAAAATATATACAGCAGTTCTGCTCTTCTGTAGTAGTAGCTTGTAGCTTCCATGTCAATGGGGCAATGAATTTGCATGAGTTTCCATAACTTTTTTTTTTTTTTTGCACAAAATTTGCTAGGGAAGGTGCAAAACACATTTTTCATGCAAAAATACTACTCATGGAAACACATGTTTTTTGGGTGAAAAATTGGTTTTTAATCCCCCAAATACATGTTTTCCTATATTAAAACAACAACACAACAACCCTAGGTGTATTCCTGGAAAAAGTCTTTTTGTGTGAAAATTTTGGTTTTTTTTGTATAAAACCCCTGCCCCAAAAGTTTATTTTTGAAAGTAATCTTTTTGTGGAAAAATATTTTTGATGTTGCAAAAGTAGTGTTTCTGGAAACTTCTATTTTTGCACAGAAAACACCAACTGTGTACAACCCCCTCCCAGTTTACAGCAACAGAAATCTTGTCTTTTATGCAAAACCCAATGTTACACAAAAAAATCTACATGTTTCAGGGAACACTATTTGTGTTAAAGTGTTTTTTTTTAAATGCACAAACCTCAAAATGTTCATCCTGCATACACCCTACATGTATTGTGCAAAGTAATTTCTTAAAATACACTGGGGTGGGAGACTGCAAAATTCTTGTTTCTTCCCAGCTGGGTTTTTGTGATTGTAGAGACACACTCTCTCTCTTTAGATCAAGAAACAAATAACATCAAATAATCTTTCCATCCCAATTATGAGTTAATTGGACAATTAGTCAATAGAAAGCAAACAGGTTTTTTGACTTGCCCAAGGTCACCTAGTGGGTTTCATGGCCAACCAGGGAATTGAACCCTGGTGTCCAGAGTCAAACCCCTATGCCACACTGGTGTGATCTCTCTTTCTCTTTCTCTCTCTCTCACAAACTTTATTCACACAGAAGAGTACCTGTTGTATTGATCTGTACCTGGAAACTTGATGAAGAATGACTACTCTATGGACTGTTGCAGTTTTGTAAAAATAGGATCCCACCCACATCTGCAATCTGTGGAATTCTCAGATAGGGTGTTTGAAATATTCAGTTCTACTATAAAGTCTCTTACACATTCTTATTCCGGTCCAGGACTGATGTGATTGCTCACCAGTTTACCAACACTTTCTATTATTTGTCTTCCTGGGAGAGCCTGAAAAAGAGGGGGGAGACCCCTTCGACTGACAAACTGTCATGGTTTTATATCTCATAGCCTTAAATTTATGTCCCATGTATCTACTGCCTCCTGTGAGAGGAGTTTGCACTGTTTCTGAAGTACAGATATTAACAAGCAAGCTTTCTAGATGGAGCTGATCTGACTATGAGTTATAGGTATTGTAACCAACTTTTCTTCTATTCCAATACTATGTTCCTAACAGAAAACTTAATAGGCTTTTGAGAGCCTCCATTTAAAGCTGGCTGCATAAAATGATCCTTTGATGAAAAGGGATTGAAGCAAGGGTTAAAGTAGACACTGAAAGGTTATTGTAGAGGGCACACTGGTCGTGCAATCCTCCTTTAATATGTGTGGTGTGCACCTGCGATAAGATGATTCATTAGCTAAGGCCTCACTTTGACAAGCTCCATCGTTCAACCCTCGGGGTAGTGATGGAACAATTCTGTACCCACCCAGTAAATATAACAAGGTCAGCATTTTTTCCTTGTGGGACTTATATATGAGGAATGTGAGTGCCAGATTCATCTTTGTTCATGCTTTATGTTAATCATGACTAAACAAAGCAAACATCAATACAAACATCAGCCTTGAGGGTGGTTACCTTTAAATATTTAAAAAGCAATGGATAGGATAAAATATGTGTAACTTCTATCTCATTTAAGCAGGTAGGTGAAACTGAATCATAGGGAGGAATAATTCATCGTTTCTGCATTTTTCAATTATATTCTCAGAACTGAGGAAGCACACATTCACAATCACTACTCTCAAGAACAATATCATAGCTCTGATTTTAGCATATGAATGCTTCAACTTCCCACTGTCCCTTCATAGTTCAACAAAACTTCCACCACACATGCTGATGTCTCCCTGTTTCTCAAAGGTCTGGTTTTTACTGCAATCCTGTTAAGCTGAGTTCACTGTTCAGGGGAAGTAATTTCACTAGAGATGGTACTTAAGGGTATTTCTTTCATGTTTGTGGTGAATAAGAACAGCAAACTCATACGGGCCTTCCATGCATAGCTTTATCAGAGGCCTATACAATACAACTATAGGCACTTGCTAGGGATACAGTGGCTCAAGTGGTTAAGACCCTTACTCTGTTGATTGCAAAATCAGCAGGTTGGCAGTTTGAGGCCTGGGTGCTGCATGATAGGGTAAGCTCCTTTCATTAGTTCCAGTTTCTGCCAACCTAGCAGTTCGAAAACATGCAAATGCAAGTAGATAAATAGATACCACTTCAGTGGGAAGGTAAGCAGCATTCTGTGCAGTCATGCTGGCCACATGATCACAGAGTAGTCTCAGAGAACACTGGCTCTTCGGCTTAGTAATAGAGATGAGCACCACCCCCTACGGTCCAACATGTCTTGACAACCTTGTCAATGAGGATTACCTTTACATTTTATAGGTAGTTTAGGAAGCACATGGTTTGTATGAAGAAAAGAACAGGCAGTTCCCCATAACAAGCAACTTCAGCTAATCTAAAAATAGCTATTCTGATGCAAATAAGAATACAGGTCCCTTAGTTTAAGAACACTATTAATTGCTGTCAACATTATGAGCTTTATCACTTGCATAAGTGATTTGCAACATCACTTTTGTTCTGGTGTGTGTGTGAACTAAGGATATAAATGAAAACAGCAAACAGAATTCAGCTAACATGCAGCGCTTTTGACAATCATGTAAGAAGGGCTATAATCATATGTAAAACAAATTTCACTCAAAAGGGGAGGGGAGCTTACTTATGAACATATGCACATGTCTGTTTTGGCTTAAACCCCCAATTATTTCAGTGGAGATCTTGGTAGAAGCTAACTTTCTTCCACTGAAATAATAAAAACACCAAACTTTGCCTTGTTCACTCTGATTAGCATCTGATTCTCAGTGCATCTAAAGTAATTCTTTAATCTCATTTCAAGAGGTTTGTGTTAAATATTCAAAATATGAACACTGTCTCCTGCTTTCAATTTTTTCCTAAATAGTAAGGGAGACCTGTTGAGGTATGTTGATGTTATAGAAATTCACGTGAGGGCCTAAACACTCAAAATTACAAATGTACACTTCAAAATTGTTTTGCAGTTAGATGCAAAGAAGCCAAAAACTTCTTAAAAATAATATTGGGCTGAACCCAGACTTAATCATAGCATTCACTCACTGAAATCAGTGGGACTTGTTAGTATGTTACGTAGGGACATTGGGTCCTAACAATTTTAATGAATCTTCTGTTAGTAAGATTTAGTCCCAATCCAAACCTCTGATGCTATCTCAATCCTCCATTCAACTTCTTCTCTTTTGGAAGGAAACGTTATTTATTCCCGCATCCCATGCATACATAGACATGTGCAGCCATAAATGGCTGTCATGCATACAGAATTCATTTCTTTCTCAAGATCAGTGTGCTAAATGAATTCACTACTTCCCCTCATCTTCCACTCACCTGTCCTTGTGCATTAGTGACTAGTTGACCTGTGACCCCCTGAAGACCGGAGAGTGCATTGCCAAAGGCCTGTGAGCTTGCTATTGAGCCCATGGCGGCTGCTGCTGCCGCTGCTGCTGCTTGACTTGCTAGAGGATTATTAACCAGCTGAAAATAGGAAGAAAAGAGCAAACAGTAAAGATAGTGATAGTAACACACAGCTAATTGACCTGATAAAATCAATTTGATTGGGATACTATTAATCTTAAAATCTCAAACAGCATTTGAGCATTTCACAATGGGCATATCTGTCATCTGGATCCTAAACCCTTTACTAGTTTTGTTGATATCAGCAGAAATGATTCCACTTTAAGTAGATCATGGCCAAAGTGGAACAAACCAAAGAATATTTTCTGTCTGTAAAGAGTTATTTACACAGATTTGAAATGGGATTTTAAAAATGAAAAATGGTATAGAATTATTCAAATATAATTCAGCTTCATTCTGATGTGGAAGAGTCCAGGAGTCCAGGAAGGACTGTTTTACATGCTTATTATCTTAGAAGTTATAAATAATATCATATTTCCCCTCCATCTATACGGGGGTCCTTTCACACAACACAATTATAGCACTATGGTTTTATTTTAACTGCCATATTAAAATCAGTGTAGGGATGGCATTTAGAACCCTCAGCCAGAGAACTCTAGGGCCTCAGCAAACTACAAATCTCAGGATTCCATAGGAATGGCAGCTAAAATGGAATCATACTGTTATACAGTGGTTGTGTACGATGAAAAAGCCCCCAATTTAGTTGTCTCTGCCAGTATTCAGAGCCCCATTTCAAGAGAACTTTACAGTTCAATGGGATTCCAAATGTCCAGAAGGCAAGGAAAATGTGTCTTGTGAGGGCAGTGGTGCTAGTCCTGCTTTAGCTACTTAGGAAGCCCTGTTGGCATAGTGGTTAAATGCTTGTACTGCAGCCATTCACAGCCACAAGGTTGTGAGTACGATCCCCTGGCTCTAGGGTTGACTCAGCCTGGCATCCTTCTGTAGGTCACTAAAATGAGTACCCAGCTTGTTGCGGGCAATTAGCTTACTCATTGTAAACCACTTAGGGAGTGCTTAAGTGCACTAATAAGTGGTATAGAAATGTACTTTCTATTGCTATTGCTATACTATCTTTTCAAATATAAAGCTTGCACAAAAGGCAAACAGCTACCTGGATGCCTTCACCAAGCTTTCTACATGTTTACAAGGGCATACATCCAAACAAGTGATTCCCCATGTGGATTCTGAAGTGATATGATCCTATTTAAAGGACTGTAACCGATGGTCCTCTGGATGCATAGTTCAATTGTTAGTTGCATTTCTGTTGTAAAATGAAGGGTGAAGAGGAATAATGAAATGGCAAATAAAAAAATGTACCATACACAGTTGTTTGAGAAAGAAAAGGTATGGCTCTGTCAAGCATTATAATGAGCAACTGACAGCTTACTTAATACTCTGAACTACTAAAGCTAGGAAACCTGCATTTGTACTTCACTTTAGTAGTATAACAAGAAAATAATACGTATAGCCTAATATTAAAAGTTTGAATTTCTGGGGACTCTAAAAATAGCTAGCTTTCACAGATATCTGCTCGTTATATACATTTGTAGTAGCTGAGATATTTGCTGTCTAAATCTACTTAAATCTACGGCTCTCAGGAATAAGTACTGATAAGGGTATTGCTGATGTAACCTGACTTGATTCAATATGAATCGACACCACCTGAGGTGATACGAACAGCATATCCTTCAAGATACATCCTGGTTTCACTCATTATATGGCATAGATTATGGGCGGCCTCAACTCATTATTAAAGCTAGTGTGATCAAATTGGAAACCTAATCTGAACTCTTCTGTTCCATAACAAATTGAGGAAATAAACCCCAATAAAGGAAGCCTTTAAGCAGCAAATAACATTAACAAACAAAAATGTGTTTTATGGCAAGAATGTTTGGGTATGACCATATGGACTGATAACATATGTTGTTAAGACAAAATGTGATGAGAAAAGTTAACAAATGCTTTAGGGACTCAGTTCCACATTGTCAGGAAGAAGAAACACACTTAGACTAGCACTGGGATGTATTTGCTGGCCAAATTCACAGTAACAAATTATAAAGAAAATGAAATCTTCCACTTTCTATGAAAGTGATCTTTGAATAGAATAAAGGGTAACAGTAAAATTCACAGGATTGTAGAATACGTAGTACTGTTTTTCCCCATTTTTTTAAAAAAATATGTCATTAATTTTTCTTTAGCCTTTTTGTATGAACGTACACATTAGGTCTGTCTCAATCAGATAGGCTATATGCTCGCCCATCTCATTACTCACAACCATCTTTACCATTACTATCACATAAGTAATATACGTCTATCATCATTACCATCATTAAGTCATATATATATAGTCTTGAAAAAGGCAAAATATCAGGCATGTCATTGGTAGACTAAAAGTGGAATGTGGCAGGCTGTAGCATAGGGTTAACAGGAAAAGGATCTTTGACCTGAAACAGGTGGGCAGATGGCATGGCATTTACATGACACATGCCCCTGGAGCATCCAGAAGCCACCCTGGGACTGCTTAAGGTGGCCCAAAACTGCCACCCAAAGGAGCGGATCTTTTCCACTCCTTGCTGCAGTTCATTTGGGACCACAACAGGAGATGCCCTTGGGGCTGTGGCATGTGTTCGCCACATCTCCAGGACAATTGGGCTGGGAGAAGCTCCCGGCCGCCTGTCTGCTTTGCCCCTTTGTTGGGCTGGTTCTGATTTAAACTCAAAGCATAAAAGTGGAGCAGTTAACTGTTTCACAGTGGAAGATGCTCCCTCAGAGGGTAGTGCAGTCTCCTTCTTTAAAGGTTTTTAAAAAGAGGCTGGATGGCAATCTGTTGGGGGGGGTTGATTGTGAGTTTCTGCATGGCAGGGGGGTTGGACTGGATGGCCCTTGTGGTCTTTTACAACTCTATCATTCTATGATTCTATGAAGTTTCTTAGTTTTTTCAGGCCTTGGTTGTAGTTACACTGTACAACAAACACAGTCTTATTGATCAAACCATAACAAAATGATTGGGCAGAAACATTAATCATGTACCACCATTTAGGCTGATTATCATGATGCTGATTTAGAGAATTGTACTGAATATGCCTAAAATATCAGAATAATACTTGCAATGTATTGTTGGCACATCAGTATCAGTGCTATACCCTGAGGCTACTTTGCTGAGATAGTAAAGCAATTGAGAATAAGTGATAGTGAATATTTCCATAAACTGTTCAAAAATGTCCCAAAAGGAGAGTTGTTTTGGGGCACTGCCACAATGTTTTGTGAAAAACTGTTAATAGTCCTGGGCAAACTACACAGTTTCAGCCTCAGAAAACCCCGTGATAGGGTTGCCTTAGGGTGTCATAAGTTGGAAACAACCTGAGGGCACAAGACAAAACCAGCAAAGTTCTGGCTCAACTCTATGGCAAAACTGGAGATAGGATTATTATTACTAAAATACAGAAAACCTCACAAAATATGTATTCTTTATAAAGCAAAAGCTTCCATGTTATTTAGGCAAATAGAGGCACTATAAACTGCTGCCTGTAATTTTCTCCTTTTTTGCTGCTGTGTGAGTAGGACCAAATACCTTCAGCATATCCTTGATTATACTCTACTGGCATTAGATATATAGAGGACACTCAAGGATTAATACTGCAAGGCAGCCACATAGAATTGTTTCCATAGAGAACCTCCCTTTCCTACCTATAGACTTTCATGTGATTCAGGGCCAGCAAGCCACCTACTGCCAAAATGAACTATAAGTCCTGATATAGATGCATCTCTGTCAGGGGTCTATTAGAGATGTGCACAAGGTTTACAAATGCTAGAGAAGGTTGAGGCTGGTTCAATTTCAGCCCTTAACAACAAGGTAATTTCAGGCAGAATTTTGTTAAAGCTTTTTTTAACTGCAGAGAACAGCACACTGCGTCTTCAGAATTCTTGATACTTTTGTCCTTAATATATTTTGTTCAACATTTATCTTTGGTCATTCATATATAGGTGGTTTTCTTGGGAAACCTGGTTGGTTTCTAAAAGCTAAAATTTTGTTCGTATCACTCTACTTTCTCATTTTCTTGTTCATATTTCCCTGTGTTCATCTTCGTTCAGTGAAAGTCACAAACTGAAAATCTTCTAAATCTGACAGATATATGGGGGCGGTTGTGGCACAAAGACAGCATATACTTCAAGAGCATCAGAAGGTCTTGGTCTTAGATCATGGGACTAAGGAGAAAATCATGATTCTTTTATCACAGGCCACCATGATTCCTAGCCCAAGGTGCAAATGGAAAGGACTTTGATTGGATTAGAAAATTATAATTTTGGAAGTATAGCATGCCGGAAGGCAAATCTTCTCAGGCAGGATTTTACAATATGTATCTCCCCTGCTCCAGTTTGCGATCTCCAGACTTTTCCACTCAACCAACTTATTGTGATGACTCAACCTGGAGCTATCTTGTTACCAACAATATAATTCCCTTTACTTGCCTGGTACTGTAACTGGCTTGCTTGAATCCACCATCCTTGAGACTTTCCCTTATTCTTCTATGAGTTGTTGTCTAACCTGGGCTCTTTTACCTGTCTGTTGGATCAAGTGACGCAGCACATGGACAGCAACAGCCCCAGATTTCCTATATTGGAGTAGTCTATCAGCCAGAAGATGTAGAAAAGCCCAAACTGTTAGCTTCCTCCCTATACTGCCAGGCTGCTGCAGAAGGAAGAGCCACATACCTTATTTATTATTATTATTATTATTATTATTATTATTATTATTATTATTATTATTATTATTATTATTCAGACCCTGCTCTTTAGAAATGTTGGGGTATGCAGACAGTAGGACCTAGCATACACACATGCAGAATCGATGCACGTAGGCAGGAATGCCCAGAAAATGGGTTCTTTTGAAGAGTTTTGCTCCAGATGGCACAGGAAAAATCCTCCTACATGCAGGCTACAGCTTTCAGCTTGGAGAAATGAATTGCTGGACAGCGAGACTTCACTCAATGAGGGCTATAATCTTTGTTGTAAATATTTACAAAGATACACAGAGTATCAGACATCTGCCTTGAATACTCACAACTATACAGACCAACAAAGTGCTTCACCAACTACAACTAACCAACAATGGAGATTCTGACCCTATCCCATATATAGGTGGTTTTCTTGGGAAACCTGGCTGGTTTCATCCCCAGTGCCTGTTGCATCAGACCTCCCATGATGCACAGCTGGCCAAATGCTGACTCATGCACCTGCTACTTGAACTGTTACCATTCATCCAGTTCCTTTCAGTGGCCACATCCATGTCATTTTCCAGACATAGGTGGATGTGACCATTCTCAGAGCAGCTTACAAACTGTTAATTAAACACTTTCCTGCCCTCAGGCATACAATCTAAAAAGACATGACACAAGAGGAGAAGGAAATGGCAGTAAGAAAATAGGTGGCAAACAAGTTGTGTGATAGCACAATGGGAGGATCTAATGACCTTCCTCAATGACAGGTTGCCCAGAGAGAAGGCTGCCATGCCATGGGAGGTTATAGGCAGTGTATTTAGTGTCACAAATTCAGAAGCCAGCAGGATAGTTTACTGTGGACAGCTAAAAAGACAAACAAATGGGTTTTAGAACAGATCAAGCCCAAACTCTCCCTCAAAGCCAAGATGATCAAATTGAGGCTGTTGTACTTTGGCAACATGAATCATTGTAAAAGACAATAATGCTAGGAAAGCTAGTAGACAATAGAAAGAGAGGGACACCACATGCCAGATGGTTAGACTTGAGAGGCCACAGGACTGAGCCTGCAGGGTTTGAACAGAGGACTGGTGGACTTGGGGAAATCTCACCCACAAGGTTGTCATGAGTTGAGATTGACTCAAGGGCAGTTAACAATGACAAATAGTTATAACTGGGATGAACAATGCAGTGAGAACAATGATCAATGTATTCTGCCACAGGTGTACATGTGCAAAGGGAGCTAAAATTAAAAACTGTATATACTATCTTTTCTGCAGCAAATCTGCTAACAACCACAGAAATCTGTAAGTTTTTCATTAAATCTCACATTATTGCCTTACTATACACAGAATCCTGCCCTTCCATAAGGCAGTGTTGAAAGACAGATGAATTTTTTAATGTATCAAGTCTTTCCTGCTTTTAGCTGTTGGCCAGAATACAACCAAATATTTATGGACCCTTTAGGCAATATTTTTGTGCTATATAAAACAAACATTTTTTGTGATAAAAATAATAAAGGACTAAGCTTCTTTCAGGTCTGGTTCTGACTTATTTCAGGGGGAGAAAACATACAGGAATCACAATAAAGTCACTGCGGGATTTTATTTTTTTTTAAAAAAAGACTTGAATGTATACAGAATAAGAACCCTTGGCATCATATGTACTATAGATAGTAACATAGCAAAGCCATTTAAAATCCCAGCATTTGCTGATGAAATTGATGTTTTACTGATATGTACCTATTATTTTTCTATACCAAGTGTGTGAGTCTTTCTATTTTCCTTTTGCTCTATCACAGAAATAACTCCAGTAATACTATCCTATTCTAAAGCCACTATGAGAGTGGAATAACACAATAAAACAGAAGGGCCTTACTTTCCTTATTAAGATCTTCCTTCATAGCAGGACATCTGTGGAAGTCAGTGGAGTTAAATCAATTGAATATGAGCATGAAAGGAGAGGTTTTGTTTTTATAACTTTGTGTGGCACTGGAAGGCCAGGGAATCATTTGTGACTTAACCACAATGATGTTTCCCCCTGAAATCCCTGTCTATGTGATCATGGCACTTGACTGTACAGTTCTGCACTCCCCACCCTGACACTTTTTCACTTTGTGGCCACAGATAATATTTTAAACCTCATATATATATATATATATATATATATATATATATATATATA
>CM034710.1:60584878-60600581 GCA_020142125.1 Phrynosoma platyrhinos
GGCCGCATCCGGCCCCTGGGCCTTAGGTTGCCTACCCCTGTAGTAGAGCATCATCTTGCTACAATTTGCAAGTATTAGTTGATTAGTTGTTGCAATTTGCAAAGACTATCCTGAGGGTCTCTCTCTCTTTCTCTCTCTCTCATATTCATTTACAGCTCACTTTCTTCCCGGTAATGAGACTCTAAGACATTTACAAGTTATTCAAAACAGTACAGATTAAAAATCATACAAAAACATCAGTAAAAATATAAATATGAAAGTTATTTTTTTTAAAAAAACCAACAATCCATAGAGTTAAAACCATTTCAAATGAATTATGATTTTTTTTAAAAAATCAATAAAATAGCACAGCAATAAAAGCCTGTCCCAGTCAATTTCTAAAAACCAGGTGGAATAGGATTCTTTCTACTTGTCAACAGAAAGAGAGCAAGAAAGGACCCATGTTAGCCTCCCTATGAAGTGAGTTTCAAAGTCTGGGAGCAGCCACTGAGAAGCTCCTCTTCTTTGCTCCCAGCGAAATGAACCTAAGAAGGTAGTGGGACAGAGAAAAGGCCTCTCTCAAAGATCTTGGAGTTCTAGCATGGTCATATAGGTAGGCAGGGTCATTCAAATAGCCTGGACCCAAGTTGTATTTTTTTAAAAGCTTCCTCCTTCCTTCCCAGTCATTGTGGCACCAGAGGTCACCCACCACTCTCCTTCTGCCTAGAAGCAAATACACTAAATTAAGTATTCCATTTCCCAAAGAAAGTGAAAAGTAATAATACTCTCATTTTACCTTGATCTAGGAACAGCCCCCTCTTAATTTCCAACAGGAAGATATGTTCTCTCTCTCTATGTTTGAATAACAAACTGTGAGTGAGTATAGTTGGTACTTAATGCATTACATTTAATGATATCACCAGAAGCCATCTCTAGGTTTCAGGTTTTGGCTTGGAAACCTCTGGGCCTGAGATCATCCTGAACTGGCAACTCAGACTTGAAACAAGAAAGCAACAACACCTCCACATGCTTTAGTGGATATTATGCGGAATGCAAGAGAGAAGGGCTTACTTCAGCAGGCCAATTGACAGTTTCTGACTCCTAAGGCTATTGCCATTGGACAATTCAAAGAGGGTTCTCTTTTTAAATTTATTTGAAAACAATATAATAGAAAGATACCGTATATATTAGAGTATAAGTTGACCTCATGTAAAAGTCGAGGGCAGGTATTGGGGACAAAATTATGGATTTTGGTAGGACTCGTGGATAAGTCAAGGGTAAAACCTAGGGGCATATAACAAAAGATCTAAAGGATGAAGGGAAGGAAAACAATGCCAAAGAACTTACAAAATTCCAGCAGACAACTGTTGGTGCTCATCCTAAAATTTGGATGGATGAGAGGGCTGGGGGAGGTCAGTGCTTCCAAAACAGACCATATTCTTGCCTTTTACCTGGGGATGGTTCCTTTTAAAGTACAGTACTTAATACTGACCCATGGATAAGTTGACTCAGATATTTTGGATCAATTTTTTTGACTAAAATTCTAGATTTATACATGAGTATATACAGTCAGCCATATCAGAACAGAAGGGAATTATAGTGGGGAAAAATTAAACACAGAGGACACTACCGAATGTTCTCAGTTGCTGGCCTTGAAGAATGGGATATCTTCAGAAAGAGACTATTGTCAATGGTGGAAGACCTACTACAGAACAGTCTCTGTGCTGTTCTTTGTAGAAAACAAATGCCACTGTTTAGAATCATCACAAGTGAAAGATTCTAGCCCCACAGTGAGTACCCAAAATAACCCCAAACTACAGGCCCTGACCTTCATGCTAAATAGCACTGGCCATGAAGGACACCTGTATGATTTTGCTAGATGTGGAAATGTGATTTTGCTGAATGTACTGAACTCAGTGTTCAGTAGTATTTCCATGACCCCACCTCTTCTTGGAGAGTGATTGGCAACTGATGTCACCTTTTACTTCAAGGATGTGTGTTCAATTGACATTGATTTTTGTTACTGTAAATCTGCTCACACAGCCATGTACTGTTCATATAGCAACAGTACAGTAACACTGGCTTTCCAGTACAGGCTGGCTCAATTCAGTGGATACATTCCTATTGTAGGATTCCGCCCCCCCCCCACCCCCAGATTTCTGAAGACCATTGCTTATCAATGAGCAAGTGCAGGAGAGCAAATGAAAATGTTCATTCCCAAGAGTGAGGAAAGGTGCATTCCTTTAAAGGCAAAAGCAAAAGGCCACCTCTGTACTGATAACACAAGCCTTAAACATTAATGTCATTTCTCAATGCATTTGCCATCTCACTATGGGTTACATAGTGCCACAGTCCATGTAATCTCCTGAATGGGGAAAAAGTAGATTCAAAGTGCCAAATAGATACCCACAACATAATATCAAGTAAAACAAACACATTTCTTCTAACTGCCCACACCCCAATTCCAAATGTTTTGAGATACAGAGAGAAATCCCAGTCATTTCTTATTACTGTGAAGGTCAGCCTAGCTGGGAAAATTGTTTCAGCTTTACAATTCCCCAAACTGTAGAAAGCAGTTAGAGTTCTGGACAAAAACTAATGTTGCATTCAAAGGGAAAAGAGGCTGATATGGCATTGCTGAAGTAATAAGAGATTTTTTTTTACTCTTTCCACTTCCCTGTGAACCTAATCAACTGTGACATGAGAAAATACACTGGGCTCACCCAGCTAGAATCTGACTGCCACCTGAAAATGTCCTCAATATTCCACTGTTTGGGACTTTACAATGATCCTTCCAACATCAATTTTGTACATGTACATCAAAATGCCATTAGAAATGCTTATAAACACCTCCTTGCTCACAGGCTTGCACTCAGACTGCAAGCAAAGCCCAGCTGTAAAAGACTCTCCAGTGGCTGTTGAAAGGTTTCTTTCCATTACTCATGTGAAAGAATCTGGCTATGGGA
The DNA here is from genome assembly GCA_020142125.1 of Phrynosoma platyrhinos. Classification (NCBI taxonomy): domain Eukaryota; kingdom Metazoa; phylum Chordata; class Lepidosauria; order Squamata; family Phrynosomatidae; genus Phrynosoma; species Phrynosoma platyrhinos. The sequence continues at coordinate 60,587,824 of CM034710.1, forward strand.
AAGGCAGCTTTGGGGAATGTGGAGGAGATCTAAGGATCTCTACTTTGACCTCCATTGGAAACTCTTTTAAATGTCATTAGATGCATGCAACAGATGTTTAAGAACCCATGGAAATGTGAGTTGAAGATTTCTGTGTTCAACAGGGACCCAGCTGACTATTTTATTGTTGTTCTTGTTATGTCAAGTGGATTATACTCATTAAAAGCTAACAATAACCATGCTTACGTGCGAGGATCTGAGCAAGAAAGAGGTGGGTGAAGTCAGAGACTGTAAAATACTTATGATAAACTTTGTTATGACACTTATAGTTTACTGAAAGAGCAGCATGATGCATATACTCACCATGTATAGGACACATGTATAAATGAAAACAGACTGCCTTGATAAATGTACAGCATGCTTAATGAAACTTCTGATGACAGTTTTATTATCTTTCCAGTGATGAAAAGCTCAGCTCTTCTAACATGACTGTACACAATGGTATTATGAGTCTCCTCCTGTGTTCTAATATTTACAGGAAATATTACAAGTGTTTGACATATAAATGGGATATTTGGCTGACTTTAATAACCATATGATCAATAAGAAGTGATATTTTTATAGCTTAAGTTCAATATATAGAGGGCCATGGGTGGCAGATCTTAACCAAAGCAATAAGGCTAGAAACATTGTGGTGAGAACCCAGAGTTTTTAAATGCTCACTTGTAGATGTAGAATCTTTAAAGTCTAGTGGTGTTTATGTCTCTACTAAGCACAACCCAAAGAATTTAAGGCTTAAGACTATTATTTACTAAATGCTTATTGGGTTTACCTTAATATGCTTAAATGTTTAAATACATCTTATTCATACATAAATACAGAATATATAGCAGGGCTTGGCAACCTATGGCTTGTGGGCTGGGCACAGCCCACAGAGGCCTTGGGACCGGCCCATGGCCGGTCCTGCCGCCGCCGCCTGGCCCCAGTGCCATTTCCCCCCACCCTCTTGGCCCCCGGCAAAAAAAGTTGCTGACCCCTGATATATAGGATGCAATTAAACCTACTGGCCAGCTGTCTTCCTATATATTTTTATTTTATTAACTTGTTTATTTGTTTAGAGGATTTATTTTCTTCTTTTTTCCCAAAATGGGATTCAAAGGGATGCAAAGAAAATTTGTCCAAATTTTCTCATCCTCAGTGACACTAAAATAATTCATCAAGAAAATTTTTTACTTCAGGAAGAATTTTCATAATTTAGGGTGGAAATTTCAGAAAATTAACTTGTACAAAAACAAGTTATTTACACAACTCCCAATATTTTTGCCCAAGTTTTATGTGCAAAAAGTGCTACCTTTTACAAAATACACTGTTTTCGGCAAAACTGAGCTTGTTGCACAAAGGAATATGTTTGTACAAATTTCGCACAACAAAGATCCAAAGTTCAAAAATGCTTGCAAAATACACAAAACTTGATAGAGGAAAAATAAAGAGGTGACTTGATGCTGCCACCAACTTCTCTGGACATGTACCATAACCCACCCTGAGGAGTCAGATTCAGGGGCTTTAGAGTTCCCCAGCTTCAGGATGTTTGCTCCTTCTGCAAGATGAGCCCCAGCCTCTACCAGAGCAGATGAATGCTGATGATATATCCCAGTCATCCACATAACAACAGTTAAAGAAACATCAAGAGCAGATGCCTCTTGAAAAAGCTTAAATGAGTAATGACAACCAATGAAACACTTGGTAGGAGAAGGGCAAATTGCAGGGGGGATTCTTTTTGTAAGTAGTTGTTCAACAAATTGGTGCATGCTCTCATATAACTTGGGTTTCCTAACCATGGACCAGCTTCAGGTAGGACTTGACTGGAGTCCTGTTTCCAAACTACACTGATATAACTATGGTATGTAAGTTGCAGCAGCAGAGGGACAGGCCATGGGTGCCACAACAACAGTAAACAAAGTAAAGTTTGGGAGAATTAGGCTGCTCAGAACTGGCAGATTTTCTTTGCCACTATTATGTGACGCCAGAAAAAAAAAATGCAACCACTAGTGTATTGCACCAACAAGATTCTGTCCCTTGTGTTGTTCTTGCTTTGATTTTGTTCATCATGACTGCAGTGACTGACTCCATAACATTTGAGACCTCACTGCTATGCCTCTCCACAATGGTTCCCAGATCAGTGCTTCCCAAGCTATCTGATATGGGGGACTGGCAATTCTCCCCACCCCCTCCACTGCCCAAGTGCCTGGGACCAGTATCATATTTGTGACTATTGGATATAATTGACTTTCTTCCCTGAAAAGTCACCATGGACTGGCAGCCACTGCCTCATGGACTGGCACCAGTCCATGGACTACTGCTTTGAGTAATATTGTTCTAGACTATATGTGGCCTGGTTTGACTTTCCTGTGACCACCTTATTCTAATAGAGTCTGCCTCCTCTGGTACTTGCTGCTTCTAGACACAGGAGAAAATGCTGATTAGTGACAAATATATCACAGGAGGAGAATATTAGAGAAGTAGTCAGAACCTAATTATGCCTTATCCCAGATGCCTTGCAGTCATTATGAGAGAACCCTCTCTAGGCCCAGAGGACTTTTCCAAGTGTCGCCTATTTGTAAGCAATCCCTTCCCTCCTATGTAAGGTGCATAGGTGTGATAGCTTAGGAACTCCAGCCATTCTTGGATGATTCTGATTATCTGGATCCATTTTATTGCGCTTTGACACATAACTATATGGGCTGCCCTGTGGAAGGAATGCACAATCCTTCTGGATCTCTCAGTAGCATCTAGTATCACTGATTATGGTATCCTTCAGGACAGGATGGTGATTGCTGACATTGCATTTCAGAGAGTCCACTCCCACACCAATAAGTTAGTTCCAAAATACGGTGCTGGAATCTACTGCTTTCTACCATGGGCCTTTCCCCAAAAGGCTTTGCAGGTTTCTATTTTGTATCCTATGTTTTTCAAAATCTACATAAAACTGCTGAGTAATGTTATCTTGAAATTCTGCATAAGTCAACCTTAGCATCTGAAGGACATGAAAAACACATATCTTTTTTTTTTACTTTACATTTGAGTCAAGTGGAAGTGAACTGGTATCAGGTGTTAGCAATGGAATGATTGAAGCTAACTGCCCATTGATTTTCTGCTGCATCTTGCATCTGCTCCCCAAACCTTTCCTCCCCATAAAATTCTAGAGTAAAGCTGCAGCAAAGGAGCTCAGATGGGGAACAATCAAGCATGTCTCTTCTCCATATCAACCAAAGTGGCTGCCCAATTTTTGATCCATGCATTTTGACATATGTAATTCTTCTGCAGATAATAGCAGCAGTGGCTATTTTACCACTAACAATCCCCCAAAGGAAAATCATAAATGTATTTGTGTGTATACTGTAAAAATATAGATGTGTAGATATAGATATGCATACATACATGCTGACACTTCACTGTTTTCACTTTCCCTTTTTAATAATTTCACTTTGTAGCCAATTGTAGCTTTTTGCTGACACCATTCCCTCTTTGACTTATAGCCCCCCCTCCGGCTAAATAACTAAGGGGATGCTTTTTTGTTTTCCAAGGCTCTGTTGTTTACTTGTGAAGGTGCATTCTTTATGTCAGAGGAATTTGCATTTTGCTACATTTCCCCATTAAAAAAAATCTCATTTTACTCCCTTAAAATCATAATTTTTTGAATAAACACACACACACACACACACACACACACACACACACTACAGATTCAATGCTAAAAAATATATTTTAAAGTGTTTACTGAACTGTCATCTTTCTGGCATGCTTGGTAATCTTCAGAAAACAAGTGCATGTTACTATCACATTAAAAGTTAAATAAAAGACCTCCAGCAGCAAACATGGAGTTTATCATTACTGGGAAGAAAGGAAAATTAACATTTTCCATTCCCATCCCCTGTAGAATGTGGGGCCTTTGGAGAACCCAAACTTTATTGTGTGTTTGTGGGGGGTATAAATCACAGAAATTTATTTCTAATTTTGTTTTATCCTTGCTGCAACATGGATTACTAATGGTACCAAATCCCAATGTCTGGGTGGTTCTAAATGGCACAGCCTAAAGTTTGGGACCATTTCATGATATCTATATGATTTTAGTATCAGGTGTCTCTACGTTGCCTTACATTCTTTTCTTCACATTTTCTTATAGAAAGTGGACAGATATACATTATTGCTAAATTATGAGTTGGATGAAAACATTATATTGAGTAGATGACTCTAGATCAAATGGATTACCTTAAATCCTATTGATTTGAATGGGTCTGCTCTAAACATATCATACAAGTTGCATCTCCACTGCACAAATACTGCTGTTTGACTCCACTTTAACTGCCATGGTTCAATGTTATGGAATTCTGGGGTTTGTAGTTTTCAGATATATTTAGCCTTCTCTGTTAAAACACTCTGGTGCCACAACAAGCTAAAAATCCCAGGATTTCATAGCATTGAGCCATGACAGTTAAAGCGATGTCAGATTGCATTATTTCTGCAGTGCAGGTACAGACATCCAGCTCACAGCTTTCAAATAAAGAATTTTTTGCAGAAGTACTTCAATATCTTGCAGTGGCCTTTTGATTCCAAACCCCCCACCCCACCTGACTGCAGAGGTAAGGGATGATAACACTATGTACCACTGATGGCCACTACCAGACCAGGATTCTGATCTAATTGGCAACGCTCAGTTCAAAATAAGAAGTTTCTAAAGATGTCTCTGACATGGCATTCCATTTGGTGCTGGAAGTATAAATGAATGTTGAAGTATAGATGCTCATGACAGTCTTCATAGCAATGGAAGAGTTTAAAAATTGCAGGCAGCTATGTTGATCCATATAACTAGCAGTTTTGTAGCAGTTTTTTACATTAGGAGCAGCTCATAACAACATACAGTTGCTTGGAAAATCCAGTATTGTTGCAACTGCATTTGGGAGCTTGTAGCTAAGTTTAGAAGCCTGATATAGAGTGATTAACATTCCTTTGTTGTTGTTAACCACCCTCAAGTCGATCTCAACTCATGGTGACCCTGTGGATGAGACATCTCCAAGACTCCCTATCTTCCACCATTCTTCTAAGTTCTTGCAGATTCATACCCATGACCTCTTTATTGAGTCCATCCATCTAGCATGTTGTCTTCCTCTCTTTCTACTTCCCTCCACATTTCCTAACACTATTCTCTTGTCTAATGAGTCATGCCATCTCATGATGTGGCCAAAGTATGAAAGTCTCAGTTTTATCAGGGAAATTTTAGGCATAATCTGTTCTAGGACCCATTTATTTGTTCTTTTTGCTCTCCACGGTATCCTTGGCATATTTCTATGTATCATTAATTTCCAGTTTTTCATAGAATCGTACAATTGAAAGGGGCCTGATGGGCCATCAAGTCCAATCCTCTGCTCAGTGCAGGATCTCCAGCTCCATCCCCAACAGGAAGCTGTGCAGCCCCTTTTTGAAGATGTCCAGAAAAGGTACCAACACCACCTCTCTGGGTAATTGCAAAACCTCTCATACTGTCAGGAAGTTCCTTCTCATGTTGAATGGAAATCTACTTGCCTGTAACTTAAAGTCATTATACCTGGTCCTACCCTCTGGGGCAGCAGAGAGCAGCCCTGCTCCCTCTTCTCTGAGGTCCAAAACAAACTGCAGAAATAATCCACTTTGAGACCACTTTAATTACCCTGGCTCATTGCTAGGGCATTCTGTGAACTGCAGTTTTGTGAGACATTTAGCTTTCTCTGTCAAAGAACTCTGGTGCCATAATAAACTATAATTCCCAGGATTCCCTTGCACTAAGCCAGGACAGTTAAAGCTGTGGATTATTTCTGCAGTGTGTTTTGGACATGAGGCAGCCATTGAGTTATTTAAATAGTGCAAGCATATCAGCTCTCAGGAGATTATCACATAGGGGAAATGGGGGGGGGGGAGTGTATACTCCCAACAAAGTAGTGCAATCGTGCTGAAGATTTTCAGATGACACCATGCTTATTAACCCATGGTGAACCAGTAATGCTTCAGCAAGAAACCATTCACAGGACTTCTCTGTGCTACTTTGCTGGGAGTATGCCTTTTAAAAAGGTAAAGGTATTCCCCATTGACAAGGTTGTCAAGTAGTGTCTGACCATAGAGGGTGGTGCTCATCTCCGTTACAAAGCTGAAGAGCCAGCATTGTCAGAGACTACTCTGTGATCATGTGGCCAGCATGACTTCACAGAAAACTGTTTACCTTCCCACCAAAGTGGTACCTATTTATCTACTTGCATTTGCATGCTTTAGAACTGCTAGGTTGGTAGAAGCTGGGACTAGTCACAGGAGCTCACCCCATCATGCGGCACCCGGACCTTGAACTGCCAACCTGCCGATCTTGCAATCAACAGAGTCAGCATCTTAACCACTTGAGCCACTGTATGCCTTTTACTCTCAGCTTCCCCCCATCTGATAATCGCCTATGTCTTCTCTTCACCAAGCTGAACATGTTCAGATCCTTCAACTTTACCTCCTATGTTTTCATCTTCATACTTCTTATCATCTTTGACCTCTTAAACTGCTCCAATTTGTCCATGTCTTTCTTATATACTAGTGCATTTGGTTTATGTGCCCTAAATGTAGATTTTTTGGATATGTCTTTCCTGAATTTCATTTTATTAGTTTCTGCCAAATTTTCTAGATTATCTAGGTCTTTTAAAAATCTGTTCCTATCTTCCAATGTATCACACACCACTCCCAGTTTTGTATCATCTGCAAATGTGATAAGAATTGTCTTCATCCTGACATCTGCATCATTGATAAAAGTATTGAAGAGTAGTGTCTCTAGAACCCTGCACCACTCCATGTGAGACCATTTTCCAGTCTGAAGTACAGCCATTGATAACGACTCTTGGAGCAGACTTTTACAACCAATTATGGATCAATTTGACAGTGTTCCCCACTATTCATTTAATCAGTTTGCTAATTAAAATATCACTGGGACCTTATCAAATGCTTTGCTGAATTCCAGATAAATGATATCCACAGCACCCCCCCCACCTACTAACTAGTAACTTGATTGGGAAAAAAATAGGATTAATTCTAGACAAATCCATGCTGGCTCTACTGACCACTGCATTGTCATAAAAATACTTGCAGACACACTCCTATATAATCCTGGCAGTGATGTCAGGCTGACTGGTTTGTAGTTTCCAGAATCTTCTTTTTTTGCCTTCTTTGGAAATAGAAACTAAGCAGACTGCCAGAAATAGTGCACATTAAATTGAGGCACTGCCCTGGCTCAGTGCTAGTGAATCATGAGAATTGTATTTTTTTCTGAGACATTGAGCCTTCTCTGTCAGAGAGCTCTGGTGCCACAATAAATTACAGTTCCCATGATTCCCTGGCACTGAGCACATCAATTTAATGTGCACTATTTCTGGCAGTCTGCTTAGGCCCTTTTAAGTCTGCCCTTCTCCAGTGTTCTGGTACCTCACATATTCTCCATGATTTCTCAAAAATGAAGGCTAATGGTTCAGAGAGGACATCAGCAAGATTTTTCAGTACTATGGGATGCAGTTCATCTGGCACTGTAGATTTGAATTAATTTAAGTTAATTTGATGATTCCTGGCTAACTCCCTATCAATCTTCATTTGCAATCCAGATTCCTTTCCAAGTTCTCTGCTGATACATGGAAACACACAGTTCTCTTTTTGGGGAAAAACTCAGGTAAAATAGGTATTGAGCAATTTAGGGCCTTTACAGACTGCCAGGAATAATCCAGTTTGAGGCCATTTTAACTGTCTTGGCTCAGTGCTAGGGAATCATGGACACTGTAGTTTATTGTGGCACCAGAGCTCTCTGACAGAGAAGGCTCAATGTCTCAGAAAAAAACCACAGTGCCCATGATTTCCTAGCATTGAGCCAGGACAGTTAAAGTGGTCTCAAGCTGCATTATTTATGGCAATCTGTAAAGGCCCTTGGTCTTTTTGTTGTGATCTGTTACCATTTTACCATCCTTACTGAACAGTGCCTCCATTATCTACTTAGTTATTCTCTTGCCTTGAATGTATCTAGAAAAAAACCTTTTTGTTGCTCCTTGCTTACCTAGCCAGTGTTAGCTCATTCTGACATTTAGCTTTCTTTATGCTATCCCTGCAAGCTTCAGCTACACATCTGTACTCTTTCTTTGTGATTTATAATTTCTTCCATTCTTCAAACATATACTCTTTTTTTTCCTTTTCCTTCTCTCCTTGAGTTTATTGTGTAGCCACATGGCCTTTTTTTAATGTTTCCCATTTTTCTTCTTCCATGGTATTGTTTGTGGTTGTGATTTTTGAAATTCTTTCAAGAACACCCACCCTCACTGTGTTTGAATATACTCTTCTTTGCCCTGTTTCACAATTGTGATTTCTAGCAATGCATGGACACTACCCCCTAAAGTATTGACTACTTTGATTCTAGTGACCAACTCCTCCCTATTGGTTAGTATCAACTCCAGGATTGCTGATCCCCTTGTTTTTGAACTTTTTGAAATAGGAAATTATCTACAAGGCACATCAGGAATTTGTTGATTGCCTATGCTTAGCGAAGTTAGTCCCCCAGCAGATAGGAGGGTAATTAAAGTTCCCTATAACTACTAATTCTTGCATTTTAAAGATTTCTGAGATTACTTTCTCAAAAGCACCATCCACTACCTCTTCTTGGTTTGGTGTTCTGTAGTAAACTTCTATCATATCTTCATGAAGATGTAGAAAGTGATTGCTTAGTTGGATAGGTCCTGAATCTCTTCTGTATGGTCTGGTCCTGACAGTGACTGTTCACCAGGGTGTTTCCCCACTGTTACAGGACTCTTTATTTTCCTTGGCAGTTCTTTCCTGTTCGTTCTGTAGGATCAGTTCTCCTAATACAATGGTGCATTTATTTATTTATTTCTCCATTTTTTTTTACTCAAATGCTCTCAACTGGTCCACTTCAGTCACTCTCATGGATTTCTGTACAAATGAGTTTGTCTTTGACATATAATGCCACTCCCCTTCCTTTGCTGCCACATCTACTCTTTTTGAATGGGTTATACCAGTGGTCTTGTTGTTAACTGCCCTCAATTCGATCTTTATCCATGGTGACCCTATGGATGAGACATCTCCAAGACCCTCTGTCCTTCACTGCTCTGCTTAATTCCTGCAACCCCATACCTGTGACCTCCTTAGCACTGTCCATCCATCTGGCATGTGGCCTTCCTCTCTTCCTACTTCCCTCCACCTTCCCCAGCATTATTGTCTTTTCCAGTGAATCCTTACAGCTCATGATGTGTCCCAAGTACAACAGTCTCAGTTTGGTCATCTTGACTTCCAGGGAGGTCTCCCATTTGATCTGCTCTAGGACCCATTTTTTTTTTGGTCTTTTTGGGTGTCCATGGAATCCTCAACACTCTTCTCCAGCACCACATCTCAAATGAATTGATTTTCTTCTTATCATCTTTCTTAACCATCCAGCTCTTACATCCATACATGGTAATAGGGAATATGATAGCTTGTATGATTCTAACTTTTGTTCTGAGTTGTATATCTTTGCATTTTAGAATCTTTTCTAGTTCTTTCATAGCTACCTTCCCCATTCTTAATCTTCTTTTGATTTCCTGTAAGAGTCCCCATTTCTATCAATGTTTGATCCCAGGTATGAGAATTATTTTACTATTTCTATTTCTTCATTGTCTAGGTTGAACTTGTGAAGGTCCTCTGTGGTCACTATTTTTTGTTTTCTTTCTGTTCCACATGAAGCCTGCCTTTGCACTTTCTTCTTTGATCTTCCTTAGTAGGTGTTCCAGGTCTGTGAGGTTTTCTTAATTGCTGATATTCCTTCCTTCTATTTTTTCTCCTTCTTCTGTGTCAAGCCTGATTTTTTATATTATGTTATATTATATTGCATTGGCCTTTTTAGCTGCTGCATCACACTGTTGACTCATGTTCAACTTGTGGTCTACTAAGACTCCTAGATCCCTTCCACATATAGTTTCATTAAGCTAGGTGTCCCCTATCTTATATCTATGCATTTCATTTTTATTTTATTTTTTTTGCCCTAAGTGCAGAACCTTACATTTCTCCTTGTTGAAATTCATTTTGTTAGCTTTGGCCCAGCTTTCTAATCTATTAAGGTCATTTTGAATTTTCATCATGTCTTCTGGGGTTTTAGCTATTCCTCCTAATTTGGTGTCATCTGCAAATTTGGTAAGCATACCCCCTATTCTTTCATCCAAGTCATTAATAAAGATGGTGAAAAGCACTGAGCCCAGGACAGAACCTTGTGGCACCCACACTGGTCACTTCTCTCCAGGATGAAAAGGAGCCATTGCTGAGCACCCTCTAGGTTCGATCAGTTAACCAGTTACTAATCCACCTAACAGTTGTATTGTCTAGCCCACATTTTATTATCTTGTTTGCAAGAATATCAAGGGGGACCTTGTCAAAAGCCTTACTGAAATCAAGATATGCTATGTCTACCACATTCCCTTCATCTAGCAAACTGTTAATTTTATCAAAAAAAAGAGATCAGATTAGTCTGGCATGACTTGCTTTTGAGAACCATATGTTGACTTGTTGTGATTATGGCATTCCCTTCTAAATGTTCACAGACTCTCTGTTTAATGAACTGTTCTAGAATCTTTCCCGGTGTTGATGTCAGTCTAACTGGATGATAGTTGTTGGGATCCTCTTTTTTCCCCTTTTTTGAAATTGGGGACAATGTTTGCCCTCCTTCAGTCTGCTGGGACTTCCGTTCCCCAGGAGTTCTCAAAGATTATTGCCAGTGGCTCCGAGATTACATTTGCTAGTTCTTTTAATATCCTTGGATGTAGTTCATTTGGTCCTGAAGACTTAAATTCATTTAGGTTAATCAGGTATTCCTGTACTTCCTCTTTACTTATTCTGTGCTGCATTTTTCCTATTGTGTCCTCTGCTCCATTTTCCTCAGGTTGAGCACCCTTTTCCTTTTTGTAAGAAGACTGAGGCAAAGAAGGTGTTGAGTAGTTCTGACTTTTTTCTGTCCCCTGTTAGAATTTCTCCATCTTCTCTGCACAGTGGTCCTACCATTTCCTTCTTCTTTTGCTATGGACATACCCAAAAAGCCCTTTTTGTTATTCTTAACCCCCTCTAGCAAGCCTGAATGCATTCTGTGCTTTGACTTTCCTGACTTTACCCCTACATGTGCTAGCTATTTGTTTGAATTTCTCTTTAGTGATTTTGCCCTTTTTCTATTTATTACACATCTCCCATTTAAAACTTAGTTCAGTAGAAAGTTCTTTTGTCATCTAACCCAGTTTCTTGAGTTACCTCCCATTCTTCCTTCTAATTGGAACAGTTTGAGATTGTGCCTCCAGTATCTCCTTTTTGAGAAACTCCCATCCATCCTGAACTCCCTTCTTCTTTAGTATTCCTGACCACGGGATCAGCCCCTGTATTTCTCTAAGTTTACTAAAATCAGCTTTCCTAAAGTCTAGAATGAGTGTTTGACTATGCCTAGCTTCTCCTTTCCACTGTATAAGAAACTCCAGGAGAACATGATCACTCCCACCTAAGGATCCCACCACTTGCACCCCACTGTTGGTTAGGATCAGATCTAAAATAGCTGATCCCCTTGTTGCCTTTTCCACCTTTTGGACAAAGAAATTATATTCGAGGCAAGAGAGGAATTTGCTAGACCTTGAAATATTGGCTGAGTTTGACTTCCAGCAAATATCAGGATAGTTGAAGTCACCCATCACTACTACATCTCTCCTTTCTGAGTGTATGGTCATCTGTTCTAGAAAAGCATCATCCAATTCCTCAGTCTGACTTGGGGGTCTGTAGTAGACTCCCACACTAACATCCCTGTTGTTTCCTTCCCCTTTAATTTTTATCCAGATGCTCTCCACCTGATTTCCAGGATTTAAGTCCTGGATCTCTTCACAGGTGTAAACATCCCTGACATATAATGCTATTCTTCCTCCTTTCCTGTTTGGCCTATTTCTCTTTAAAAGGTTAAATCCCTCTATTCCTATACTCCAATCATGAGTCTCATCCCACCAGGTTTCAGTGATGCTTATTATATCATATTTGCTTTGTTATGCTAGAAGTTCAAGTCTATCTTGTTTATTTCCCATGCATTAGTGTAGAGACATCTAATACCATGGGTCCTCCCCATGGTATTGCTGCCTGTGTGAAGCTTTTTTGCCTCCCATTGTTAGGCCCTTGCAGCATTTGTCTTGTTCCCTCTATAACATTTTGACTATTATCTCCAGCCCGTGATATACTCCTTCCTTCCAAGATACCTTCCAAGAAACTGTCTCCCTTCCCCACATGACTCAGTTTAAAGCTCCCCTGATCAAATGTTTGAGGCCATTGGCAAAAATGTTTCTGCCAACTGGTGTGAGATGCAGCCCATCTCTTGACAGAATTCCACCCTCATGGAACTGCAGCCCATTATCCAAGAATCCAAATTGGTCTTGGAGGCACCATCTATGGAGCCAGTTATCCACATCTTCTATTTGCCTATCCCTTCCTGGACCATGACCTTCAACTAGGAGAAGAGATGAGATAACCTGTGCATCCAGCTCTTTCAGCTTCCTATCCAAAACCTCATAATCTCTTCTGATATTCTGAAAGCTATGCCTTGCAGTATCATTGGTTCCCACATGGACCAAGAGGAAGGGTCAGTAGGCTTGACAAGTCTTATCAGCCTGACTGTCACATCACGGATTTTTGCACCAGGGAGACAACACACCTCCTGGGACATCTTGTCAGACCCACAAACC
>CM034710.1:60616420-60658349 GCA_020142125.1 Phrynosoma platyrhinos
ATTCTTATTTCACTTTATTATCACTTTGTGGCCTGCGTGTGATAAGGTTCCTACACAAATAAGTGTTGTGGTATCAGATCTGGGACAGAAAGTGTTTTGTTTAAGCTTTAAATGCCACCAGAGGGAATCACACTTTACAGTGTAACCAATGGGGAAAAACAAGCAAATGTATAGGGACCTGATTCAAGAAATTTACCTTCTGCATTTGGACAACATGGGGAGACATCAGAGGAAAAGCATACTTAAAGCTACAGACAGAAAGAGTAAACTGCAAAATATGAAGGTGACCAAGGATCAGAGTTTGGAAAAGTTACATTTTAGACCAGGGGTAGGCAACCTAAGGCCCGAGAGCTGGATGTGGCCCCCCAAGGCCTTTGGATCGCCGCCCCCGCCACCGCCGCCCCCCCCCCCCCCCCCCATGATTATATTGATTATTGTAATTACTTGTTCTTGGGGTTTTCTTGACAAAATCTCCACAGGGGGTTTACCATGGCTTTTTTGGGGCTGAGAGAGTGTGCATGCATATTTTTTAATTTTTTATTATTTTTTAATTTTTTAATTGTAATTTTAATATTTATTTATTTATTTATTTATTTATTTATTTTTGGTGCTTCAGCCCCCCAATTGTCTGAGGGACAGCAACCTGGCCCCTGGCTCAAAAAGGTTGCCTACCCCTGTTTTAGACTATACCTCCCAACATCCTCCAAGAAGGATTTACAATAAATCTAGCTACAGTATTTAAGCATAAGTAGCATTATTTGTCTTGACTTGGATGTGGTGTGACAGCGTGTGTGTGTGTGTGTGTGTGTGTGTGTGTGTGTGTCGGGGGGAATGCCATTTGCTGCTCCACCTTGGGAAGCAAAAAATTCTCAATTGGCTCCCCACTGAGCACTATGTTCCCAATCCTGACTGTTCTCCTGCCCCTGCGTAATTAAACAGAAAAAGAAAACATAATATGATCACACATTCCATGTATGTCTGGTTTGGCCCTGAGTCTGCAGCCACTGTGCTCCTCTTCCTACACATAAAGTTCCCATTAATCTGGGGTAAACAGTGGCATCACTAGGGTTGGCATCACCCAGTGTGGTAACTCATATGTCAGTTCCATCCCCCATTGACCTCCTCCCATATGATACCACACAGAAGCCTTAGTAATATTTTTGCACTAATGTTGCTCATAAACCATAATGTCTGTATCTCTCTGAATGCCCTGGTAATAGCTGTGACATAAACCAATTAAAATTACACCTTTAAATTACAATATCATACACACAGCCTAAATGTATTTACATGTACATAGCTTCATATGGTGAAAGTGTACATTTAGTAAGATATGATTTTTTAGCCAAAAGTCTTGCTGAAGGATCTAGAAATTCCGAGACAGAACACTCCACTAGATATTTGTAGATCCTCCAGTACAATTCTGTGGTCAATGTCTGGCAGATATTGACCACAGAATCACACTAGAGGACCTAGAGATTCCTAGAGAGGTGTTTTCTCAGATACATACATAGTGTTTTTGTTATTTGCAATTTTTCCACATTCACGGGGGTCCTGTGCCCCTAACCCCAGCAAATCTGGAGGGATGAGTGTATTCTGGTTTCAGAGCACAAGCGTGGAAATGTGTGCATGAATTCTTTCCTCCTATCTCATGCCCCTTACAAGAGCAGACTACTGACATGTGCCATTAAGGGGACAACAATGTAGGATTTTGCCCCAACAAAAATTTCCATTTTCCTCTGGACCAAATCAGAGAAGAAAGAATTATATTTACTCCCACAACTACTTCTAATTCTGATTCTGTGAATTATCACCCATTCCCAATGTTGCTGCCATTTGCTGCTGCTGTTTTTAACTTTCTCTTCCCCCTCTTCTGCCTCCTCCGGTGTCTCCTTTTAAGATTGTACTTTAAATGCAAACACATATTTAGCATCCTGCCTAGTTTGGCCCTAAGAAGGCATGAAAAAGGGAATGTGCAAATCAGCTCCAAGTTCAAGCCCTGTTTCAGCAGATATGTCAAGCTTGAACTAATACAACTTGGATAGAGAAGGAAGTCAGTGACTACTGGTCAGGCAGAAACTGGAGCAAGTCCTTCTAGAATCTACTGATCTAATCCCATGCCATTCTTCAATCATCACATAATACTGGCCTTACAGTTTACTGTCCAGTAATTCTGCTTTACAGCAAAGCTACTAGCATTCATTTTTAAGACTATCCACTGTTCCTCCCATTCCTTCCTGTTCTCATAACCACTTGTCCCCAAAGATGAAAGATGGAATGGTTTGTTTTCAAATTTGGTAAATTAATTAATTTACTTCACAAAAGGCTAGGATTCTGGAAACCAGGGTTCAAATCCCCACTCAGTCATGGAAATCCACTGAATGACCTTAGGCCAGTCATACTTTCTTACCCTCAAAGGAAGACAATAGCAACCCCCACTCTGAACAAATTTTTCTAAGAAAACTTTGTGATAGGTTTGCCAGAAGTCAATAATGACCAGATGACACACAACAACAACAACAACAGGCCAGGGGAAAGTCTCTCCTACTCTGTGTATGCATGACTTGATCATTTAAAGCCAAATACTGAGATGTTAGAGGAGGAAAGGGCTTTGAATTTCTAGGCTGAATAAAGAGTAGAGCTCTCATACCTTAATAGAGCTCTCAGATCTGGGTGCAGGAAGCCATAGGGTAAAATCCTCTCAGCAGAACTATGTCTTCTCCCTCAACTCTTCCACCAAAAAGTCCCCCTGACTTTTCAGCTGCTGCACCCCTCCAGCCATTTACTGGCTGGTGGAAATGGAGGTAAAGTAGTGTCTAGCTATGTTACATTTTCAAAATACCATCAGCCACCTTGAAAACTCACAATCGAAGTGTTCACAGGCCACTTTTTAAACTAGAAAGTAGTGTGTCTTGTTGAACAGATTTTTTTGTCCCTTTTTGGTTGGTCATTGCCACAGCATGGAATGAGGTGGTAAAATGGTAATTACAATCAGATTTTGCTGTGTTATTTATGATGAAATTTATTTTGCTGTGTTATTTATGATGAAATTTATGATGAAAATTATATAACCACATGATCTTAGCAAGTTCCTAGTATTGAGCAAAAGAAATTAGAGAAACTGCTTTCTTCATAACTCACATCATCTCATAATAATATCAGTAACAACAACAATCATAATAATATATTAGCTACTTACTGCATTTTCCCATTAAAACACATTTCAATTGATCAGAAAGTTTTAAATATGTTGACTGCCATAGAGAGTGACATACTCAAAGCTAAATGTAATGATTTTGTTCATTTTATTTTATTTATATCACACAATTCTCCCTGTACGGAACCCAGAACAGCCTACAATGTGTTAACCCAGGATTGGAGTATTAAAATGTCTAAATAAATTAATAAACTTCAAGAAATAGCCGATCTAACTAAGTATTTTTCTCACATGAGAACATCTACAGTATTAGGATATGATATGAATCTCTCAACTGTGTATTTGTTGGGCTCGTTCAAAAAAATTAATCTTAATGTTGTTCATACTTAAAAATTAATTCATGCCAGCTATACTTTTTACAGCAATGAATTGGCAATTAGCCCTTGTATCTGAAACAAAGTGCTGGTTAAATCAATTGTGGGAAATTTAGTGCAAGATCCAGCCAAGGCACATCCTTCTCAGTTCCATTGTTTCACTGGGAATACTAATCACATGCTTAAATATTTCCCACTGAAATTGATTAAATCAATTAAAGGTGTTCAATTAAGGTTGACATGCATCATACATAGAAAAAAAAAACTTAAGTGCAGATATATGATTATGATCGTGAGCAATTGGATACTCATAGTATAAAATTGGGAGCCAGTGTGGCAAGAGTGCTGGGCTAGGCGGTGGTGGCTGGTAACTCCCACATTCATTAGTGCAGTGGTGAATTAATTAAAAAGTTTCATCCAGGGTTTAAAGGAGCTCTCCAAGGTGCCAAATCCTATTCCTAAATAGGTTCAGCATTTTGGGAAGTTCTTTTAAAGCTAGCCAAAACCTGACGTGGATTCATCATTCCACTGACATAAGGAACACCAGTCACCAATGGTACTGGGACTGGGAAGACCAATGCCCAAATTACCCATGATGCTTACTGGGTGACCTTGAGCCACTCAACTTCAGCTTGACTGCAAAAATAAAAAAATGGGAAGGATGACCATGTACACTGCTTTGAGCTCCATGTAAGAAATACACGAATGTAATAACTAGCTAACTAATAATAATAATAATAATAATAACAACAACTTTATTTTTGTATCCCACCTTTTGTCTTTGGGCAATCAAGGCAGCTCACAACAATTGCATATAAAACAAACCCAAAGCAAAACAGAACAAAACAGTAAATATGGTTTTGGAACAAAATTTGTAAAGGGCCAAGTATATTCACAAAAAAATAGATTATTGTATGAAATGTATCTGATGTACTACCCTTTGGTGGCAAGGGCATTATAAATAATAAATAAACATCATTATTAAATGAAAGAAATTGTTGTAGCTGCCAGTGGTGTCACAAGGGTTGTCATCACTTGGTATGGTAAATCATGGGGTCATCCCCCCATTGATCTCTTTTTATACAACACCACACAGAATCCTTAGTAATGTATTTTGTATTAACGTTTCTCAAAAAACATAATCCCTTTATTTCATGAAATGTAATGGCAACTGTAATATAAACAACTATCAAACAACTAGCAAAATTAAAATTATAACTTTATATTAAATATCATACACACAGCCTAAATGTATTTAAGGAGCCCTGGTGGCACAGTGGTTAAATGCCTGTACTGGGGTTCAAGGTCGACTCAGTCTTGCACCCTTCTGAGATTGCTAAAATGAGCACCCAGATTATTGGGGGCAAATAGCTTACACTTTATAAGCTATTTAGGGAGTGCTTAAGTGCACTGATAAGTGGTATAGAAATGTACTTGCTACTGCTATTGCTATTTACATGTACATAGTTTCATGTGGCTGAAGTGGACATTTGGGAAGATGTGATGTTTAGAATTAAAATAATTTACATTTTTAATTTTTTAATTTTTAATTTTATTTTTTGTAAAACCTGGGGCTCTCTTTCTCCTCCCACTGAACTTCATCCCACTCACACCATCTCTTCAGCATTTTAAAGGGATGCAGGTGAATGCCACAGCCCATTTCTTCCAAAAGGCAGATGTTTGGGGATTAGTGGCCTCACTCCCCCTTAGGGTTTCCCCTGGTGCAGGCCATACCCACTGGTGATGCCCCTGGTTGCTGCACCTCTCTCTTCGGTCCTATTGATCCCACTCCTCTTTCCCTTCTGCTGATGGGCAGCAGAACTGATGAAGATCTGTCTGTAGCACCCACAGACAGGGGAAAAGGGAAGTAACAGGACCATACAAATAAATGGAACAAGTGACAAATAGCAGAAGTTTGTCTTGTTGCCATGCTAGGCACAAAAAAGTATGATTAGTTGCAGGAAAGTTAACTGTATTTGGTTCCAGACTTGTCAGCATTTCCTGTCATATGTGCACTCCCCTTGTGTATTTGAAAGCCTAACTTAATTTTTTATTTATTATTAAAATATTTCTGTCCCACTCCACATCACAAGATCCCAGGATGGCATAATGTCCAGTTATAGCCAGAGAAGAGTCAGATCTAATACTTTACAATACATTTCATTACAGCTTAATATAGTAAACTTGTTTGTTAAATCATTAACATGTTTTAATGATCAGTCAGAAGGGTAACACCACCAAGTTAGGCTAAAAGAGTAGACTAATCTCTAAACAAATAGTAATTTTAGGAGGTAGATATACAATTTGATTTAATTCTAAAAATTAAAATAATCTCCAAAGACTGACTCTGGCAATTCTAGAAAGTAAACATACAATTTGGCTATTCAAACAAATAAACAAACCTGCAAACTACAAATGAAGCACGCACTACTGAATGTAGGACAGAGAAATAATAAAATCACAGTGTGACATATCATAGAGAAATCTGACAAGAATAAATCCAAGAATTTTTGTGGCTCCGGTCACAACCCAACACTGTCATTAATTTCAAATCAACCAAAAAATGTAAAATACCTCACTCAGGTGTATGTAACAAAGTCATTCTCCTTTAATTTTCTGTCTGAAGACATGACAGCACCTGTACATTTTTAGTTATAATTGTTGTTATCCTTCAGAGCCTTTTCAAATAAATGCAATCATCCTTCTGTATTACTGGCTTCTCCATGACAATCTTTCTAAACTGAACTGTTCTAAGCCAATATTTCTTGGACAGCCCCTGAATAATGTAAGAAGATAAAACCCACATGAAAAATCAAGAATTCAGAAATGAAATTTAACCTGTCAAATTTTAAGTTAGTTGATTTTTATTCCCTTAATATTGTTCAAACCGAAGCTGCTTTGTTCTAGTTCATAAAGACCATTCACCTTGGAGGCTATTATATCCTTGAATTTAATTCCAAGTCGATATTTATGTTAAAGCAACAGACAAGAAAGAACTGCAACAAGCTCTCCAAGAAGCTTTTACAATAGTAACTGTGTAAGTGATATCAGGTCTCTGCTGCAGGCCATTTTAAGTCCCCTTGTTCCCAACCAGGATTCACAACCAGAGGACCTTAGTCCAGATCTGGCCAGTGAGGCATATCAGCTGGTTGCTTATTCGATCCGTAGGGAGAGGCGGGAAATATAAATATATTATTATTATTATTATTATTATTATTATTACATTGTGGTGATAGGATTGTCTGCTAAATGAAGCCAGAGGTGGGGAATGGGAAGAATACAAATATTGGCATTTCTTACTAGAAAGTGTGCCTTGACAAATCAAGACACCACTATGGAAAAAAGACCAACCACTGCAGGGGGACCTAGTTTGCCAAATGGTGCTTCCATAAAATAAGTGGCTGACATGAATTCAAGAGGAAACAACAAAAACAGAGTCATTTGAAGATGCACTACAAGTCAAAAAATCACAGCCTGAATCCTAAAAACTAGAATAAATCGATAAGATTTACCTAAGTGTTGGCTGACTGTTCAATAATTGTTCAGTGACTCTGTTGATAGGATCCAAGCCTATATTTCTGCTGTTTTTAATAATAATAATAATATATATATATATATATATATATATATATATATATATGCACACACACACACATGTATTTCAGTATAAATGCAACTACACAAGTATTTCTCTTGCATGTATTTAGCTGCACTGGAATAACAAGAGTGTTGAGACAATAAAATGTGACAGCAATGCCTTTGGATCTATTTTTGCATCAATAATCTACATATTAAAGAATCCCTAAGCAATTGGTAACACTATAGACTGTTCACTTAGTTTAAGTAGCCATTGACGCTACTATGAAGTATTGTTCTACCCCTAAAAGAATCTAAAGCTGTCAAATTTTACTTATTCATGCTATGAACAAAATGGGAAAAGACATTTCTAAATTGTTATTTTTTTAAAACAATTGAAATCTAGGCATCATTTTGTAACATGTTTTTATAATGAAAGTGGAACCTAAACACCCCAAAGACACCAAATGCTGTCCAATCTTAGATGCTAATTAGGGTCAGTTCTGATTAATACTTGGATAGAAGTCCACCAACAAATACCAGATGATGTAGGCTACATTTCAGAGGGAGGAACTGGCAAAACTACTTCTAAGTATTCCTTGGCCAGGAAAACCCTATGAAATTCATGGGGTTGCCATAAACTGATAGGCAACTTGAATGCAACAGGCAACACACACACACACACAGAGTGAAAGCATTGTGGCAGGCACCAGTATTCTGAACTATGGAAATTCTAGTCTAACTTTTGGGGGGGAAAAAACTTTGTGTATTTTATGTCATTTAATACTGTTTGTAGCTAGGTGATTTTAATTTTTTAAAGTTTTTTAATTGTAAAACTGTTAAAACTGTTTTGCCTATAAGATGCCTTGGTTTCCTTTCTGGAAAAAAAGCATCATAGAAATGAAATGGATGAATGAATAGATGAAATGAATATAAAATGTTCTGGAGAGGGAGATACAAAACCACTATCACCATCACTAATAGTGATTATCAACAGTCTTGATAATATTATTGAAATTCTTTTTGGTTATTAAAATTATTTCAGGAAATTTTGTAGATCACATACAGATGACCTCAAGTTCATTCCTATCTTAAACTCTTCAAAATCCTTGTCTTAAGCAATGGGAAGCCACTGCCAGTTAGCATGTAGACCAGGGGTTGACAACCTATGGCCTGTGGGCCGCACCCGGCCCACCGAAGCCTTCCGACTGGCCCCTGCCCGGTCCTGTTGCCACCGCCGCGTGTGAGTGATGCCCCATTTTGGTGTCCAAAATGCAACCTGCACTTACGCATGCATGCACACGATGGCAGCGCCATTTTGGAATGCCCAACGGCACCGGTGCCGTTAGGCGTTCCAAAATGGCATCCCAGCATCGTTCACATGCGCACTTGATGCAGGGCACCATTTTGGTTTCCAAAATGGTGCCCCCCATGCGTGCATGCATGCGCACAATGGTGGGAGTCGTGCGCACACGCGCGCACTGGTGCAAGCACCATTCCCCCCCCCCCCCCCCCCAGCCCGCCAGCAAAAAAAGTTGCCAACCCCTAATGTAGACAATGCTGAGCTAGTCAGACCAGATCAGCTTCATATGTTCCTGTCTGTTTCAAGTGAAGAGATGCTTCCAAGTTAGTTTTAAATTTCACCCTGTCCTCTGAGGCTGGTGGCCCTTATTTTAGCAGAGCAGTAAATCCAAGTTTCTGACCAAAATTTAAATGGATTAGGAGAGATGCTGAAATTATTTGGCAGACAGGTTCAGTGACTTGGATAACTCCTTTAAAGTTCAGGCTAAAATTTAGTGGAAGTTCTGAAACTGGAGTTACCAATCTGTGCTGACTGACTGTAAGAAAATAGATTATCACATGGGAGAAGAAAGTGCCCTCCTCCTGTGCTTAGTTTGCATTATTAGCATGATCAGGGAAAAAATTATAACACCCTCATGCGCATATGTGCAAGTTTAGCACAGGGGGAGGGTGCTTTCGTCTCCCATGTGATAATCTCCTTCTCCTGTCCAAAAACAGGAATGGACCCATCATTGTGTATTAATGGGAGCTCCCATTAATACCCAATGACAGGTCCATTATTCTTTTTGGATATGAGAAGGACGGGATATGCGTGCGGAGGTGTGATCCCAATAGCTCTAATGATGTGAATTAAGCATGGGAGGAGGATGCTTTCCTCCCATGTGATAATCTCTTTAGAAAGCTGTCTTATGCTGAGAAGACCATCTATTTTCAGTGCTGACTGACAGCAGCTCTCCAGGTTTCAAGTAGGATTCTTTGTTAGCATTCCCTGAAAATGCTGGGGTCTGAGTTGTGGGTGTTAGATAAGAAAAGCGTATGATCTGCCACAATGGCCCTCCTCAAAACATCACCTGGGATTTGCTGGAAGATGCTCAACCTTCAAGACTACCGGGTCATACCTCCAATTAGCTTGTGACATTAGATGAGATCAAACATGTTCAGAGATGTACAGTGGGGTTGTTCTGGGCATACCAGTATTAGGCCTGCATCCTTCCCCACTCTGATAGAAGAATAACATATGACTAAGAGGGGTGTAGATACCTAGAGCCCAGCTCAATAAGCCACTCTTGTACTTTTTGAATCAGTGCTAGCAAATCATTAGCATGTGTCACAAGTAACCCTCATTTGGGTGACCTTTATTGCTAGCTAAAGGTTGGAAAGGAAATTCTAACTAAAGTATGGGAATCATGTGGCCACTGGATTCAGGCATTCCTTACCATTGGCTATGCTGGCTAGAGCTGCTGGGACTTGTAGTCCAACAACCTCTGGATAGCCATGATTCCTACCTCTGTGCATGGACGCATGTACACACTCATCATGACAAACAAAGAACTAACAAAACAGGGTAGAACTTGTGCACATTATGTATGTATATTACAAATTTACAGGAACAGTTTTCCTACAAAGAATGATCAAAAAAGTACTGACAACTTCTTGGGTGGGTGGGTGGGGGACACACATCTGTAACAGATGCCAGTTATCCTAATTGATCCCAAGAGTTTCCTTGGACAAGATTAAGGCTGCAATCCCACTCACACTTATTTAGATTCACAGGATTTAAGAATAATCATGCACAGAATGTTTGCCATACAGTTAACACACTAGTGAATTTAAGGTTTTTGACAACTTTCTCCAAGAATATTGAGGGATGCACTAGGCATTAACTTCTTAACTTCTAAATATGTCAGGAACATATTCATCTGGCTTCCTTATAATTTTGCTTATGATTTATTTACTTTGTGTGTGTATTCTTAATAATATTGGCCTTGTGTGTTGGTGGAAAAAAGAGGCATTTACTGTTCCATGGAATAAGAATTCTCACTGTTTGCTTTTGCTTTCCTCCACACTTCTGGCTTATGTGAATGCTGCTGGTTTTGTGCAGCATGCATACAAAAGATTGATTTAAATTAACTGACAGCAATCAGCATGTACATGCAACCCTTGCAGGGTTCACTTTGGTTTCCCTGCAGTGAGTGGATCATTGCCTTCCTAAAGAGTGAAATTGACTCTTCCTTATTACCAAGTGGGTGAATTCATACCAGCTGTTTTTCACACAAACTGCTATTCTTCCTCCTATGATTTCATGGTTCCATTGCTAGTCCTGAAAATGTTTTGTTTTGTTTCAGTGTCTGTCTTTTATTACCCCTTAAAGATGCTATAAAATGGTAATATAGCAACATATAGCTAGTGCAAACAAAGAATAGAACAATTTCCAGCTAATACAGATCTTGATGCTTAGCACTGGTGTGAATTAGTTCATGGTAATTAGTTTCTTGTGGGAAAAGAAATGGTGTAAATGTAGTTTCTATCAGGACTTGGAAGGCAACAGGCACAGTGACATTTTATGGGGTAAAGTTGGAGAAAACTCCTTTCTACCAGTTTTGGTAAAAACTGCTCAGCCATGAAGTTACTGTTTTGGACCACTGTTCCCAGAATTCCCTAGGCATATTGGCTGGGGGAATCCTGTGAGTTGTTCTTCAAAAGGTAATGTTTCCAAAATCAGCAGAGTAGAACAATGTGCACCTTTCTTTGCCTGTTTTGGAGAGAACAAAATCACAGAACTGGAAGAGAGCTCAATGGTAATCTAGTTCCATTCCCTACCAGTGCAGGAATCCACAACTAAAGCACCCCTGTCCGGGGCCAGTTAACATTTGTTTGAAAAACTCTAACAAGGGAGATTCCACACATTCTCTGCCCTGTTGTTGATCTGACAGCCATGGTGTGAAACTTCATTTTTACATCCAACTAGTCTAAGTTCTTCAGTAGCAATAATCTGATCTCTACCTACCAACTCCCACTGTGCTGGACACTATAGGAATAATGATTCTTTGTCATATCCTTATTGTGAAGGTACATGTGTGTGCAGGAGGGGCAGATAAACTCTGGAAAGGTGGGTAGTTAAACAAAGAAGCATGCTATTTCATTTGATTGCCTTCTCTTAACCTGGCATCCCTCCCCACATGGTGGCTGAGGGTCATTGGCAATGAGGAGATTAACTCATGTCAATAGCACCAGATCAGGAAAGGAGTGTTGTTCCTTAATATACATCTTGTACAGACTTGCATTACCAGAATCCTCTGTATTTCAGAAGGTCATTTTTCAAAGTCCTGCTCTTGGGCCATGGTCCTTTATATTGTTTTTTCTGTAATTGGTAATTTATTAAATAACTGTTATGAATTGTTTTCTTGGAGACACTAGATTGTCAAATAGAAAAGTAGGATATAAAAGTTTGAATGATAAAGCTACACACACACACACACACACTACATACACAATAAGTATTTGTAGTTGAAACCCTCTCTGCTCCCCCCTTTCACTGTGTACCTGCTGCTTACACTATTGCATCCTATTCTTACAGAATCCTATTCCTGGGGAAATTTGTATCCTACAAATAAATAACTTTAAAGAAAAGAACCAGATTGCCTGAACAGTGAAAAAGTGCCTCTGCAGTATAGGCATACTGAAATTATGTTTTATAAGATATGAAAAGAGAAGGGAAACATTGGTGACAGAAACTGCAGGACAGTACTGAAACACAACTTGTATGAAGAGGGATGGAAACAAAAGGAAGATCTGAGAGAATGAAGATGGGCTTTGAAAGTGATGGCGAGAGAGTCCATTCTCACATAACCTGGAGCCCTACCTGGAGTGGATTTGGTGATGTGAGAGGTGAGGGAAGGCCATGTCCCGGTGACTGATTGGGCTTCTGAGGAGAGCCTGAAGATGGTTGAGCTGGTGGCGGCTGATTCTGACTCTGAGGTTGGGATTGCGGAGGCTGTGGCGGAGGCTGCTGCAGTGGAGGTGGTGGCTGTGGTGGCTGAGACTGTGGTGGCTGTGGCTGTTGCTGAGCTTGATGCTGGGGCTGGCTGGTTTGTCCCTGTGGTTGCTGGAGAGTTTGGCCCTGTTGCTGCTGCTGCTGCTGCTGCTGCTGTTGTTGGTGCTGGAGTTGCTGAAGATGCTGAAGTTGCTGAAGCTGGGAATTCAGGGATGAGGTAGCTACAAGTTAAAAAGGGGGAGCTGTGATTATTCAATAATTTTTGCATGTGTGGCAAAATGTACCGACCACTGGTAGATTTCAAAAGGATTCCAGCACTATTTTAAAGGGATGGAGCTCCCCCCCCCCTGTCATGATAAAGTTTGTAAATTTGCATATCTGTTTTTGCAAAAAACACACAGAATACAGTAAATAATGACAGTAATAATACTTTATTGTTGCTTGCCCTCATGTTGACTTCAACTTATGGCAACCCTATGAATGAGAAACTGCTGGTCATCAACTGCTCTTGTCAAATTTTGCAAACTCAGGGCTGAGGCTTCCTTGACTGAATCAATCCAACTGTATTGCAGATGCTTTCCATAATAATAATAACACCAAATAAAGCAGTTACCAATGTGTCTACCATGAAGACAACAACAAAATAAATGAAATCGTATAATATTGTTTAAAGCATCACAATATATATTAAGAAAGAGGAAAATATATAAGACTCTGTTAAGGGAAAACAAAGATGGCTATAAAACACTTCTAACTTCTAGTTCCTCAGTGGGCTAGACTACAGAGGAGTCTTGATCATCCTGATCATTAGGTACCTGGTTATTTTTTGGGGGGTGGGGGTGAAGGGCTCATATTTTCCTAGTGCAACCTTAGAGGGCTTGAGTTCCCACCCCCGGCCTGTACCAGGATCTATGACAATGATAATGTCAGTGGAGAAAAGCTTGAAGATGTGAGTGTGGTATAATATACTCCACCATGAATGCAGACATTGTAGCTGAATATGACACAAGCATTCTGGGACACAAAGTGGGCCTTTGGTATCTGCTCAGGTTTGGGTCCAAGGCCCCCTGTGGATATCAAAAGCTGTGGATACTCGTTCCTTTATATACAGTGGCATAGTAAAATGATATCCCTTATATAAAATATCAAAATCAAGGTTTGTTTTTTTACAATTTATATACTTTTGGAATATTTGCAAGCCATGGATAATTGAATCCATGGATAAAAAATCCATGGATATAGAGGGCTGACTGTAATTCATAACCACCTCTCTCTTCTCTCACAACATCTTGCCTTGACAGGGGAAGAATTTCTATATGAATAGACATCACTATTAGTCAAAGGAGACTACTGAACAAAAATGGAATCTAGCTAGCATGATAGCCATGATAGTGGAAACTCAAGTATTGTAGAGCTTGCCTTCAGAGCTAGTGACTTGCCAAGCAAAAGAGCACCCAGTACTCATGCTTTACAATTCACCATAGGCTCATATAAAACTAAACTAAACCAAACCAAGCCAACCCACAAAAAAACCAAACAAAGCTAAACATTATTGGGGCTGAAAAAATAGGGCAGGGCATTGCAAACCAACACAAATAGTTGTTGAAAAGCATTACTCTTCATAGTACTCTCATAAGCCATCAAGGCTACCTTTAAGGAGGCAATGATCCAACTACAGTCTTAGCTCTTTCTGAACAATGAATATTCTTTCTTAAGTTGTGTAATGGGAAAGTTGCCACTAGATAGTGTATGCCATCAGACAGTGAACTGAAAATGGGAGAGAGATCTGAATTCAAATTCCATGTTTGTTTGGACTAGTGATTCCCAAAATTTAGTTCTTCAGATGTTTTGGACTTCAACTCCTAGAAGACCCAGGTAACTTGATCAACAGTCATGAATTCTGGGAGCTGAAGTCCAAAACTCATTGAGGACCAAAGTTTAGGAACCATTGGTTTAGACTCTGCATAAGAGCTCTAGACTAGTAAGGGCCTTTATAGATTACCCCCCTCTGCAGACCAGGGCGTTTGGGATGCCCTGGTCCGGAGCGCCGCGGGGCTATGGCAGCCCCACCGCGGCGCTCCTAGAGCGACCCTGAAAGGAGTGCCAAAAAGGCACTCCTTTCATAAGTCAGAGAAAGGGCGCCCTAAAAGCGGCGGGCGCCCTTTCTCTGACTTATCCCCTGCAGCACGTCCGGACGCTGCGGGAGGAGGTCGCCCTGAACGCGCCGGACGTCCGGTGGCCCGGAAGCGTTCAGGGCGACCTCAGGAAGAGGAAGGGCCGCCGCGCGTGCGGTGGCCCCTCCTCTTTCTACATTACAAAAGTAATGCAGCTTGAGGCCACTGTAGTTTATTGTGGCACCAGAGCTCTCTGACAGAGAAGGCTCAATGTCCCAGAAAAAATACAATTCCCTTGATTCCCTAACACTGAGCCAGAACAGTTAAAGTGGCCTCAAGGTGCATTATTTCTGGCAGTCTGTAAAGGCACTAAGTATATTTCTTTGTTTGAGTTTTCCATCTGTAAAATGGAAATATTGACACTTCAGGTCTTGCATTATTACAATTTGGTGATGTGGGAAAATGCATAACATTTTTTAAAAGTCTTAAGAGAAATATATAAATGAAAACCAGAACCAAGTAGAAATTCCTGTGAGTCTCATTGCACAAATGGATGGAAGGTAAAAATGCCTAAATTGCTGTTTTATGGCTGGAGAGCTCAGTGTGCTGACGAAGTGTATTAAAAGGAATAAAGTAAGATTCAGTGCTAAAGTGCAAAGTTGCCTGGAGGTCCGAAATGATTATACAGAAGAGCATATGCACAGTGCCAAAGAAATTAAGATGCATGTCAGAGTATAGCAGATTAAGACAATGGCTGCAGCAAAGGGTCAGAGCCCAGGAGATTTGAAAAGCAAGTGTTGTATTAACTCTAAGTGCAATTTGGCCCAGTTCAAGAATGATAAGTTCTACTGGCTTCAATCAGAAAAAGCACATGTTTAACTTTCCCCATGCAGTCAGGTGTTCTAAAGATGGTCTAATGTGGGACTCCTCTTTAATTAAAATAGTATCAAAATATGAATGACATTTTCTAAATTTTGAAAGGTTCTGGAGAAAAATAAATGTCTTGAAAAAAAGTTGTGTTTTCAAATTAGTACATTCTCTAATTATTTTCCCCAGGATTATCCTGATGGAGGCTGATTGATTGATTGATTGATTGATTGATTGATTGATTTTGCAATATTTCCTCATGGTTACACCAAGCTTCATGTCTCCCGGAGAGAGAAAAAAACCTTCAGTGTGATGGAATAGCCAATCAAGCAGCATTATTTATCCTTTGTGTGTTGGTATCACAACCAAATAAAAACTGCCTCACCTACTTTATTGCTAATGTCTTAACAATTATGTTTTTCTCTTTGCTATGCTGGCATCAGTCTTCAAAACTGATATGATGGGATGTTGCAGGGATTACCACCCAGGTCCACTGAGAGAGGCCTGTGTATTTCAGCAACCTCTGATGTGAATATGGATCTGACTGATGCTCATCTTAGCAGAACTTAGCAAAACCCAAACCTTTAGATTACACTTAGAAGGATCCAGTAGCTACCTTGGCCTTTGGCAATTCTAGTTGGGGAATTCTGAGATTTGTAGGCTAAAATAATAACTTTTTTATTGTCTGCATTTTGCCAGTATTGTGATACACTCTGTCTGTGTTGAATTGGCTGGATGCATTTTTAAATGTGAATAGGGATGTAGATCTATATTGGGGGCCAGCAGCTGATATGTATGATCAATTGTTTTGACTTGGATCAGAGTTAAATCTACAGCACAATGCATTTTTTCTCTTTTAAAAATATGTTCCCTTTCTGAAAACATCTAGTTTTTCATTTGGGGCAGACACTCAGTATGGTATCTTTATTAATGAAAAGCATTTCCTCATTGTTTGAGCACGGGAACAGGAAACTCTTTTATTTCACACTATTTCACTGCATTTGTATGCCTATCTTTTCCCTAGGAGTTCATATATTTCCTTCTTTTCCACTCATACAGGTTATGCAATTAGCTTGTACTCCTGGTTGTGCACTCGTGAATTTCTGAAGTTGCTTTATTATAAGGCAAGTGGCCTATTTTGCTCAGCACTGTTGAGTATCCTGCAGATTTCACTAATGTTCCCCAGTTCTTGTCTTATTGTTAGGGTCTGAACCTGCTATGTGTTTCATGCATTGTACCACTGAGCTATAAGCCCTTCCTCAAGTATCAGTCAGGATTGACATGCAGAAGTTCAGTGGTACAAATCTTTCCAAAAAGCATAGCCAAAATCACTGAGCTATATTTCCTAAGAATTAAAAAAAAAAAGTTCTCAAAGTCCAGGTATCCCTCAGCCAAAATCAACCTTGTTGTGTGCCTTAAATGATTTTCTGATTTATGGTGATCCTAAAGCAAAACTAATGGGGAGGGGGTAAGATTTGTTCAGAGGGGATTTGCTATCGCCCTCCTCTGAGGCTGAGAGAGTGTGACTTACTCAAGGTGACCTGGCAGGTTTCCATGGTTGAGTGGGGATTCAAACCCTGGTCTCCAGGGTCTTAGTCCAATACCATAACCACTACAACATACTGGAT
The DNA here is from genome assembly GCA_020142125.1 of Phrynosoma platyrhinos. Classification (NCBI taxonomy): domain Eukaryota; kingdom Metazoa; phylum Chordata; class Lepidosauria; order Squamata; family Phrynosomatidae; genus Phrynosoma; species Phrynosoma platyrhinos. The sequence continues at coordinate 60,633,433 of CM034710.1, forward strand.
CTGCATAGCTCAGATAAATTCACATTTTGCCAATATAGTTGATGAGTATAAAATGAAACCATAATATTTGCAATTATTATACCTCAGTTACTGGTAGGGGCATTTTATTGCCATTATTGGAATGTGACACTTGATCTGAGTAACGGCTTGTTCTGACAATTCTTAATTTCTCTAAGGCTTTAAGGCTCAGAATGAGAGTGAAAATTAAGAGTTCTGAGAGACTGGTTTGCATCTCAAATGATTTCCCATAGTTCAACTGCTGCATGTTGTTTGCTTCTCTCTGATTACTGCAGTTGTACATGTGATGGTGGATGAATAAGGACAAATATAATTGGGCATCTGAAGCAATCCTGGTCCACATGTTTTATTGTATTACTTCCCCCCAGAGTTTTTTTATTTCCGTAATTGTGCAGATGTTACACAATTGTGCTTTAATGCGAAATAATGCAATGTACGGTGGACTAAAAAGGAGAAAATCATATATTAAGGCTATTCATATTTGACTGAGCAGAGAATTTGGAGAGCTTACTGTTTTGAGAAGTCTTTTTTTCTGAACCACCACCCCATAGAAGAGAATGTATTTCTGTATTGCCTCAGACTGAAAAGTGTAACTAACTGAAGCATCTGGGGCCTGTGCTGCAATTGACATGGCCTGCTTTTCTTATCTTGTTTAGCTTCTAATGAGCTAGGCTCCTTTTCTTTTCTTTGAAGTAGATTTCAAGGGATTGAACATACACAATGAATAGGCTAATGTAAGTCTGCATTTACACTGTGTCCCATTATATAATGAAGGGTGTGGGCTGCCAGTAAATGGTTGTCTCCCACCCTCCCCCATGTATGCTTGAATTTCTTTTTTGAGTAGTGAAATCAAAGTTGCTGGGTTGTTGTTGTTGTTTTTAATACAGCAGTGCCCAACAGACAGGAGAAGAAAATGAGGGTAGAGATGGGACTTAATGGCTCAACATATTACTAATGGGATACAGAGCATATTACTTCTAGACCACTGGTTCAAATCGAGTCTAGGTCAATACAAAGAACAAAAGTCATGGTATTCTGATAGCTGCAGAGTGCCCTACGTTATATAAAATGGATTGGCTATACATTGCTGGCAGAGGACTACATTACCTGTGAGAGCAACTAACAGCCTCTGGCTACTGCAAAAACATGTGGGTTTTTAGCAGAAATTTTAGAAGGAAAGAATAAATAGGAATACAGTGTTAAAAACACTGGGTTGCCCCTGCTAAGATTATGCATTTAAGATGAATAGCCTCCTACCTCTGCATAAACACCATTTTATGCACAAGTGTTGAGGAACTACATCAAGACAATAGACAAAGCTGTCTGATAGCAGAATAGAAGCTGGTGCCAGATGGATAGCCTCAATCAGGGAGGCCATGAGCCTAAGCCTAAAGGACCTGAGCAGGAAGATAGAGGTAGAGGATAGGAGGGGTTGGAGACATTTACAGGGTTGCTATGAATTGAGGTTGACTTGAAAGCAGCTAACAACAACAACACTCTCTCCTTTGGCCTCTCAGGGGTTCTTTAGCTATGGATTGCTGCATGGCATAGCATTGGATTAGATGGCCTTTGGAGTCTCTTCCAGAAGTGCCTTTGGCCAGCTTCAAGTGGTGCACCAGCAGTGCTCTTTCTTGGGGAAGGCAGACCTGGGCACAGTGGTTCATACAATCTGCTCTACTTTGGGATTCCCTTGAAAATGTTCAGGAGCTGCAGCTAATGCAAATACTGCAGCCAGACTGATGTCTGGTGTACATTTTAGGGACCACATAACATGAGCCTTGCAAGAACTGCACTGGCTTTCAATTTGCTCCCAAGTTCAATTCAAGCTGCTGGTATTGACTTACCTAAACAACTTGGTCCAATTTATGTGAAAGACTGCCTCCTTGAGGAGGAGCCTGCCAGAAATATGAGCTTTTCAGAGGAGGTCCTGTTGTGTGTCCCAGCACCTTATGAAGTAAGGTTGGTGGGTAGATGTAACAGAGCTTTCTCTGTAGCAGCGCATCAACTGTAAAACTCCCTACCCAAGGAAGTTAGACTAGTCTCATACCTTTTAAGCTTCTGGAGGGCAGCCAAAACAGTGCTGTTCTTCATGGCATTTGGTGTTTGAAACTGATGTTTTGAGTGCTTTAAAAATGGGTTCAAGGATTGTTTCTAGATTGCTTTTAGGAGTGTTTAAAGAGTATTTAATGTGTTTTTAAAATGTTTTTATCTCTGCATTGTTTTAATTGTTTTTTTGTTTGTTCATTGCCTTCAGAGTCCTTCTGGGCTGGGAGGTGATACAGAAATACTTTAAATGATGATGATGATGATGATGATTGGTGATGATAATTCTTACAATGTCTAAATGATACTGAACTGATCGCAGATATTTCAGATATTCCTCAGTTGATAAGTAAGGTTTGCATGTAAACTCTATTCTTGTCTGGACAACTATGCATGACCACCAAGTGAAGGACATTCACACTGACTAAGAAAACCCAAACTACAGATCAACAACATGCCAATTTTTCACTAGTTTACATTGACCAACTATGTGAGAACCATGTTCACACTATTTCTGAAATACTTCACATCAATTACTATTATAGCATATATACATATGAACCAGACAACACTCATCAAATACATTTTAAGACAGCAATTAAGTAAATAACAGTAGTTACAATAAGAGATTGAGCCGTATTTGCAAATAACTAGTTGTTCGTAACTAACTCCCATCCTCAAAAATGATGATATAACTTAGGGGTGTTGCAGACCAGCCTAAAGGGCTGGCCTGGGGGTGGAGTTGGGGTGGGGCAGCTGCATGCCAGCCACCCCAACCCCACCCCATTGCTGTCCTGATGCCACGCACCTGTTTGCATGGTGCCCGGAGTCAGGACACCCTCCTGGTGCAGCGTGTAGAAAAACTGCTCTGAAAGGGCATGGAAGAGCCGTGGCGCCAGCTCTTAGGGCAGCAAAAGGAAGGATTGGGGCCACAGCATGGGGTTGCCATGGCCCTGATCTGCAGCTAGCAGGGGCAGCCCAGAGCCGCCCATCTGCATAGCCCCTAGGTTCCATTATAACTGTAATTTAACAAGGGTTAACTTGCAGGTGTGGACCATAATCTGAGGGGGATTCATTCCAGAATGGTTGTGTGAGGCACTTCGCTGCTTGGGCCATGGGCCAACAAAATTCATTCCTTTTGCAGCAAAACTCTAACTTTAAAGTAACCTTTGTAGATATAAAGTGTGACCTTGCTACATGTTGAAGGAGAATACTGCATGATTCAGACTGCTGGCTCATACTGTGGCTTGTCTTGGCTCATGCATTGTTTTGGATATTGAAGTGACGAGAAGGAATAGAAGAGGCCAGTGTGTTCAGTACCACAGGCCAACAGATTAGAACATCATTGTTACAGACATTTTTTGTAAACATATATTTAGGTGTGGCATAGTGGTTTGAGTGTTGGACTGTGACTCTGGAGATCAGGGTTGAACTTCCCACTTGGCCATGAAACCCACTGGGTGACTGAGGACAAGTCGGACATTCTTAGTCTCATGGTAAAGTAATGGCAAACCTCCTCTGAACAAATCTTGCCAGGAAAATCCATGCTAGGTTCACTTTAAGATCACCATAAGTCAGAAATGACTTGAAGGCATGCAGCAGCAGCAGCAGGAGCAGCAGCAGCAGCAACAACAACACATTTCAAAAAGGAGAAAATAAAGGGTTACCTATAAAAATGCAACTGCAAGGCTAACTACTTTAGACTCTTTATAAATAGAAATATAATTAATTATTTTAAAGTAGTTTTTGAAGCTTTGCACTTCATGTACACTTCCGCTTGGGGAAGACACTAATCCTACAGGCATATTTGTGGCATACAACTGACAGTACCCAAAGAGTAGAAGCAGCCAATAAAGGGATGCTCCTTTGAAAGCCCTTTTACCTGCTGTTGCAACAATTTTTGCTTAAAAAAAATAGTTTTCCCAATTAAATTTATAGTAAAGCTGACCCTATTTTTATAATTACTACATACTCTGTTGGAGCCTCAGCCACAGAGCACACATTATGCTCTGATCAAATCTAGATTACTCTGCTTCAGTAGTCCATGTGATTTAAAGATTAAAGCTAATAAAACACAACATCAATAAATGTACTATAATAATTCGACAGGATTTTGTAGTCTCTTAATACCGTGAAGCACAGAGCCACTCACCTGCAAAATGCTTGAGTCCATTATTTCAATTTCCCCCAACTCTATAATATGGAAATCTAGATCATTTTCTTCAAAATATTCTAGTTAGGAATATCAACTAAAGAGTACCACAAATACATTTCAAGCTGCTCCTACCTGAAGGTAACTTAATTGTTTTCTTTTTCTCTTGGTTTATGGCAATATTTTTGATTCAAACTCCCTGTGTGCACTGTAAAAACTGTACTAACTTATTTTAAATGTTTAAATGCAAGGGAACTGCTGAAGAAATTAGATTTTCATAGGCTATTTGCTTCCTCAGTGCAAATGGGAATTAAAATACCATATTGTATAGAAGCCTGTAACATCATTCTCTAGATTGGTTTAGCTCATGAAAAAGAGCTATCAACGAAATAATTTAGGTTTTTCATAAAATGAAAGAACAACATCCTCACACTATTTTTTCATTTCAGTTTTCCTAACTTTGAAACAGGTGACAAAAGTTTAAGAAAATGGATACACTAAAAAATGGAACAGCCAATTAATTCATAGATATTGACTTGGATCCTATTGTTAGATTCCAATGAAAAAGACTAATTGAATCAATGGGTTTCCCTGTGTGTTGAATCAACATTCAACAATAGATTCAGTGGGTTGACTGTAGTTGGAACTAATCAGTAGAAAAAGGCCATATATTATTATAAACACAATGATATATCCAGTAAATGAATACATGCATATCTGTACAAATTCAAAAATTAAGATGACACCCCAGGACCATGATCAGGCTCCAGGCATACACAACTGTTGAGATGTAACCGGTTATGGAGTCTGCTGTGCATACACAACAAAAGATGAATAAAAAGGGGGGGGGGAATCTGAACATTACAGTTTAGGTGTGTATAAAATGCACCCTCAGTGTGGTTCCTGTACCTGCACATGTGGAAGCCTGGTTCCATACATAGAATTCTTTTGTTGGTAGCAGAGCACATAAATGTTTAATTGTGGCTTAGAGAATTCTAGAAAGTGTTTAGACTCTACACAATGAAGGAGGGATAGGGGGAAAGTTAGACAGCTCTATAGGTGCAGTGGCCACTCATGCTAAGTCTGAATCTGTAGATGGTAGGTTCTTCAGAGACAAAGCCAAGTAGATATGATTTTCTATTTCTAGCCTTCCTTCAATTTTGCCTTGGGGTCGGGCATCCCCTCCACGGACATTTAATGTTAGCTACTATGATAAGGACATTTCTTCATTTCAACTGGAACCTGCTAAAATATAATAAATTATGTATTAGAATTAGAATTTAGCTAATTCTAATTATGGGTCAAGAGGGGATGTAACTTTTATAAGACTGAATGCAGCACACAGAACAGGAAGACTGTCTAACAAACATCCTGAAAACTGTCTATCAAACATCCTGAAAACTGGAAAGTTTAGGCAGATTCAGCTTTTACTAGTCTCTTCTGCAAAATAATCACTTAGAGCAGGATTTCTCAAACAACAGCCTGTGGCCCACATGCGGCCCACCAAGGACATTTATCCGGCCCACCGGGTATTTTTGCCACTGCTGCCTGTCCTGCTTAGCAGCCAATTTTTAAACTATATTCTGGCCCTCAAAATGGTCTGAGGGACAGTGAACTGGCCCCCTGTTTAAAAAGTTTGAGGACCCCTGACTTAGAGAATCCCATTTCACCCAAAGTACTATTTATTCAAACACACACGTAGCAGTCCCTCAGTCCTTGCAGACTTAATGGGAAGGAAAGTGGTCACTTGAGAGCCAATGTTGTGTAGTGCTTAGAGTGTTGGAACCAGGATGCCAGAATTAGAACTCTTGCTTGGCCATGGAAACCCACAGGGTGACTTTGGGCAAGTCACATGCTCTCAGCTCAAAGGTAGGCAATGGCAAATCTTCTCTGAACAAGAAAGCCCCATGGTAAATTTACCTTAGAGTTGTCATAATGACCTGGAGTCAACCAACTGTGTCCAGTTTCTCTCAACTGTACCAGTCTTCTCCCACAGATGCTTTGGGGCTTCCCACATTGCCACCAAAATTGCTTGCATTGAGACACACAACATGAAATTCCCCTGAAAAATATGTTACTTGTCTTCCTAATTGTTCCTTCCAGTTTCCTTTTGGTGCTCTTCAAGATGCAGATGAGGGAAAAAGCTCCAGCACATACCAACACACTCTCACTCCCATACTTGTGTGGCTGCTACTCTGCTCCCAAGGCAAGAAAGCTAAATTGGACTTCTGGTACAATGAGTCTAGTGCAGCATTCCAGGATCATAGAAACATAGAGTTGGAAGAGACCACAAGGGCCATCCAGTCCAGCCCCCTGCCATGCAGGAATACACAATCAAAGCACCCTTGACAGATGGCCATCCAACCTCTGTTTAAAAAAAACCAAAGAAGGAGATTCCATCACATTCCGAGGGGGTTTGTTCCACTGTTGAACAGCTCTTCCTGCTCTTACTGTCAGGAAGTTCTTCCTAATGTTGAGGTAGAATCTCTTTTTCCTCTCTTTTGCTGCCACATCACATTATTGAGTCATGTTCAACTTGTCTGCTAGGACTCCTAGATTCTTTTCACATGTAGTCTTATTAAGCTAGGTGTCTCCCATCCTATATATATTCATTTCATTTTTTTTTCTTCCTAAGTGCAGTACCTTACATTTTTCCCTGTTGAAATTCATTTTGTTAGTTTTGGCCCAACCTTCTTGACCAAATTTCTGGATGGAAAGAGGCTGCTAAATTGCAGCTTCTCTGGCATGTGTGTGTCCTAAAGTAAAATAAAATAAAATAAAATAAAATAAAATAAAATAAAATAAAATAAAATAAAATGCATTTCATGGAACTTTCATTTCATTTGCACTCTTGAAGTATGCAGTAAAATCAAATCAGTTTTACTTCCTCTCTCATTACCATTACCATTTTAGGTAACAGACAACCAGCTAATTAGCCTGAAACAGAGATCCTTGCTTTCCTTCTGAGTCTTTGAATCATACTATAAGACCAGGCCTGTCAGTGCTTCCTTTCTGTACCCCATCATTCTTCCTCCACTACACTTCTTTAAGGGCAAACTATCCTAACACTTAGAGCAGGGGCATCTATATGTTTCCCAATTATTGTAGGGAGGGAGTAGTCTGCTGAGTTCTGCAAAGACAAGGAGTGACTGACTAAAGAGGTAGCTAATGGTCATTGCCACCTGAAGGACTGGCAACAAGTAATGAGGCAAACAGCTGGGTAGCCTGTGCCACTGAGGAAAGACAGTGTCCCACTTGCCCTAATGTACCAGACATCATGGTTGGTCTATGACTGTCTTTGCTGTCAAGGTTTGGCACACAAGTAGTTTAGTCAAGAAGGGATTTATATTTGGTATTAAAAGCATGATTTTTGTCAAAGCGAGAAAACAATCTCTGAGCTCAACTTGCTATGCATTTTGTAGACCAAAGAAGAACGATGCACAACCCAGCAGAATAATGGGAAAATTAAACACCAAAAAAAGATAAGAAATTATTAGATTTTTCTAATGATTTATGAATGCATGTATTCTTCCTTAGCAAAACCAACACAATATGTAACAGTTGAAACTACCACTCTGATGCAACTGTGCAAAACTGCTGCCAAACAAATAATTTTGTTCAATATTTGAGAAGTACTAGAAGTACAGAGTTACTTTCCCCAGTTGCTCCCCTGACTCCCACTTCCTACCGGACTACATTTCTGGTTTTTGTTACCTCCATTCTGAAAAAGTGGTGGCCTACTTTAAAAACACAGCAAAGTGTTAATGGCATCTAGAAACAGAGTTAAACAAGAGACACATATTGAACTATGTACTTATATGATGATCACCAATCAGTATGTGGACCATCTACTAGATCTGGATTCTGATCCAGTTTTCATTTTTTTTTTTTTTTGTCTTATGCATGCTGAGCTGATATGCTCAGTATGTCCAAGATTGGGCTCCTTTTCCCACCTAAGTCCCCCTCTCTTTATTTACTCTCTCTATTCACTGACAATACTGCTATATCAGCCCTGTTAATCAGGCATAAAACCTGGAAGCCTCCCCTCCCACAATTCAGTTACTCACCAGAGCATACCATTTCTCTCTTTAAAACATCACAATAGTGCAGCCCTTCTTCTCTGATCATTCCTTAGTATTATCTTCAGATCCTGCAGTCTTTTTGTCTGTATTCTTCCTTTGACATACTTTCATTCAGTCATGTCCATCCAGATTTATTGCCAAAATTATCCATCTCTCTCATCATATGGGCCAGATGGCTCCATTCCTTAAATCCCTCACATGGCTTTCCTGCACCAGCTTCTAGCCTTTACCTTCACTGACTTCCATGCACTTGCTTCTCCTTATTTCTATGCACATCTTTCAGTTCCCTTATGTCCGGAACTGTCTCCCAGAATATTACCCTATGACCACCTCTGGGCTTTAAGTCTCTCTTAAAAATTTACCTTTTCTAGGAAGTAATTGATTCTTCTTTCTATCCCTTGATCTTACTGTAAGCAAAATATGTGTCATTGAAATAATCACACATTTCTCTCCACTTATAAGTTTAGAAATTTAAAAAAAAATTGTAGTAGAGAAACAAACTAAGGGGGGTTGCAGACTGCCAGAAATAGTGCAAATTGAGTCCACTTTTAGGGTTAGGGTTAGTGCTAGGGAAGCATGGGCATTTTTTTTTATGAGACATTGAGCCTTCTCTGTCAGAGAGCTCTGATGCCACAATAAAATACAGTTCCCATGATTCCCTAGCACTAAGCCTAACCCTAAAAGTGGACTCAATTTGCACTGTTTCTAGCAGTCTGCAACCCCCTAACTTGGATGTTTAAGTTAAGTGGAAAAGTAATTAAATGATATACAAGTGTCAAAGGTTAGGAAGTGAGAAATCATTTTTAAATTTTCTTTTTGCTTTCCTTTTCCCATCTGAAATTTCAAAGAATTCTTATGGTCAAGGCCAGGCTTCCTGCTGACGTAACTTCTCAATTTCGTGCATTTTAATGGCATTATCCAATCAAAACTCATCTAACTTGTTTGTGAGGGAGAAATGGAGGGGATGTGTTTTGTATGTGTGTGTATTAAAAATATATTTATCCAGAAGTAACAAGTGTTTGCTTCTTTGAACATCAGTCATCATTACAAGTATTTTCAAAGAGTCTCTTTGAAGTAAATCATATTTCTCCTTAACTAGAAGTGAAGTTACCTTAAGTGAAAAACATTGTTTTCATAAATACAATGGAGCAGCGGATCAAAGTGAAGGATTTTTTTTTTGAGGGAATGGATCTAAAAAGCTGGCCTCCAAGCCCCCACAAATGACAAAACAGATTGTCATTTCCACCCCACTCCAATTTCATCAAGGAATATAGCACAGTGCATTCTGCATGAATGATGATTTGAGCTAGCAAAATGCTTTTTATCTAAGAGTTCTTGTTGTTTTTGTACACTGTATTGTTTTCTAATGTCCATATAGTAAGCATTTGAATAAAATCAAGAACCCACTTTATTTAAACAAATGCATTTTCATTATGTTCTTTCCTCCTCTCAGCCTGTGTGTGTTCAGATGGCTTTGAAAAAAATGGAATGCTCTTCAGATCAGGGAGTATCTTATGCCATTAATTTGTTGAGAAAATAGCACAATGGGACCCTATCATGATAAGAGCCCTAGACACCAGTGCAATACAAATCCATAACAACAACAGTATCTTAATAGTGAGGGAGTCTTACACAATAGGCTCTCTAACATGGCTAAAATCAAACTGTCAAACATAAGACCAACATATTGACATTGCTTTTGCCCTTCCTTTTGTTTCCTTTGAAAAGGTATGAATATCTGCTGCTGTGCGTGAGTACTGGGTGTATGGGAAAGTGCTTACATTTGCCTATGCTGTCGGCAAAGTATCTAATTAAACACATCAGGGTACCACTTGTCTGACAAGTTATTCTCTGACTCCTGTAGTTCAAGACCTCAACCAGGAATTATATGGTGTTCACAGATAAATTTCTGCAAATGTTAATCTAAAAATGACTCTGACAGTAATTAAACATATGGTTTTAAATGCATGATAGGGAAAATCATTAGAAAAAAATGAAATAAAAATAGTAAATATTAATTTGGAACTAGACACATGTATCCAAAAGTAAAGTTAAAAACCAGCCACTATTCCTAACAAATATATTCATTTTAGAATAAATCTTGGTTCGCAATAGGTGCAAACCCTAGATAGGAAGCATGACAGCATGCATTTAAAAACCTGATTTGGACTAGACCATCTTGGCTGGATAAAAGCAATTTAAAAGCCTTTGAAACAAATAGACAGCATAATAACTGTTAAATCTGTGAACACATTTCAAAATAATAATGGTAGCAGGGGGTCGGACTGGTCCAGAATCAGAACTGCAGCAATCCCTATGAAATTTGCCCTTAATGTTGTACTGCTTGGGAAAATATTAGGGACCACTGGTGAGCTTTGGCCACAGTTTAAAAAGAATGGTCCTGACTAGCAGAGATCTGTTATTTTGAGATACTATCCATCCAGTTACAGTATTTGACATAGTGGCTTAAATGATCTACATACAGGATTCTGCATCTCTACATATTCCTCTCTCTCTCTCTCTCTCTCTTAAAATTACCATATATACTCATCTATAAGTCTAAAACTTTATGCCCAAAAGTTGAACCCAAAATCCCAGGTCAACTTATTTATGGGTCACTTTGGTAATGTGATAGCAGCTCTTTCAGATTTCCCCATGCCCTGCCAAGATAATTTCTTTTTCTATTGAGCCAAGCAGAAAGAGTCTTGAGTGATTAATTGCTTTTAAACAAATAAACAGAGACCTTCTCCTGCCTGTGCTGGTGGTTGCTGTATGGGTGAAGGCTGAAACTAAGGTGGAAACAAAAAGCCTCAGTTAGAGTCTCTCTTGCTATATGCACACATACACACACTGAAGGAGCCTCCAAGTTTTACCCTCGACCTATCCACAGGTCATGGCAAAATCTATAATTTTGGCCTCAAAACCTGCCCTTAACTTATACATGAGGTTGACTTATAGTTGAGTATATACAATAAAAAACCTTTCAAACAAAAGAATACAATCTGTTGGTAATGAGTCTTAGATTGCAAGCATAGTATCTCCATGCTTCAGAAAGACCTCAGGAGTGTATTAAGACAATGCTGGATTTATTTCATGAAGATGGTGTTCAACAGTTAGAATGCCTTTCCAGAAGGTCCTTTGCTGTAAGAGTGGTTTGGGACCCTGTGTCTTCTTTTTATATTGCCTATGTAGGGATGCCATTTCTGAATGAGAGCATGCAATACTGCACTGAGGCCTGGAATTCCACAGTGGCATTTTCATTACTAAGGCATCATTGAGGCTTTCAAGTCATGGGCCAGCATTTCCAAAATAAGAGCTTTCCACATTTCTTGCCACCAGTTATCTATTCTGTTTCCCCTGCCCCCCCCCCATCAAAGACAGACAATAGATGAAGGTCTGAAACAGACAGGCCAAAAGTGTTGGCTTCAGGCCATGTTGGGGAGCATGGCATTGATGAATGCCCCCAATGCAGCCAGAAGCTATACCAACACCGCATCATCTGGAAAGAACTGGTCCACGAAGGAGCAGATAGAATCCACTCCTTCTGGTGGCCTGATTCAGGACCACAGCAGTAGCATGGATTGCGACTAGCCACTTGCGGTTGCCATGGGCCAATGGGAATGGCACCACTATCTACTTTGGGCTTAAAGTGACTATTAAGTAACCTTCTATTTCAAAAGGGCTTGGCCAAGTACAGTTCCTGTCAGAGGAAGTCATATACTTAGACTCTTCCATCTCAAATTTCCTCCCAATAAAGTAAATATTGGGTTTTGTGTTTTTTTTGTATGCCTTCAAGTCATTTCCACCTTATGGTGACCTTAAGGCAAACGGGTTTTCTAGGGCTGAGTGTGTGTGACTCAGCCAAGGTTACCCAAGAAGCAATATTGTTAATTATACTGTGCATGTATGCATAGAGAGAGAGAGAAATTGTATTTATTAATGGAGGCATGACTTCAGGCTCTTTAAGTTTACTACATAAATTCCAAGGTTTCTCTGCTTAGAAAAATAGTTTTGTGTGTGCTTCCTGCTAATAACTTTTTCCAACTTGTTGCCTGGCTACACTCTTTGAGCACATTTCAATGTAGTTTGGCCACACGTATCACAGTTTTCATCTGTGAAATGTTGGAGGGCAAGACGTCAAAACAAAGGACCTTAGCAATATGATCTTAAACATTACTGCCTACTAGTAATGTTAGTAGGCATATGCTCCAAGAGTTTCTTTTTACCAAGATCACTTCTTGATTTATGATACCTGCTTCTGGCAAAGCATGGCCCTATCATGCTCTCCCTTTTGCCTTCAGGGAACATTTTTAAATGGTCTAGAATGATCGTAATTTTTCTGGTCACAGCCCTCTTGGCAGAAAACATATCGCTAGGTGGGCCATGCACATGCACACACTTATATATGCAAAATCACATGGGAAGCATTCACACATAAGGCAAACTATTTTTTGCACAATGTACACAGATAAGGACAAGATAAGCCAAGCTGTAGTATGGTCAGAAAGATATTTTGGGGAAAAACTAGCTTTAGCTTTCAGTTAATTGTGTTTTCCTCTGTGGTCTGGACTCCAAACCATGGACTTTCAAGCCAATTTGTTATAACTAACCTTAGTGTTAAACATAATTCTAGAGCCTGATAAAAATAGCAATCTACAGTTTAGTAAAAGCAGAAACGAAAACAGAAAAGTAAGGCAGTAGCCATGTTGTGAAAACAGAAATAAGGATCCAGTGACATCTGCATTGTGTTACCCAGTTCACCCACTTTCAATGAGTGTGTCTTCCTTGCTGTAACACTCCGATTACAATGCACTATGTATTAGCCATTTTGTCTAGTATCCTTAAACTATTCTTCCTAGTAAGAGCAAGTAAGAGCAAGTTCACAACAGTGTTCCTATTTTCATCTGCTTAGTAGTGGAGAAGGGTGGCTACAAAAGGTGAAAAGTTTAATGGGTGGGGGAACTTTGAAAATTCCCCCCCCCCCATGTGTTTTGCTTCAATTGATTTATAATATAAAAAAGTGAGATTTATGCAGTGGCTCTTAGACAGTAGGAACCATTATGGCAATGCAGTAAGTGAGAATTATACTGTGAGCACACTGAGAAATCTGAAACCACTAAAATTGGATTTGTTTTGCCAAGTTTTAACTAAATAGATGCAAAACTGTTTTCTTCAGGGGACACTGCCAAGCCATTTTTCTTTCCTCTGTTGATCTTAATAGCCCGCATGGAAGCTTGGAAATGAAAATTTCTTTCCTCATCAATTTTAAACCTTTTCCATTTGGCAATCATGAATTTTCCCCCTCTTACATGTTTCCAATGAAGCTGAAATTAATACAACTCTTGTTGGTTTTGTTTCACAGCACCAGAGAGCAGGAGGTGACTCTCCCTGCTCCCATGCACAGACTCAAGGCAGGATTTTAAACATGCTTCTGAAAAAACTGAAGTTTTCTGTCTCAGAAGAAAGCATAAATATTATTTCAGAGCAAGAGATTGGATGGCAACATTTACTCAGAGCTTAGGGAAGTTATTTTTTAGACTACAACTCTTAGACCCCCCCCCCATAAGGCCCCACTAGCTGGTAAAAAGAGTCATTAATTAAAGTTTGCAACCTGTGCATTTACTGCCATCATGCCTTTGCTGAGGCTTCAAATTTTCATCCCAGCCAAAACTTACATTCGTGGGACACCTGTTCCAAGCAGTACTGTTAAAGACTAATATTGATGAGAAAACCTCTCATGGTGTCCATATAACTGTTTGGCAAGACAGTCATGTAGTTGGATACAAGTAAGCATTTTATTTTTCACACATATGACTGCTCATTTTAATATATATTAAATATATAGGCACCTGAGATAAAATACTCAATGATGGAGACAACCGACACAGCAAAAACAACATCCTACAGGGTAGTATGGTTGTCTTTATTCCAAGCCAATGTGGAAATACAAAGTTTGTCTCACCATTTGGCAGGATTATATTGGTGACTGAACTTCTTTAGGACAATTTCTATGTATCATCTTACAAAGAGGCAATGACAATTTTATAGCATTTTTTGGTCTGACTAAAGGGGGATGCAGACAGCCAAAAATGCCATCTTCAATCCCAGGAAGGGAGAGGGGCAGCCAGATGCTGGGCACCCCATCACCTTCCTGAGGATGTCATCAGAGTGATGGCCCATCCTCATGACGGGAGCTCCAATGACGTCCTTCTGGCTCAGCATCCAGACATGCTGAGCTGGAAGAGATGCCGAAGAGGCGCGCCACACCTCTTGCGGTGCCCTTTTCACAGCTTGGGGAAGGAGCACTATTTTAGCACTTCTTTCACAGGCGACGAAAGGGAGGATCGAGGCTGAGGTGTCCAGCAGCCTTGATCTCAATCCTCTGCTTTCAGGGGCGGCCCAGGGCTTCCCCCCTAAATGTAGGAAGGTGGTGAGTTATTCTTCTCACCTGACAGATAATTCAAATAACTGACTTACCAATTGGCTTCTTGCACACTGTGGTAAGTTGCTATTTGGTAAACAGATTTTTTTTTATTAGAGCTACAGTAATGAACATTGCAAGAAAATTGTTCTGCTCAACCCCTCTGAAGTCAATGTTAACTATTTCAGACCATTCCCCAAAATAAGAGCAAAACTATCAATGAATCCTAATGTTGACATGTGTCTTGAAGGAATGCCAGAGACAGCGTTTTGAGACTAGCATTCAGACACAGCAATGAGCCGAGCCAAAAACAAACACACCACTAGAGGCAGTTCAAAGGACTGAGAGTGCAGCTGTCTGCAATGTGAAAAAATGTTTTAATTGTGGTCAGCCAGGGCATTTCCAGAAGAACTGCAAGAAGCCACCTGCTGCCAGAAGGAAACAACAACTCTGGTCTCCTGGGAACAGGAAATGAGTTGTTTCAGGAATGGAGGACACTGACTCCCAAGCCTATCTTGCTGTTGCTGCCAGACATCTGTGGATGATTGACAGCAGTGCAACTCACCACCTAGTGAACCAGAGGTCCTTGCTGAAGGACAGGAAGTCCTCCTGTGTTCACTCAGTGGGCTTGACTGATGGAGGTTCCAGCCAAATAAGGGACATGAGGACTGTGCATTTCTCCAGGTTTGAAAAGGACTTTGAGAATGTACTGTGTGCTCCCCAGTTACAAAATTGTCTGGTCAGTGTGTCCTCACTGACTACCGACAGGTATGCCCTGCATTTTGAGGGGGATGAGTGTGTGATCACCAAAGGGGGGCAGATTTGTGCATCAGCACAACAGGCTTTATTACCTGGCTTCCCAGGCAGAGTGTACCACAGTTGCCACAGTTGCCAACGTGCCACTGCATTCAACCTGTGCACACTATCTCCACACTGGGTTCACAAGTTTGGAAAAACTGAAAAGTGTGTGTCCAGGGTTAAAGTGGGATGAGTGCAGGAACCACTTGGAATGCTCTGTGTGTAGCAGGATTAAACTGAGGGCTTATCCTGTTGCAAAGAGCAGCAAGTGTGCCACACAGAGGCCATTCCAAGTAGTCCGTGCAGATCTATCAGGCCCTTATTCCAAATCTGTAGGGGGGAATAGGTATTTAATGGTGATCGTAGATCACCATACGAGATTCACTTATGCCTTCACCCTAAAGGAGAAAAATCAGGCTGCTGCCACATTCAAAACCTGGGTGGAGATGGTTGAGAGGGAGTTTGATTATAAAGTAGGAACCCTGGTGACAGCCTGTGGGGGTGAATTCTTGTCTGCAAGTCTTGGGAATTGGTTGAAACAGAAGGGCATCTGCCATAATACCACCAATGCAGGAAGATGGCCTGGCAAAGAGAAAAATCAAGGTGCTTACGCAGATAAAAGACTGCATGCTGCTGGATGCAGGGGCCACAGAGGGTCTTGGGGGGGGAGCAATCCTGGCTGCATGCCACATCACCAACAGGGTGTGGAACTCAACAGCCAATCAGACCCCTTACTACATGTTGTACAGGAGACCACCCAACTTTAGCTACCTGAGGTGTTTGGGCAGCATGCCAACATTCTGGCTCCCCAAAATTTCAGGAAGAACGGTGATCCCAAATGGCACAGGCTGATGTTTGTGGGGTATGAGAGGAACAGCTATAGGTTTTACCTTGGCATTGGATGCATCCTGTTGTCCAGGAGCACAAATTTTGAAAAACACTCTGGGTGGGAGAAAATTCACTCAAACCATGAAGTGTTTGTAAGATTGGGATAACAGGGACTCAGTACTGGGACTGGAGGGTGGAAACACCTGAGACCACACCAGAAAGCCAACCCAGCACCTCCAGTGAGCCAACAGGTACACAGACCTCACCCATCACTATACAGAACTCCACAGAGATGGGGGTACAGATGAGTAGTGATAGTGATGATGAGAAGGGGAGGGCCAAGGTAATCATACCTAGGAGGACCCAGAGAGTCAGGAGTCCACCAGAGCGCTTTGTGGTGGAAAATGCTAGGGTGTGTGCCATAGCAGCAGAAGAGCCAGAAAACTACCAGGAGCTTCTCACCTTTCCCAGGGAAAACAGGAAAAGTGGTTTGAGGCTATGGAGAGTAAATTTTCTTCTCTGGTGAAAAGGGAGGTGTTCGAGGTAGTGAACAGGCCAGGTGACCGGAAGATCATAGACTGTAAGTGGGTTTTCAAGAAAAAGGAGATGCCTGATGGGACCCACAAATACAAAGCCAGATTGGTAGCAAGGGGCTTCTCTCAACAGCGATCCGAGAGTTTTGATAAAACCTTTTCTCCAACAGCGAAGCCAGAGAGCCTAAGGTTGGTGCTAGCACTGGCTGCCAGGAAGGGACAGGTAGTGAGGCATTCTGATTATGAAACGGTCTATCTCAATGCCAAACTAGATGAGGAGGTTTTTATGGAATTGGCACCAGGCTTTGATGATGCCAAGGAGTGCAAAGTCTGCAAGTTCAAGAAAGCTCTTTATGGGCTGAAGCAGAATGCGTGCTGCTGGAATTTGTGTATCCACGAGGAGCTGGTGAAGCTGAGATACAAACACATCATCGCAGATGCCTGTGTGTACAGGAAAGGAGGGGTCACTTTAGTGATTTACATTAATGATCTTTGTGTGGCTGCTCAAACTGAACAGGAGGTGAAGGTGGTGCAGGTAGAGTTGGCTAAAAAGTTTGTACTAAAAGACCTAGAAAACCTCAGAGCATACCTAGGAATTGAGGTGGGGAGGACTGCAGATAGCAAAGTGATGCTGAGTCAGACAAAGAAGATTGAGAGGTTACTGGAAAGTGTGGTTTGGAGAATGCAAAAGTGGTAAAGAGTCCCATAACTGCAGGGTTTACCAGCAGTTCTGAGTCTGACAAGGTGTTCAAGCATCCAGATCTTTATAGGTCAGTCATAGGCAGTCTGATGTTCATTGCCAACAACACGAGGCCGGACATCTCATTTTCATGGGTGTCCTGAGTAGGAAGGTCAGCAGCTCTAAGGTTGAGGACTGGACAGCTGTCAAGAGGCTACTGAGATACCTAAAGGGCAGCAAGGAGAGAAAGCTGGTGTTACAGGGATCTGAAGCCCAGCTAGACTGCTTTGTTGACAGCTCCTTTGCATCAGAGCTGCACGATAGGAAGTCAGTCACAAGATTGCTCATAAGGTATGCTGACAGCCGAGTAGTGTGGAGGAGCAGGAAGCAGAATTGCGTAGCCCTTAGCACTTCGGAAGTGGAGTTTGCTACTTTGTCAGAAATTGCAGGGGAAGTGTAGTGGGTGAGGCAGCTTTTGTTGGATCTTGGTGAGGAGTGCACAGGTCCAACTGTTGTGCATGAAGATTCTCAGGCCTGCATTACCATGTCGGAGGCAGAGAACCTTAGGAATAGGAACAAGTACATTGGAGTCAGATATCAGAATGTAAAGGAGCTGGTCCAGAACAGAGTTGTGTGTCTGCCCTACATCTGTTCGGAGGACAATGTGGCAGACATCCTCACAAAAGCTCTGTAAGTAGATAGACATGAGCAAATGTCTGTGGAGTTGGGCTTGGCATGAGGAGTGGCAGCGGAAGCTCAAGGCTCTAGGTCAGGGGTAGGCAATCTTTCCCAATTAAGGGCTGAGGGACTTCAGCTACCAGAATCCCAGGAGCTATTGGCCAACATGGGACTATTGGCCAACATGGCTGAGGCTTCTGGGAGCTGAAGTCCCTCGGCCCTTAAAGAGGAAAGGTTGCCTACCCCTGCTCTAGGTCCTAAGAGGATGGTAGGTCTAGCCCAAAGACATGTGCAGAGTGGTGGAAGATCTGCACCAGAATGCGGAAGCACTGAAAAGTGAAGTGACTGGAGTGGTGGACAGGTTTCCAGAAGGTGTGCCTACATCAATGAAGGTGCTGCTGGGGAAAGCAGAACAAGGTTCTGAGTCTGGGGAGGACAGGTCAAGTGGACAGTGGCACAGACAAGGTACCAGGGCACTGGGCACTGATGGGAGGACATCGACAGATGTCAGGCTGATGGGACATGGCACAAGGAAACAGGGAGGTCCACACAAACACACTCCAAGAAACACATGTTAAGCGATGTGCACACATTTGTACATTTTGGAGGGGATTGTTGGAAAGGAGTCTCAGGTAAAATGTACAATGTGGGGAATAGCAGCAGCCACGATGATACAGCATTTGATTGCAGCTAAGTCATGCTGACTCATGCTGTGTCATGGGAAGTGACATCATGGAGATGGTCACCTGGTGTTGGTAAGCACAGAGAACTGCTGCAAAACTGCAGAGACTCTCATGTGACTGACTGGTGTCCAGCAGGAAGAGGCAGTGCCAGAAGGCCATGTGGAGCCCTGGCTATATAAGGCAGAAGCCTCTGGACACACATGTGGGTTGTGTTAGCGGTGTTGATAGAGTCACATTGGATGGTTGTTATTATTGTTGTAAATAGCCTTGTACATAGCAGAACTAATATTAAAGCCACTTCTGAGAGCGTCTGCCTGTGGAATCTCTTTACTCTGTCTGGAAGGGGAGAGGTGCTTCTCCAGCTGACACGCTACTGGCTGCATCTGAGAAAGCCATGTTCCTGGTGCTGCACACTAACATGGATCTTCACACGCTGCATAACCACACTAACATGGCTGATAGTTCTCCTATATGGTGGGGTCCAGGGAGGATGTTTTTCAATAATGTCCTCACCACAGTGTATTTTAGAAGAGATGGATAGCTGCCTGACTGTAGGGAGGCATTCACTAATCCCCTAACCTACTCTGCCAGTCCCCAAGAAACAAAAGTTACATTGTCTGATTGTCTGTAGGTTGGCCCCATAGGAAGTGGGCACTGGAGCCCTCATTAGGTTCAAGAAATACAAGAAATATACATTGAACCTTACTGTTAACCCTGCCAGTAAACCTAACCCCAGGAATAACACTAATCCTACTGCTGGTAACTGCAAGATAGGAAAATATCAATAGGGTCAGAATTCCAATCAGGTCAGAAAATACTTCACAACTCACTTTTATCTTGGTATAAGAGAATTAATTAATTAGCCATACAAACATACAAACAAGTCTAATATATCTTTCAAAACATCTCATGTTAATAAATATTACAGTAACATTACAATGGAATTTATTCTTTCAGTCATATCTTGCATGGACATCATCACAATAAATTTATTTTAAAAACCCTGAAAGCCAAACAGAAGCGAAAATAGTATATCTCATATAAAGGTGATGGAAAAATTAAAACTACTGAATTATTAGATGAATACTAATAAATGTGGAACTAGTAAACACTGTCTGTGGGCCTTCTATGTAGATCCTTTTATTGTAGTAGCATATGTGATGAAACGCTTGCTTCTGTATTGCATAACAATAATATAAATAGAAATGTCAGAAATCTGGTGAATTCTAGTATTTACCAGTGATTATTATCATTATTTTAGAAAGCCAGTTTGAAACCTAATATTATTTGGTCAGGAATACCATAACAATATATCTTTGAATAATGGTCAAGCTTTCATCTCTTTCTAGAATTAACTAGTAAAGCCAAACATTTAAAAACAGGGTTATCTATCAGTAAGAAAAATGAATCAAAATTTAATTGTCAGTGTTGAATTTTGAAAAGAACAAAATTCTACCATCAAAATTCTCATGATTCAATCTATCTTCATAAATAATTTAAATGGGGATGAAATTTCAGGTTTATAAATAAATGTCAGCCATGATAATGCCACCAGATTTGATCTAGACAATTACAAATGTGATCCCATAGACACAAAGGTCTCTTTAGATCTTAGAAATGATATTTCTTGTGGCAATCAAAGGTTCAGTGTCAGATCATGTGCATGGTTCTGTCATGATGTGTTATGATATGATGATATGATAGTATCACAATATAGCGCTGTGATAATCTGATGAGATATTGGGGGATTAATAAGGAGGCAAAAGGCGACAGGATTAAAGTTTATGGTTTTATGATCCTGCCTTTCTTGTATGATGATCTGGCTTCCATCAGAGAAGGGGGATTGAATGATTAACATGGGAGAGAGAAAAGAGGACATGGGAATCCAAGGAAAAGGGGTTGTATAATTTGTATTCTTATCCTAGGATCCTGAGGAAGAACCCTAGTTCTGACACAGACATCAGATTGGTGACTTCTGACTCAATTACTGAATAAGTAACTTTTTTTTTTAATCACAACAAGATGTTTTTGTGGTTATTGGGAGCTCAACTGGCTGATACTGGCAGTGTGTAGGAAATCACAATGCCTCATACGATGCAGCTGCATTCAGACTGAGGTGCACCCATCCCAGTGGATCCTTCTGAGGAAGAGCTGGAAGGCGACCAAGGAGATCAAGCCATGGAAGAGAGTGCAGGTCCTGGACAGGGAGCAGACCCAGATGGCCCTGAGGTACCGAGGGAGGCATGGGGAGTGGAGAGCAGCTTCGGGAGGAGGCCAAACAGGCTGCACAGGATTGCATGAAGGAATGGTCCCTGGAGGGGGAGGATGACATGGGAACTGAAGAATGGCTTTGGAGAGAAGCCCAGTAAGGCCCACTGGTATGTGTGGAGGAGGATGAATGGTTCCGAACCCTGATTCCCACCAGGAGTGGCCTGGAGAGAGGAGAGCATCAGGCTGGGACATCACAGTGGCTGGATCCCTGGGTGGGGAGGACCTCAACATTGGGTGGCAAAGGACGTCAATGGAGGAGTGCTTAAGACGAGACATCCTAGCTGGGGTAGCGAATGTACTGGCCAGATTCACAGTGGGGCAGGAGCACAGTGAGGCAGCCAGCTCCCAGAGATGAAAGAACCTTGGTGGGACAGTCAGCCCACGGAGCGGCAGGGAGTGTGGTGAGACACTCAGCTCATGAGTTGGGTAGAACCTTAGGAAGGTGAGGGGTGTGAGGTGAAGCTGGGTACGTATGATCACCCACTGCCCGGCCCAGCCCACGGTGAGACCAATGGTTCAACAAGCTCCAGCTCCAGCACTGGTCCCAGCCCTGGTCCATCAAGTCCAGGATCTGGTGGCTAGACACCTGGGAATTTGAGTCAGTTGCCCTACTTTTTGGACCTGGTGGCAGGGCACATGAATAGATAGGGCAAAAGTGTGTGGCTGCACACCTGAAGGGTGAAGCAGTGGACTGGTTGGTGCAGTTATATGAAGGAGGAGCAGTGGAATTGAGGAACATAATGGCATTGATGATAGCCCTGCGGGCCCGATTCCAGGACCCCTTTGAATTGGAATGGGCCCAATCCAAACTGATGGTACTGCAGGGGTAGGCAACCTTTCCCCTTTAAGGGTCGAGGGACTTCAGCTCCCAGAATCCCAGGAGCTATTGGCCAACATGGAACTATTAGCCAACATGGCTGAGGCTTCTGGGAGCTGAAGTCCCTTGGCCCTTAAAGGGGAAAGGTTGCCTACCCCTGTGGTACTGGAACAAGGGGCCCTCTCAGTAACCGAGTATGCAGTAGAATTTCATGGTCTGGCTGTTCCAGATTGGCCTGAAGCTGTCAAGGTACAGATCGACAGAGAAGGAAAACCACGCAAAGTTGTGGGCTGCAGTTGTGTGGTTGTGAAAGACTATGGCAAAGAATCTCAGGCTAAAGATGTCATCGAAGAGTACTTCAAGTGCAAGAAATGAACAAATAAAATATATTTGAGCCTTAAAAAAAAAGGTACAGTGCTTCAAGGAGGGGCTGAGGCCAGATGTCTTTGCGTGGGTCCTAGAAAGGGACAATCCCAGAATGTGAGGGAATGGATCCGGTTGGCCAGGGGAGGGTGAAATGGTGAAGGAGGTGATCCATCTAATGAGGCAGCAGTGGAGGGGAGTGGCCAAGGGAACTAACCAAAACCTGAGTCCCCTCCAGAGCAGTAAGAGAGGGACAAGCACCTGAGAATCAGAGCGAGAATGGCAGATGAGACTGGGGCTTTGCCTGGTTTGCAGGCAAAAAGGACACTGGAATGTAGAATGCCCCAACCGAGAGGCCCATCAGCAAGGAATCACTGCAAGCAAGGTACCTGCCATATCCCCATTGGGGGACAAGAGACACCAAGGCAAGAGACTGCCGGGTAGTCAGGCAGTCAATTTATCCCCAACTTTGCCCAGATAGCTCTGCCCATCATGGACTTGATAAAGACCAAGACTCACCCAGAGAAAAAAAAACAAAAACAAAAAACAAGCCATCCACTAAGATTAAGTGGACCCCAGAGGAAGCCTTTGAAAAGTTGAAGCAGCACTGAACCCATCCTGAAACACCCAGACCCAAATCCTTTGTCATACAGGCCAACACTAGAGATGTTGCACTGGCAGCAGTGTTAATGCAACGAGACTCGGAGAATTAAGGCTGTGTACCTACCTGTCCCAAAACTTCTAGGGGGCAGATCTGAACTGACCCACTAGGGAAAGGGAAGCTTTTAAGTGGGCTCTGCAGAATTGGCAAGTTTTTGGAGGACATGCCTCATCTGTTTGAAATCTGGACAAATCACCACATCTTCAAATCATTGCAGACCCTGAGAAAGTTAAGCCCAAAGCAGATCTGATGGGCCAAGGAATTTTACTGCTTTAAGTTCCAATTGAAGTTTTTTTTTCCAGGAAGTCAAAATGTGTTAGTGGATGCCTTATTGAGATTACCCCAGCATGAAAGTAAGAGACAAGCCCCATTGGAGACTGTGTTCACCCCAGAGCAATTGGGGTTGACAGTGACCACCTGAAGTTAAGCCTGGAAAGAGGAGGAAGAGAAAGATCCACCCCCAACTTGCTGTTTCAAAGTTTATGTGCAGTGGCAGGGAGGGACTAGTGGCTCTAGGAGCACCTGGGGACCCTAGAGTTAAAAAATGGATTGTGGTACAAAGGGGTCAGGCTTCATGTCCCGGAGGAACTGAGACTCAAGATTTTAGCAGCTGTGTCATGACACAAAGGCAGTTGGACATTGGGGATTCCTGAGGACCTGGCATCTGGTCCAGAAACAGTACTGGTGGAATGGAATCTGGTGGGATGTGGAAACCTATGTCAAAGGCTGCCTTGTTTTCACCCATACTAAGCCAGTGTGAGGCAAACCTCAGGAATTGCTGTGACCTCTAACCACACTTGGCACCCCCTGGAGACACATAGTGATGAATTTTATACCAGATTTGTCTAAGAGCAGGGTGTAACAGACCTATTTTCAAAACAAACACATTTTGTGGGATGCAAAGGCTTACCGACTGTGGCCAAGCTGGCCGATCTGTTCATTGGCCATGTGTACAAATTGCAAAGGCTACCCAAGAGGACTATGCATTCACTTCACAGTGTTGGAAGATTTTACAATTAGAGTTAGGGACTGAGCAGTTGACGAGTACCTTCCATCACCTCAAAACGGATGGACAATAAGAGAGAACAAACATCACTCTGGAAGAATACTTGCAATGCTATGGAAATTATTTTCAAGATGATTGGTTTGATTTACTGCCTCATGCGGAGATAGCATTCAATGGGGCCATTAACTAAAGCACAGGTCATTTCTCATTTGAGATTGTTTGTGACTACGAGCCTTGCTTTCACTGACAGTGGAACCAACAGACCCTGTCACACTTTTCCAATGGATTACAAAAATTAAAGATGTCTGGCCCCAAACTGTAACTGCTTTGGAAGGGGCAAAGCAAGACTACAAGAGGTTTATAGAATGAAAAAAGGGAAAGGAATGGGACTTGGTTCCAGGGAGCAAAGTCTACCTGTCCACCAAGCATCTGAAGACTCAACAACCATCCAAGAAACTTGGCCCAAAATATGTAGGACCATTCATGGTGAAAAGACTGGCCAATGAAGTGACCTCAGAGTTAGACTTGCCTAAATCCTAGAGACATTTGCATCTAGTGTTCCATTTTAGCTTGCTACTGACCCCTGGCAGATGGATCAAGAGCCACCCCAATTTCTGGTAGTGGAAGGGTGGCAGTACTTTAAAGTGGCTGGGATTTTGTACTCAAGAATCCACAGGGGAAAGTTGCAGTATTTGCTCCACTGGAAACATTTTCTTGAGTCCAAAAATGAATGGGTGTATGCCTGCCATGTCAACACCTCCAAAATAATAATAATAATAATAATAATAATAATAATAATAATAATAATAATAATAATAATTTTATTGAATACCCCACCTATTGAAAAACCAATCCAGGCGGCTTACAATTAAAATAAAATACAA